>JAWZYV010011975.1:0-688296 GCA_038373885.1 Cheiracanthium punctorium | reverse complement strand
ATTTTATTTAAAAAGTGGTTATGGTTGTAACTGCTTTTGAAATGTGAAACTTAAATATTCAGTATAAAGAAATTCATAAAAATATCTGTATAAATAAACTGTTTATCATTTATGAATATGTTTACCTTAATGTATAATAAAAATCAGCTTAATTTGTTATGAATTAAAAATCAAGCCAAAATAATGAATCATGAGAGTAAGCACTGCTTTGTTTTTCCTTCAAATTAACACATCTACTTGCTTTAATGTCCACATGTATCATAGTAAAGAAACTGATCAAATTAGTAGCACAATTATGGCATAAAGCTACATTAAATAACGCTTCAAAGCCTTGGAAAGCTTAAAAAATGCTTGATGTATATGTGAAGACGCGAGCATCCGTAGGCCTCTTTGGATGACTCATCGAAATACACGCGCAGGCCCGTTACAAATAGCGAAGGCCTCGGGCGGACTTAGAGCTATTTGCCGTTTTCCACTTGTTTGTGTTGTGGGAGCATGGAGCTCTATCTCCATGGTTGTGTTGAAGCTTGCTTTGAGAGTTCGAGGATAGTTCGAGCTCGTTGGCTCGTTGTTTTGTTTGTTTTCCTCTGGAACTGGTTTCTTTATTCAGCTCAGCCAGCAAGTTTCATTCAAGAAGCGCAATGAAAAAATATTTTTCTTTGTAATCTGTTTTAAAACTTGTATAGGTCTATTATTTTATAAATTAATGTATTTAAAGTAAGTATTATACATTCTAAAATTTATTTAGTAGATTTACATAAGTAGATGTGCATGAATTTTGTTCTTTAACATTTTACAGACCGAATTCAGATCCAGATATATTTCAAATTAGTTTTTTCATAATTTGTCTTCTTTTGTGTTAGTAAAAGAATATTGGTCATTTAAATAGGTGGGAAAATTATACAATTTTCACTGTGTTCCAACTGCGAGCATGGTCATTTCGGACTACTTTTACATTGATTTCAGAAACGGAATATAGTGATGGGCAGTGAGTGACGCGTTTACCGATAGGCGTTAGAGGAGGCCGCCCCAAAGATTACGAGGAACCCCCAATTGCAAATACCCACACCTAAAAAACTGACTACAAATTCAGACTTGAAATTGAGAAAATTAAACAGATCTTTTTACACCTTTTCAGTGGAAGTTTTAACTGACAGTAGGTATCAAATCAGGTCAGTGAAGGGAACAGGGCCGGACTGGACCGCTAAAACGGCCCGGCCGATTCGACCAAACCGGCCCCCAACATTAGTAGCGCTTCGCGTCTATGATATTATAGCGAGGGCGAGGAAATGCACAAATTCAGTTGAACTCTGTTATACTAATGATAACTTTTTATGATGATTAAGATATTCTGTACGTCCAATCACTTGCCTAAAGTGCAGAAGCTCACTTACAACGTCACTCGCTTATAGCGTCCTAAATGGTCTGTTCCCTTCAATGGCGCTAAAATCGAGTTCAACTGTATGTGGCATTAACTGAGAAAAGTTATTTAAAACGCACTATAGTTTTTTGAAGCTTTTTTAGAAATAATTTAAAGGCAACTTTCAAAATAATTTAATTCTATGATCCAGTGGCATTTCCCTACTTAAAAAAAAGTAAGTTTTATCTTTAGGAGGAGGAGGCATACTTATAATTTAACTGTACGATCTGTCATATTTACTTTGTCAACGTATGGAAGTCGAAACGAAAAAGAGTCCTAGATGAAATCCTGAAATTTGTGGATAAGGCAACAATCTTCGTAAGGAAAAATATTGAGTCCTGCGCAACAAAAATTAAGTAGTTTTGGTAGATAACCTTACCAAAGCTATGGGAAACTAAAGGTGCCATCGTATGTGGAATGGTTGAAAAAATAGCGACGCAGTAAGTGGGGTAAACAGGGATGAGATTGGCAAAAAAGCAAAAAGATTGAAATTATACGAGAGCAAAAAATTTGCACACGCGATATTTATATGTGAAAGAAGTTTTAAGAAGTAAAGTATCAAAACATGCCACAAGATAATCTTTACACAGTAATTAATAACTACTATCAGAAATCCACAGAAAAAAAAGCAGAATTTTCAGAGAAAAGAGACAAAAAAAAAAAAAAAATTCCTAATAATTTTAAAAAAGCTGAAGAATCTCATCCCTGAGTAAAGTATGTGAAAAGACGTTTTAAAAGTGTTAGGAATTTTGAAAGATGATGTAGTATGCGGAGCAATGTCTTATACAGGTGACTTACTAACGAGATTTGACTGCATTCTGGCTGAGTGTGGATTTTTTTTTTCCTCTTGTAACCAGGGTTGGGTGATTTGTCCGCATAAAGGTATTTTTGTCAGGACAGAGACAAGGCTGATAAAATCCAGGGGGGCGACGGAGGAGGGAAGGCAATTACTTAAATTTAGTCTGTGATAATTATTGATATCACATATTATGTTGGTGTATGTATCTGTATGTTACTTTAAATTACTTCATTTGCTTACCTGAGTTTAACTAGAATAGTTTAGCTAATTAAACATAAATAAACTATTTGATCGTGCATTAAATGCTCGATTTATATTTTATCAGTAGATACTTAGAAATAGTTACATTCAGAAACTAAATTGTAACTACTTTTGAGAATACAATACCTGATAGCTATTGCCATTATTTTAACAATCTGTAGAGCATTTTTAATTAATAAATTGATAGATATAATACTTTCATTTGAAGAGAAAAACTGCATAAACCTGTAGATCTTAGGTCATTTTCATACAATAGTTTCCTCTGTTGGGACAGTTTAACGTTAAATATTAATTGGAAAATTATGAAAGTTGAACTGTGAAAAGAAATCCTGCAATAACTTCGTTTAACTTAATTATCTACTATTTAATGTACTTTCATTCAGATTCACCATCTCAGAATTAAAAGAAAATCATAATAGCATTTAAAAACAGCTAATGAATACCAAGAAGAAATGGATCCAAACATTGTGAATCATATTCATGATTTGAATTTTCATAGACAAGGAAACACTTAAAAACAGTATCAATTGCATTGGAGATTTAAAAAAAAAAAGAACGAAAACAAAACAAAAGAAAAAATCAGCTACCTTAGCATATGTGTGCCATTATAAGAATGTGAACTTCTAAGAAATGAGGGTTTAAAACCCCATTATATTGAAAAGGGAAAGAAGGGAATGAAAAGCCATTTTGTCATGCCATCTTGTAGTTTATTTACTCCACTTGAAGTACAGAGGTAAATATTTAAACTAAAAGCAAAAGGAAAAATCATGCATAGATATATGTGTATAATATGACTTCATTAAATCCGAATATTGATTAGACTCATTGGTTTAAATCTTAGTTTACTATTTATTTTTTTCAAAACCGTACAAAAGTAAATATAATAGGAACAGACACTATCCAGAGCAGTCAGTAATTTGCATTTCGTGGTTTTTTCACAGGTGTATGGAAATCAGAATGCCGCGATTTCTTTTGCACTCGAGAGAATCCTCGCTGATTCGCAGCTTGTGTCATTGGGAATTTAGAGTTACCGTCTATTTGTTTTATTTTTCTCACTGGAATATGGGCGTGCTATTGCTTTTTTAAACATATTTTCCTATTCTGGCAATTGTTTATGAGACAATTTTGAGGCATTAAGGGTCCGGTATGACCCGAAACCTATATACAGGTCTGTAGATAGTAAAAGTTTTTAGATGCCTGTCTTTTTCAACTATCTGTTGAAAGCAGGTGCAGATCGTCGCGCCAGCCACTCGAATTGTAAAGTGTTTGTCTCAAGAGAACTGCTCGAGCCGGGTACGGGTACTGGATTTATAAATCTTTTGTCAACGGGCCGGGACGGACTTGTGTCTTGTGATTATATTTTTTTTCTTTTTCCCCTAGTAGCAATGACTGCTTGTTTTCTGCTCGGTCGTTCATCGACTCTTCGACTTCTGTCATCGGCAAGTGCACTTTTGTTTATCTGCAATAGATGAATTTTTATTCATGAATAGAAGTGATCTAGACGAGCAGTTTTGCTGATGGGAAACCGAAAAACAATATCTTATCCGAAACTGCAGTTCTATAGTCAACGGGCCTGGCAGGTGTCCCCAGTGTTTTACACTTTACCCAAATTCCTATAAATATTTGCGTAATTTAGATGTGCCTTTGCATAATCTAAGGGAAATTTTGAACAATTCTTGAATTAATCGCATAATTTACTTCAAATTTCTTGTATTGGGGTTGGGAGGGGGCAGGGGGGTGGTATCCCCCCCTTGCCCCCTCCCACAAAATTTAAATTTGAAAAAAGATATTTACAAAAAAATGTAAGTATTTATTATATAAAAATCGTTTGTAATATTTAAATAATTTTAAAAAAATGTGTTTAAAAAAAAAGAAAAGAAAATCTATTTGAGCATCAGCTGCATTATAAGAAAAACGGAAACTTCATTACAATGAGCAACTCTTTTGAAACCTCTTTAATGTAAACAGCAAGAAAAGAAATCAGTTAATTTTTAAAAGTTATCCAAGAAATATGAAAGTTAAAATCACACTAAAATTCCTATACAATTGGCAATATTGTTTTTTAATTATTAATTATGAATGTTGTTGCTACTTACATACATTGGTAAAAAGTGAAATTAATTTCTTACCAATCGAATAATTTGACTATTATTAATAATAGCTGAACAACACTTTGTCAAAATTTCACCCAAACTCCCAATCTGAGACTAAAATAACCGGTACTTCACACTTTGCCTTACACATGATAAGATTTGATGGTCTAGGGGTAGTGTGCTTTTCTCGTAATCAGTACGCTCAAGGTTCAGGCCCTGGGGAGGAAGATGGAAGATTTTTTTTTTTTTTCAGAAAAATGGAAATTTAGCATACAAAAAACGAAAACATAATAAACAGAACGGACATTTTTTGAAAATTTTGCTGCCAGTCGTTTATTTTTTATTAACAAATATATTTTAAACAGTTTATCGGTTTCTTTTCATTATTTCACCGGAGTCGTCGGGAAACGATGATCGGCTTTATGGTCCCCCGAGTGGACATTTTGTACCAGTTGCCGATGAAATTTCCCCTTTTTTGGATGAAAAGCCGTGATCAGCCATTGCTCCTTCTCGTCGGATTTAACTCACCCGCCTCTCATCGACCGATGGGTTATTGCTACTAGGGTCACCTTCCTGCAATCCGAAAAAAAAAGTTTTTTTTTTAGCTACTCCGTTTACTTTGAAAGACTTTGGGGTTTGAAAGTTTTGTTACCCAGTAGTAGCGCAAGACTTTGACCGACGAGGGAGCTAAATGATAAACCCTGTCACAAATGTAGAATTTTAAATTTGAATGCATGTACTTGTACTGCATAACTATTTTATTGTTTACATTATCATCATTTTGAATATTAATATTAATTTAATGTAGTAGTTAATATTAATAACTTAGCTTAATATATAAAATTCCTGAAAAATATTTATTCATCGATCTATTTGGTATGTTTTATATATTTTTTAATTTCTGGAATTTTCGAGTTATTATTTTGTGAATAATCGGCCCGTACTCGCCGGGTCGTACGTTTGTTTCAAATGTATTACGGACTTGGAACGAACCTTCAAAGTCAAGAATCGTCGACTCGGGAAGGGTCGGGACTCGGGACTCAATTTTCAGGACCGTGTAGATCTCTGGTCTCAATGTGTATTTTTGAAATACTCTATAAAGGTCACTGCAATTTTAATCATTACAAAGATACTTTAGATATGGGAAGCATTATTGAGCATACAAAATAGAAAGCCCCCCTCCCCCTTGCACATGTTGCGTCGCAACCTTATGGATCGATGTCGAGTTTAGGCCTTCTAGAGTATCGGTCCATACGACCACCGGCCCATCGGGCGATAGCCCGACCACCCGATGGCCCAGTCCGGCCCTGGAAGGGAACAATGATCCGTTCATTCTCATTGTCAATAGATGGGAGCAGTCGAAACTAAAAAAATTGATTTGAATCGGGCAATAAACGAATTTGCAAAACGGAAATACAGAAAGAAAGTGTTGTAAGTGGTAAATAAATATGTAAATACATTAAAAGTATAAGTAAATATCTTATCCCTTGTAATATTTAAAATATATAATAGCTCATAATATTTAGCCAAGACCAGGGTTCTTTTTTTATCCTAGATTGCATCACTAGTCTTTGTATTTAATGCTCTAAAAAAAAGGGGCGTGGGAGGGGAGAACTCCAATTTACAATTTTGTTTGTCATGCCATTTTAGTTGAAATATTAATTTTTTTATGCTAATTTCTATTTTTCTGTTCTTGTGGGAGTAGTCATCTATTAAGGGCCCCCAAAATTCGGAAGCCCCGTATGGCCCTAACAATCATAAATGCATCACTGGTGATGTGTAGTTTAAATAATAAGTGAAATATTAATTAATGAATGTAAGATTTTTTAAATTTAAGTGAAAATGTGAATTAAGTTTGAAAAGTGTGTGTGTGTGTGTGAGGGGGGGGGTAGTATCAAGATAGCCATTTTCATAAATTTTTACACAGCTATTTTTTTTGTGTGTGTGTGTGCAGTTTCCCACTAATGATAGAAATGCAACCTCTATTTCAAAAAATCTAATCATCTTTTAACTATATCTGCTAATTTTTTCAAGTTAATATTGATAAAAATTAATTTTTCAATAAATTTTTAATTTGATGTTCCCAATTAGGAACATTGGCTTGTAAAAAGAGAGGAGATCTGTTTTCTTGCCCTTGATCATTGCTAAGGGAGTAATTTCGTAAGCAGGTGTAGCCTATTTTTGGCGACTTTTTTGTCGCCGACATCACGCAATTTGGCGCTTTTTTTTTCGTCGCCAAATTTTTCACGTATGAAACACCATTTTACAAGACGATAAAATCATACAAGACGGTGCGCACAGTCAGCAAATTCAGAGTATTTTAATACATTAAAAGTGCACATATATTCCACTAACAAGCACATTAAACCAAAATGCACCATCCATATTTAACCAAAAATACGTCAGTAACAGGCAATTTAAATGAACAAACAGTGGACCGTTTATAATTAAAAAAACTACAGTGGATTAAACAACCTAGTTGTACAGCTATTTAAACTAGGCAAACAGTGGACCGTTTTTAACTAAAAAAACTACAGTGGATTAAGCAACCTAGTTGTACAGCTATGTAAACAGGGCAAACACTGGCCCATTTTCAACTAAATAAAACATCGGTGGATTAAACAACCTAGCTGTACGCCTCATATGAAGTCAGTATAGCACTTATGAAAAACATAACATAAAATATCGATTTAAAGTTCACATTAAAAACCTTAAACATTGCATAGATTCGTTAAAAAAAAGCACTTACCTTTATTTTTCTTAATTAACCACTCAGAAATGTACATAACACCCACCGGCTTGTAAAATTCTTTTCATACAATAACATAACATTCACTATACCTTTAACGCCGTTTCCAAATGCTGCGTCACAAATTTTTAACCCATTAAGGGCTTTTGTATGGGGATATATCATTACTTTTTAGGGTTATGATCAGAAGATAATAAAATATAAGTAAAACCAGTCAAATTTTTCATTTGCAGCTCAAATTGGAATGTAGGGATGGGCGTGAGACGAGACAGAGATTTACAGCATTTTTGAGAGACGGGACAAGCATTTTTAACATTATGATATAGGGATTTTTGCGAGACGAGACAAAGCTTTTTGGCTGTTTTGCGAGACACCAATTTTTCGTCTCTCGTCTATCCCTAATGGAATGAAAGCGATCAAAATCTATCATTTCATGAATGATAAACAAAAATTTAAGTTTTAAATGCTTAGAAAATTAAAGGGTCCCCGGGAGATAAATAATATTTTATAATTTTTAAAGCTCTGTAATATATAAGAATGATAAAGGCAATTCAATAACTGATGGGCAAAAGAATGGTATCTATCTGGTGTGAGTAGTGTAAAAATTAGAGATGTAACGAATAGTGATTTGGCCGAATACCGAATATTCGGCCAATAGCTCAGGCCGAATACCGAATATTCGGCTCATAGTTTAGGCCGAATACCGAATATTCGGCGGCTGAATATTGCATTTTTAAAAATTTCATTTTAACTGTAAATAAAATATTGCTTTTCAATTTTGTAATTAAATACTAAATAAAGATTAATTAAAGTTCATTTTATATTATTTGTAGGTACTTAAAAACAAACAACAGTATTTTATCTGTAAAACTAAAAAAATATTGATCATGATAAAATATCTTTTATAAAGTTAAACACTAATAACAGCATAATTATATTTTGAGATATTCATAATTTAATAAATATGCTATGCTAAATGTCATTAATCTGGTAACTATACATAATCACATCATGTTTTGGGTTTTACAGACTCTGAGCAAAACATATTGAGCAGCTTTTCAAAATTATGCTTATAATTAAGGATCTGAAAAAAATCCTTCTACCCCTACCCAATAAAGAAATTAAAAAAATCAAGTCAAGTATTGTCAATAAGTAGAAAAGTCTGCAATTCTGTAATACTATTATTGCATTAGATTATGTTTCATTCAGCTTAAAATTCAATGAATTAGGATATTTTATTATATAAGATTAACTCATTGAAGTATAACTAAGCATTATTATTTGTAAATGCATTTAAAAAAAATATTTCTCTCTCTTTTTCCTAAAATTATTCAGCCGAATATGTAACAATATTCGGCCACAAGTATTCGGCCGAATACCTGTTCAGTATTCGGCCTACCGAATATTCGACAAAACAGCCGAATAGGCCGAATACCGAATAGTGGCCGAATATTCGTTACATCACTAGTAAAAATTCAATGAAACTAACTGAGGAAAAAAAACAAACAGTTGCTTGAATTTCAATATATGTTAAAGATTAAAAATAGAAGCAAGATACAGTAGGTACTTAATCGAATCTCCGCTTTGATTGGCCATATTTGATTTAAATAATTTTTTTTTTTTAAATTTCCAAATATGGCTGACGCTGACCTGTGTCCTATTGCATAGAGCAAAAGCACTGGGAAAAGGTTTTATGCTATGTAGAACAACAAGCATCAGTTACCTTCACCAATGTGATGCTTTTAAGTTGTCAAACTTTCAGTTTTCAGCAGAAAAAAAAAGACTGATGTTTTTAAAACTTTCCTTGTAACTATAAAACTTTTGCAATAAATTAAAACACTTCTTTTAATGCAGTTCCATCTATTAATTATATATAGTTATAGTTTTTTTATTCTCTGCTTTGACTTTATTTTTGTTTAACTAGCTCCCCCCCGGTCCTGATAGGTTCTCGTCTATAAGGAAACTCCCTGGGGCGTGATTAGCCTGGGTGAGAACGAGATAGAAATGAAAAAAGCAAACTCGCCTTTCGCATGGAGAAAGATTCTTAGAAAAAAGGGTATTAGAATCAGAGGAATGCTACCAAGAATAGAAATGAATTTTGCACATATTCTTCTGCACAAACCGATTGGCCATGTCGTGTATGCTAATCACGACCTCAGTTGAGCTTGTTTCAGTGTTAATACGTGAGAGTTAAATAGTCACCTCTTTACACTGGATTAAATTAAAAGAAAAATGAGTTTTCCTAAATAAACTGCCAACATCAGTTACCAATTTCAGCACTGATTAAAATCATACATACATTAAAAAAAAAAATATTAGAGTGAATTCAGAGATAAAAAGGGGACATGAACTTTCTGTCAAAGTTAGCTGTGTATATAGAGAATCTCATTTGGATGGATGGATGGATGGTTGGTTGGTTGGTGTAGGCTGCATCTTTCATAGAACTATTGTTCTCCATGATAAACCTTTAAAATCTTGAAGTTTGTTTTTGAAAATTAGCTGTTGTCATTTATAAATTAATTTTACATTGCTGTATACCTGGAAAATATAAAAATGACTTTACATAAATGGACAAAAGTGGCAAATATGGTAGTTTTTTTCGGGAGGGTCCAGTTTAAAAAAAAGAAAAAGCTTATTCAACCTAAACAGAATATACAATAAAGCAAAATGTTACCCTAAAACACTATTTTTTTTTTTTTTTTTTTTAAATAAGACCTTCTAAAGGAAAAAATCTGTATCCTCTAAGTCTGTTTTGCACACATATATCAAGTTATCTTTAGAATATTTTAATCTCTGGATATGCCAAAAAAACCTCCCAGTATTCCTGATTATATGATGATTGTTTACACCCACTTTTTCATGAAAACATGCTGTAGGTGTTTTTTGTTGGAGCACAATTGAACTGTCTATCATTACTGCCCCATTGCAAATTAATTTTTGCTTTACCGGCACTGTGTAAAGTTTTGGTAGCTGCTGCTGGTACAGAATGTTGTTAGTGCTAATTATGCAGTCTAGTCTAGTGGTCATAAAACAGAGCAAAATCTTCTGAGATGTTAATGACACAAAATGCAAGGCACATGTTTATAAATTTAGAAATATAATTTTTGATGCAGTGAAAGGATACTTGTATTTTTTGTGTTTAAAATGTTTGATACATATCAGGTAAAGTGGTGTTTGTCAAATTTAACATTAAATATCTCGCTAACTATTTCACTTAAAGATATGGGATTTTTTAAAGTAATTTTCTTAGACAAAATGTAACATTTCATTAAATAAAAGGGATAGGAAATGAGGGACTGTATAAAAAATTAAGTTTGTATTTTAATATCAGGGGGTAGGGCTGGAGCAGGACGATATTGGAATTTGAAATATCAATATCGATACCATCTTATATCACAATATCACGATATATCGATATTTCTCACACTTAATTTTAGTATTTTTGAAATGTAAGCATCAAATAAACAAACCGTAATATTGATTTTTGGCCCAGCCCTATGCCAACATGGGAAAATTTGCTCTGGGATGGTTTGCAGGCTTTGGAGATGCCGTCGGAGGGCAGTTCAAGTAAAACTAGTGTTTAAACTGCCCGAAATGAAGACACAGGGGGGCTCGTATGACCCCCTGGACCTGTAAGATTAAAAGGTTAAGTTTAGTGTCAAAGCATTCAAACTTTTATGTAACGATGGAGGTTCCTAAGGGGGGGGGGCAAGAATAAATAAAAACACGCTCCAATGGATAGTTTCTGAAAAATATGTTAATTAATTATGGTAATTAGACTAATTAACCATGGCTGAGGCTTAAAAGGACTGCAAACATGTAGAAATTGGCTCTGAGACGGTTTCCAGGCTTTGGAGATGCCGCCGGAGGCGGCTAGTGTATAAAATGCCCAAGTTAAAAATACAGGGGAGCTTTGTATGACCACCTGGGCCTGTAAGGTTAAAAGGTTAAGTTTGGTGTCAAAGCATTCTAAATTTTATGTATCGATGGGGACAGATTTTACGTGCACCAGCTTCCATTTTAACTTTATCGAATTCAAGATTTCACTGAAATGAAAATGGGAATATTGGATATCTGATGTTGAAATAAAACCATTATGTCGGTATTTATCGATTTTTGGCCCAGCCCTAATCAGGGGTTGATGGAGAGGAAAATTGGCTCCATTTTGCATCCCCTTCACAAAATTACAATCAGTTAAAATTAGGGATGGATGCGGGACGATTTTTTACGAGACGAGACAGAGATTTTTAACATTACGATATAGGAATTTTGAGAGACGAGACAAAGCTTTTAGGCAGTTTTGCGAGACGCGAGACGCCAATTTTTAGTCTCACGTCCATCCCTGATTAAAATACCCCCTTCACAAAAATACAATCAATCAAAACAGCCCTTCATTGTCATTTACCCTACATTTTAATCTGTTTTAGCAGTTATTTTAACAAAAGTGACTTTTATTAAAAATTGGTATGAAAATTCACAAAAATAAGTGTTGAAATTCACAAAATTAAGTACTGAAATCCACAAAAGTAAGCAATTTTAACAAAAATGGGATCCTGGAAAAAATTCCTGGATCGACCCCTGAATATGCATACATTTCTTAGTGAAAAAATGCCATATCTGAAAGCTACTCTTTACTTGACGAACTTTTCTTATTGAAAGTATGTTTCGAACAAATATGGTTTAAAAAATAATTGCTTTAACATCTATTTTGAATCATCCAGGATAGTATTGTTACTGATGTTCAAGTTTTGTGATAAATGTTTTGCATGATTGATAGCTGTTATGCTTAATAATTGACCTATTATAATTGCATTACATAGATATTTGTTTTCTCTGCAGTTTTAATTTATTTTATGTAATAGTTGTGGCAGATAATCATTTTACAGAATTCTTTTATAGATAAACATGGATGGAGCAACTTGTGATATTCCTGAAGGTATTAATTTTATGTAGCCTTTTCTTCCAACTTTTATAGTAATCTAGTTATGTATGTTTCTGTTTGTTTAATCACAATGTTTTGAGAATAATGAAATCAATAATGATTAAATTAAATAATGGAACATCTTTGATGTCATCCTGTTCTGCTACTTCTCTGCCTTTGCGACAAAGATAACTCCCTGGAGAAAAGTGTACCTGATCAAAAGGGGGTGGGGAGTGAACTTCTGGGACAGCAGTAACTTTGCGAGCCGGCTTTTGTTCTAAAGAACTGGGACAACTGTTGTCTCAGCCATCGTCAAAAGATTAATGTCGCGAAGCCAGATTGATACTGAATATGGAGACTATTTGCAATGCACTATAACTGAATTTTGCCGTCTTTTAATACATTGTGTTAAAAAAACATTGTGTATAAACCAAAAAAACCCGGTTTAAACCAACCCCCCCTCTTTTTTTCCAAATAAACCGGGTTTTTTTGAGACCTGTAGTGCCCATATGAGATTTTTGAAGTATTGAAGAACTCAATTTCATGATTTAGTTTAGATGTTAAATCATTCAGTTTAGATGATGTGCATCAATATTTATGATTTAATAGATTTACAAGGAAGTCATGTAGTGTCCACATTAGATTTTTGGAATGTCTGGTGACAATTAAATTAAATAAAAAAAAAGTAATTATACAATTTCTCTCCCCCCCCCCCAAATTTAACATGACTTTATGATTTTGTAACCGGTATGTAACTTTGGTACTTAGAATGCTTTACATACAATAGTTTTTGATCCTAAATAGCTTTTGTATGTAAAGTATTCTAAGACATGTAAGTTTATGTATATTCTTTCACTAAAGAAAGATTTATTAAAAGAGAGATTATTAAAATAATGGCAATAACTGTCAAAAATTGTACTCCCAGACGTAATTTAAATTTAGTTTCTAAATGTAACCATTTCTAAGTATTTATAAATAAAACAATAAATCAAACATGTAAGAGAATGTACTTGTGCATTTTAAAGCATGTTATAATAGTTTAATTATGTTAAATTAGCTGAAGATATTTTAATTAAAATACACACATAATTATTACATACTAGATATGAGTAATGTAAGCTTAGCCATTTTGTTATGTTTGTTATTTTTTTCAATTTTTGCCACTGTCCTGGCAAAAAATCTTTTTGTTGGCAAATTGCCCAACTCTGAGTGGAGTTGGTATGAAGAAAAACTTATTTTAATTATTTATTATCATATTAAATAAAACTTTATAGCCATCGTTTGTTTTGAATCTTGAGTTGGGGAATTTGACAAAAATTTGTTTTTTTAGAGTTTAACTTGTATTCATTTACATTTATAAAGACAGCATCCAATAAACTATAAAGTAAAGTGGCTAGTCATTAGTATTTATTTTTTTTATATTTTAAAGGAAATGAAGCTACAAATAAATTAGAATGTGCTATTTGCTTGCAACCTTGTGTCCAGCCTGTCCAGTTACCTTGTCGACACATCTTCTGTTATTTGTGTGTAAAGGGAGTTAACCAGCAGAGTAAACGGTGTGCTATGTGTAGACAGGTATATCATCTCAATTTTTTAAAATAATTATTGCAATTATTAATTTGTTTTGTGATGATTGGCATTATAATAACAAATATTTTGTCTTATTCCTAGTAACAAATATTTTGTCTTATTCCTAGTATCTAAACATTCTAATATAAATTTTTCGTAAAATTCCCATTCTCCAAATGAACTGAAATATTTCATACTATTTATCTCTTAGCGAACAGTCACGAATTAATTATAAAAAGTTTTTAATTTTTTTATAATTCACACGTTTAATTATTTTACTAAAATTAAATCTAGACTAGGAAATGGTTCATTGGATTTGTTCGATTTTGTACGTTATTTTTTCAGCAACTAAGAAAATAACATATGTTAACATATCTATAAATTGTATATTCCTCATCTTTAACAACTAATATAAGACATAACTTAGTATATTATTCTGAATATCATGATTATAATTTTCATATTTCTAAGTTATTGTACTAATTATCTCATAAGATTAATTATTATTATTATTAAAGTTAAACTTCATAGTGCTTAAAATCTTACATTTTTCTACTTTTCTCTGTTGAAATGAAGTCCTAACTAAATAAAATGTCAATCCTGCAGGATCCCGCGGGATCAATGAATCTCAATCCCGAAATCCCGCAGGACGAAAAACAGTGCGGGATTGCATTCCCTAGTTCGCATGCAAACAAGTTTGGTGTTTTAAGTTAAGGTGAACCTAGATTAATTTGCCTAAGAGGGGGGGGGGGGATGCCTTGTGCAAAGGGTTCATGCAGGCTTGTGTAGTAGACTGTGATGGGCAATTGTTATACTTTGCTTTTAAAATTTTAAGTGGCTTTAATATTTATTTTAATATTGGGAATCTGCAAAGTCAAGAAAATAACAGAAGCTATCAAGAGGTAAAAGAAAAAAAAAGTAACTCTCCTGATAAGTTCAATCTGTATCATAAAAAATTACTTTTCTCAAAAAAAAAAAAAAAAAGTCCATTAGTAGATTTTGCATTAGGTGATTAAATTGCATTCTGTCATAAAATAAAATGAAAAAAAAAAAAAAAAAGTTGTGTTTGTATATGTATATATATTCTTTTTCCTTCTTTCTTTTTATTTTTTTTAAAGATACAAAATTTAACAATCCCGAATTTGATACTTCTTAATCTTTTACCTTTCTTAAATTCTCTCGTACTGCAAGCCTCTCTCCTATCATCACCTCCAACATAGTTTTTGAATTCATCCTATGTAGCTGTAATTTTTGCTACATTCTTTTTTTCCCCCTTCAGTCACCATAAGCACCGAAAAAAAATTAACGCAGAGAACTTTGAAATGACCTAAGACAGATTTGGGGTGACTGCTGCAGTAGGGTGTATCACGAAAAATTTTTTTTGGAAAATCAAACTTTCAAGTTGATAAAAAGTTGTCACTGTCATCACATACCTACCAAAAAAATTTTTTTTGAAATGATATTTTTAAGCATTTTTTTATAAAATATATATAAAAATCAAAATTAAATATTCAACAGCAAAAATGGGCAATTTCAGATGGAATCTATCAATAAAAAAATGCATTGCGACTGAAATTGAATGTTTAGATCTCCCGGAATCGTAATGAAAATCTCCAATTTTTTGTCAACTAGCCGTATTTAAGAAATGTTGAAGAATCTTTCAGATTTCCACTCATTGTATTTATAATATAGACACTGCAATGCAGCATTCCGAAATAGCAAGAATACTTTTGTAGGCGAATATGGGGCTCAGATTTCAAGGTCATAAAACTGTAGCTCCCCAATGACTTTGGAGATAAGGGAAGTGCAAGACCATCATGTGATTACTTCTCTCTCCCTCGTCCACCCTTCCTTTCTTTGTCAGTTTGTTGTTAGCATTTTTTATGTGCAAAGCATCCATTTAGTGAGCACTTATGATTTGTGATCGAGTTCAATTTGGTTTTGTTGTTTTACCATCATAGTAGAAAAACTCATTCTACATCAACAAGGAAAACTATAGTACCATCAACGGTCCAATTGTCGGCCAACCTCTACATATAAGAAAGTTATAGCAATGTTTTACTACGTTATTTTGAATGGGTAAGAAATCAGTTGAAGTCTGAAGGATGTCAGCAACCAAAGAAAAAGGTAGTTGCAATGCAGTGGCCTGTAAGCAAGAAGAAATATGGAAGAAGGCTTCTGTTTCATCTGTAAACAACATTGTTTTTATGATTTTAAAACTACAAGAGAGATCTGAAAAGATAAAAAAGTCATCAGGGAGGGTGTAACGCAAAAATGCCAAGAGCTTTAAAACGTCCGTTGAAAAGTTCAAATCTGACATTGTAAATAATCTTTTTTGATATTTGTTCATGCAAATGTAGAGATTTAGAGAAATGTTTGTGTCCAGCGCAAAGGAAGGTTCCACAACTGGAACACAAGTTCTTGAAGTACCAACGAAACCTGATGCTTATTGTTACACGAGGAATTGACGCAGTAGAGAGTAAAAAAAATCGAGAAACGTGCTGAAAGAAAGGAAAAGTCCATACAATTCGAGTTAAACAGAAGTCTCCAATCAAGAAATATCCCTACTTTACAGCATGAAGGCACTGTTAGAGACACTGACAGCGATTCCATTCAACAGGATTCAAGTGATGAAAGTGTTTTAGCTATAAAAAATTAAATACCAGAAAATAAAAAAGGAAAATTCTAGCGTTTCAGTAAAGCAAGTCCTTCCAGTAGATCTGCCATCATTTTCCAGAGCATGTGATCGCAGAGCAATTTCCAATAGAGCAGGAGCGCAACTAGCAAGTGCTCTTTTACAGGATTTAAAAGTTGTGACACCCGAAAATCAGACGGCAGTAATTGAAAAATCGAAATTTTTTTGCGAAAAAGTAAAGTACTGTGAAATATTGCTTCAACTCGCACCTCAGAAATAATTTCTCTCTATTTTGATGGTCGGAAAGATTAAATTATAGTCAAAGAAAATGTACGTGGTAAATCTGTCCGGAAAACTGTACAAAAAGAACACATATCTTTGGCTGAAGAACCAGGTTCAATATATCTTGGTCATGTAACTCCAGACAGTTGTTTTGGGAAAGATATAGTATCATCAATAATGAAACACATGGAATGTGACTGCATTGATGTGACAACTATCAAAGCTCTTGGATGGGATAGTACGGAAACAAACACTGGAGTTTCTAATGGATCAGGTTGCAGGTTGGAAAAGCTACTTGTGTTCGTGATGCGCCGCCTACAATTATCAAAATAAATAGACAGTTAAATTAAGATTTATATTGAAATAACCTTTACATATTCAATGTTCTTTATTTACAACCTTTATGTGTTTGTTTATATCTTTTGTGAGCTTTTTCATCTAAAAATCACACTTTCTGAGTTTTAATTTTAATATACTTTTGTTCCTCCAAAATTTTTTTCTAATGTGTAATTATTTCTAATGTCACCCCTTCCCTCCCCCCTCCCGGAATAAAAAAGAAACTGAGAAACTAATAAACTAATGAAAAATTAATATACATTTTTTGTTTGCACTGTTGCTAGAAGTTTACCAATGTAAAATTTGCCTGAAAAATTTTGAATATTTGATAAAATAGCAAGGTTTTTCAAATTAGATTCTGACAGACTAATATAGTTAATGGTACAAATGATTTTTTTAAAAGTCTGTTGTCTTTCTAAACTTCAAATTTTTGTACTTGAAAAAAAAATATATACTTTATATTCATGTATATATATTTTTTAAAAATACACATTTTAGGTCAAAAAAGTTGAATTTCAAGTTTATTCCGGGAGACCTAAATATTTTTTGATTTAAAAAAAAAAAAAAATTTGGTAGGTATGTGATGACAGTAACAACTTTTTATCAACTTGAAAGTTTGATTTTCCAAAAAAAAAAAATTTCTTGATACACCCTACTGCAGTCCATTTTTCTTTTAAAAAACAGTCCATTAGTAGACTCTACATTAGGTGTTAAATTACATTCTGTCTAAAAGTAAAATAAAATGATGAAAAAAAAAAGTTGTGTTTGTATATATATATATATATATATATATATATATATATATATGCATACCTGCCAACCCTTCTGGTTTTGACAGAAGACTTCTGTTTTTTTAAGCTATCTTCCGGTCTTCTGCCAGAAGATAAAATCTTCTGTTATTTTTTAATTTTTAGTTGATATATTAAATTGTATTGCAAACTATTATAAAAAATTGGTAAATAAATAAATCCATTTCAAAGTCATTTATTAAGGTAATCATTTCAACAGCTAACAGCACAATGCTGTTCTATGAGTGAGGTCAAAGCATTTGTAAACAAATCTTTTGTCCATAGTTTAAAAAAAAAAAAAAAGGACTTCATTTCATTCCTCCGTCAGTAATTCATCATTAGAAAATTTATTTGTGTTGAAAACTAAAGCTAACACACTTTGTTATGAAAATAATTTTTCTGATGAACTATTAGTAGAAGCAGAAAAAAAAAAAAAATCTTAATCTGTTTATTTTTCAACTTACTTTGGTTAAAAATAGAGTCAAATTTCCATCTATTTAATTGTTTTTATTTTTGTGAAAATACTCCATCTTTCTCAGTTTTGTATAAAAAATTCAGGTAAGCTCTTTTCTATTACTATTTAGTTTTGTTTTAATTTCCATGCATTACTAATATAAAAATATAATGAGAAATGGTGGTAAACTGGGGTCTTCTGTTTTTACTTCTTATATTTAAAAATTATCTTCTGATTTTTTGTGAAATCTTCTGTTTTTTCAACCCGAGTCTTCCTGTTTTTGGCGTAAGGAGGTTGGCAGGTATGTATATGTATATATTCTTTTTCCTTGTTTCTTTTTATTTTTTTAAAGATCCGAAATTTAACAATCCCGAATTTGACACTTCTTAATCTTTTACCTTTCTTAAATTCTCTCGTACTGCAAGCCTCTCTCCTATCATCACCTCCAACTTAGTTTTGGAATTCATCCTATGTAGCTGTAATTTTTGCTACATTATTTTTTTCCTTCTTCAGTCACCATAGGCATCAAAAATAAATTACGCAGAGAACCTTGAAATGACCTAAGACAGATTTGGGGTGACTGCTGCACAGTCCATTTTTCTTAAAAAAAAAAAAAAAAAAAAAAACTTCCACAGTATGAGATGAATGTTTGCTTTCCTTCTTCACATCCTTGTTCTTTACAAGGTGCATTTTTGGATTGTCATATCCTGTAGGAAAAGTAAGTTTGGTCCACTCTACAGCTGACTACCAATGCAGGTATTGGTGGTCAGCCTCTTCTCAAATGGGAGGGATATTCTATAACATAAAAAACTGAAATATCCTCTTAAAATTCAAAATTTCTATTAGTTCTCTTCAAAATTCTGTAGGGGCATAACAGCTTTTGTTTTAAAACTAGAGATTTGTCTTGTAATCTAAATTTGATAAAAGGCAATTGATGTATCTCACCTCATTATCTCGTCTCGTAGTTGCCACAGCTGTTAAGAATTTCTAGGGAATATTTGACCAGGGCATTTTAATAGCCAAAAATGTGCCTTTTTTTAACCATGTGATTAACTTATAAATCCTGTGATTCTATTTAATAAAAAGAAAATTTGCGACCTTTGTTGCCGGATATATCTGCGAAGATTTTAATGAAATATGTTCTCAGGAGTGTCGATTAATTTACATATGGCAGCCATGAGCTTTCGGGCTGTGCCAGTTGCCTGCCACAAAATCAATAAGCATTGGCTGCCCGGGCACAACTCTTTGGCAGGGACCGATTTGCAGAGTTCGGGGCCCTAGGCAAAAGCTTCATTCAACTTTTTCAAAATTTACAAATTTTTAAACTTAAAGAACAATTGGGGCCCCCCATTTGGTAGGGGCCCCGGGCGCTTGCCCCGTTTGCCCTGCCGAAAATCAGGCCCTGCTCTTTGGCTCAGGGCTCATAAAATTTAATGTTCTTTCTTGTGTAATTTGATGTTTTTCAGTGCATTGAATAATGTAAATGTGTGAATTTTTCTTATTGTAGGAAATTCCTCCGAAGTATTTGGACAACCCACATTTAATTGCTTATGAACAGCCAACTGTAGCATTTGAAGGCTCATACCAATGGTTTTATGAAGGTCGAAATGGATGGTGGCAGTATGATGAACGAACAAGTTTAGAAATTGAAGCTGCATACAAAAAAAGAGATGAAAAATCCACGTAAGAAATATTTAAAAATTGCTTATGTTAAATATTTTATGCATTTTTAGGGCCCGATTCAAACGAAACGCGATCGGTCGTCTCCAAAACGATCGTTTTCTCTCTGGAAGTTCGATCGCTTTTACAAGCGATCGCAAAAGTGTATTCAAAGTGAAACAAAATAGGCGATCGAACTTACAGGTTTGCTAGATCGAAACTTTATCGCCACAGAGTGAAAACGCAACTTCCGGTGACGTAGAAAGTCGCTGTTAACCAATAAAAAAATCGCATCTTTCTCTGGAAAAAATTTTTAACATAATGGCGACGACTAACTGTTTATTTATTTATGTTTGAGCTTTTTCCCCAACAGTATTGTAGGTTAATGTTTTAAAATTTTAACTGGTTTAGGTTAATATTTTTTGTATGTTTATAATCATGGAAACGCATTTTTAATTTATGAAGATTTTTTTTTTTTTTTAGAAAATTATTGATAATAGTATTGTTCGTCATAATTATCATGTCGAATTGTTCTCTAGTTTGCCTACTATATTTTATTTTTCTGTAGCAGAGAAGCTGTTTATAATTATAATGGAGGGGTAGAATTACTATATATTTCATGTTCTGATATATAATTAACAATCAAAGACATCCTTAATATAATGATATGAATATTTGTATTTGTTTAGGAGGGTTGCTAGGATGCTTATTTTAGCGAGAAATTATTCGTTAATGTATTTTTTCGCGCTGTTTCAAATATCAAACATTTATCGAGCAATAAACGATTTAAAAAAAGGACTACAGATGGCGCCTGCATCGTAGTGTCTGCTAGAGTAGAACTCAAAGGCCGACAGAAAATAAACCCTACAGATATTCTGTTCTGCGAGAAAATTCAGCTTTCCGCAGGCCTAAATCTTTTGCAGAATTCCCTGTCTGATAATTCCAACGGATTGCTTCGTAATTTTAAATAACGAGTCTTCATTGTTGTTGTAATCTTCTCATCAACCATCCGCTGATCGATCCGCCATGTTCGAGAAAACGATCGCTTTTGGAAAAACGATAGCAAAACACCAATTGCAGTGTCATGTGATCCAAAAGCGATAGACAGGTTTCACTTGAATAGGAAACATAGGAATCAGTCGAAAATTTCCGCGATCGCAACGGAAAACGATAGAACTCTGTTTCGTTTGAATCCGGCCCTTAGTTTTGACAAAATTGTTTCCATGCATTATATAAACTCCATTAATATACTGATATTTATTGTAAAACTAGCTATGCACTCATTCTTTGTATGGGAGGAAGCAGAAAATTTTTTAACTGTGATTAAAGTTTATTCAGTCGGAGCTAAACTATCAAATTGTTTCACTCCTAACCTGGCATTATGATAGTTAACTTAAAAAAAAAAATTGCTTTGTGGAAATTTGTAATAGTTTATTTCTTTAATGGTTTTGAGTTGTATGCACTACAGATGAAATTATTTATGCATTAGCTCGCTGACTATTTGCTTTATATTTTACCCCAAACTCTGTGATTAAGCTTCAATAATGCATGAAAACAATTTCATTGATTGCTAGATTACAACCAAATATCTGGCAATCAAAAGGAAAATAAAACATCAGACATTCATCTATTTATATCCTGCACACGATATTTTGGTATTCATTCACTATTGAACTTCTGAAAGAATAAATATTTTTAAAAAAACATTTTTTGTACCAAAAAAGACCTTTTATTTGAAATTTAAATGTGAATTATTTTTTAACTATGCATCAATATTGAAAGATAAGCATCATCTATGAAACTATAGCCCTTAAAATGGTTCCAATTTTCCCGATGGTAACCTACCCCTAAATCGCTATCCGAATCCTTTTAAAGTGCCATCAAGGTAATGTTCTATTTATTTTATTTTTATGAGTTTGTTTCATAATATGTATAGATAATAATCTTGAAATGATAGAAACTAAAGCATGTAACTTAATTATTAAATTGCAAAGCCAAACTGTGAACTATTTTATCCCATGCCAGTTACCTAGAATTAAAATATTACTTTATCACAATTTTTACAAAAAAATTATAGAAATGAATTCTGAATAAATGTTTTTTGCAGCGTAATTTAAAAATCTTGTAAAATGAATTCAAAATTTTGTTTTAAATCATAAGTTTTCTTGGAACAAACTAGCTTTTAAACTAAATACCTTAAAATGGCTTCTGAATAGAAATATTTAGAGGTAGTTTATTTAATTATTTTAATAATTTATTTAATATTTTTGTGAAAAATGATAATTGATACTTAATATTTAAACAAATAACAAAATCAAATAATAATAATAATAAACATTTGTATGTATTTTCTGCAAATTTATTTTAAGCGATCTCTTTCACCCATCTGACCTTATGGTTCTCACTGTAATTTTTTTTTTTAATTGTTAATTTATTTTATAGCGGTTCTGCATAAGAACCTCTCGTGGTACCAAACATTCGTTTTCAGGTCAGTAAAGGATTGAATATATATATATATATATATATATATATATATATATATATATACGAACAATATACATATGTAACGAACTCGCTTGATTCCAGTTAAAAAAATTGCTATAGAGAAAATTTAGTTGTTCAGTGATTAGAGATTTTTGCAGTTATTTCAGCAAATATTAGAAACTCTTTAGTTAATTCAATGTTTAAAAGTATTTAATTATGACTTTCTATTAAAAATAAATTAGTATGTATTATAAATTTGTTAAACTTGTTTGAAAGTTCTTACTTTTCATTGAATATATGAAATGTCCAAAAGTAAAGACTATTCATGAATTTAGCGAATAAAATAAGTAGTGCACTTACGTTTATTTTATTTGAAGAATCCCATATTATTTTACAATGCTTTACATTCTGTAATTTTAAATTTTCAGAAAAATTTTCACATTTTAAATATGCGCAGAAAAAGGAGTCAAACACATTTCCTTCTCTTTGTAAACATCTTTTAATGGTTTCGAATGGTTGTAGCATTTCGGTATGATGGGGTTTTGGCTGTGAAATGTCTTATTTTCGAAATCAGTTTCACTTTACTAGCCTTCATTTTTGTCAATTACACTGTTCAAAATCTCTTCATCTGTAGGATATGAAGCAGTTAAGAGCTCTGCATCCACTTCTAAAACATCAGAAAAGTCGTCTGTAGCAAAGATAAATCTGAAAAAATTTGTTATAGGGAGACAAGTTCTTTGTTATATGGAGAGTATTTTTTTGTTATTTAAGCCTTAGGATTACGTTCCCATTAAAAATTTCATTATAGGGAGAAATTCATTGTAGAGAGACTTCTTTATTGCGAGATTCTACCGTATATATATATTAATAAATTACCATATAAACTAAGTTATTGAGACTTGATCATGTTGAAAAAATTTTATCCACAAGTATTGGCACATTGCACAACTATTTGTAATAAATGACAAAAATTGATATGGATTAGGATCAGAATTAATTTTTAAAAGGAATGATTTAGTTAATGTTAACTTTGCAAAAAGACAATTATCATGACTTTAATTAAATCAAATATTCATAAAATTTGAAAATAATGCAGTTGTACAAAAGTATACCTGTAGAATTGGTTTAAGAAAAAAGTTGTCAATTACAGTCGATTGCAGTAAATTTCAAATTCTGGTTCTATCATAGTGATCAATTTTGTTGCTATTATTAAATAATATGAAAAGAAAAAGATATATATATATATATATATTTGCCATTAATCTTTCATTTTGATTTATTTGGATTATATATATGTATGCATGTATCTCTGGATTTATTTTTTAACATGTTTTCCAGATGTGAAGTGCTTATTGCTGGGTTTCTGTACATAATTGATTTCGAAAAAAACATGCAAATTCGTCGATGTGATCCATTTAGACGCAGGCGCATAAAACGTGATTTGGTTACCATTCCCAAGAAAGGCATTGCCGGAATTCGTCTTACTTCTGAAAATGATGTGCCTACATCCGCTTCCAGTGAGTCAGCATCTACTAATGGTGAAAATTCTCAAACCTCATCAACACAAGCAAAATTGGTAACTGATTCTTTATCTGAAGACACTGTTGAGAGCTCGAGATTATAGTCATAACCTCGAATCATAATATGTGCATTCTGTTAAAAACTGCAAAATTAACTGTTGCAATTTTCCCTTCAAGTTTGTGTCATTTTTTAGATGATAAAGTTACAATATCGGTTTTAGAAGGGTAGGAAAAAAATCATGTTTTTATGACTATGCTAAAAAAGAAAAAATACAGTTGTAAAACAGTCCAAAGTTTGTCTCATATTTTGTTCTACACTCATTTTTAGTGAAGTCTACATAAGCCATTGAAAGAAAAGAAATAAATAATTGAAATTACAGATCCTTGTGAATATAAATTTTGATGTTAAGATGATAAAGTTTTTTTTTTTTTTTTTATGTGAAAATTTTAGGCTCTTGGAGGTTTTATGTTGTTAACGTGCAATTGTATGGTTTGTGAAGATATTTCTGTATTTTGTTTCTCATGTTGCCACCTTTTATTTTAATTATGGACAATTGTAGACACATTGTTGTTTTACCCATCAATGGGTCTGTGCCAGTATTGATTCGGATTATTTGATCACTGTAAATTTTAGAGAGGCTGTCAAATTGTTATAGGCAAAAGCAAGATAAATTGATAAAGTAAAAAGAATTATTTAGGCTGGCTATTTTTTGCATACAAAGTACTTAAGTTTTATTAATGAATTAAAGTTTTGTTACATTTTGCCCTTAAATAATTTAAAAAGTTTGCATCTACAGTAACTCACACAGATACTGCCAATTTTTAAAGTATAAATGCATCTTAATCTAAATTCTCTCTCTCTCTCTTTTTAATATTTACCTCTTGTTACCCATTAAATAAAAATTAAAGGATAGTTAGAAAGTATCTTATGTCCAATGGTGTAGTCCTAAGGGAGAAAAAAAAAGTGGGTGGATGCCCGCTTTTGAGGAATTTAAAACTTAAATATGGGTAATTAGTTAAATGTAAGTGTGGCTAATTAGAATTAATCAAATAATAAATTTTAATTATTATTACTTTGGTGTAATTAATGAAATTTTTGTTGTAAAAGCAATGTAATTTTGATCTATATTACCTTACGAAAAACACAATTTTTTAATCTATCTCTGTCAACAATTGTAACGTCAGAAATGACTGGATTATTATTTTCTTTTAATTTGTACTGGACCCTTTGCTGAGTATTTTTTATTTTTTTCAAAAACTATTTGGGATGCACTCTGACCAAGAGTGCATTTCACAAGATGAAATTTCTATTCTATTTCTAAGGATATGTTTACAGTATTTAGAATTCACAAAGGGATTGTAAGTCTTAAAGTTTACTTAGGTGGTCCAAAAAGCTTGTTTTTTGTGCCTTTTGAACACAAAGTTATAAAACGAGAATTTTAATACATTAAAAAGAAGTTTGAATGCCCCCCTTCCTTGAAAACAAAAAAGTAGGAAACGCTGCCCCCCCTCGACTACATCATTATTTATGTCTATCAAAAATATTTGTGGTAGTATCATGTATCAAACATATCTTATGAAAATACTTTATGTAGAGTATGTGATCCTTTGTGTAATTTAAGTATTATTTTCGAAGAAGGTAGTTTACCTGTATTTTTCATGACCTGTTTTTAAAAGTTCTTTAACCCACTCACAAATATTTATAGCATGTGCAAGTTGAAGTTTAATCTTCATTGCTTTTAAAACTAGACCATATACTTATGTCTCAAAGTTCTATTTTACTGCATAATCAGCATTTTAATTAGTCAAGTGCAGCAGTCTTCATAAACCCTTAAAAAAAATTAATTTTGTTGGTAAAAACTTCTGATATAAAAGTATCAGTGTGCAATAAAATATATATATATATATATTGACTACTTTTCTTGAAACTTATGAGGCAGTTGAATTTTGATTTAAGTTTTTCCTTCATAATCAAATTAGTGATAAGGAAATAATACAAAAATTTACAAATTGAGTTACAGTTATATGATTTAAATGCCAGCTTAGTGTTTTTTTTAATCTTTTTCTTTAATTGTATAAATATTTTTAATTGCTTTCCAGTTCAAATTTAATTTGAAGAACTATTTTAAGAGTAAATTATTTTTAATGCAATTAATGTATTTTTAATGTTTTTAGTACATACTCCATCTAGTTAATTTGTTTCACATGATATTGTATATCTTTCTGTTAATCAAAGGTTAGGCTGTTTTCTGTTCTTGTCATATTTATAAATTAAATTGACTCAACCCATTTTAAACAAACAGTTTTTGTATAATTTTTTATGTGAAAATGGGGTTGTGGACCGTGACTAAGTTGATGACTTCTTGTGAACATTTAGATTTTACGATTGAAACAATTAATTAATAACAAGGAGGATGACTTAATAGATTTAATAAATTTTTTAAAAACATTTTCTATATATTCCTATTAGAAATAGGAAAATATTCAAATCTTTTGTACAATTCATGCATATTTTCTATCTTGCATTCAAGCTAATATGGATATTAAATTCAATTTAAAAAGTGCTTTTATATAAGATTGTTATTATTTATAAATTTAGTTCTTGCCGACATATGTTGTCTTTCAAAAAAATCTACAGAAGTTGATTCCAATTTTGCCAGGCAAGGATCCATTTCTGTTCCAGACCTTTATTCTTCATCACACTTTTAATATCATCCGTCCGTTTCTTCTGTGGTCTTCCTTGTTTCCCTTTTCAATTTGATTCATAATTAAGAGTGCAATTTTGTGTAGTCTTTCATCACTCATTTTTTTAACATGACCATAAGAGATAAGTTGCTTATATGATTCTTTTATATCTATTTTGTTACAAGGATACTTTCAAAATTTTAATTTTTTATCTTCTATAATTAGTGCTTTTATATCAAAAATATTTCTTAATTCTCACCCGCCTAGTAGTTATAAGTCTTTTACGTTTTAGATTTTATCATTTCCTTTGTCGTCCTAACATTTTTTGTAAAACTGGGGAATTCGATATGATTTTTCTTTAATAAATTATTTCACGTTGAAACAAACTATGCATTAATGCATATTTTCTATAAATATCAAGGATCGACTTTTATTTTATAGCATTGATGCTTAAGACTAATTAATATACCACATTAGCCTGTATATTACACAGTGTTTTTCTACTGATCATTTCCTGTTAAAAACCTGACTTGTGCTAAATTCGAGATCTAGATAATGGATTTTTCTAATTATCGTGATGAAAAATTTCGGTGTCGTGTTTCATTTGGGATAATATTGTAATTAAAATGGAAAAATGTGTTTCTCTCCAAGTGTTTTTAGTATAAATTAGTAATTGTGTAAGTGCTCTTTAAACCCTATTTTATACAAACTGTCTTTTTTGAATTGGGTAAAGTAGAATATTAGTCATGTTTAAGGGAAAACATTGTATTTAGATTGCTAATGGTTTTGCTGGTCATATTTAAGTCAGAAGTTTCTACATAACCTTAAAAATATTGGAATTATCTTATTTCAAAAATAATTCTTCTCTTTTCTCAGTATTTTTTGTATTTTAATGTACTTTCCAGTTTCAATTGTATTCTGACATTCTGTTTAGTATTGATTGCTAAAAGGGTTTCAATTCTGGGGAAAAATTGTCTTTTTTAGAATAATTGATTTCTCAAAGCATGCATTACAAAAGAAATTTTAGTTGTAGGATTTTGTTTTTAATTATACATTATCTGAAATAGCATTCATTCTTAATGAAAACAGATTACATTTGTAATGTACTACTATAATCAATTAGTTTTATCGTTTATACTCTTTTGTAAATAAAATACACCTTTGCTTATTACTTTTCAATTGTAAATATTTATGAATGCATAAATATTGCTCTTTAGCACAAATTTTCTAAGTATATATGAACCACGTGTTAATAATTGAAACACTTTCAACAATTAAAAAAAAAAAAAATTTTCAATTACTTATTAAAAGACAATATTGGGTACAAAAAAATAAATTTTAAAAATTATTATTTAACTCTTGGAAGTACTATGACCACACTCATGAAGAAAAGTGTGAAATTGAAATTGCAGTACATACATGTTTTAATTTTTTTAATGTAATTTTGTTGTAAATAATGCAAAACTATATTGTAACTTCTCTTGCTTGTAAAAAGAAAGAAAAAATGAAGTAAATAATTCTTTTCTGACATTTGCTAAACAATTTTTTTTACAGGAACTGTGTGTTATTCAGTGATCTCTGTAAGATTTTTGAGAAATATTTGAAAGTTAAATTCCTTATATGAAGTTTTTTGGTGCATAAATAAAGATTTAGTTGGTTGTGATATGTATTTTTTAATCAATTTTTTTACTATTCATAATTTTACTTTCACATTGATATGGCATCACTTTTGTATAATTTATGATTGCTTTGATTATTTTAGATGTACCTTTAAATTTTCATATTGAAATAGTATACAATAAGTTTGTTATTTAAAGCTGTCTATTTTATTGGACAGAAAGAGTAACAAAAAGGCTTAAAGAGGATAAATTTTTATTTATTTTTTGACTGAAATCTTTATTCTAAATTATATTAAATTACCAAAATCTGTTTTCTTATGTAATTTTGTAGAATTTTTTCAAGCGGAAATTTCAATTGATTATTTAAGAAACATAACATCTGCTAATAAAACAGAAATAAGTATCATTGATTCTACCTGTTTGAAGCATTTTCCTTCCAAAATAATATTTAGTGTAATTAAATCTGTATATTATCTTGTCTGTATGATCTTCTAGTTCAGTGGTTTATAATCTTTTTCTCCTTGCTAACTTTTAAAATCGGAAAGCAATTGGCTTGAGAAATAAAATAAACTCAGTTCTAATGGGACATAATGTTGTCAAATATGTACAATATGTTTATTATGTTACTCAGCATACATTTTAAATAAAATAAATGCTTTTATATCTAAAAGGAAAGGTATGATTACATTTTAAAGGAATTTAGTGATTTCACTATACATAGGTCACTTGTGTTCTAGTTTTCTTGACAAATTAAATTGTCCGTGTTGAAATATTTAAATAAATAGTTGTTAATAATAAGTTGACTATTATCAGTATTTATAAAGTCAGTTATTAAAAATTAACAGTATTTACTAAACTAAAATTAAAGAACTGATTTGAAATTTTTAATGAACATTTTAAAAAATTGTACTAGTATTAAAAATATTCGTATAAATTACATTTAGTTGTTTCCAATGATTGAAGAATAGTTCTATCACTGCCTCGATATGGTTGAGCTGCTTGATTTAGTTGTATGATATATATATTATAATTGATTTTAAGTAGGAGCGTTAACAAATAACAATTGAACGTTTTTAAAATCTGCAAGTTAAATTATTACAGATGAGTACAATGTAAGTGGTCTGATTAAATGAAAACCTTCATTTAATTAATATAAAATGCAATTTGATGATATGGTGAATTATAAATTTTCCATTCTTGAAATTTTCTGTATGCTATATAATATACAATGCAGTCCAATTAACTTGCTTAAATTTTTACCTAAGGTAATATTAAATTACTGTATCATTTAGGATAGAATGGTAATAAGGAAATAAAATGATCATAGAGTTATTCGGAGTTGTATATCTTTGACTTGTGTTGCTGGCGTGATTAATAGAATAAACAGGATGCCCTAAAGAAAAGTCATTATATCCCAGATAGTGTTGTAAATACATTTTTTAATTTGAACTTGTATATATTATTTTGACTTGCTGTTTATTACGTAGACTTATTTTATTTTAACCCTTTCCAGTGCAACCATTTTTATCACATTTTTCTGGTTGTGTGGATTTTTGGAGTGATAGTTAAATTTCTGACATCAGTTTGATGAAACATCGATAACTTTTCCATGAAATATGTCACATTGGTGAAAAATGTGCATAACTTTTTATCACCCTTTATCATTTTATGCAAATCTCATTATCATCTTATTAATAGGTGCAAGAAAATCAACTAATGATCCTAATTTTCGAAATCAGTACTTAAGTGTCACAATTATGTGACTAGAATTCTAGTCACTGCACATGAAAGAATCAAAGTAGCAGTAATATGTAAAATACAGTGCCCACTGTTTAATTAACCCACTAACTTCTAAGCCAAAATGATTTTATTAAAGGTTATCTCCAAAATGCTATGGTACATATACATATATGGTATATATATATATATAATAATACATAAATGCTTGAGTTACATTTTATATGTGGTTAATATACTTTACATGGCACAGAAACAATATATTGACTTACCAGTTTAATATGTAACTGTTTTTGGAGCCATCCAAACTTGAAGTGTTGTATTTTCTGTGTTTATATTCATATTTCACTTTGAATCAAAATATATTGTTTCAAATAATCTGTTGCTTTAGGGCTTTCTAAATGTTGAGCCTTGTGATACTATGTACAGAATAGTTTCTTTATATTTTCTGAATGAATGTTGTGCCTTTGTCTGAGATTAATTATTATTTTGATTATCTTGTTGATCACTTAATATTAATTTATTTGTATAGCAACTAAAATATATCTGCTAAAAAATAAAGGAAGTAATTGCTCTCAAAGTGAATTTGTTTTATCCTTGTTAAACTAGCATAAAATCTGCATTTATTGTATATCATTTATTTTGCATAAAAGTTATCTAATTTGAACATAGATTTTATACCTGGTAAAAAAGCAGGAATTTTGTTTTCTAAAGGACAGAAATGATACATTAGTACATTTTTTCTCAACCTGGTGGTCACATTCTGGTATAAAAGAAGCTCTAATCTGTTTTTAAAACAAGAAACATATTAAAAAAAAAAATTGTAAGTCAATTCCTACTTAGGCCAACAAAGGAAAGTTTTATTTTAGTTACTTTTTATTAAATTTAACTAATTACATTTAATTAATGAATTAACATTTGAAAAAACTGTGAATTTGAGTGGATGAATAAAAAGTATTTTATTAACGACTGAAAATTTGAATAAGATATATAAATATATATAGGGAGAGTGTGAACTAATAGTAGGAATTGGAAAAAAAAAAAAAAAAAAAAAAAGAGCTAAATACAAAATTTCAACATTCTACAGTTAAAAGTTTGAGTTATGCGAAATAATTTTTGGCGCCAAATTTGGTCATATTTCAGCAAAACTCTCCAAGGTCGATGACAAATGGCGAGGTTTTGGACATGGACCAAACAATGACTGACTATTGCCAAATTTGGCTCTATTTCGCCAAAACTCGCCAAGGAAGAAGACAAATGGCGATATTTTGGACATGGACCAAATGACTGACTATTGCCAAATTTGGTGATATTTTTGGCAAAACGTGCCACGGTCGATGATAAATGGTGAGATTTTAGGCATGGACCAAACAATGACTACAGATATAATATATTGAAGATTTCCATAGACATTAATGTATTGAAATTCTTTTGGGTGGTCCTGTAAATAAACTCTCCAGTAGATTGGAACCAAAAATCGAGATACACAGCTAGATGTTACAACAATCTTATATATGAAATTTCAACATTCTACGATTAATAGTTTTTAAGATTTGAGAGTTAAATACGTACACACGTACACCAAAAGTCGCCAAGCATGGCGATTTTTGGCATAATTCTTGAGGAAGGCATGTGACTGTGGTTGGACCATTACCTAACTATATGGTAGGACGCTATTGTATTTAAAATGGACGAATGTCCCTAAAACTGGCATTGACCGTAAATTGTTGGAAATCGTTTTGAGCGTTCCGGTAGCACAAAACTATAAATGATAAAGATACTTTTTTCGATGGAGAAATTCATTTTGTAACTCTTAACAGCATATGTTACTTCTGAGTCGTTTGAAATAGCCTAATACCTCTAAAATGCACTTTAATGAATTTCTGCCCATAGAGCGTAATGTATTTAAAATCTTTTGGGCAGCCCTGTAGATAAACTATCCAGTCGAATGGGAAAAAAATGGCAGGTGCACAACTAAATGTTACAACAATCCTAAATATAAAGTTTCAATATTCTACGTCTAATAGTTTTTGAGATATGCGAGTATAATAAATTTTGGCCCATAGAGCGTAATATATTTAGAATCTTTTGGGTGGTCCTGTAGATAAATTATCCAGTCGATTGGTACCAAAACTGTATTAATATCCAGTGTCATCTACTATTAATCACCACTTATTAATGTGATGGACATGGTTCACTTTGTTTTTCACTTAAAAGTTTTCCTATGCGATCATTCTTACTGGCAAACACATCTAAGTAAACTACTATCAAGTGATAGTAGGGGGTGTATGTATTTAAAAGCTTCTGTTAACAAAAAGCCTTTTCCCTTAAGTGGCAAAAGGGAACAATGTTTTAAAACCTTCCATATTCATTATAACAAGGTGATCCCAAGAACTTTTACTATTAAACTTTTACTTTTGCTATTAAAGGTTTTGTTAAACCATAAAAGGTGAGAAATGATGCATTAGTAGTTTGTACCTTTCTTTCTTGCTGCAATTTCTGAAAATTGTGCCAAAAGAGCAATTTTGAAATGGATTTCCATTTTAAATGGTACTTATTCTAATTAGCATCAGTTATCACAATAGTACAGTTATAAAAATTTTGGTGGCTGTTTTATTTTGTAACCCTTTCATTCACAAGGAAACTTGCATAGGAGGTGAAATTATCACCAAAACAACACTCAAGTACCTTTTATCAATGTTTCAATGTGAGATCTATTTCTGCTATATACCTTGTTGATATCGGGACTGACACCAACTCTGATTATGTGGCCTGCATTATAAAATCGAGTAGAAAAATTCTGTTTTCTGTTCAGTATGTGCAGAGAGTTCAAATAGCAAAAAAAATAACATGCTGAGAAATTTGTACGTATAAAAAAGTATTTTAAATAGCATCTCGCTTTATTTAATGTTTAAAAAATGAATCTGAGGTTTTTTTATTTTGAGCAGAAAGTTTAGAAGTACCTCAGATTAAGAGGACTGACTCGCAGTAGTGGGACTGTACAGTATATGAAAAGAAAAATAACTCATGTGTAAGTACAGTTGAAATGTTTTGAGTTTTATGAATCCGTGTTGTACGAGGCTTGAGCTCTACTCCACCTGAAGTGTAAACTGCGTGGTCCAACTGCTACACTCTTTATTTGTGTGAGCGCAGCAACAGTGTTATGATGACTAATGACTAATTTTAGATAATGCTAAAATTATTAGACTTGTACATATTATAACATCTTTCTAAATTTATTTAGCTCATTTCACTTAAACATTGCTTATAGCATAGTGTCTATGTATCAAAGATAATTGATATGTACTTCCTCCATATTAAATCGGGTTCAAATTCACAGATTTATTTTTCTAAAACTTTTTCTTCCTCAAGTAGAATACATCATGCAATATAAAAGTTCTTTCAGATACATTTAATGCACACCACAGTTATAGAAACAAGCAGATGATTTAGTTCACCACTTACTTGATTTAGACGTATGTTGTGGCCCCTGAAATGACAGCGTGTGCCTCTATTACTCTTGGGATAGGCAATGATTTCTTTTAGTGTCGCCATTGAATAGTTATATTAATTACTGGAGCTAAAGCATAGTAAAATTGGAACATCTGCCTCATTTTACTATACAAACACGATTGCAATTTTTCCTACTTGTTATATGAATGTGTTATATGAATGCATATTATAAGGGGGGGGGGGTTCTACTGTATTAACATAATAATTTCTGAGCAAATGTTGCACTATACTAGGCGATTCAAAATAGATGTTAAAGCAATTATCTTTTAAACTGTAAGTGATCAAAACATAGCTAAAAAAGTTTCTCAAATCAAGAGTAGCTTTGAGATTTGACAAATTTTTTTACTAGGGGCTGTATTCATATTGAAATATAAAATTTAATTTTTATTCAGTCCCTTGATTCCTATCATTTAAAAAAAATGTTGCTCTGTTTCGAAGGTAAATTTAAAAAATATGCGTCAGTAAGTGAAATAGCAAGATATTTAATATTAAAAATGACAACTTGGCCACTTTACCTGCTGTGTTGCTGTCCCTTTCCAGATGAAAAAAAATTTAGGGGAACAACTATGAATTCGTGGAAGTTAAATGATGATCCCTTTGTTGGAAAATGGCAGTTAAATATATCCAAACACGTGAAATTAACAGATGTAATTTTACCTGGATTGACAGGAAATCATAAACTCTTTTCAACCTTGTTGAAAAGTGTTAAAACTGGCAAATGCTTTCACATAATAAACTATGGTAATGAAATAAACGTAAGCAAACACAAAAGGCTGATAAAATTTGAAGATTTACTGTTTATTGTAACAACAAATACAGAATAATTACTGTTTTTTTTTTTTAATATTTGTGATTGTGCGAAATTACTTTCATTGTACTTCAAATGATGACAGCTATCAATTGTTTTTGTTAATATTTGATGCAAAATAATTTCCTATCATTTCAAGACAGTTTTAATTTAGTTAGAGGATTCTCCGTTTTCCATGACCACATCTTCATTTTCTGACTTGGAAGCAATTTTTATCGGTTTTCTTGTTATGTTCTGTAGTTTCTAGAATTCTTACATCTGATGATATGGTAATATAATCGATTTTGATCATTCGAAGGTACTGTTAAAGGTACTTTAAAGATCTTTGATTCCTTGCATTTGAACTTGTCGTTTCTAATTAACCCTTTGAGGCACAACCCTTTCCCAATGCTGGAAAAAATGCAACCGTTGCCATCGCTCTACTTAACTACCAGCAAGATGGCGGACGATCGAAACGTTCATCGCGTGCCACAGATCTAGAGACCCTTTTTTGACGATAGCTGGCTGTGCAGCACAGCCAGCCTGTGGCGTCAAAAAAGGGTCTCTAGATCTGTGGCACGCGATGAACGTTTCGATCGTCCGCCATCTTGCTGGTATTTAAGTCGAGCGATGGCAACGGCTGCCCTTTTTCCAGCATTGGGCAATCTATCCAGCTGTTCTCGCATTCTTCCGTTTTTCAGCAGATGTCAGTGCTGTTAAAAATAATTGTGACAGTTTTTTTTTTTTTTACGGGAAATGACGTGCCAAAAAAGTAAAGGATTCTCGCGGAGTTATGTCATCCGCAACTATTTTTATAGAAATCAAATCTATTCTTCCTGACTGGCAACAGTCAAAACGTCAGAGTTTGGTGTTCCCAGAGCGGGAACACTGTGCGTTAAAGGGTTAAATGAATCAGGATTGAAACCGCTCGAAGATGATCGGTTATTTAAAAAAAAAAAAAAAAAATATATCTGAATAAGCGGCGTGATGCATGATGACCGGGTGTCTGTATAAAGAAACTTGACTTGTATTAATGAATGTTTTCAAAATAATTCATTCCTTCTAACTTGGTGAAACTCTTTCAAAACAATTTACGAATGTGCCAATAAACTTGAAAACAACCTTCAATAAAAATTTAAAAAAATCACCGGACTAATGAACAACCTTAAAAACAAGGTACTGATGTTGAACATTCGGTTAAAAAAAAAAAAAAAAAAAAAAAAAAAAAAGCACCTTCTTTTTATGAACTGTACTATGTAGTTCTAACAACAAACAACAAACTGTTATGTTTCAGAAGGCGCTATTTGTGCAAGTACAGAACTGTTGTAGAAGATTATATGCTTATTTTTTTTTTGAAGTAAAACTTCTTTAGGCGCAACTAGGGGGTAACTCAGATTGTTTTTCTGACGGAAGTAACGCTCAGTAAAGGAAGTGACGTATCTTATATAATAAAATCCGAGAGTAAACATTGTATGTAGCTATTAGATATGAGTTCGGGCTCATTTTTTGAAGCCCGAGCCCGAGGACTTTTAATCCGAGCCCGCCCGAGCCCGAGCAATATTATTAAAGTTGGAGCCCGAGCCCGAAATTTCAGCTAAAGACAAATAAAATTAACTACTTCATTAATAGGATACAATAAATTTTGGAGCTTCACGCACCCTCTAGTCCCCCGTGCCGCTATTTTTTTAAAATAAGTACGTCTATTTATACTATGAATCACTTTTTAAAATCTGTTTCAAGGAGTATGTTCAACAAAGGAGAAATATTTCACGAGCCCGAGCCCGAACGCAATCGTGAATTACAGACCCCGAGCAGTGGCGGATCCAGAAATTTTTTTTGGGAGGGGCTAAATTTTTTAAAAAGCTTATTTCACCCAATTAAAATGTACTATAAATCAAAATTTTAGTCTAAACCAATGTATTAGGCTTTTGGGAGGGGCTAAGTAATAAAATAGGATCATTTTAGCTATTTAAAGTGTATAATAAAGCAGAATGTTACCCTTGAGCAATCTCTTTTGGGGGGGGCTGAAGCCCCCTAGCCCCTCCCCTGGATCCGCTAGTGACCCCGAGTCGGGCCCGGGCTCGGGCTGAGCCCGTCTCATCTCTAGTAGCTATGTAGGTAGGTAGGTTTGTGACCACCGATGTTCTTGCGCGCGTCTCTCGATCGCATTGCGCCTAGACGGTGGGTCGCAGACCTACCGAATTTTGCATACGGCTTTACTGGGACAGATCCTAAGACGCCTCGGAGCGATTTTTCCGAAATTCGAATTAGAAAATGTTTTATTTTATGTTTAGTCCGATTTTTAGCGATTTTTCTTGCATAATACGTAATAACGCCGGTCATTGAACTCGCAATAAAACGATATTTGCATCATCGGATAGAGGAGAAAATTTTCTTTCGAAAACAGTTTGTTTTGACTATGTAACATATTTTGCCGATTTTTGGGAATTTTTCAAAAGAATTTCTCTTTTGACGACGTTTGCGTAAAAATAATTTTAAAACTGTTGCATCTTTCATTCTATCTGTCATAACTTTTTTATATTTCAGTAAAAGACGGAGCATGTATTTCGCCCACTTTTAAAAGAAGAACGGAGGAAAAATATAAATTAGGAGATTTTTTACGAATTTTTATGTAAAGGAGGATTTTGAATTCAATACAAGCTGTTTCAAGATTTCGGCATGATATCTTCCGCTATGGTTGTCTGGGAAACAGTATAACAATGAATAAAATTGGCATTTGAAAAACATAAATAAAATGACTTTAAAATAACTGAGTATCCACATGTGAAATCTACGTCATTTTGATCTAACGAGATTAAAACCCCTTTCGAAACTCAATCAAAATAACGGGCTCACAAACAAAACATACGCCACGCACGAAATTATTCCCTATTTTATATTACGTTGCCAGAAAAAGAATTGAATGCTGTTTTTTCAACGATGAATTATCCAGCATTATTTTCGATATAATTTTTAAACGGGACACGTTTTCGAATCGCAGGAAATATTTACGTGCTAAATACGCCAATCTGACAAGAATTATGCATAAAAATGTATGGAGAGCTGTTTTAATGTCAGCCAGAAAGTGGAATGATTATCGTTTATACCAGAGGTTCCCAAACTGGGTGCCGCGGCACCCTAGCGTGACACGAGCGTATGTCAGGGGTGCCGTGGAGATAATAAAGAAAAGTGTTTTCGTGGAGTATAATCAAATAATTTCCTCTGAACCGGTATCCCTAAGAAAGTGAGCCAAGCCGATCACTATGTGGGCCAAACAAAAATATTTCAGTCAAGTTCAAGACGGTCCTGTAACCTCTCTTTTATAGGAACTCCCTGAAATCGGGTATTGTCAAAATTTTATATCCCTTTCCCAAGAGAGTACCTTCTTGATAGTAGCGCTATAAACAAACAAACAACAAATAACGTAAAACGCATCCAAACTGCTTCATTCTAACCTTCATATTCATATTGCTTTAAAGGAAATCTGCCGCGAAAGTATTTAGCCTGAAAAGGGTGCCGCGAAATGCTTTTATCCTGACAAGGGTGCCGTGGGGAGAAAAAGTTTGGGAACCCCTGGTTTATACTAATGCGTAAATTGCAAAGAATCAGCAAAGAATAAAAAACTACATTCGTGGGAAATATCTAAACCGTTTCTTTAAATTAAACATTAAAGATGGAAAAACGAAAATATATTGGTATCAGTAAAGGATACTATAAGTAATAGTTATTAGATATGCTAGGGCAATATTGATCAAAGCACAATATACCGCGTTAATAAATATTTCGTGAAACTATTCGTTTCTTTTCGTTTTTCAACAGCCATCTTACATCAGAGCTAACTAAACATTAAATAATTCTACGTCGCGTTAATATATCCCGCGGTAATTTCAACAGAAAATTCTGTACCTGAACTTTTTTTTTCTTGTTCCGTTGAACCGTTTTAATTATAAAATAAAACGGTTCTTCATATCATGTAGTATCTAAGGTATTAATGGTATAACTTAAATCTAAAAAAGAGTATGATGTAGGAATGAGACATTTTGAAAGTTAGAAATTTTTAGGAACCGTCACGCTTTTCTTTTTCTGATCGCCAATGACACCGACATAGTTTTATGCCAATGATCGTCAATGACACCGTACAATTGTATAAGACCACTGAGCTTAGTCATTTACTAAGCTCAGTGGTCTTATACACTTGGTCTTTAGATGAAACTTTGTTTTGGAAAGTGAGAGGAAGACAGTTTACTAAAAACTCAAGGTCGATCAGTTCTGCGAGACCTGTTAACCCTTCAGGCGCTGTGCCGCACAGCCAGCTGTTGTCAAAAAAGGGTCTCTAGATCTGTGGCACGCGATGAACTATTCGATCGTCCGCCATCTTGCTGGTAGTTAAGTCGAGCGATGGCAACGGCTGCCTTTTTATCAGCATTGGGAAAGGGTTACGCCTCAAAGGGTTAATTCGCCCAGTAATAAATAACTATAAAAATTGTTCGGTGTCTTGATCAGTGTCTATTGTTTTGTCTGAAACTGAATGGAGTGCGAACGTCTGACCACACTTAAACGAGTCATACTGGCAATGACCTTAGCATCCAGCTGATCGCTCCTTTTCTTGTTACGTAACACTTTTTCCAACTTCCGTAAAAGTCCGTAAAAAACCGCTATGGTCAGCGGCAACGGAACTGGAAAAACTAGAGTAGTAGAAAGAAAAGAGTCGACTTGAACTTCCGTCTAGGAAGACGTCTGAAGCCGGAGGCCTTGGACGTGAAAGCGATCCCATTCAACTGAATGATGAACGCGACAGATCTGACAACGCGAACACACGTTTGAATGGTACCGCACTCGGTTGAATTTTAATGGAAAACTTTTTTTTTTCTCTTTTTCCATTTGCTGAGCATAAATTAGTTCACTTATCTTTCGTTGGGCAAAAGGCAATTCATCTAATTTTGCCGACAGAAAAAATGGTAAATGGCGAGAAGTGTTGGAATCAGAAACCAGCGATAAATACAGCACAGCATTTTTATCAACTTTATTTTCTTCATTTTAATCCTTTAACGCGCAGTGTTCGCGCTCTGGGAACACCAAACTCTGACGTTTTGACTGTTGCCAGTCTCGAAGAATAGGTTTGATTTCTATACTAATAGTTGCGAGTGACATAGCTCCACGAGAATCCTTTACTTTTTAGCACGTCCTTTCCCATAAAAAAATTATTTTTAACAGCACGGACATCTGCTGAAAAATGGAAGAATGCGAGAACAGCTGGATAGATTGCCCAAAGCTGACAAAAGGGCAGCCGTTGCCATCGCTCGACTTAACTACCAGCAAGATGGCGGACGATCGAAACGTTCATCGCGGGCCACAGATCTAGAGACCCTTTTTTGACGACAGCTGGCTGTGCCCGCGCACAACCAGCTGTCGTCATAAAAGAGGTCTCTAGATCTGTGGCCCGCGATGAACGTTTCGATCGTCCGCCATCTTGCTGGTAGTTAAGTCGAGCGATGGCAACGGCTGCCCTTTTGTCAGTTTTGGGAAAGGGTTGCGCCTCAAAGGGTTAAATCTGGAGCACAAGCATCGTTTGTTTGTTCGCTTTCACCACTGGAAAGTCGGCCCGTATAGAATGCTTCCTTTCTGCGTTGTGTACCAATGCCACTTCTAATATGGGTCTTCGAGTGTTTGCTCCCATGGATTCAGGCAGAGTATTCAAAGAACCATGATCGAAAGCAATACTGATCTCTGAAAAATTTCTCGAGTTCTAGTTTTGCGCGAGGCGAGACTTACAGTATTCTGGTAAATAGAAAAATTCATATTCTGTTGTCCAATCGTATAAAATATTTAATCTCTAATTTTAATCATTGAGAAAAATCTTCTCTGTGGTAAATTTAGAGACTATCTTTATGCGAGACTAGTTTTTACAAAACACAGTTTTGAATTCCACTGGGGAAAACCGATGGTAACCTGTGTGGGGAGTGAGAGGTGAAAGCCTATTTGATAGTTATTTGGCCATCGATTTGACTCTGCTCTGACGAAAACGAAATTCATGTAATTGTTACATACACCCTTTCAAGAAAGTGTTCGCGCGTAAATAAAATTGTCTATGTCTGTTATGTGTATGAAGTAACTTCGTACACTTACTCCTAGCTGTATGGTTTTCGGAAAGTTTACTAGTTATCCAGAAAACTTAAAAAATTTGGATTACACTCAAATACTTTTTTTTCGTCACTTGCTGGTATTTGGAACATTTATTTTCGGACTTGTTTGCTTGTCTCCAAAGACCCGCATATAAATTCTCGTCAGATAAAAGTGGCCAACACAATGAAAGTTTTGACTGGTACAGGGAAAGCAAATTTTAACCCATTTATGCCTAGTGTCCATTTTTTGGGACGGCATTTTCGCTATTAGTCGAAAACCTTATTTATTTTTCCTAGCCTTTGTTCATGAGTATTGAGCCTCAACTCTACAAAATATTTTAACATGACCGAGTAGGATGTTGATATTTCGATTTTTATACATAATGATTTTAAAAGAAATCATCCCTTGTTCAAGAATTTGACATCAGAAATTTATCTATTATTTCTGTTATCAGTAAAAATCGAAGAAAGTCGCAAAAATACCCAGGCACAAATGGGTTAACAACCAGGGGATGAGTGGGAATTGAACCCACTGCTGTACGCTCAGGCGATTATCGGAGAGGCTTCCGGCTTTTGAGTCACTTGAAGCCTCCAAATAATACTAAATGCTTCTACTATGGAAAAAAAAAAATCTGAAATATATTGAATATTGGAACTTTTGCACGCAGGGCTCAATTTCCTACATAAAATGTCCCCACGTAATTCAACAACCTCCAGAAGCTTCATACAAAGAGTGAAATTTTTATTCAAAATCCTCACCACAATGATGAATTAAAAATAAAAAAAAAAAGAAATTATGAAAGAAAATGGATCTTAACTTTAAACAAGAGCAGCAGAACCCTGCCAACGCGTGTTTGACTTACTTTCACACTTCAACTAATACCTCTTCCTTTCTCACTGGCTGTTTTGGTTTGTTGTGGATGAATAAGTGCCAAATTCTTTGCAAAATTAAACGCGTCTGCATATATAAATCTTCAAGCATATTCCAAACCGAGAACTTTTTTACTTCTAGCTGGTTGAGCTTTCTCTGGAATAAAGTTTTTTATCTCTCTAAAGCTCGTTCTTTTTCAGTCGCTGATTAGTGTCTGCTTCTGATTTGTTTACAGCTCGGGAAGTGGTTAAAAAAACAGCGAAAATAGCATTTATAGGTAGCGTTAGAAAACATTGCCTAGATATTGTTATACCGAGCAGATGAAATGGGGTAGTAAACAATAACTTAGAAAAAGGGCGGGCTCAAAAGAATTGGTCGAGACTCTCGGAGACTGTGACTCTGCAAAGCAAACGTCCCATTGTTCCAGAGTCGATGTTGCGTTTTGCATGTTATTCCTACGGTACTTTATACAGTATCACGTATTTTTACCATAAAAAACTGTTCTATCAATGCGGATTTTGTAATGCGTCTTGCATCAATATTTATTTTACTTAACGGAAGGCGATATACAGCCAAATCCGTTTAATTTTTATTCCTTTTGACGCTATTACCTTCGCTTCAATTTCCTTCGGGCTCTCTCCACCTATTCCTTCTCTATGTTTATATGTCCAACTGAAATTGTATTGGAGTGTCTTATAATCTTTGAGTTCAGCACGATTTATCTGCTTCGATGTTACTAACTTGAAGAGTCAGGCATGGGCGCCGGCAGAATATTTCCCAGGGGGGGGCGAAGACTACTTTAACGTATGATTACCATGTTGAAAATATAAAAAAAAGAAGGCAAAACACTGCATACAAAAATCCAGGGGGGGCATCGCCCCCCCCCTTGCCCTATGCTGCCGACGCCCATGGAGTCAGATACTTTTAAGTAATGGAAATATGAACGAAATGTGGCCATATTTTTTTTCTGATAGATCCAAAAATAAAAATTTTTGGATGTAAGTTGTTAACAGTTACTTAAAAAACTTTTGTTTTGAAACTCTTGGAATAATTCTGCATATTGAGTTTGATTTGTCTTTTTGAATAAAATTGAGTTCATCTGTTGTCTAAATATGGTTTTGTGTACAGCATTACATGCAAAATATGTGTCCTATTAACTTAGAAATTGCTGTGTACATAGGAAAATAGCCCATAATTAAATTAACAAAAAACTATTTTATCGGGAAGCTCCTTTCTTTTAATGTATATGTTACTGGCAAAGTATGAGACGCCAGCATTCTGTAGAATGCCTAGGCATTGTATATAATGACACTTATGTCTTCCTTAACAAATTTTTCATATAAAATAATAATAAACTAAAATCAACCTACATATAAAACATGGAAAGCTTGAATAGCATTTTAAATTACATTTCATCAGATTTTACATATAGTCGGATATGTATTTCCTACTTTGCCAGTTTCTCATTTGCCATTCTATAGAATACCTAGGAAATGTATGAAATATTAATCATTTCATACATCGCCGGCTCGTTTTATGCTTTCTATACAATGCCTAGACATTCTCTAGGATGCCGGATTTCATACTTTGCCGGTAACATATATATACACACACACACTATTTTTTATAATTATGCAAATAAAACATACAAAATATAAAAATTATTGTGCTAAAAGGCTCATAATTGAATTGCTGGTCATTTTATGCGTCATCTGTTGTATCAAGGCAGTTAAGCTGTGTGTGATTAAGGCAAACCTGCGCGAGGGGTATCTGCCTAAGAAGAGGGATGCCTTGGTAGGAGGACTTTCTAAGGGGTTCTAACGCGTATTCACGTTACATCTGGAGAAAACCTACCAAAACTCCAGACCGTTAGATCGACGACCGCGCGATGGGACCCGAACCCGGGCCCTTCACACTTCGGCCGTCTACCATTTTCAGTGATATAACCACTCAAAGCAGTTAAAAATTTTCATCAAATTCTAAGCAATCGTCACATAGATATATCATGCACAGAAAATGAAAAATTACCATTTCGAGAAAAATCAACTTAAGAGATGATAATCGATGCTGTTTAGCTATGAAAATTCAATTCATTTTTTTTTTTCATTACTTCATAAATAATTTGAATATTTTTATGGAGTTTGTTTAAAAATATTTCTAATGAATCATATTTTTTATAATGATGTTTTTTTAAAAAAAGATTGGGAATTGTTATCCGTCCGCCTAATACATTAGCAGAACATTTTTTGCAGGATTTACTGGGAATAACAATTTAAAAATGCGAAACTGATTTGTGGGTGAAAAAAAAATGATGCTTTTATGCCAATTAATGTAGACTAATTAAGAAAATTCAGTTGCATTTAAATCTCTGAACAATTCAATAGATTCACATAAAACGATTTAAAAATTATGAACACCGAACAGATTCTAAAATGTTTTCTTTTGATTTCGTACGTGGAAGCGGTTGGGATTTGTTCACTGTGAATTACAAAACCGTGAATCTACTGAATACGGAAAAGTGCCCCGTAATTTCGTTTTAATGGACCATGCATTCCATAACATTTTCCTTCAAATATGTGTAAAAGTAGAATGTTTTATAAGTAGTAAGAGTAAAAAAAGAAAGATCAAATTATTTCACTCTTGGGTGTTACTCTTTTCATTATGAGAGCGGAAATTTTTATTGGAAAAGATGCTACAAACCGCCGAACGATCCAGCATTAGTTAGTGGAAAGAAGGCCGCAGCCAGGAAAAAATATAAATAAATAAAATTTAAAAAAATCGGTGTATGTGTGTGTGGAGGGGTATATGTAGCGCTAAAATCCTCCCCCCTTTAATTGATCTCTAGAATCAACGCAAATATAAAACTACTAATGCATTGACTAAAATTTCAGGGATCAAACCCCCATGATCCCCCTCCCCTGGATACGGCCTTCGCGAGAAACGTAATTTTACAAGACTTGCTAGCAATATGTTTAGACGTTTTCATAGTCATATGGTAAACAAATTACAGTGACATCTCACTTATACGACTCTCTCGGTTATACGCCGCCTGCCTTATGGGAAACAATGCTAAACTTCTCTCAGTTATACGACGTTTTCAACGCTTCAGGCGATTTTTTCAATTTCACATATAAGAATTCATTTTACAATCTTCCAAGTGCAAATCATGCACGCTTTATCCTTTCACTTCTGTAAAAGTGTAAAACTAATAACGAATAACATTTCTTAGCTAAATTTCGATGTTATTAACGGTGAAATCTAAGACAGGAGGGCAGTTGTATGTCTGTCAAAATGATTATTCCCATTCCCAATACAGCTCAAAAGTCATTTTCTTTTCTCTCGAAGACAAACTAAAATCACTTCATTCTTTCACTTCATTTCCCGTCAAAAAATGGTGACGATTCTTTTTAACAGCACTGACATCTGCTGGAAAAATGGAAGAACGCGAGAACAGCTGGAAAGATTGCCCAATGCTGAAAAAAGAGCAGCTGTTGCCATCGCTCGACTTAACTACCAGCAAGATGGCGGACGATCGAAACGTTCATCGCGTGCCACAGATCTAGAGACCCTTTTTTGACGCCACAGGCTGGCTGTGCTGCACAGCCAGCTGTCGTCAAAAAAGGGTCTCTAGATGCCCTTTGAGACCAAGTGAATGGGCTTTAACCATTTGAGGCGCAACCCTTTCCCAATGCTGAAAAAAGGGCAGCCGTTGCCATCGCTCGACTCAACGACCAGCAAGATGGCGGACGATCGAAACGTTCATCGCGTGCGACAGATCTAGAGACCCTTTTTTGACGACAGCTGGCTGTGCAGCACAGCCAGCCTGTGGCGTCAAAAAAGGGTCTCTAGATCTGTGGCACGCAATGAACGTTTCGATCGTCCGCCATCTTGCTGGTCGTTAAGTCGAGCGATGGCAACGGCTGCCCTTTTTTCAGCATTGGGCAATCTATCCAGCTGTTCTCGCTTTCTTCCATTTTTCGGCAGATGTCAGTGCTGTTAAAAATAGTCGTGACCATTTTTTTACGGGAAAGGACGTGCCAAAAAAGTAAAGGATTCTCTCGTGGAGCTATGTCACCCGCAACTATTTTTATAGAAATCAAATCTATTCTTCGTGACTGGCAACAGTCAAAACGGCAGAGTTTGGTGTTCCCAGAGCGGGAACACTGCGCGTTACAGGGCTAATGAGTCGTATAAGCCCAAGTGAAGTCGTATTGGAGACTGTTTTATAATAGATTCATTGCGTATGGTATGATTAATATTAATCAGTGTTATGTTTTTTAAGTTATGCAAAGTTCAAGACATATAAACACATTCAGTTCGAACAAAAATTAATGAATGAGAAATTTAAGCATACGCAAATATTTAAATATTTTATGTTTCCGCGCACATCTCGACATCATTCCTAATTATTTCACACACAGACACAGACACAGGAAAAAAAAACAAACTACCTCGGCCTTGGAGCAACCTTCACTTTCAGTTTTTCAGACTAGAAGATACATTGCATAATTCCTACAAGCTATTTAGCGTCTTCGTTACCCAGATGATGGATTTCCTCATGAACGTGTCTACGGTTCGGTATTTTTCAACCTCTTTTTTGAATCGCAAGTGTGTGTGTGTGTGTGTGCACGCGCCACAGCACAATAATCTGAGGTTTTTATTTCCCTCGGCAGCGCGAAATAATTCCGCTGTACAGATTTAAATTTAAAGAAAGAAAGAAAATAGCATTTGGTTGTCATTCTGACTGCGAATGCAGCGATAGAGGCTAAAAGAGAAACAAGAAAAGATAAATCATGTCAGATGTGTCGATTATGAAACACTTTCCAACAACAGTCTTTTTTTTTTTTTTTTTCGCCAAATTTGGCGTGTATCGTCGTCCAGCTTTTCGGAATTTTGGGGATAACCTCAAAATTTATGCAATTTTTCGATGCATTATAAAAGAACTTGAAAGGCTGTTTCTATCCTTTAAATGAAGACTAAGCTGTTATAAACATTTATATACTTATCGTAATGGGCTTGAAGTGGATGATTGTCTCTAAACTGCCATAGACCGTAATAGATTGGAATTATTTTGAGCGCTCCTGTAGAAAAACTATAATGCTACATACGCTATTATCGATGGATTGGATTATTTTTCAAATGCTTAATAACATATATCAATTTTATTTCGTTTGAAATAGCCTAATATCTCTAAAATATGCTTTAAATAATGACTGACCATAAAGCTTCATGCATTAGAATTCTTTTGGGTGCTTCTGTAAAAGAACTGTTAATCCTACATACACCCTTTTCGATAGGGTGCATGGTACAGTACACAGAAATAACATACATAGATTTCGTAGTAATCGATGCATGTTTACGACATTTGGAGCATGGACGAACAGGCAGGCAGGCGAACCGAAATCATAAACATTTTTCAAACTTGTTGGGAAAAACGCGAAACTAGTTCATGGATATTATTTCGCTTAGCTCCCGCGGTTTCCCGATACTTTAGAAATTATTAATTTCAAGTGTAAGAAAAACATTTTCTTTCCCCCCCCCTTGTTAATAATCTTTTGGAAATTATCAGAGAGAAATTTTTACTGACCTTATTTCAAGATACATGAAAATAACAGTTCGAAGAAAGTTCTCACACCACGCTACCCTGGAGTTTAATCGTTACGTTTAAAAAAAAAAAATCAAGGGATTTAAATTCAGTTAGAACGGAATTTTTTGGGGCGGTAATGCATAGGAATAAAATAAATACCAGGCGTAATTTATTTGATATATAAAAATTCTTTCCCCTTAACCCTTTGAGGCGCAACCCTTTCCCAATGCTGAAAAAAGGGCAGACGTTGCCATCGCTCGACTTAACTACCAGCAAGATGGCGGACGATCGAAACGTTCATCGCGTGCCACAGATCTAGAGATCCTTTTTTGACGCAGCTGGCTGTGCTGGACACAGCCAGCTATCGTCAAAAAAGGGTCTCTAGATCTGTGGCACGCGATGAACGTTAACGATCGTCCGCCATCTTGCTGGTACTTAAGTCGAGCGATGGCAACGGCTGCCCTTTTTTCAGCATTGGGCCATCTATCCAGCTGTTCTCACATTCTTCGGTTTTTCAGCAGATGACAGTGCTGTTAAAAATTATCGTGACTATTTTTTTACGGGAAATGACGTGCTGAAAAGTAAAGGATTCCCGTAGAGCTGTGTCACCCGCAACTATTTTTATAGAAATCAAATCTATTCTTCTCGACTGGCAACAGTCAAAACGCCAGAGTTTGGTGTTCCCAGAGCGGGATCACTATGCGTTAAAGGGTTAATCAGGGTCCAATTATGATGTTATAGGGCCCTGGGATTTCAAATATTTTGGGGGCCTCTTCTAGAAAACATAGAGATAAAATAATAAAATTTTCAAAAATCATATACCACGTATGTCCTCTAACCTTTTTCTCGCCCTCGTTAAGCGTAAACTCTGAAAATATTATCGTTTTTCATGATCGTCACCTCCTCCATGATCTTCCCCTCCACAAAAGGTCATTCACTTGTATCAGCTCAATTACGAACCTAATCTTTCAGTAATCCCTTTCATTACATAGTTATTACAAATCCAAAACTTAACAAAAGTTTTCTCTCTTGATTTTACGCAAGCAGATTCATGAATTATAATACTTTAATCTAATTTCTCAGGGGAATCTCCTACGATCTGGGAAAGTTGCGGAATTTTTAGGACACTCGCACTACTGTATCGTATCCAGGCATTGACATGATGTCCTTTTTAAATCACGACGTCAGAATACTGTCAGATGCACTCAAATGATTGGTCAGTTTGTATAAATATTAAGCATAAATGGTGAAGAGTAAGACAAAAATAACATTTCCTGCAGTGAACAATGAAAAAAAAGTCATGATATCTCTACTGATAAATTAAAAAGAAAATCAAGTTATAAGTATCGCAAAGAGTTTTTTTTTTTAAAGAAAAATTTGAGAGCCCTACAAATCTAGGGGCCTGGGGCAAATGCCCAAATTGGCCATGCGGTAACTAGGCCCTCCCTTAATGCTAAATCATTTTAACGTTTCTTCGTTCACGTTTTTTTTTTTTCGTATTCCTTTTTAGTTGTTAATACAATTTCCCTCCTTATACTAAGGCTATTAAAAAAAAAATAATAAAAAAAATAAAAAGAGATGGATTCGAGACAGACTTTTTTATCATTACTTATGTTAGAGAAATTTTTGCGTGACGAGACCAAAAATAGACATCATCCCTAATTAAAAAAATCTTAAAATAGTTTCTTTTAATTTTCGATAAATTCTTCACAGTAAATGGTATTAATTTTAGTAATTTACCCTCGAAAAATATATTAATAGCAATCAAATGAAAATTCTACTGAAATTGCCTTAAGATAATTTTTTATGGCTGTGTGAAACTTCTCAGGTTTAATTTTACTTGAAATTCTATCAAATCAAGTCGATGAATGCATTTCGTAGACTTCATGGAATATTTAAAACTCTTTCGCAAACTCTTTCTGATGAAGCAAAAAATTTTGCATCAATTATGGATAAAATTAGCGATTCCGTAAATCAAAATAGGGCATTTCGTGAGGCTTAGTAAAGAAAAAGTCACGTAAAAAGACAGCGTTTGCGACCTAATTTTGCTATGTGTTCCCGGGTCATCTTAGTACGCCCTACCATACCTAAAAGTTAGTAATGGAATGGATCTTATGAGACACCCTGGATAGGAATGTTCCTTTATCTCAATTTTTTGTTTGTTTGTTTGTTAGAGTCCAAATTTCAGCACAAATCACAGGGACTTCAATGTATTTATACCAGTTTAAATTTTTAAGCAGAAAATGCTTCAAGATGGACATTGATTTAAAATTTTACTTAAATTGACTGAAAAGCGAAAACTTAAAACAAGCCAGAGTCTCCCACCTTAAAAATTACAGCTGTGCGCTTTCTAATTTTGCCTCTAAGTGATGGTATGTACCGACTTCGCGTATGTCTGCTTGCTTACAGCGCTAAGTTCACGAACTCAAGTTCCCCTTAGTATCCGGTCCCCTTAGGCGGAAGAGGATCGACCCACGCCCCTACGAATCCGGTTTTCGCCCAGCGAATTGAGATGGGTGCCTAAGGTCAGCTTGAATCGAATTGCCCTCTGCTTTGCCTTATTATCTCGCATGCGAAGGAAAAACCTGATTTACAGTGACTGTTGGGGAAAACTTTCCCTTTATAAGTAAGTAATGAAGGAAATATCAATTTTGAGTCAAAAGTTCTGATGTTGGTACTGTTTTTTTTTTTTTTTTTTTTTTTTTTTTTTTTTTTTTTTTTGTGTGTGTGTGTGTGTGTGTGTGTGTGTGTGTGTGTGTGTGTGTGTGTGTGTGTGTGTGTGTGTGTGTGTGTGTGTGCGTATGTGTGTATGCTTGATTTTTCTTTAAAAGTCGTAATTTAGTTCTCTCGGATTTTCTGCTGATAAGGTGCGCTTCTACCAGTTGCTCAAAATGTTCCGTATTGATTTGAATTGTGCCCTCTCATACATAATGTATATGAAATTTTCTTTTAAAAAATCGTTTTTTTAGAATTGGAAATAACACATTGCGTTTTTAATCTCTCAGAAATTTCATGAAGTTATACGACACTTTATGTGTCGTATAACTTCGTGCGATTAAAAATGTTTACAAAACATAAGAGTTTTGCAACTTAATGAAAACCACAAGGACAATAATTTATTTAAAATTGTTTTAATAAATTATGAGTTTAGAAAATACTAAAAAAACTTTCAAGAAATACAACTTTTTGTATTAATAATCAAAGTACTTGATCAGCCACTTATTATACACACCATATGAAATGTATATATATAAAAACATTTAAGGAATTATCTTTCTTTATATATGAACTTATCTTTTTGAATTATGAAAAATAAAGTTCAGTAAAGGTACAAAACATTATAAAAATCATAGAGAAATTTTTGATTTTCTAGCATAAACATTTTAAAACTTAAAATTATTTTTTCTTTTCTTTTCTGTTATACTTTAAAGTTCATGTTTCATTCAACTCTGGTCGTTTATGTTAGTTTTTGAATGCCAAAATTATTTTGAAGCACAATCAAACAAATTAAAAGCTACTAAAGAGTCATTTTCGAAAGCATGAAAGTATATCGCTTAAGAAATACTAGAAAAACTTATGCAAACAATCTAAGAAAATACTGACATAATAAATTAAAAGTATTTTTAAATAAATGTATTCCTATTTTCACTGCCTGGTCTTTAAAGTTCAAAACTTTGCATTTCTCTTCTGCATTTGCAAGATTTTATTTATTTCTTCAGAGTTCAAAACTTAATTATTTTTCAGGCATGTTTTTCATTTTCGGATCAAAATTTTTTCCCATAGTATATGCTTTTATGATACCTTTGGATTAGGAATTAAAATAATATTCTTATAGCTATTTCTCAGAGATTATATGCTATTGCCCTTTTTACTGTGCCTCTTGAAGATTACTCATAAACAGAAGAGTTTTCCAGTAACAGTATGACGCAGTTTATGTTAATTTGGAATATGATACACCTACATTTATTTATGTTGAAATGGATTCAAAGAATTTTCATCTGGACGGCTGACAGATTTTAGCAAACTAATCAAAACATAACAAAAATTAAAACGTAACAGTTATGTAATGTAATTCCTTTATGTTTACCAGCTTTAACTTTTCTAAAACTCAGACCATGTGTATGTATATGCTATGTTTTAAAATTAGAGAACAAAAAACTATTATACTATTATTTATTAATTTAATTTAACATAAACTGTTTTGTAGTAGTTGTATTTCTTATAACATTTGACTAAGGTAAGATATTTTTTATCTAACTCGTTCTGGCATTTATCAATATTAGAATAGAGTGGAGAGTAACTCATCCATCCGAAAAGTATCCCCCCCCCCCAATATATACGGGTTGTATACGTCATGCGGACCTAGTATATATATATACTAGACCCGCATGACGTATCGCTCATGCAATGTTGAGTTGAGCGAATTTCGCGTAGTTATCTCTACCTCAAGTTGAATTTTTTTCGATGATTATTTCTGAATGGTACGTCCCATTTCGGATTTTCTTTTTTTTAAGTGATCAGCATCGTGACCTTGACCAATGTCATCAGGCCCGTCGAGAGACAAACTCGGGCCCGGGGGGTGGATATCTGCCCCCCCCCCAAAAAAAAAAATAAAAGAGCGTACATGACGTCAGCAATCGAGTTTCATTTAGGACCTCGTCTCGTCTTTACTTATTCCAGTCGGTGTTGGTTTTCTCGAATTCTATTTCTGTCTATACAGAATTTTTTTTTGTAAAGTTTAGCCCGGGCCCCCAGAAAACACGGGTTCGGGGGGAATCCCCTCTTCCTCCCCCCCTCTCGACAGACCTGAATGTCATAGGTTCAATGAGCGCTGGGAGCGAGTAATTGAGAAATGGAATAATTCTTCTAATATCTCCATTGAAAGTTAATGGTAGCAGGTTTTTTTCGGTGATTATTCCTCCGTGGCCAACCCGATTGGTTTGATTTCAGAATTTTTTCTCTGACGATTTTCTGAATGGGGAATGTTACTGAGCACTATTATTTTTGAGTTTTCGACCAAATAGTCTTACAAATTCGGCTTCACCGACTCCTTATTCGCCTTACATGGCACAGCGTGACTCTTTCTATTTTCACAGTCGAAATTGCCTTTTCATGGACACTTTTTTTAATCAATTATTTGATTAAAAGAAATTGGCTACGAACTCCCAAAGGCTTTCGCAAAAACTACATCAAGACATATTTTGATCCTCGAAAAAAATTGTGACAGTAGTGCATAGCAGTGGAGAGATATTACAGTAAAACTTCTCCAAGGCGGCCACTATCGGTTCGTCTAGAAAAGTGGTCGTTTCAAGGGGTGGACTCGGAATAAAGGTGCTCACATAAAACTTTTAAAAATTAAAAATTCGAACATCTTCATATATCCAATACATTAGAAACGAAACATGTACTGTATATGAAATATTAAAAAAAATCTATGCATATTTGATCATCCGGCGAACAACAAAAATCATTTCATCAATTCAAATATTATAGTGTTAACCATAGATAACCTCCTCCTGCAATGGAAACAAAAGCAGCACATGGTTACCATTATGGTCTCGCCCCCCACCCTTCCGCCGAGAATGATAAAAAATATAAGAGGGGGAGAATTTTTCCTTGTTTTTTTGAGGCTTTGGGATTGTCCGTTGGACGGGGTGAGAGGTGGCCGCCGAATAATGGTAGCATTTATGCTATTCCTAGATTCTTTTGATTCGGTACTTGAAATTTTTGCCCGTTTTGAAAGGTGACCAGGGAATAGGGGTGGCCGTTTAGGAAAGTTTCACTGAACTTTGAAGGTGATGCAATAAATTTTGACCAATAAATTGATATATTTTCGTTTTATGCCACCATAATGGTTATTTTTTTTATCACAGTGGTAAATGTATATTGACTAAGCACTAAAATCAATACTCTCAAGAACTAAATTAAGCAAAATTGCCAATATGTCACATAAAAACCGGGAACCAGCAAGGTCACAAAACATGCATATGTAAAAGAAAGCATCACAAAAACTATTCACACAAAAGGGAGCCATTAGGACACCCAAAAAAAAAAGAAAGTACTATATTAAATGATTTTTCCCTTTTTCTGTGCTGAAGGGATCTATTCATACTGAAAATATTAAAAATTTTGCTCATATATATCCTTAATGGTAAAAATGGTAGGTGCCATTGAATTTATATAGTTAACCTTTGAGGCGCAACCCTTTCCCAATGCTGAAAAAAGGGCAGCCGTTGCCATCGCTCGATTTAACTACCAGAAAGATGGCGGACGATCGAAACGTTCATCGCGTGCCACAGATCTAGAGACCCTTTTTTGATGGGCAGCCGTTGCCATCACTCGACTTATGTCGAGAGATGCCATCGCTCGACTCGAGACCCTTTTTTTGACGACAGCTGGCTGTGCCCGCGCACAGCCAGCTGTCGTCAAAAAAAGGGTCTCTAGATCTGTGGCACGCGATGAACGTTTCGATCGTCCGCCATCTTTCTGGTAGTTAAGTCGAGCGATGGCAACGGCTGCCCTTTTTTCAGCATTGGGCAATCTATCCGGCTGTTCTCGCATTCTTCCATTTTTCAGCTAATGTCAGTGCTGTTAAAAAAAATCGTGACCATTTTTTTACGGGAAAGGACGTGCTAAAAAGTAAAGGATTTTCGTGGATCTATGTCCCCCGCCACTATTTTTATAGAAATCAAATCTGTTCTTCGTGACTGGCAACAGTCAAAACGTCTGTGGTGTTCCCAGAGCAGGAACACTGCGCGTTAAAGGGTTAATTCATTGTTCGTACATATCCTACCCTTTGGACTGCTAAACAGGGCATTCTATATTGATGTTCTAAGGGAGTTAATAGAATAAGTGAGGATATGCTGCAATTGAGTTAAAATATATAGTGAAAATGAAAGGATCAAAAAATTAAATCTAAATTAAAATTGTACAAATTTCCCAATACTAAAGTTATTTTGCCTGTCCGAAAATTTATTTTTAATTTCGCGTGTAACAAAATAATAGTCATGGAAGACTTCTTTCAACACTGAACTATTATTGTAATAATAATAATAACAATAGTAATGATAACGATGATGATTGCAACAAAAAGCATGCGTGTTGCATCGCCCTTGCATCATCTGGGATGATTCTTTTCCAAGCAAAATTGCGACAGGATTTTTTCTCTTGGCAGGAAAGAAGAAGAAAAATCTTCATGATTTGGCGACAAAAATGAGATCGAGTGAGAGCTCGGAATTTAAATTAGATGTTGCTTTCAGCCATTGTTTATCTCAAATGGAAAGACATAATTAAATATTTTAAACATCTCGGCTTAGATTTTTTTTTTTCTTTTGAGATCTACTACTAATTGTAAAATTTCAAAGAAAGCCGTAATGCATATCATTCAAAGCAATGAACAGGCCAGGGGGAAAAAAAAATCCACAAAATATCCATGAGAGAGTTATCTTACTAGACAAATTCAAGGTTTTTGAAAATTGTTCTACAAACAGATTTCTAACCGTAATAATAGCAGACTATATGACTAGTTTTCTCAATTATTTCCATACCGAACTAGTCAATAGATGTCACACAAACAGAAGCACAAACATCGAGGCAAGAGTACATGAAGGGCGTGTTGCTACAGTAAACACTTTCAAACAACATGCATAAAAATTAAAAGCGCAATACTTTTGAAATCGACCATAAATGTAAATAACAATACGCGAGCTTTGCATTTTAAATATAGCAGGACTGAGAAGAACATAACGCGCAATATTAATTTAAAAATTTATAAAATAACACACATAAAAAAGATATTAATGAATACGATCGTTTCGGGTGGCGTAAAAGGTCCATCCAGAGTTAAAAAAAAAAAAAAAAAATCCACCACCCCACAGGCAGAAAGATTGAGTTCTAAAAAAAATGTTTCTACTTGTGTGGGAAAGAGGACCTTTTTTGCAACTGAAATAGACTGGACCTTTTATACTACCATAAATAACCGTAGTCATTAGTATAATTAAGTAGAAGAAAAAGCCCTTTGTGGATGCAATTACAGCGGGCGAAAAAACATTTGACGAAAATAGGTCTACACTCATTAGATTTAATCTTCGTACACCTAAAATAAGTAACTTCATATTCAATTTTTATTATGCACCCAAATCGAATTTCATGCTCTCCTGGAAACGCGCGGAAACTTTTCGAATTCCAACGATTTCGTTTTTGTGTAAACGGACCCTCTTATTTCAATGGTTCAATTCAAGCAGACGATAATTTTAATGAAAAAAAATTAAGCTATGTTATCTTGAAAAATTATTAGAAACGAATTGGAATCCCAATTGTGTGACGTCATTTTCACTTGAAATAGCTAATTTCATCATGCAAATGATTAACTATTTTTTACTTTCGGAAATAAAATGGAGCTGAAAAAAGCAAAAAAGCGCTTAAAAATGAGGGAACGGGTAGATTTTTAGGTTTTTAAAATATCCCAGATTGTTTTCTATATTTTTATACATAATTATGAAAAATATTAAGTGAATCGTACCGGCGGTGTAGATGTTATTACGCTTTTCATGCTTTGTAGATGTCATTACGCTTTTTATGCTTTTTTATCTTAAATTCAAGTAATGGCGGTAAAAAATTTATCTTCGAGTGGTAGCCCGGAATCGTTTGCAGAGTGAGTCAGGGATCCGCGTAACTACATAGTAGAATCAAATAATTTATGTGTGTTATTTTACAAAAATTATTTAATCAATTTCATCTTTTAACACTCTTTTTTTTTAGTTGTTGTTGAATGATCTCGTGAACATGACGTGTATTCGTAAGGGAGGCGTAAGACTGCTCCATTCATCGATTTCCCAAGGGAGCTTATCGACTTCATTGAGTAGAAAGAACAGCATGGAGCAAAATCAAAAACTTCGAAAGACTTGATTGTCCCACGGGCACTTCAAGACACATTGATTGTAAGTTTGCGTGACTGAGCTCTCGTGCCATGGTTTTCCTGTGTGCCTTGGAGAGGAGAAAAAAGAATACAATAGACTTTTTTGGCTTTTCTACAGTCACGGTTTGGGAGGAAAGGAACGTTACTTGTTGATCCAGACGACTTTAGATAACCAGCAAATTCGAGCGTTTCGTTTCGATATTGTAACTCGAGAAAAAGACGTTGAATATTTTAGATGTCTTTGTTTCTTTGTAGTCGGAAACGATGGTGACGGTAATCTAAAATATTGACAAGGAACATAAACCATGCTGGACGGACATTCTGTGAAGCATTTTCCAACACAAATTTATTTGAGCTTACAGTCACTGAATAAGTATTCGAGTAAAAAGCAGTATTTTCCTATGTCAGTTTAATAAATAGTTCAGAGAATTCCGCTATCACTGTAAAACTTAATAGAAATTTAATGACTTGTATTTATATAGAACTGACTCATTTATTTTCATGCAGATCTCTCTGTTACTTTAGGAATCAGTGTACGAAATTTGTCTTAGACCGGAATACTTTTTTGAGCGGCTGTACCGTGTACACTACTGAAAAACGAAATACGAAAACTTCGTTCCCTTAATCACAAAGAAGGGACGGAAGAGATTCCCCCTTCTGTGGCCATCGTTTCTTCCCCGAGTTGGGCATTCAGTTGCATAGCTTTAGCCACAGATGTAAGGGAATCAGCGCAGCATCTGCAATGAACGGGGCCCGGTACCCATTTTAATGCCGGTCCCGCTATGCCTATTTTAATGCCGCCGCCACCTTCTCTCTCTCGCACGCTTACATACTCCAAAATGAGTATTTTTCAAATTGTATATATGCATATTAGCAATAGTTTTTAGTAACTTATAGTTGAATTTTTAAATTTGAGTGTAAACATAGTAATTTGAAGTTTGTATGTATATAGAGATATATTTACAACTAATCTTTATAAACTAAAAACTGGAGTACACTGTGGGAACAGTATCCTCCCCCCCCCCTACCCCCAAACGGCGGGTCTGAAGGGAATGAACGAACTGACCTGCGAAGCCGTATGTGAACAAATATGATTGAGCTGAAAATAAATAAATAAAATTAAAATAAATAAATAAAATAAATATAAAAATTAAATAAATAAGGTGGTTATGTCATTGAAAATGGTAGACGGGCGAAGTGTGAAAGTCCTGGGTTCGGTTGCCATCGCGCGGCTGTCGATTTAACAGTCTGGATTTTTGATAGGTTTTATCTAGATGTAACGTGAATACGCGTTGGAACCCCATAGAAAGTCCTCCTACCGAGGCACCCCCCCATCCTTTGCAGATCGCCTTAGTTGTAGTGTTGCCATAATCACACAGACAAGCAAATAAAATAGACAATCAAATAAATAAAAAACATGTAAGCTTTGTTCCTTCTTTCTTAACCTTTTCAGATCCTGCTTCCACAATTGAGGACAAAAAAATTGCCTGCAATACCATGCAGGATAGATGGCCTGCCTAATTTGTGGACATAAAATATCTCCAATTTTTCTGGAACATTTGATAATTTGGATTATTTATTTTAAAATTTTCAGTTACAAGTTTTAATCTCTCTTGTTATAAAAATATTTAATTTTCAAAGACAATTTTTTAAATCAGGTCTGAAAGGGTCGATGTGTCCAGACGAATTAGTAAAACGCACAGAATTCTCGTACAACTTCCCCGAACTGCTTAATGAGTTGATGAAGTATTTCACTGAGCTGGTGAGTGGATTCAGACAAGTCTTGATTATTTCTGAGTAGGGCAATTTTCTTTTTTAAGCGAAGGTTATTTTTCTATTTTTTAATTGTGTTGATATAATTTTCATTTGGGTCAAATGAGGACGAGATGAGTATTTCCAATATTCGAACAGTATTCTTATTTGGAAGTCGTACCGCTTATTTATTTATTTATTTACCTAAAATAACTGAATTTACCATATGAATGTGAATAACAGGGCGTATCAGGATGAAAATCAAATAACTGAAAGATTGTAGCGAAAAATGTAGTTTAAATTATAAAGATATCGCAGGACTGTTCATATGAAAACTGTTGCGCATTTGAAATCAATATTTATTCCTTTTTTACAAGAAATACACGATTTTCTTTTTCAGGAAAAATGGAGTTTATTTCCTTAAAAAAAATTCTTCAAAGACTGTTCGAATTTAGTCTCAATAGACGGCAATATATAAAAGCTACAAACATGTCAGACCTATGGGTAAAAATTAAAAGCATTACTGAAGGCAACTTCAATGAATTTATATCTGACAATGTCACTGTCACGCTGTTGCACAGCTTGAATAATCAGCTTGTTATACAAGTCAACAACAACAGCATAAAAGGCAGTAACATGACAATTATGATGTTAACGCTCCGAAAATGTATAGCCAGCGTTATATTGCCTGTAACAACAGCATACAAGTTCCATTTGCCTGTCTGTCTGTGTTTTGGCTGATCTACACAGGCATAGATTACTGCAATATTTATGTGCGTCATATATAAGAGCGCTACATCATGCTTTTATCACATATATAAAATTGGGTTTGTAGCATTTAATTCTGTAGGAGTACACGAAAGAATTCCAGTACATTACGGTGTAGCGCAGTTAACTGTTAAAAGTGTCATGAAAGAATGATCCCCGATGAAAATAGTTCATGTAGCATGGTGCACAGCAAGGTCGGAAAAGCGATTTTGGAGCTGGCAGCAAAAAAGCTATTCAGCTCACTGCAAAATCTTAAATTTCCGGAATAATGGTCAATTGCGGTTGCAATTTTTTTCCTTTGCTTTAATAAATTGAATTAATAATGTAGTCTGGCTTTTTTTCTTTTGCGCCATTTGCAACCAGACTCAACTATTTACAACAAATAGCTTAACCCTTTAAAGCGCGGTGGTCGCGCCGTGAAACCACCTCTTCTCTTAGCTTTAAAGTGCTAGTCGCAAAAAATATGATTAAATGGTCCCAGAGCTGAAAAAGTACACCCGTTGCCACGTCTCGAGTTAACAAACAGCAAGATGGTGGTCGATCGAATCGCCCACCGTATGCTATAGAGCTAAGTCCTTTTTTGACAGCACGTGATTTCGGTAGCACAGGATGTTCGATTCGATCAACAGCCATCTTGCTGGTAGTTAACTCGAGAGATGGCAACGGATGTATTTTTTCAGTGTTGGGAAATATAGAAAGTTGTTCTATAAAGATGTAAAAATAATTGCGTATTAGAGAATTAAAAATAGTTTCTTCCCCCCCCCCCAATCAAATGTATACTGTTAAGTGGACGTAGGGTCTCAAACGAAATTAGTTAAATAAAATAATTAAAAACATTATTTTTTTAAAACAAGATCTTTGATGATTGTATCCTTTGTACTTTTATAGTACATTGTCATAAAGTTACGCCATTGAAACTTAGTACACTTGTTTTTATATATTTTTATTTTCAAAATGAATTAAAATGTAACTGGAATTTTTGAGTTACAACAAATGATTCTCAAACGTTAAAAAAATTTGACTTGTATCATAAATATAGTTTCAAGTAGTCTTAGTTTAAGGAAATCATTTGTAGAGTTTTTAAATCTTAGTTTAAATTTATTTTAAGATCGGTGTATGAAGACAAATAAAAAATATTAAGTTAAAATATTGAAATAAACATAGTTGCAACTCAAGATTTCTTTTTTATAATTTCGTATTCTAAAAGAAACACAGTTATAAATACATTTTTAACTAATTAAAAAATTAGTTGTTTTTAAATGAGAATGTGACGCAATAGTGAATTGGCCAAATAGCGGATTGAATACAAAACTTTTTTAATTTAGTTGTTCATAAAGTGCATTGTTCAGTTGGAAGTTCTTTCTTAAATAATAGAAACTTTAAAAACTAGATTAAATATTTTCATTTCAATAAAAATATTTTATTTAGTAGTTTATTGTGTTTGAATGGTTTATTTTTTAAAACCATTTGAACCGTATTTTGCTGGTTAAAAAAACACGGTGTCTTCTAAATAATCGAAATATCAGTTTTCTTTTAAAGCTCTAATCATAACATACATCTATACAAATTTTCCAAGTAGCATCTTTAAATTTATTTTAAGATTGCTGTATGAAGACAAATAAAAAATATTAAGTTAAAATATTGAAATAAACAATCCAAACCCCAAAATTTTGGAAGCTTTTTAAATTTTTATTAAGAGGTTTAAACGATTCTTTTTTAAAAGCGAAAACTTTAAATAACTTTTTCTAAAGCTGACTTCTTACTTTTTATGTTTTTAAAATGATATGGCTTCTTTTTGTAACTGCGCTACAGATTTCTAATATTAGTGGCTTACGAACCCGGCTTGGGCTTCTGTGTTAACTTGTCCGCCTCTTCATGAGGATAATTCTGGCAGTCCATTGAGTGCCCCCCTGATAAAATGGTCAGTGCCTAAGACTAATGGTAGTGCACGCTCTTGGAGAGGGGGAAAAAAAAAGATTATTAATGTTTTTCTAACGTTTTTAGCTATGCATTAAAAACTGCAGCATGGAATGAGTATAAATATTTAAAAAATGTAAATTAAATTATTGGGAGGTGTGTTGCAAGTCATCTTTGTACAATATTATACATAGAATATCAATTTTGTACTAAAGCTCATAGCTATATCTGAACATTTAACTACAGTTTTGGGTAAAATGTTTTATTAAAGCTCAAGTCAGGCCCCACCGTGGCTGAGTGGATAAGACACGGAACATGGTGGATGGGTGAAGTGTGAAGGTCCTGGTTTCGGGCCTATCGCGTGGCAGTTGATCAAACGGTCTGGAGTTTTGGGAGGTTTTCTTGAGATGTAACGTAATTACGTGTTCGAATTTCTTAAAAAAATCCCCATCGAAGCAGCACCCCCCCCTCATAGGCAGATACCCCTTGTGTAGATTTGCCTTAACAGAATACATACATAAATGTAAAATCGAGGGAAAGAATGTTTTTATAAAAAGAGTAAATATATTAAAAAATAATCATTTTAAAAAATTAATTTGTAATGAGACGGGCATTTAAAAATATTTATTTGAAAATGTGGGCTCAGTTGAATTAAAAAATGTAGTGCAATAGTACCGTGTTTATTCGCGTAATAGTTGCCCTCGCATAGTAGTCGCTTCCCCGTTTTGTATCAGAAAAAACATCAAAATATTTCCCGAGCATAAAACTCGTAGTCATGTATTTGATCTTCATTTATGTCCATAAAAATATTACTATAAAAAGAAAAATGGCTTTTTTTGTGCAACAAACGAAAAGATTATTTAATACATGGCAGGTATTTTGGAAACATTTGGTAAATTAATAATTTTATTAGAATAACAGAAAGGTTTTAAAGTGTACAATATTATGTGTGCATAATAGTACACCTAGATTTTTACCATACAAAATTGGGAAAAGAAGTCCATCTATTATGAGAGTATAATTTTATCCCCGATTCTTAAAATCCAGGCACACGAAAACTCCCACTCACTAGTTTCCGGCTGCCAACCAAGCGATCAGCGGGCCAAGCGTGGCAACCCAGATCTCCTCATCTTCGATTTCTACGGCAAACGGGATGACTACTCTCCAAGCGTGCTTCGGGAGCAGTTTTCCATCCACGCCGGCCTCACACACAGAGAGATAGAAAGAGAGAAGATAGAGGGGAGAGAAGACATCTGGGAAGGTTAGATTAGGTTAGGTTCATTCAGATAGATCTCTTTGCTCGCTCCAGAAAATCCACCTTCAGTTCCCACAGCACAGAATAACATGGGAGATGTACCGTACGCGTTTCTGAAGAAGCTCCGTGTGAGGAACATAGTCGTGAGAGAATTTTTGGCCGAATTTTTGGGCACGTTCATCTTGATCGTAAGTAACTCGGAATTTTTTGTTTTTTTGTTATTATTTTGGTTTGGAATGTTCGCCCCCCCCCCCTTTGATTTCCGGCAATGTGTTGACTAGTTATAGCTGTTGAATTATGCTGCCGAGGATTTATGGATTGTTTAAAGGTCAGTTTTTCAGAAATCCCACGTGGAGTGCCGGGTTTATGCGCAGATGGGTAGTTTCTTAATGTTTAGTGTAATTTTTCTTGTTTAGGTATGTTTATAATGATCCTAACATTTAGATATGATTTTGTGGATGCAGTGCTTCGTTGAATATATATATTTTTTTCTCCCATAATCTCGAATGTCCGTTCCAGTTTTTGAAGGACAAAATGAAAATAAATAAATAAGTGAGAAAGTATGATTATTGTTTTACTTTAACATGTAGTTAATATGCAAAAAAATTCTGATATCACAATGTTTTTTTTTTTAAGTGATAAGTATATGCCTCTACACGAATGACTACTTTTAACCCTTTGAGGCGCAACCCTTTCCCAATGCTGAAAAAAAAGGCAGCCGTTGCCATCGCTCGAATTAACTACCAGCAAGATGGCGGACGATCGAAACATTCATCGCGTGCCACATATCTAGAGATCCCTTTTTTGACGCAGCTGGCTGTGCACGCACACTCTAGATCTGTGGCACGCGATGAACGTTTCGATCGTCCGCCCTCTTGCTGGTAGTTAAGTCGAGCGATGGCAACGGCTGCCCTTTTTTCAGCACTGGGCAATCTGTCCGGCTGTTCTCGAATTCTTCCATTTTTCAGCAGATGTCGGTGCTGTTAAAAATAATAGTGACCATTTTTTTTACGGGAAATGACGTGCTAAAAAGTAAAGGATTCTCGTGGAGCTATGTCACCCGCAACTATTTCTATAGAAATCAAATCTATTCTTCGAAGACTGGCAACAGTCAAAACGTCGGAGTTTGGTGTTCCCAGAGCGGGAACACTGCGCGTTAAAGGGTTAAATAATGTATGTATCGAAGAAAAATAATTCAAGGACTTAAAAATTTGACTTTGATCATGCAAATATAACTTTATACACATCGTGAATGTGTGTGTTAAATATGCGAATCTGGAAAAGAAGCTAGAATTAAGGACGACCATGAGAATACATTTAGAAAGGACAAAATTGTATTTGTTGAAATGAGGGGGGGGGGGAGGCACAGTGGCGCACTCAGGGTTTTAGCTTAGGCAGGGCTACCAATACAGTTGAACTTCGGTTACAGTGATAACTGACAACTCTCTTATAACGTCGAAATATTCTGTATCGACTTCAACCTCTCACTCATAGAACAGAAGCTCGCTTCTAACGTTATTCGGTTGTAGCGTTAATAAAAATTATATACTTTCATTGACGGTGGGATTCAGTTCTATTCTATATGTACTATCTGTAGTATTCATTTTTAGGGTGGGCTTCAGCTCCTATATATCCCTCTCTGTGGGTGCTCCTATGGGGAGGGGGGGGGTATCAAATTAAATTGTTCGACCATGTAAGCACTAACAGTTAACTACAGACAGTACAGAAAAAAAAATATTTTGTATCAATAAGTTTAAACAATACGAACACACAAAAGAACCCACTGTATTATAAAAATATATCAACGGCTATGTAGGAGGTCAAGCGGTCTCTTTCTCTTATTCTACACCTATGGCTGAAATGATGAGAAAAATAGCGATATTTGCGGTAAAATGTATGTTCCCTTTGATAAACTTATGACTGGGGATTTAAAGTTCCAAAGGTCAATGACCATTTTTTTTTCTTGACTGTTTTCGCTTGCTTTCTCTTTGAAATGATTTTAAATAGAAGCAGCACTAATTGTTCTTTTATATAAAAATATCCGTAGAGTATACGAATTTTTTTTTTGAGAAGGGGGGGGGACATTGAAATCTAGAGATTAAAAAAAAAAAGCTTTTCTTATTTTTACAAACAGATGTCTAAAATAAAAAGATTTTGGTGACCAAGTTGCCCCCCCCCTCCCCGCGATGTTACTCTTATGTATACGAATGCGAGTTTGTAGTTTGTTTAAAAATATTCGCTCAACTACGGAAATGAAAGTACGGTTTCCATTTTCTTCTACAGTAGAGAAAGCCATAAGCTCCAATTTCTATATCTGCCCCGCGCACCCCAGTTTTTCAAATAACTACAGGACAAGTAGCCTTAGTAACTTTAAAAATGATCGCTTGTTTGACACGTGATTACTTCCTTAACCCTTTAACGCGCAGTGTTCCCGCTCGGGGAACACCAAACGCTGACGTTTTGACTGTTGCTAGTCACGAAGGATAGATTTGATTTCTATAAATATAGTTGCGGGTGACATAGCTTCCACGAGAATCCTTTACTTTTTAGCACGTCATTTCCCGTAAAGAAATGGTCACGATTATTTTTAACGGCACTGACATATGCTGAAAAATGGAAGAATGCGAGAACAGCTGGATAGATTGCCCAATGCTGAAAAAAAGGGCAGCCGTTGCCATCGCTCGACTTAACTACCAGCAAGATGGCGGAAGATCGAAACGTTCATCGCGTGCCACAGATCTCGAGACCCTTTTTTGACGACAGCTGGCTGTGGCCGCCCAGCCGATCGTCCGCCCTGTTGCTGGTAGTTAAGTCGAGCGATGGCAACGGCTGCCCTTTTTTTCAGCATTGGGAAAGGGTTGCGCCTCAAAGGGTTAATTGATCAATTTTTATGTCGCAAGAAGATTTTAAAAATTAAACTGATGCTTGAAACGTTGTGGTTTACAATAGCGCGAGTGAAATTTGAATTCTGAACATCTTATGGTAAATGGTCTGGTCCGTTACTATATCCTATTCATAGTAACATATCAATAGTAAACTTCCTGAGAGACTGATACATGAAATTTTGTTGATTAATATTCAATTATCCGTCCACCATGGCCATGTTTTTGTAAACTAAACTGCTCTGGTAGATCATGCATTTTCCCACTTGAGGGCTTCAAAATAGCGTTTGTATCGTCCCGACTTTCTTTTAATTACAGTTGCTTTAACCCATATCTGTTTTTTAAATATTATTTAAATCTTGGACTGAGGTTTAACCTGATTGTTACCGTCTTAAAAAAAAAAAAAAAAAAAAAAAATTGCAACGGTGTCGAAGATTTCCATTTTGAGTTCTATTGATATTCCGCTCGGTAAGTGTTGGAAAATTTAGACACAGTGAAATCACGAGTACTCTTTATTTCGTTGGAAACTCCTAAAAATAAGTGCACTCACCTTACTTAATATACTATATTTGTAAAGCAAGTATGGGCAGCTGCTGGGGGCGAGAGTTGATGCGTAGAAAAAAAAATAAATAAAAAAGCTTTTGTGTGTGGCAGAGAAAAAAAAAAAATGGAAGGGGGAAAGGGAAAACGTTACGATCTGTTGAATTCAGAAAGAGCGAGTGACGCAATCGAAGCGAGCGGTTGAAGGAGAAATTTTCAAGTTCGTGAACTGCAGCTCTGAAGAATTCGGTAGTACAAGGTTATATCGGAAATCCATTTTTTTTTTTTTTAAAGAATGATTTCTGAATATTTAAATTATTCTTAATCGGGTTTGACTAGAATATTTTATCTGTTTTTTATGCAAAGCGCGTTTAAAATTAGAATTTTTTGTAACTGAAAATGGCTGCTTAGTGATAAATAAGAAAATTTAAAATGCTCACAGAAGAAAAAAAAAAGAAAACTCGTTATACCTCTGTTTTAACCAGTAACTATAAACACTGAGGAAAGTACCTTTTAATGTTCTTTAACAATTGTATTGGAGGGATTATTTCCAGTATTACAAATTTCAAAATTTGGTAAAATACAGTTTTTTTTAGGGGGGGAGGGTCACACATTGTCATCCGGAGATGGCTAGTAATACTATCATAAAATCGTAACAAAATTTGTGTCAATCGGGCTTGAGAGTAACTAACAATAACTTTAGAAAATTCTTTTGTAAGAAAAATGAAGTACTGTGTACCTAACATGGCCATTTAATCCCCCCCCCCAATGGGACATCTAATAGTATGCATATTCAACAAAACGCATATTCCTCCATGATTTCTTTTTATTTAATTAAAGACGGGGTAGCAAAAGTGGCCATATGGTCATTATATACCCTATGATCACGGGAGCCGGCAGAATATTTCCCAGGGGGGCAAAGACTACTTCAACGTATGGTTACCATTCTGGAAAGAGCAAAAAAGCAAGGGAAAACACTGCATAAAAAATTTTGCCCTATGCTGCCGGCGCCCATGCCTATGATCCATGCTGAATACAAATATATGTACTTGTACTAACAGGATACGAATTACATTTCATACATGCACGAAACTGAGTTTTTGTCATCTCTTATTGGCTTTCATCAATATTCACCATTTAAAAAAAAAAAAAAAAAAAAAAAAAAAACCTTGAAAGTTCGCAAATTGCAATTTCTTTTTCTGTCTCAATCAGGGGCGTATCCAGAAATTTTTCATGGGAGGGGGGTTTACGACTATTACAAATCATATATATGTATACGTGTGTGTGATAATGTAGAGAAGAATATACATTTTGTATGGCAAAAAATTCCTCATGGGGGGTGGAGGGGTTATGACACTGCTAACCCCCACCCCCTTTGGCTACGCCCCTGATATCAATGAATGACAGTTAAATGCTTGAATAATGCAGTACTGCAGCCAAGAAAAAGGTTTTGGAGGAAGTTGAAAAATTTCAATTAAAAATAGAATAAACATAAATTAAAAATATCTACCACCAGGGACACGTTTTTATTCTGAATTTTTACCTTACTCTCTATCTGGTACGGGCTGAGGTGCAAGCCTGCTCAGAACTGGAAAACAAATCTAAAACTATTTCAATCATTTTCAAAGTAATTTGCTGCTAATTACAAGAGCAAAAAAGATATCTTCGTCACATTATTAGAAAAAAGATTCCATAAGTGAAGTAACTAGAAAGAGACATTTTTGGGAGAATTGGATTCATTTAATTTTTTGAATAGAAACAATTGTACAGTTTTTTTTACAAACAAAGAAATAAAACGAACTTCGAATTGAGTTGTTTTGTTTATTTCAGGAATAAATTTATTATAATTGGAAATAGGAGGAAACCGTTAAGAAATTGCGATAATGTTTTATTTTGCTGTTGGTAGAATACCTGTATAATAAATTCTGTAAAAATAAGTTTGATCTAAATGTGTTACCACGTACATTGCGGATAGTTCAGGAATCCAAAACTTTAAAAATAGTTTTATCAAGATTTGAATTTTCATTTCTATTTATTCTTTGTTAAAAATATGGTTTATTGATTTGATAAACGCTGCATTTTAGAACGTGGATTTACTTCTCCTACGTAGCACAGCCTTTGAGAAAAATCTAAGTAAGCCCCACCAGTGGCATAGTGCATGACGCACTAACTGGTAGATGGAAGGTGCCTGATTCGAAACCATGTCACCTAACCGTTCGGAGTTTTCCGTGGTTTATTCCGAAACTTTGCTTAAATACGGGTTAGTACCCCTTAGGAAGACCCCGACGGAGGGCACCCCACCACTCGGCCTATAGCCCACGAGTAGCTAATCGGCCGTAATCCTACAAACGAACAAAATATAAGTACGATGAATGGGTAATAAAAAAAAAATAATTATAAATTTCAATATATGCATAAAAAACTATTAAAATTAAACAGCTATTAAAATTATTTGTAATATTTGAAACTCTATCTAAAAATAGCCTCGGTGTCAACGAACTGAAAAGCAGTGACCTTGCGAGTGACGTAATCATTATATAGCTACAGAGTCGGTATAACTAGAAAGTTGTCAACAGCGATGGAAACCGTTAATAGCGTTAACGCCAGAATGTGCTGAACTGCAGATTTAATTACTAAAAGAAGAGAAACAAGAATAAAAGAGCGTTTAGTAACAATTAGTAGTAGAGGAAATGCAGCAGTAATTTTATTTGCAGCAACTTCCTATGAGATGATATGTCTGAGTTACAAATAGAATGTTATTCACCTGAAGGTTTAAATCGTAAGAATGTCTTTTTTAATGATTTCGAAGAAATTATTACTTAAATATATACCACTAAAGACCGTTCCCCTTCATAAATAATAAATACTTTAAATGTATAATAATAAAATATTTATTAAAGTATTTATAATACTTTAAATGTATAATAAATACTTTAATAAATACTAAAAAAAAATTCAGACGAAACCGGAAATAATTATTCATTGTATACAAGATGAACGTTAACCAACTGCTTGATTTAGATATTTTTTATTTTATAACTTTTCTACTTTGGATTTATTTACTTATTTCTGATAATTGCATTTCTGTTATTCCATTTAAAATTTTTTAACACCCGTGTCATATAAAAAAAAAGAAATTGCATTTAATTTACCATCGTGCATATAATTCAAATCTATATACACGATGCTATAATTCAGGGGTTATGCAAAAGTGATTATGTTTATAAGTCTCTAACACTTTTATTAACACCAATATTTGACAAAGTTCAGAAAATCATGTGCCTTATACGATTTTTTTATACGACTAATTCAGTATGAAAACATTATTAAAAGAAGTAAAGGATTTGGCAGAATTGGATTGGTTAAGTCCAGGTTTTATGGGCGTATCAGGTCATCAGACAATGTTCAAGAAGGTGAATGAAAATCAGTGTGGTTTGGTTATATTCCTAAATGGTAGCGAAGTGTGTTGCTAAAAAAACATGAGAATAGTTTAAATTTGGCTGTGCATATACCGTTCAATGTATTATTTTTCATCATGAAACATGTTATACCCCTTTAATATTTTGTAGTCGATTTAACTAAGGTATTGTCTTCTTGGTAACAAATTTCGCCGCTTTTTCCCGTTAAAAGGCCATTTTTCTTCGCCTTACCATTTACTTAAAGATAGGTATATACGAATTAGCAAATACAGATGGATAATCTGTATGAGCAAATAGTCCTTCCTAAAGTAAATTTTCGCATTTTCGTGAATTACATCGATACTGAAAAGTATCAGTACTCATTTTTGAACAAAAACCAAACACTCATTAACGTTGCAGCAAGAGTGAATGAGAGATTTCTTATTTATCAGTCATAAGTGCTCCAAATTACTAGGGCTGCTAAAGCTCGATTGAAGCTTTTCATACACGAAACTTTGTAAGTGTATAAAGCATTTATACATTTACAAAGCACTTTTGAAATTTATTAAAAAAAAATGCTTACAAGCAATTTGATTGGCGTTAACTGTAAAACTCTGCCTAACTACAAAAATCAAGTCAAAAATCAACAGCCCGGCTGTTTTCATCATATTCTCCAATTTATGTTGATGCCTCGAGCGATAAATAAGTTTCTGGAATTTGTGGTTTATGAAGAATGTATGTATTTATTTTTTTCTAAAAATGCGAACGAAACAGTGAATGATTTGAATTTTTTTTTTTTTGTTAGTGTTGTGTGTTTTGTGGAAATCAAATTTATTATTCACCAAATGAAAATCAGAAAATAAATTATTGGTAAAGTATTTTTGCGGCTGTCCTCAAAAAAGGACGCCGGGCGTTAGTGTTTTAAGAAGTAAACTTGGCTATATTGAAAGGAATTATCGGTTCATTGATAGTGTTGCTGCTTCTCAAATAACAGCTACTCAGATCCATTCATGCCATTTATACAAGCTCACCCATGCATAGCTTGTTGAAATGATAAGTACTAGCAGACGCTGTTATCCCGTTATATTGGCATAAATATGCATTTTAAATGTGTCTGATGACACGCTGGTAAGCAGAGCATGTCATAAATCTCGGAGTCCTATTAGCTTTTCTATATCCGGTTAGTTTATTTCGAAATTCGTAATTTTTATGGTTTTTGCAATATACAATGGTTTATAACTCCAAATTTCACGATATTACGTAGGGTTTTCTAATCTGAAGAACGAAATGTGAACAATGAACTGGAAAAAATAATTCTTAATAATACATCTGTGTTTCTTTTAGTAAATTGTTTTTATCGTTATTGTTACTTAAATTATTGTCTTGAAAATTTCGGATTCGGAACCTCAAAAATAAGTTAAGAGTATATTTGGATAAGAATAACTTTAATAGCTTGTGTATTGCTTAAAAGTTTTATGTAATAATTGATAACAACAACGAGAAATATATGTAAGTGTAAAAAAGCTTTTTCAATTGTGTGAAAACGAGCACACAGTTTTTACATAGTAGAAAATATACTTTATAGTATTTTTGTGTATGAAGTGTACATTGGAACATGACATTCAGATAAATAGCTGTAATATCAGACTTTTCTTCAAATTATTTGGGCTGCTTAATTTTTTTTTTTTTTTTTTTTTTGGTAGAATTTTACCCTACGACAGGTTCAATTTATGCTAAATGGTCAACAGAACCTTAGTCTAAAAATTCAAACATTTCAGTTTATCAAGCAGCAAAACTGGCAGATCCAATATGATTATCATGGGCCGAAGTTTTAAATTTGATGGAAACTACTCTACGTTAATCCTTAGATAGAAAAAATCGCAATTTGAGGGGAAAAAAAAAAAAAAACGCATTTGGGGAAATTTTTTTTTCTTCCCCAAATGCGGTCACTTGCTTATCAAGCATGCGCCACTACTAAGGCCCGAAATTTATTGACCATTTCATTTTATTTTAGTATGGGAGCATCTAGTGGTCTGCCAACGTTGCCCCCCCCCCCCATGATGGGACGGACAGTTTAACACCCCCAAGTCCAATAATTCGAATATAGCCCAATAATGGGAAGAAAAATCGAATATTAAGAGAACTTCGATAATTGGCAAATTGGACAAATCACCCTCCCTGCCAGTGGCTCTAAAATTTTACCAATCATAAATTTTTAATTGTTATTTGTAGGTACGAGTTTGATTTTCATATGAAAGTTGTCAAGAATCCCTTTTACACATCCTCTGCTAGTCTTGCGTTTTTCATTGATGAAATGTATTTTTTGGTACAAAATTTATAAATTCCGTAAAAACAAATTAATAGTGTTATTCAAAAAGGCTTGAAATTTTGTGGTGAAGTTTTTAAATGAGTTAACATTGTTTATACTAAAATTTATAGAAATTATCACGAAAACACAGCATTGACAGGGAATGTGTTAACTCGCTAAATACCCGGAGAAGAGTAATAAATAACCAGCATTGCACAAAACTGTCATTTTTCAAATGATACAGCTGCTGAAAAATAAATTGTTAGTGCAGATATCTAATTTCGATCTATGGTGAGAAATTTTCATTTCTTTTGTGAACTGAAAACTAATACAAATCTCAGATTTTTTTAACGCTTGATTGCCATGTTTTTGATTCCATTGTATACAATAAACTCTGAGTTGTGGAAAAGCTTTTTATTTTTTATTTAACTTTTCAGGCATCACAAGTCATTGAAAGTTTTAGAGAACTCAAAACTTTTTTCCAGTTTTGCATTTTCCCAAAAAGAAAAAAAAAAAAGAAACTGCATCAATTTATTTTAAAATCCATGAATTTATATTTTAATAAAGAATTCAATTTCTTGTGAATGTAATTCTGCAAAATTACCACAGGGTCGTGGCATATATTTTCAAGAGTTCATATAAATTATCCAAAGCATTAACCTTCTTTAAATAGGGCACACAAAGCGTAATATGAAAATGAAAAAAGATCATAAACCAATTTCGGCAAAATTACATTTCGTGATGAATTGCGTAAGCAAAATGCAAATTGAAATTTTGTCGAAAGAAAGAGGTTTAAGGAAAAAATATTGTTGAATGAGTAGCGAATTATTGTAATAACTCGAGTAGATTAGGCTTTAAAGGTAGAGACAGAAAAAAGTCTTATATACTTTTTCATTCCCTTTTGATTTCAACATATGACCACACAGATATGCATTTTGAAAACGACACCGGATGGCAACGATGGTGATATAACCATTTCCCAATGCTGAAAAAAGGGCATCCGCTGCCATCGCTTGATTTAACTACCAGCTACATGGCGGTCAATCGAATCGTCAATCGCGTGCCACAGATCTAGGGACCATTTTTTGATACAGCTGGCTGGGTCGCAGTTAGAAACATCTGTGTATAAGATTATGTTGGAAAGACTTCTGCAATCTAAGCATTGAGCATGACTTATCTTAATTCATCCGAATTTTCTTAGCTCATGGGGGCAACAAAACCCGGAAGACTAAAAAGTAGAATAGCTATTTTTATCCGCTAATACCCAGAATAATACATTTCTCATCTTTTTTTTTTCTTCTTCTTTTCCTGGCGCTATTTCCAAGTCTGTATTTTCATAAAGCTTTTTTCGGCTGCTTAAGTTCTTATCAGTTTCTGGTTTGGATTCATCAGTCAAAACTTGGTCGAAATTCTTTCACTTGAAACTTTGATCGGGAACATTAAAAAAATCACTCTAGAATCACACAAAAAAAATACATCTATTATCGATATGTACCGTGCCATTTGTTTTCTAATAAAAATGGTGTATGCATCGAACACAAATGTGAGAAAGCAACGATGGGTACAGAAAAAGGAATTTCCATTGTCCCGTTTTATCAACAATGGGAGTAAACAAATACGTTATTATTCGATATGAATTTTTATGTGTATATGCAAAACAAATATATCCAAACTCCAATTGGCAAGCTGCTTTTTCTTGTTTATTTTTCTGTTCTCGCACTTGCTGGTGTAGATGGTGGAACTTCAATAGCAGTTGACGAAGTTACTCACATTGAGTATCTGTTCGTAAGTGCTATTTTGCAAATTTTTAATTATTTCATATCCGTTGCTGGTAGAGATTTCTGATACAAGTTCGAAATGTCCAAGTTTGCTTTCTGCATACAAGGTGAATCTGCACTTTAAGTCTGTGTAGTCGTATATCCTATCGCTAGGTTGGTTTAATCGGCGGTATTTTCGGGGAAATAACCCTCGTGATTCTTTAAATTGTTGGTAATAGACTCTGGAAGATTGATGGTAACAGCTTCAAATCAGCCATCACCAATCTAGTAGGATGTTCAGGGCATTCTATGGTTGAGAGATGAGAAATAGGTCTTTCTCGCATAGTCTCGTCACCTAGATTAGCCAAGTTACCAGTATTCGCTTATAAATGTAAAATAAGTGATGAAATCAGTTGTTTTTATGATGGGTAAGTCAAAGCTACACGATGGCTATCTGCCTTGGGGGCGGATATCTTGGGCAAGACTTTTTAAGAGGTTCTAACTCGTATTCACGTTATATCTGCAGAAAACTGCCCAGACTTCAGACCGGTAGATGGACAGCCGCGCAGTCGCCCGGAATCCTGGACGTTCACACACAAACTTCAGTCATCTACCGATGTTCAGTGTCTTATCCCCTCTGCCATTAATTCAGTTTGCCATGATTTATCCTTTTGGCTATAATTTCAATCTCTGCTGTTAAAACTGCGTTTGATGAAAGCGTTCATAGGTGAAACTCGACGGCAAGTACGAAAATTTGGGGGAAAAGAAAAATCTTCCAAAGCGTTTGCAGATGTCAGTGCTAATCAACTTTAACATCTGCCATGAGTACAAACATCTGGGGTGAACACGCGAGCGCCCGTAATAACTCTCTCTTTGGGCGCGATGCATTTTATCCACCAGTGAACACATTCATCGTTTTCCGGGGTATTAGAGCAGTTATGAAAGTTACTTAATCCGTATATTTAAAACGGAAGACTATCTTTTTGGTAACCCGTGAGCGGAAACTGATATCTTAATTTTCATATTTTTTATTGATTTATTTTTTTTTGAGTGAAAGACATCACGGAACAGTTCAGATGACTTAAGAAGCGCTGCTTAGATGCCAGGTGTTTCGTTTTGAGCATTTAGATTAATATTAAAGGGGTGGGGAAGCTAAATCGAACCAAATGCAGGAACACATCTTGATTTTCTAATTCTTAACACCGGCCGACCCTGCAAAAAAAAAAGGTGATCATGAATACATTGAAGAGAGCCATTTCTAAGATTTTTTTAGGGGGGAGGGGGGGGATGTCGATAAACTGCCAAGTCAAATATCGGTTTTTACCAACTTACTTATTTTTTATAAATTATATTACGAACTTTTTAATTTTGCCAACTAGGTGTCTAATTTTGTCAAGTTTAATAGAATTTTGCTAATGTCAGGGAGGGCTGTCTCCCCCTACCCCTCCCTTTAGCAAGGGCCCTGACAATGAAACCTCCGAAAATTGCACACTTGCGGTTCCCACAAAAAGGGTCCAACTTACAGAGCTATTATTCAATATTATGAACAAGTTCTGTCCCCAAAAAAGTGTCCATTTTAGGAAGGTGACAAAGTTGGACACCTCCTTCAAATCACACTATAGGTAATATCACACTGTAGGAGGTTTCGCTAGAGTAAACTGTATAAGCTTTATTTAGTTTATAATGTGTGTGATTTATCTCTCTAAATATTTGGTGTACGGGAAAGTAAAGTTATTTTTTTAATTCAAATAAATTAATTTTTAACAAGTTTTTAATGGCAAAGCAAATTTGACTAAACAGCAGATTCATATTTGTTATATTTTAAATCAAAACCTTCATAAGTAATTTTTTTTTGTCTTTCAAAAAATGTGTGAATAAAAGGGTACGGGGTCACCCACCCTCCTTCGAGGGCGAATTTCTAAACACCGTTAAATTGATTTTTAAGTATTCTTCTGAGTTACATTTCAGAGCAAGAATTTCATGGATTTCTTTTCTTTCTTCTTCTGAGGTAGAAAAAAAAGAAAAACCCATTACTTTCCTCCCCCCTCTAATAAAACTGCAGACGTTTAATTTTTTTTCAGTTTTTAATTGAACAGACAAAAGCCATTCCATTTATTTAAACCATTCAACACAACCAATTGAAACTTAAACTTGATTATGCAATTTAAACGCAAGTTAGATAGTAGCACGGAAGAAATGCAATCCACACTGGTGTGGGGTGGTATGTGAAAAAAAAAACTCGCACACGTTTAAGAGAAAAGTGAATATTTTTGATTTTGCATTTGTCTTGGCTTCATTTCAAAGTCTCCACCTTGTTGGAACTGCTTTTCAAGAAGGAGCAGCAGCGTACATGCTCTAGAGATGAGTTCGGGCTCATTTTTTGAAGCCCGAGCCCGAAGACTTTTAATCCGAGCCCGCCCGAGCCCGAGCAATATTATTAAAATTGGAGCCCGAGCCCGAAATGTCAGCTAAAGACAAATAAAATGAACTACTTCATTAATAGGATACAATAAATTTTGGAGCTTCACACACCTTCTAGTCCCCCGTGCCGCTATTTTTTGAAATAAGTACATCTATTTATCCCATAAATCACTTTTTAAAATTTGTTTCAAGGAGTATGTTCAACAAAGGAGAAATTTTTCACGAGCCCGAGCCCGAACTCAATCGTGAATTACAGAGCCCGAGCCCGAGTCGGGCCCGGGCTCGGGCTTTCGGGCTCGGGCTGAGCCCATCTCATCTCTAACATGCTCATGACACTTGTGGGATGTGAAGCAATGTTATACCGCATTTTCAGTTAGATGTTCATATTCGCCAAAATATTTTTTAAGAGAAGAAAATTTGTCCTAATCTTCTATTATTTGAAAAAAAAATATTTTAAGTTTCATCTGTGTTGAATTAAGTAAAACAGGTGCCGTATTACATAAATATCTCGCGTATTATTAATTCATATTCATCAGTTAGTTTGGCCCTTAGGCAGTATAATTCAATATTATGAACACGTTCTAATAAACTGGGTGAAAATGATGCTCTTTCTAAAGAGGGTTCAAGGACGAATTCTGCCCTCATACATAGGTGTTGCTAATGCTGTAATTAATCTTCGAAATGTCACAAACTAAAATCCATATTTGAATTATATCCTCATTAAATGTTTCGCAAGATCTAGTCGCTGATACTTACGTTATACGTATAACATTTTTTTTTCTTAACAAGAATTCCTTGATTAGTATGGATATTAGATTCCTTAAAATATACAGTACAAAACTCAAAAACGCACTAATCAAAGTGCTCTATTGTCAAGTCGTTTCGTAGAAAAAAAACAATTAACTAAAATTTGTGGCACATAATTCAAGGGGTTGTATAAAAAAATTGCTAAGGGTTAATTATTTCGCACTAATAAAAAAAAGTGTATGGATCTGTTAATGTGTATCAGTTCGTAAAGTTGGTTGCTTTTAAGTTTTGTTTAAGTTTGATCATGACAGGATGTCTCTTAAATTCAACTTTCATAACGATTTCAGCTTTCAGCAGAAAAACATTGTACATTAAAACATATTTTTCCTTATTGCTAAACAATATAGTATAACAACAGAAGTGGAGCTATAATTACATAACAATGAGGGTAGACTTTTGTAGCCTTTTTTTTTTTTTTTTTTTCGAGCTATTGTGCAACGTTTCTCAAGATTTAAAAACTAATAATCTTAATTTTTGCGAAAGAGGTCATTGAAAAAAAATATACATGTTACAAATTTAAGTGAATTTAAGGCATCAGTAGCTTCAGTAACTGTTAAAGTACCACAGATCAATGTTGTAACAGTTATTGGCGTATCTAAAGTTATTGCCCATGCAGCACAAAGCTTTGAGTTCCTCATACAATGAAACGTAAAGATATTTACAGAAGTCTTCTAAAAGAGCGTTGTGTGAATATATTTTTAAAATAATTTTTGGGGTACTTGTGTATTATACCACAGACCATTTTCACAAATATATATATATTTTTCTCAGTATGTACGATTAAGTGTCAATAACGTTAAACAATTATGCGATTCTCTGATACTAGTTGTTGATAATCTAATTAACTGTTCATTTACTTGATTCATAAAGTTACCAACACTTCGGATCTTTGAATTGTAGTGTCTATACAGCAATTGGGAAGGGGGGGGGTATAAAAAAACTTATTTAATACGTCATTATTTTAAATCTTGACTGTCCTAAGTGTTTTACCGAAAAAAAAAAAAGGATCATTTTGGTGCGGCCGATGGTATAATATCTTAAGTACCCTTTTTTTGTTATTGCTCGAATGGCACTTTAAAAACAAAACATTGAGTTGCACAAAGAATCTCTGTTAATGTCGGCGTTAGATTTTAGTATACGCTCTAGATTATAGTTTTCTACTTTTCGGTTCTACTTTTTTGCAATTAGTTTTTTTTTTTGTTACATTTTTGGTGACGTTTCTTCAAACCAGCTCAAAATTCTTAGTTCTCAATAAGACTTTTTAACATAAAATACTCTAATTAATTCTTTTTAATTTTATACTAAATGTTTTTTTAAAATGAAATACTTTGAGCATGCCTAAGTTCTTTAAAATTTCAGATTATCACAGCTTTGTTTATATTTCCTTGGAACATATCGAATATGATTCACAGATACATTTTCCAGCGAACCTTTTTGGGGAAGTCAAGCTACTCCCCCTTTTTCTTTAAAGATAAAGACATTTCTTCAAGAGCTAACATTCTTATATTAGCTTATTGATAAGTTTGACGTCATTCGAAAATTTTTGTGTGCTTATGATACGAATTAGTGTACTCGGTTGTAAATCTGTAATACAACTGTTTACATTCTGTTTGAGTCATGAAATATTTTGTTATCAATCAGCACAAGACTGCAGACTTAAAGGTATTTTATATCAAGTACATTTGAAAATCTCTCACTATAAAACGCTTACGTATACACAAAATCACCCTTAATTTCCAAAAGAAACAACGAAATTGAGGACAGCGAGGTTCTGTTTTTTATTCTTTGAAATATACTGTTTTATTTTTTTAAATGGGAATTAAAGTATGTGTATTCAGAAAAAAATAAGCATTCCTGTTAATTGGTGCAATTTTCATCATTAAGGTTCAGAGGCGCCGACTTTACAAAATTTCTGTGGGTGCCCTAAAAGTCCGTGGGGGGGGGGGGGTTAACAAAATGCTGAAAGTCGCACAAGGTGGTTTGTAATTTTTGATAGAGGATCGCTAAGTTTGGTGCCAAAACGCGACAATTTATTTTAAAGGGGGAGTACAGTTGGAATGTACTTGGCTAAGATTGTAAAATAGTTTTAGTAGGTGATTTTAAGATAGATTTCGATTCCGAAGATGGGTTTTTATGGAACAAAGTAGAAAAATACGGCACACTCATGAATAACGATACACTTTCCAACCTTAAGGAATCTTTTCCAACTACCCTTCAATCTTTTCCTATAATTATTTGCTTCCTTGCTCGTAACAACTCAATCACTTGACTTTTCGTGCACATTTTTACCAGTGGGAAATGGGTAATACAAATAGTCATTTTAGCTCCACATAAAATATCCAATATCTGAGGGTATTGATCGAAGAAACGATATCTGTCTCACGGTTTTGGTACACAAATTAAAATAAACTAACTGCACCAAGGATTCGAAAAAATTCAGGATAATTCTTTACAAGCTGCACTACACACTGCAATAAATGCGAAAACTTTCATGAAACTTTCAGGAAAAATCTTAAATGTGGAACTGCACAGCAAAATATTTCTAAGAGTGGCCATTCTGCAAAAAATTTTCGTTTATTCGGGTGTCTAGTAGAGCTTGTGAACCTACATCCTAAAAATTGTGAAGTGCTTGAGATAATTAGTTTTCTTTTTTGTATTTATATACCAAAATTGCGTGTTTTTTCCCAGCGCTGAAGGTGACATTCAAAGTTTAATTTAAATGAATAGTGTGAATTTTGGCATCCGATTATCTGTACTACGGTGAAGCAACGCTGGGCATAGAATGAAAGTCTCCACCGTTTTGTGTCTTAGTAACGATAACAGCAAAGCAGTTAAAATCAAGATTCTTTTTAAAGTAATGAAGTATTTCTGATGAAATACCCTTCTTTTAGAAAAATCTGCTTGTGCTGGAGTCACCTTAAATTTGTTTGCCTTACGCAAATTCTCTGTCAAAATTCGAGAATTCCTGGGCGCACACCCCCTTTGCCCTTGTAATAAATCAGACCCGAAAGAGGTGTATTACACTATTTCACTTTTTTTTTTTTTTTTACTTTTAGCGATAGAATTTTGATTGGTTTTAACTAATCATTATAAATTTCAAAGCAAAAGAAAAGTGTATTGGGGGGGAAAAAACATGCAACAATAATATCACAATCGGTCAAATTTCTTGTCATGTAAATGGAAATTTTGTATAAAAAGTGATTCAGTTTTCGAATGTAACAATTCACGATCAATGTTATTCTTGTTTAATCTATCTCATCCCTGTCTGAAATCCCCAGAGTTTTCAAAATATGTTATTCATAGTATTGTTTCTCAGCTCATTCATTTCCTGTATTTTATTTATTTTTTTTTTTTTTTACATTTTTGTACCCCTATAAACAGCTGCAGCTAAGCCTTGACTATTTTCTCTTCTTTTTTTTCCCCAACAAATTAAAAAAATTACAAACATTATACCTTTAAAATTAAACTAGATAATTTCCTCAGAATGAATTAATGCAATGTTTTCTATGTTGAAATGTGTGTAGGACCACATAAAAAAGATTGGTAACTATTTAAATGCAAACAGAAAAATAAAGCAGAACAAAAAAAAGTTGTTTATCTTAGAGTTAATAATTATTCAAAAAATATTTTTAATTGTAGGCCATATAACCTCCAGGCATGATTTTGAGCATCCTCCTGAAGTAGAGCTGTTTTACCCTCTACCATTATGTGTTCAAATTTGCAAAATTACGAGAGACATACATTTCAGTAATGTGTGTTCATGCGCCCATGATTTCAGTATAATTTTACAAAAACAGCATTGGGCTAGATCAAAGCAAATAGTACCTAATTCCGCTTTGTTAAACAAGAACAAAAATTGAACAAAATATTCGCAGAAAATGAAACGGAAGGCATCTCGAAATGTTAGTGTGGACGACAGTCTGTTCCATCCTTTTCAATAAATAACTGAGCACTAAAATCATTCAAAAATAAGAAAAGGAAATTGAGACTTTAGAAGAAAGTGACAAACCTTTATACCTTAGAAGCCTCGCCTCAGTCTCATTCAATTAACACCAAATCGCCGACACTTTTTGATGAATGGGCATCTTTTTTTGTTCCAGAGACATACAAAGTGTTGTATATTAGGTGCTTGTAAACAGACAGACCTTGATGTTCTCTATTTACAATAAAAACAATTAAACCTACTCACTTCGGAATCTTGAAGTAATATTATTAGAACTATCTCAAAACATTTCCATAATGGGAATGAGTCTTTCACCTAACTCCTGTGTTATCTTTCCCGCGTGAACTTCTGATTGTAGCCAGCGGCTTTGTCTCAAATTCTCCGTTTTCCGGTACTCTTGGGCTAACATAGTATCATTGTATTCATGCATTTTCCCATGGAGGATGAGGATACTGGGATGAGGTCTGTTTGTGTGGGTCAGAATGTCTTTGGGTCAGAAAGGGGGGGGGGCACAGTGGGCAAAGGCATTGCCTGTGGGGCTGTAGGGAGTCTCATTGTGAAAAAGCTTTGAATTTTAGAAAGACATTGTTTCCATGGGCGCCAGATAGGAAGGCAAGTGGCAGTGGGGGATTGAGATGAGATTTGAGCCCGCCTAGTATAGTAAACATTTTTACAGCATACTGAAATTCTAAGTATTATTTTCGTGCTAAAATGTCTGAAAGTTAAGATGACCCTCATATACCTCTAAATTAGTACTCTTATGAGAAACTATTATAATAATTATTATTATTTTAAGTAGACAAAAATATTACCTGTTTGGATTCCTTTTTTTTTTTTTTTTTTTTTTCCCCATGCACTTTTTAAAATTTTAGAGTATGTGCTAAGTTACTACTTATTGGAATTTTATTATAATTACTCCAGTTCCGAGGCACATAAGGGTGTATGCCGAAGAAACAAAATCTGCATAACGGTCTTAATACACAAATTAAAGTAGATCTCGCACCAAGGATTCTAAAAATTTAGGATGATTCTTTATAAGCTGCACTACTTACCGAAATAAAGAATAACCTTTAAAATTTTCGATTTTTAAGAATTTTTTCTAAAAGTTTCGTAAATGATACAGGTTTATTGTTTATTTCAGTGTATAGTGCAGTTTCTAAAACATACATCCTAAAAAATTGAAATATTTGACATAATTAATTTTTTTGAATCTATGTACCAAAATTTCATGGGTTTTTTTTTTTTTTTTTTGTTTTTTTCCGAGCTACAGCGATAAGCTGAAAGTAGCTGTCATTCAGTTGCCTTTAAACAGGGTTTAATTTCTATCCAAAAAAGTGCAAGAGCCCTGATTTTTTGTATTGCAATTTACAAAATTAATTACCTAATTTAAGGTATTATTAAGTTAATTTTTGTTACCTCTGTATTAGTTTGCGATGTAATAAAATTAATATCAACAGAAACAATTAAGATAGTAATTAAAAATTTAAATTTAGTGTAAAATTTCACCGAGGAAAAAGAAGTAGTGGAGCTGTGCTCCCTCCCATGCAAATTAAGCACTTCCTTTAAATACATGCAAGTATTTAGCACCCACGAATACTTTTCTATGGGTGCTTGAGATCTGACATACTACATAAAAAAAACAGCTGCCCCTCACTAAAATTTTATTTTCGAATTATGCAATTGCAAAGCACTCGTCGTCATCAGTGGCGTGACTATACCGTTAGGGCCCGTAATGAATTCATTGGATAGGGTCCTTCCTCATTGTACAGAATCTCAACCAACATGTTGCAGTTCACTTTTTCCAGCTTTCTATTTGGGAAAGGCTCCCCCTCCGTCCGGGGGACCGTGGCTTTTGCTCGTTCTACCGCCCTATAGTTACGCCAGTGATTGTCTCGTCGAAGTTTCTCATGCGCATCTAAATTATAAAAGACATGGGTGCTCATATAGGGAAGTAGGTGGGAGCTCGGGTCCCTCCCTCTAGCCGTCGGTATAGTGAACATTTTTATATTAGCTAACCTTTTTTTCACTATTTCAGTACTAAAATGTTTGAAAGCGCGATTGCCGATGACCTTACAAATGCCAGAAATAACCCCTCCCCCCCTCGTCTTAAAGTACTCATATGGACGTCCATGCCGAAGCACCCACATACATTTGGCCTCATTAAAGATTTTCTTTTAAACTTTTAAAATATCACACAACTAATAAGCAAATAAAGCATTTTAGTACTGAAATAATGCAAAAAGTTCCGTATGCTTTACAAATATTCATATTACGTAATGGCATAATTGGGGCGGGGGGGGGGAACCCTCCTTGAGTGTACATCACTGTGTTGGGGTTATCAGACGATTGCTGGTGCTCAGCATCCAACGTAATTTTTTTTACAAGCCCAAAGCACCCACATAAACGTCTTTTCCTAGCCCTTTCTGGGAACTTCAAATTATGACTTGGCACTAAAATTTCTGTGGGTGCGGAGCACCCACAGAATTTTTTCAGTGGGTGCTTGAGCCCCGGAGCACCCACGTAGTCGGCGCCACTGTTAAGGTTTAGTATTTTCAGATTAGTAATAATTGTATTGTAACATGCCGGAAATCCAACCCGGACTTGTGGTGTGGCAGAAGGTTTCTCTAACCACTACAGAACCCCGGTGGCGGCATACAAAATTTTTTGTTTATAAACTTTTTTCCTTGCTTTTTTAAACATTTACCTCGTACATGAGATAGAAACCCCCTTAACAGCTTAAAAAAGATTCGGTTTCTCAAAAAAGAAAATCTGGAAAAAGAGACTTTTATAGACAAAGTTTGAAAATTGGCTTTAATAAATAACTTTTAATAACAGTCTTGTTAATAACCGTCTATTAGTAATCTTTGAGTAGCTGATAACATCTAAGCGATACTATTAAACAAGTCCTATATAAGCTGTAGTTTATCTATAAGCTTAAATTTCCATTCGGGGCTTCAGAAGTGTGCCCTGCCCAAGGTCATGTCCAGCGGTGGATCGAGAAATGTTTTTTGGGGAGGAGCTAAAATTTGAAAAAAAGCTTATTTTTCACCAAAACAAAATGTATAGTAAACCAAAATTTTAGTCTAAACCAATGCAAAAATTTTTGGGAGGGTCTAAGTTATTAATAAAGATCATTTTACCTATTCAAAATGTTTAGTAAAGCAAAAATGTTACTTTAGAGCAGTGGTGCGCAAACTATTTTCATCTGCGACCACCTAATTGTGTAAAATTTTGTCGCGACCCCCTATTTTGTATAAAATTTTGTTGCGACCCCTGGATAGACAGTAGACATTTTGTTTATTTGAAAACGAAGTTACATTGAAATTCTTTCTGTTAGTTGCTCTTACAGGGTATTTTTAAGAGTGTCGTGACGTCATTTGTTGAAATAGCGCGTTTTTAAAATAGCGTACCAAACTTTTAAACCACCATAAAAATGTTATAAAAGTGGTAACATCATAAAAATCAGTTAATGAATCAACACATAATTTTATAAAACAATGCTTTATTTATGCATATGGATATAAATATTTTAAAAAATACTTTAAAAAACTTTTACATCATAAAAAGTCAATGTGAAATGACTTTTTTGTGCTTGCAAAGAGCTCATGATTGCTTCTATGTTCGGATCTGTATTGAAAATCGCAAGTCGTAAGTCATCCTCTGGATCCAATCGAGATATCGATGTTTTGTTTTAATGGAAAATAATTTTGAAGATCACTATGCATGTTCAATTTGCAGATCACTATGCATGATAACGTGGTTTTGAAGCCCCCTAACAGCGATCGCGAATATCGCGCTCGTAAATTAATAATTGTCAGATTCTTTTCTTGTATTATTTCAGTTCTTTGAAATGAATAATTGTAGCTTTTTCATAAATTTGGATCTCTTAGAATTTTGCGACCCCCAAAAATTTTCTCGTGACCCCTCCGGGGGTCGCGACCCCCGGTTTGCGCACCACTGCTTTAGAGCAATCTCTTTTTTTCTCTGGGGGTGGGGGGCTGAAGCCCCCAATCCCCTCCACTGGATCCGCTATTATTCATGTCTAACAATTAAACAAAGAACTCCTTAAGAATTGAAATACACCAGTGAAAATGTGATCACAACAAGACAATTACACTCGCTTTTGCATAGTTAAATTATAGTGCAGTGAACTCAAAGAATTCAAACAACTTTCTCCATTAAGTGGGGGAGATGATCTTCCCTATTGTTCATTCTTAGCGTTTTCCATTTTTCAACTACATTATCTTATTTCCGGGTTCACATAAACTAAATTTAATTGTAGCTTGAAAAATTTGTGTCGTTCCATGATAGTCATTTTTTTTTTTTTTTGCGCAAAATATAAACATGGGTATCGCGGACAGCGACTGAGCGGCATCAGAAAGGTCGTTATATCCCGCCACAGATCGATAATTCAGTGGCGTTTAAAGAAGGAATGGTTCCGTTCCCATAAGTTCCACCACAATCGTGTTTCCCCCCAGTTGAACTGATTCTAAACAAGCTTTCACTCAATGAGTATTTGGACTGATCCAAAAGAATTTGTTGTACTTATTAACGAGCGTCGAGTTTTAAATGTTATTATAAATAGTGCTGTAGATTAAGTTTATTAGTGTTTTTGTGTTTGTGGATCAAGGACGGATTGACTGCACTAGGGTCCTAGGCCTATAGGGGAAATGCCCTCTATGCGGGACTTTCTAAGGGATCCCAGCCCGTATTTAAGCGAGGTTTCGGAGAAAACCAAGGAAAACTTCGAACGGCTAGGTCGACAGGCGTGAACGGGGTTAGTTTATTTGTGTATTGTTCAAATTTATTTGATGCCGTTGATTTTGCTGAAGAAGGGAAAGTTTGGTTCCCGCTTTGATTGAAAGATGCTTGAATAAATTTGAGGGGGAGAGGAAAAAAATGCTTTTTCGTATGTCAATATTTCGCTTAGCCGAAATTACTAAAGCTAATGATACGAAATTCGGCATGTATGTGAAGTTTGTGTCGCAGATGACTGATAGGACAGTCTAAAATTCATAACCTATGGAGGGTAAAAGGGCAAAACGTTCTTTTCACATATCTCTTTCGAAGAAGAAGAAAGAAAAATGATAGCCATAAAATTACTTCTGTAAAGTATAACACGTACGAATACCTAAAAATGAATTTTAGGTTATTTTGAAATTTGTGATTTGAATAGGATTTAGGAGGCTACCCACCCCTTTTTGTCAGGTAACTCTCTTTTTCGTTTAAGAAAGATATCTATAAAATTATTGCTTTAAAATATAACAAACGTGAATCTATTGTTTAGGTACAACTGGTTTGCCTTTAAAAACGTGATAAAAATTGATTTGTTTCAATCTATAATTTAAAGAAACGGTATTCCTTTCCGTGACACACTAACATATTTCGAATGTAGCACTGGTAAAAAAGACTAATTCACCACCAAATAGTACAATTAGTTTTTATGGCAAGTTGTTATGGTGTAGATTTTGAATATTTTGATTCTAATGTTTTAAAGACTCTTACACTGATTTATTATGAATCTAATTTGTCTGTGTTTAGTAATTTGTTTGGAGAATTACGTGCAGCCAATTTTTTTTTTTTTTTTTTTTTTTACATGTACATAATTTTTTTCCCAAGAAGACTTGTTAATAGAAAATACCTATGAAATTAGAATGTCTCAGAAATTTTAGTTGCAAAACATTACATTAAGTTTATTTAATTATTTAAATAGTAGTTTGAATAATTATGTAAATTTACCTTTTAAACGGCTTATCTTGGATCCAACCAGCGGGTTTGTTTGGTGATGATACTGGACGTAAAATTGGCGATAACAGTTATGACAGGTTGTACACAGTATACAGTGGTTTTCCGAATTAAATGAAAGGTTTTTTTTTTGTCAACTTAATGGCACACTACGCTGTAGACAATTGCTGCAAAGCGGGAAGCCTCTTTAGGGAAAGAAAAATCAAATAGCAGTAAACAGCAATTAAGCATAATAACTGAAAATATTAACCCCTGATCATCCTGAAAGACGACGGGAATTTGAAGTTTTTTACTGAAATACAGACACTTAAGTACGAAAGAGTTTAATCGATTATCGAACGCAGGTTTTACTTATCCGCTCACACTGTTGCAATGGCATTCTGGTGCAAACTCCTGCATGTATCCAGCGTCATTCCTTGGCCGTATACCTTGGGTCTTTGACTGACCACTGGGACTTAGCCTTGCGAATGGCTAAGTCCCAGAGCGCTCCGCTGAGCAGTCAAAAGCCCATGATGTTAAGTAACTACGGGAGCGAACAGGTTAGTCCAGGAATCAAATTAAAAAAAGTGGGGGGGATGGCCTTCCAGCTTGGAGGAATTTAAAAATGGTATTTAAATACTACTTTCAAAATTTAAACCTATATCCCTGTATTTTAGCTAACCAGAAGTGATAGGCGCATTGCAGTGACCATACTACAAGACACAAACCGGAATTTAATATACATTAAATCGGAAACAAGTGAACGTAACTTTACGCCCAAGTGGGTTGAAAAACAACCTTGCACACCTGTTCCCGTGTGCGGAAGCAATCCAATTTACGCATCTTTACTAAGTCATTTAGGGTCTGTTTTTGTTTATCGCCGGTGGTAAAACCTGCTGCCGAAGACAGCAGCAGCTCTCACTCAAGAGTTGTGTCATAATGTTCGTCTGGGGACCAAAATAATCCTCTGCCGATATTGCACCCTCTTCTCCCTGTCGGCGTTCTATTTTCGATTTCGGGTGCCCTTTAGCTGCTCTCTCTTTGCCAGTAACCCCAGGAAAGGCACATTTCCCCACCCTCTTTTCTCTTCTTTAAGTTCGTCAAAATGAGCATGGTTATCTTTCCCCTTCCCCTAAAAATCCAAAATTTCACTGCTCAATATTTATACTCTGAGTGGCAGTTATAGAAAAGTTTCAAGAGGTGTGAAGGGAAGAGGGTAAATATGGCGAAGCATTTTATCAAAGATGGGTCATTCATTCTTTATTTTTAAATTTTCTCTCAAATCATTTTTAATACTGAATCCAGGTTTAACTCTTGGCTATCCTGACGGTGAAGGTTCCCCTTCTTTTATGCGACCAATGCTACTTCCCAGCATGGAACTTTGAAACCTCCGCTGGGGAACCAGCATTTTCACCTAAGCACGTAAAAATAAGCTTAGTGACTGTAAAAGCATTACTCAAGCTCAAGCAAGCTTTCCTTCGTGCCATTCGCTACAATTAAACTAAACTTATGGGGAAATTTTATTTGCATTAACCCTTTGAGGCGTAACCCTTTCCCAATGCTGAAAAAAGGGCAGCCGTTGCCATCGCTCGACTTAACTACCAGCAAGAGGGCGGGGCACAGCCAGCTGTCGTCAATAAAGGGTATCTAGATCTATGGCACGCGATGAACGTTTCGATCGTCCGCCCTCTTGCTGGTAGTTAAGTCGAGCGATGGCAACGGCTGCCCTTTTTTCAGCATTAGGCAATCTATCCAGCTTTTCTCGCATTCTTCCATTTTTCAGCAGATGTCAGTGCTGTTAAAAATAATCGTGACCTTTTTCTTACGGGAAATGACGTGCTAAAAAGTAAAGGATTCCCGTGGAGCTATGTCACCCGCAACTATTTTTATAGAAATCCAATCTATTCTTCGTGACTGGCAACCGTCAAAACGTCAGAGTTTGGTGTTCCCAGAGCGGGAACGCTGCGCGTTAAAGGGTTAATGAATATCTTTTACGAAAATATTTTCATCGAATCCAAAGCCTTCGGGAAAAAAATAAACTCAACAATTTATTCGAAAAGACATAAACTAGTTCTTTATTTCTCTTTTCTTTCCTTTTTTATTTAAGTTATATCACCTCATTGCATAATACTGTATTCAAACGTTTGAACAGCTGCATCCGTGCAGTGAATTTTTGAGCAGTTTTTTCCCTCTCCTCTATTATGAGAAGAAAGGGGGAGAAAAAAGCACCAGAGAGTATTTATAATTAAGGGGCAGGGGAAAGGATCTATGTTGAAAAGCAGAGGTGAAACGCCGGGGCTTTGGAGAGAGGCCCCGCAGAACTATTTTTTAAGAGGCCCATTTCCGAAAGCTTAAAATTGTTTCCACATAAATTATTATTAATATGCATATATTCCTTTCCCATTTTCGAAAACCAATGAACACCTACCTATATGAGACTGCTATGTTGGTCACAAAAGAGGAATCTTGTCTTTTCGGCGATGGAAGAGAACTAAGACAAGATTAAAAAAAATATTTTTAAGGGTCTTTGAACATTTTGTCCCAATGGAATAAAAGCGGAAAAAAAACTATTTAAAGGGCACTAAAACCAATGTATTGTGTTCTCGTGTACGCCACTGATCTCAGGCTTAAGCTTTTCAGTACCGTTCCAACGAGAAGAAAGTCAGCAAAATCGTCTGGCTCTTTTCATATGAGTACGAATTTTGTTTGCTAAGAGAGGGAATACTTGAACTCTAACAATAGTTTTGAGATGTAAAGATCAGTATAATATCCTTTTAATGAACTTAATTACTCATTATCTGTTCTGAATTGAATCAGTTTGAACTTAATCTAGTTAGAAAATATAAATACTTTCGTGTTCACATTCTTTGAAAAGAACTTGTTTCTAGAGGAAACTAGAATATAAGAGGATCTACATACAGACTTCTGAAATGCGACAGTAGTCCCGACTAGAAAGAAAAAAAAAAAATAATAAAAAGTTTTTGAGAAACGAGTATTATCTTTGATTTTATGCAAAAAAACCGAAAATCCTTTAACATTTGTTGATAATTTCAAAAGTATAATTTTGTAAAATTTGTAATGCAATATTAAATGCGTACGTTGATCTTGAAAAAGTTGACAACTCAATGCAAATAAAACTAATGGTGAGGAGGCTTGATTTTATTTATCTTCAACCCACGCAGCGTCCCTGAATAGTTCAGATGTCACAAAGTTACTTAAGTGTTGCACAAGAGCTTTCCCCCTTTGTTCTACGCCCGGTGACTTTGATCTCTCAATCATTATCCAACTTTCACTTGATGAAATAAGGCGTAGTTCCATTCAATTTTTTTTATCAAGAAAAATGTGAACGATATAAATCTATCATCAATGTTTTACATAACAGCGTCCTAATTAAAACGATCAGTTTTTACAAGGTTTCACATAATTTTGGGTTTAAAAGCAACTTCTAGCACTTACGCAGAGGTATAGAAAATTTTTAACTATTAAAGTAAAATAAATGAGGCTGAGAATTCCATTTTTATTAAATTTCTAAGAGTTTTATAGAAATGTTAATATGTAATTCGTGATTTGGTTTTAGTTTAAAATTTGTTTGCAGTGGTAAGAGGAATTAATGATGTAAATTAATTAATTTTTGTAAATTCTCATTAGAATCAACCTTTCTTCATGCATTTGAAAAATGCACTGGAATGTCAGAATGATTATCAGTTAACTCCTAAACTTTGTATTAGCCGAGCCAGCCCCTATCAGGGCTCTTAGGGTGTGAAATTTACGAGTTCTCCTACATAAAGATTGTGTCTATGCTTTATTATATTTTTTCTAAGCTAACAGGTGATGGCAGGGTCTAAATGAATTTTTGGCTAAAAGGCTTCTTGTGTTCAAAAGACCCTCATGTTCTAATCACGATTTCTTTATCGAATTGTACAAAATGCATCATTATCTATCAAATGCATGTTAAACAGACATCTTAAAAGTAAGCATAAAACTTCGACTGTACCACCAGCCTCAAAATTTCCAGCACATATCCGATTCAAATTTTATTTTAACAAATGCTTAGCAATTCCAAAAAGTTTTTCATGCATCCAGAGTCTCTAATTATATAAGTAATACTTTCTCAGAATTACACATAATCAGTGGTGGGAAAAACTACTTTTTTTTTGTAGCGCGCTACAACTACCGCTACTTTTCGAAAAATGTAGTTAACTACAACTACAACTACTTTTTGACAAATGTAGTTAGCTACACTACTTTTGAAATGTAGTCGCTACTTCGCTACTTTTTCGCTACTTTTAAGAGACAAATTTTGCTAACAGATTCAATTTGCATTACATTCATATTTAAGGATATTTATATACTAATTAGAGAAAACTATCGATATCGAAAGCCTTGGTTTTCTACTCGCGTCCAGCGTGATTAATGACCTCAGCGGGTGTCTCTCGCGTCCAAAGAACGCGTTTATTAAAAGGTGGTTTCCTTGTAGCGTTGAGCGCCGCAGATTTGGTGGACGCACGAAAGACCCCGGGCACCTTTTCGCCTTTAATTAGAAAAAACTATTGCTCTAATAAACAACTACCAGGCGAGTATTTGAGCAGGGGGAGGCGGGCCCCCTCCGAAAATGTAAAGCAATTATTAAAAGGAGCTATTTTGAAACATTTCTTTTAACTTTAGAACAATAAAGTTTAAAATACCGAATCGTACCCCTCCCCCCGAAATGGAAGCCTATATATACGCTACTGGCAACTACTGCTAATTATTGAAGTATTGCTGAAACTAATTAAGTTTTAATACCTCTATGATAAAAATAAATTGGGAAAGTGAGCTCTGAAAGCATGAGAAAAATCATGAGAACTAAAAAAGTTTTTAAAAATATAATAATAAAATGGATGTCTGAACGGGAAAAAAAGGCCCGTTTTGAGACCCCTTTCATGTTGTACAAACATTCTAGTTTCTTGAGCACAAATCAAAATTAATGAGTATAAAAGCCTTTTTTCATGACTTACCAAATTAGTGATTTATGACGAATGACCCGTGTGAACCATGTAATATTGTATAATTGTTTTAATTGAAAACATCACATATGATATGCATATTATAAAATAATGAAAACAATTACTAATTAAATTCATGATATATCTATTTAAAACATTGCATTAAAAAAATCCTCTATATATGTTAAAGAAATTTTAAAAGTTATTATCATCAACACAACTTTTTCTTTGTGTTAGGTATAAAAGAATTTTATAGAATTATATTGTTATTTTAAGGCTAAGAGAGAGATAAGTCTCTAAGGATTTTACAAACTATTAATTATTAATAGAAATTCTCATATTTTCGTATTAAATTCTGAAAATTATTACACAAAAAACCTAATAATTTAAATATAATAGACACTTTAAAATTTTAACGAAAGAAAGAATTTCAACATATTCATGGAAGACTGCCATGCCTCTAGTATAAAATAAAAACCACATAAATTTATTCAAAAACATGTTTATTAAATTTTAACAAGAGCTGGATCTCAAAATTGTTATCCGCCAAACATGATCGTCGAAAAGAAAATGCGTCCGATGCAATCGAAAACAATCTTTGTACAGATGCACTGGACGGCACGCCAGTGTTAGTTTTTTTGAAGGCTTCTTTCATATACGTGTACGAAAGCGAAGATAGGGGTTTAATTGGCTCTGACAAGAACCTTGTAAGTTCTTCCTCGTAACTATTTCGAGTGCATGCGAAAGAGAAATTAAAAAAAACAGAAAAGTCATCACCCATGGGCTGATCCTCGATACTGATATATGAAGTTGTCGGAAACATATTCTGGAGGTATTCCTCCATCCATTTTTTTTGGCTTCGGTCTTCCTCTCCTCCTCAATCCAGAATAGTTTGAATCTGGGATGGAAACAAGCTGAGAGAACAGTTTCTCTGTCCCACAGCAAATGACTAAATCTCGTTTCCACCTGACAACTGAAGATTTTGCGCCCCCTCCTATTTTTTAAAAATGCAACTAGGTAGCTTTCATATACCATTTAGCGCTCATATACCATTTTCTTTTCATCATAATATTTAAAAAAATGCTAACTAATGGATATAAATTTTCAATAACGCCTTTAATTTCTATTTTATTGATCTAGTCTTAGAAACCATTATCATTGTGTTAGAAAGAAGAACAGAAAATAAGTCTCGAAGCCTTTTTATTGTTACACAATTATGATATAGATAAAGGAAATATAGCTTAATAAAAATTATTATTGCAGCATATATAAATTTAATATACAATAAATGGAGAGATTTGCGAGGCCTTTATTTTTCAGGGGCTCACGGGCCCACACGCCCGTGTGATAATGAGACTCTCGAGGCCCCATCAAAATAACCTCTGTTCAACTTTGGACCTCTCTTACCTTCCTTTTTTTTCCTCTTTATGGCAGATTGGTGATTCTACAAATAATACTGAGAACGATAAAAAGAAAAAAGATGCACAATGTCAGGCTTCCGCTTCAGGCAAAGCAAACCCCCTCCCCCCCCCCTCGTGTGCGTGTGTCCCCTGGGAGGGGGGGGGCGGGGGAGTGATTGGGTGTCTTTCAAGCATCAAGGCCGATTTCCAGTTGCGTCTTTTTCCGGACGCAGCGGGTTTTTTTTTTAATGGTCAAGGCATTGTACAAGGGGGGATACAGTGCAGGGTCGAAGAATTTATTGACTTTTAATGACCACCGCCAAAGGATAACGCGTGAAACCACAAAAGCACGCCCACCGCTCAGTGGGGGCACTTTTCTCCGCAGTGCGTCTTCAAGATTCTGAAAAATACATTGGGTTCCCATTATAGCGTACTGAAACGCACTAGTTATGCTTGGAGTCAGAAGAGAGAGAAATTGCACCACGGGATCAATCGCCGGAAATGATGACACGGCAAAAGTAGCTTCCAAAATTCGCTACAAACTACTGTTTTTTTGTAGCGCGCTACACGCTACACTACTTTTTAAAAAAAGTAGCGCGCTACACTACAAACTACAAAAAAAAGTAGCGGCTACTGTAGTTTCGCTACAAGTAGCGCGCTACTCCCCAGCCCTGCACATAATTGCTAAATGCGAGCAAATGGTCTGGACACATATAGGCTAAAGCCTACTGATACGGCGGGAACAGGTCAATTCCGCCGAGAATTTTCCCCCGTGATTCCACCCTTAGGACAATTCCGCCGCGCCATTTTGCCATGAACTGACCCATACAGGACAATTCCGCCTCGCCATTTTCTTGGGACAAGAAATGGAGTTTGAATAGCACGCTCCTATTTGGCAATTCATCCAGCACTTGTTGGCGACGACGGAATATCAATATGCCCACGGGTGCATATGCTATAAATAAGTGAACTTATTGATAATTTTCTCGACTCAGAATTTTCTCTGCCTTCAGAGATTAATTTCCGATGTTGTTCCGACATCGATAATTTTTGTCTGTGTACCCAACCCAGTCAGAAGGGGAACAAGAGGGACTCCTGAGTAGCAGATAGGTTCCACCAAATGCAGCATTCATGCCTGATATTCTTTTTATTAATGTTGATATATATATGATTGTAATTTGTGTCATCATGAGATCATTGCTACTTGATGACTGTGTGGCGGCCTGATTGGGTATAAATTTTTCTGCCATGAATGTTGAACTCTGCACCACCAAGGGAGGAAAAGATCTTGTTATTGTTGACGGTATTACTTACTATAAAAAAAGAATACTGAAAAACGGTGAACTTGTGGGGCAGTGCAGTAAAGAAAAGAAATGCACTGCAAAAGTGTATACACTTGCGGAAAAGACTTTTATCGAACAAAATCTCCCTTTTGAACCGAGCTATTTTGTGATGGATTCGAGATAGCTATTCACAACGCTATACGTGTAACATGGCCCAAATCTAATGTTCAAGGATGCAAATTTTACTTAGGTCAGGTCTAGATCCTTTTCCTCATAGCTTTCAAAATATCCTATTTGTAGTCAAAGAGCAAATAAATATCGCCAACTCCTCATCGCCAAAAGAACACTGTCTGTAAACCTCTTCGTCGGAATTGTCCACTCGAAAAAGAATCTGCGGAATTGTCCTATGGGGGGAAATGAGACGGAAAATTTTCGGTGGAATTGGTTAGTGACTGATACGGCCCTATGTACCACAATATTACTTTGTTGTCCAAAATCATTCCAAATCAAGCACATGGGGCCAATTTCTGGAAATTTTGAATGACTTACCGAAGCCTCATTGCAATATGTACAAATTTCGGAAAGAAAACCCTCACATAAATGGATTTGATTTTCTTATAAAGAGTTTCAAAAATTAGAACTAATTAAGTATAATTAGTTCTAATTCCCTTTTTAACAATATTTATCCATACACATAATACTGCTTTAACGTCTGCCCTAAAAAAAGTGTTTTTTTGCTACGGTATACCGGTTTTGCTGATGATATGTTGAGGATGTCACTTTCGTTGTATCAGTTCTGTTGAGCGAAAACTCTTGTTCAGTTTCAGATTAAAGCTTTGTTCTATCTTTAATTTCCTGCACTAACAAATCTCAAGACACAACTGAACAAAAAAATAAAATAAGAAAAAAAATCTATTTCTTCGTTTGTGTGTGTGTGTGACTTCCTGTGGATGTTTCCGGCCGATTATCCTTCCTCAGGTCTTGACCAACAAACTAATTCCGTGAACCAGTTCTATAAATATGCATATGTTTTACGAAATGACATCGTTTGGAGCATTTTTACGTAAATTTGTTGGCAATAGAAGAATTAGAAGTATCAAACATTCACTTTTAGTATGAATTTTCGGACTGAACGCTTTTTTAACGCGCTGTGTTCCCGCTCTGGGAACATCAAACTCTGGCGTTTTGATTGTTGCCAATCACAAAGAATAGATTTGATTTCTATCTATAAAAATAGTTGCGGGTGACATAGCTCCACGAGTATCCTTTACTTCTTAGTACGCTATTTCCCGTCAAAAAATGGTCACGATTATTTTTAACAGCACTGACATCTGCTGAAAAATGGAAGAATGCGAGAACAGCTAGATAGATTGCCCAATGCTGAAAAAAGGGCAGCCGTTTCCTTCTCTCGACTTAACTACCAGCAAGATGGCGGACGATCGAAACGTTCATCGCGTGCCACAGATTTAGAGACCCTTTTTTGACGCAGTTGTCTGTGCCGGCACAGCCAGCTGCGTCAAAAAGGGTCTCTAGATCTGTGGCACGCGATAAACGTTTCGATCGTCCGCCATCTTGCTGGTAGTTAAGTCGAGAGATGGCAACGGCTGCCCTTTTTCAGCATTGGGAAAGGGTTGCGCCTCAAAGGGTTAACGTTCGGTGTCCTCGCAGTGAGGACACAACTCTGAGGTTTTGATTTACGAAGAATAAATTTGATTTCGATAAAATAATTAAGGGGGACGCATAGTGACACGAGAATCCTTTTCTATTTACCATAAAAAATGCTATTTATCATAAAAAATCGATTATTTGTAAAATGTATGTCAGAATTATTTTTATGAATACCGGCATCTGCTGAGAACTGGAGAATGTGATGTACATCGTTATAGAAGAAAAACTGGATAGACTGCTGGATGCGGAAAAAGTGCAGGCGTTGCCATCGCTCGAGTTAACTACCAGCAACATGGCGGTCGATCGAATCGCTCATCGCGTGCCACAGAGCTCAAGAACACTTTTGACACCACAGACATGATCTCTGTAGCACACGATGAGCGAATTGATCGAACGCCATGTTGCTGGTAGTTAAATCGAGCAATGGCAACGGTTGTACTTTTTTGGCATTGGGAAATGGTTGCGCTTCAAAGGGTTAGGTTAACACTTTGTCATTAACTTATATAAGAACATAAACTAACGCAGCATCTGGTAATATAGTATTACATTACAGATTATATGTACGCAAACAGTTGAAAGACACGAATATAAAAGGTTTAATTTAAAAAAAATGTATTTTCTTGTTCGAAAACTATGTGCAAAGTCGGGAAATTTTTTAACATCGTTAAAAGTGTACATTCAAAGTACTAAAATTCCAAAATACATTTTAAAATTTAAACCACGCATTTGTATCACGCTTCTGCAAGCATTTTAAATGAAAAGCATTGCATTTTTAAAAATACAGTTAATGCAAATATGCTTCCAGATGCTCTGGATGAAACTTAGTTTGAAAGTTGCCAAACTTTTGTTGTTTCCATTGAGACAAAATTTCTGGAATTTTATGGAATTTTTTAAAATTTATGTCGTCTTATATAAATTTAAAATAAAATTTAAAGAGAAATTTTTTGCTTACTACAAAACACGCATTCGAATTTCGATTAATTTTTGAGTAATTATTAGGTTGTAACGAAAGTTTCCCGCCACCGTAAACATCGTCAGAAAACAGTTCGCGTTGGCGTATTTGTTCATATTTTGTCAAATGATTTTTGGCTTTTGAAAGAAAGACTTACTTTATAACACTGTGTTATGAAATCTGTAAAAAAATATAGTTATCATTAAGTACAAGGTGTGTTAAATGGAACTATCACTCTAGAGGATTGGAACCATCATTTACTTCCAGTTGCGTTGCAAAAAGTCATCTACAGAATATCAACGAATAATGAGTACAGCTTTAAATACTATTGTTGCATCACGTGACACTGTGCAGGTTTGGTACCGGAAGATCAAAAAGAGTTATTTAAGGAGTTAGAAGTTAGTTTTTGAAGCAGATTTGGCGGAAAACTTTCGTTACAACCTGATAGTTTATCAACTCCTCAGTCTCATGCTACTTACTTGGATATGCTTATGCTGATAATTGAAAAACAACCAATGATTAGACCGCGGATTATATGCACTTAAAAAGTGACAAAATATGCATGCAAATATGCATAAAAAAATCTAAAAATATGCACTTAAAATCTAAAAATATGCACTAGAAAATCTAAAAATAAGCACCAAATAACTGAAAAAATATTTACATATTAACAGAAAATAAAAATGTATTTACTTGTAAAAGTATTTTCTATCTTACCTTGCAATTATGACACATTTTTTTCTCTTTGAAACTTCAAAACATCATGAAAGACAGAATGAGAAATTTTTATTCATAATCTTAGTGATATGAAATATGAATTAAAACTACTTTCAGTAATTTTTGTTGCAATACACAGCTAAGTGATCTTCTAAATTTTCAATAACAATGCTTTATCTTTTATCATCTAAAATCATTTTATATACTGAAAATGCTCTTTCAACATCAACGAATGTCACTGGACAGTACTTATGATATTTCGCTTTGGATGGTTCTACTTTTTCCGGTAATTCACTCCCCTCACCATTAATAAAATTATTTATTTTATTCACTGCCAACAATCCTGAATTTTTATTTAAAATAAAATTCAGTTTCTCACTGATTTCTCCTCCTAAATGACTCTGGAATCTTACCAACGCATTCCTGTACTTTTACAACTTGACTCATTACATCACTCAGAAGCAAAGTTTGATATTCTAATTTTGTGATGTCTGATGCTAAGAAGGAAAAATGTGTTTCGATTATCGACAGACCTTTTCGGATGGACATATTGCTAAGCATTTCTTCCGCAATGAAAAAAGAAGAAGAATCGACGCTGTCCAAAGCATTAACTACATCTTTTATGGAGTTAGGTCTTGCCCATTATCCGAAATCCACGTCTTCGTCAGGATTGCCATGCTTATTTCATTCTAGCCATGTCTGAAATTTTACTATATAGGCTGACTTAATTTAAATTGTTGCAAATACACACGAAAAAAATTGAAAGCGTGTATGCTATTTTGCTGGCAACCTGAAGTTGTATAAATTTTTCAAAGCGTGGGACTTAGAGTTAAAGAAAAAAATACTAAAAGGAAGGTAAAAAAAGTTACAAATTCAAAGCTAAAGAGATTGAAATATGCATCCAACAGAGAAAATGCGTCATTTTATGCAAAATCATCAAAAACACCTGAAATATGCAACTGCATATGCAAATATGCGATTGCATATAATCCGCGGTCTGCCTATGATCATCACAGCTATCCGGTTGTAAAGCATTTCTCATAACAGAATGTGCGTGTTTCGTCAAAATTTACTATTAAATTTATTCCACTTCTCTACCAAGCAATTTATTACTTCAAATATCTCATGTGGGTGCGAGTACTACGACACTGACTGGCCATACATATAGGAATCAAAATCTCAAATGTGTGATTTCATATTCAGCAGGCGAATGCTTCGTCAAAATATATTGACTGGAAAAAAAAAGATATAATGCCCTTGGGTAACTACCCAGAATCACGGAGCAACGGCCAAAGTACAGATTTGCAAGTTACAACGCCAATTCTGTAGGTTAGAGGATAGAACATGGTCTACCCCCAAAGCCTGCATTTTTTAACGGTGTTAGTCCAAAAAAGATCATGTGATTTTGGTACATAAATACGAATAAACTAATTACGTCATGCCCTTCAGAAATTTTAGGATAACTCTTTACAAGCTGTACTACACACGGTAATAAAGGATAAACCTAGGTATTAGTTGGGAAACTTACAGAAAAAGTTCTTAGAAATCGAGAATTTAGCAGGATGCGTCACTCTTCAATAATTTTTGATGGGCAACTCCATGTTGAAGAATTTCTTCAGAAAGTAATTATAAAGGACACTGTAGTTTCATTTATTACGGTGTGTAATCCAGATTATGAGGAATTATCCTAAATTTTTTTCGAGTACCTAGCAATATTAGTTTATTTTCCTTTGTGTATTTAGTCCGTAAGGGTGATTTCGTTTCTTCGACCAATCTAACCCTTTTGTTCCGTTTGTGAAGCGATCGTCGTCACAGTACTTTTGAACAACTTTAACAACAAACCAGTGATGTTAAACTGTCGAAAAAAAATGAATAATGCTTCATCATCCAATGCAATATGGACTAATACCAACAGTAATCCTGTATGTTTCATGCAACTTTCAGAAAAACTCATGAGTACAAAAAAAAGGCGCTTTTTCTAAAATGGTCGGAGAAGCTGGAAATCTTGCAAAATTCCCCTGAGCGTTTCTTAACTCTTAAAGGTTCATTTTTTTTTGTGTAACAGTTCACAGTACAACTTGTCAAGAGACATCCTAAATTTTACCGAGACTCTGGAGTTTTGAATTCTTTAAAAATATATTCAAAAGCTGCACGATGTCCAAAAAGAAAAGTCGTAAAAGTCTGCATCATCTATGTAAATTTTGCAGACAAAGGTGTAAGTTCATTTTCTATCATATAAAGATATGCAAGGATTTGTATTTGAATGTTTACTTCAGCAATATATAAACTGTATAATTGATATATAACGTAAATTTATATTGACAAAATGAAAATTTCGAAGGATTCTGAAGCTTATAGCAGATTACATCCATTGCTACCATTAACTATCAGTCAAAAATTTGCTTACTTTACTTTCAAAGAAAACGATTCATGTCATTTAATCCGAAGGCTGTGCTACTGAATGCTTTTTGAAACAAATGTTTTAAGTTTTTAAAAGGAAAACTTTACTAATTAAGGACATTCTGTTAATTAAAAAAAACTATAGAGGCTAAATATTAAATGTTCACACTTGAATTTACGATAACAATAAGATATTGATGTTCTCGCAGTTTTGACCGAATAAGCTGAAAATACTTTAAATATAACACGCCAGTACTTGCCTACTTGTTTAAAATTTATAGAAAATATTTGCAAGGAAAACGTGGAAAAAATATCTAGCAATATCTGGTAATGGATCTTTTGGAAGACAATACGTATACTGTCGTGTTAGTCATCAATGATCTTCCATATATTTACAATTGTTGCCAAAATTGAGTTCTCTGCCTGACCTTCAATAAAATTATAAGATAACTGTGCGCTATTTTAACATTTTATCACAAGCAAAAAATGACCAAAAAAACTCTGACAGAGAGCATTTACTTGCATATCAAACACTCATTAACTTGATTGTAATTTTGTAAGCATGCTGGTACAAGATGGCGTTTGCAATATGGGGTTAACGACCTCATTTCTCGGGCAGAGCCAGTTGTTTTTATTTAACATGTACTAGCGGGCACCAACTAGTTGTTTTGTTACTTTATCTATGTAAAGAGTATGGCTGAACTTGCACTTTCTTAGTGGCATTTCGTTCATTTATGAAATTAAAAAACTACTAACCGATTGAATGAAGAAAAGGAGGGGGGGAACCCACCAGTATTTGATCATGTTGTATCATAAAAAAAATACGAATGATTTCGTGAATTTTTAAAAAATGTTTTATGTTTTTAAGATAGGATACAACCTTTCCCGTTTTGAAAAAGTGTATCTGCTACCTGTAGTTCTTTTACCTGTGTAATTCCAATCAGTGGCGTAGCCAGAAATTTTTCATGGGGGGGGATTACGACCACTGCAACTCACATATACATACGTGTGTGTTATAAGGGAGGGAAGAATATACATTTTTATATGGCAAAAAAAAAATCCTCATGGGGGGGGGTTGTGACCACCTATCCCTCCCTTGGCTACGCCCCTGATTCCAATATATTAGCGTGTATGGACAAACTTTTAAAGTGTATTTTAAAGACGCTATCTGTTTCAAACGAAATTAAATTTGTATGCATTATTTGTATGCATTACGTATAACAGCATTCATACACTCTTATCGAAAATGGTGGACGTATAATTGTTTATAGATAATTTATAAGGCGCACCAAATATTTACGTGTACCAGAAAGTAGTGTCATTTTTTTGCATTAAATTCAAACGCATGAAATATTAACAGTTCTTAATGACAAATCAATGCTCCTTAACATTGGATTTATATTTGTTGCATTTGAATATGTGGAGGCATGAAATCACTTCCGCGCATGGTACAGCTCGGCAACTGAAAACCGGGCAAGTGGGTAACTTCTGTCCTGTCGGATATTGCCTTCGGAGAACTGCAGCTACCACACTGCAGTTCTCCAAATCAAAACTACCTTCCGCCCACGCTCTCTTCATTGATGACCCAGACAAACGAACATGCATTCTCTTTCTCGCCTTAAGGGACAGAGGGCACCAGCACCGATCACATCCATCTTTTGTTCATTCAAAGTCCTCAACGCGCGGCAATAAAGACACCATCGCGTGGCACACGACACAAAAGTACGCAACACGTGGCAAATTGCATAACGCTTGGAGCATTGCTCATCAACCTCACCTCTGGCTGACTCTCTAGGGTGGTGGTGTGTGTGTGTGTGTGGGTGGGGAGGTGAGTAGTGTGGCGGCAGGAAATCATCTTTTCGTACGCTACAGCTCGGCAATTGAGGTCCTGGCAAATGGGTACCTTTTGCCCGGTCGGATAACGCCTTCAGTTACAACACTGCAGTTCTCGGGATAAAAAACCAGCTCTACACCCTCTCCCTCCAGAAACAAAAATTTCTTTTAGATAACTGTTTTATTCTTTCAAGGAAAATACATGCGGGAGAAAAAGAAGGCAGTTTATTTTTAAAAATCCCCTCTAATACAGATCACCTAAGTTACAAACCTCACATACATTCTAAATTTCGCATTATTAGGCTATATAGTTTCCGCTGTATCGAAGTATAGACATACGAAAACATGACATTGTTTTGTGGTTCCACGCACATCTTGATACGTCAGTGTAAGAACAGTGATTGATACAGTTTTTATGTTTCACTCGACTTAATTCTATTTTTTTTTTTTTTTTGCAAAAGTATATGTGCAAATAAGACAATCCGTTGAAAAATGTGTTATGATCAACGTGTTTGCAATAATTTTTTATCGTAAATTTTGCATCCTGACAATCCCCAAAAGTTTTTTACGATTAGTAACTACTGTTATTAGAACGTTCGATACACATAAAAATTTTTCAGGGCTTAACAAGCATTTTGCGGATATTTATAACAATCCACGAATATTCTGTTCGTGTATCACACTCCGATGCTGAGGCTAATTTTACGATACGAAACATTTCCTCAATAGACATTGAATAAAAAGAGGGAAAACTGCGTGCACATTTATAAATAGATATACATACACATGTAGGAAGGAAATTTATTTACCTTTATTGGTCTTTTTAAGTTTCACCTTTAGTATGAATAGGTTACACGCGGAATTACGCTGTACTGAACAATATAATTTTTGTCAACACTTTTGTGCCCTAATACTTATCGCAATTGATTAAAACCTAAAATGAGTTCAACGATCTCGTTTTGTATAACTGGAACAGTGTAATGTTACGTAAAGAAAATAAAATTCTCTCATATGTTTTCACCCTATTAATTTCGTTTTTCATTTATATCAATTTTTGGAATAATCTTATAAATAAGAACATTCTTTTTTCTTTTGTAATTAATATAGTCTGATTTCAAATAACATTCGGTCCTTGAATTGTCAAAAGTAACTTTTAAAGCAAGTTGAAGTAATTTTTAGGAAAAAAGAAAAAATGACAAGTTTTTAAATTTCTTATTTAGAAATAAAAAAACCGCCTAAAGTATTGAGAGTAAGTATATTAAAAACATCTTATATATCAAAACTGAAATGAAGCCAAATGCACCTTAGCTGCTTAAAGTCTACCTTTTTTTTCTTACTTGGATTTCAGTTAAAGAGTAAAACGTTAATAGGCTTGTGGGAGGAGATAGCAAGTATACTAGCCAATAAAAACAATTAAACAACCATTTGCTCTGAACCTAGCCTACATCGCCAAAGTGAGATCTGTAGGGTTTTAGCGTTGGCAGAATTGCTTAGTCACTGATGTGTGAAGCGGGTATAAGTTTTCACAATCATTGGGAGAGAGGTATACGAATCCTATCCAAATATTTATTTACGTGCCCTGCTACAACACCTCATGGATTTAACCTACATAAGTCTGCAGCAACAAGGAGGCAACTTCTTTCTTCAAATTTTTCGCCGAAGTGTGAAGATATTGCATTAGTAGCAATTATTACTCTCGTTGTGCGTACGTGTGCATGTTATATTATAATACTTTTATTGTTTCAGTTAGATGTTATACTAAGTGAACTAATCATTATTTCATTAGAAATTCTGCTAAAACTGTCCTAACTCAGAAGTGACCCAAAAATGAAGCTGCCTCCTTTTTACTGGAGAGCCTTGTGACAAAGATGCTCGAAACGCTGTCCAAGATTTTTTAAGGATACAGCCCCACATAACCACATAATTGTATGTCCACGGAGATGGAACTAATGTAATAAACCGTTAATCCGCCCCTCCCCCAAAATGCAATGAAAAGTCGTAAAAAAACGGGGGGAGGGTGCTTACACAGTATTTAAGGGTAAAAGGAGTGTAATATCTCGTTAACGTGTCCCTTCAAATACGGCAAAAAGTAGTAAAAAAATTGGAGGAGTCGCTTACTCTGTAATAAAATGGGGAATTTTAGAAGGGGGTTCACATGGAGAAAAAGATTGTGAATCACTGCTCTGTACTGTAGTCAGACAGTTTGCTTTCAAAGGCGCCGGTAGTTTCAATCATTCAAGGCATCACATGGTTTTTCCATACAACGAAAATGTCTGATCTCTTCTCAGAGATAAAAAATTGTTAATGTAGAACTTCACGTGCGGAACAGGGCTATTTGAAAAGAGAAGGGGGGCGCTCTCTCGGGATTTTTCAAAATTCCAATTTGTTTAAAAAGGGGGGGGGGTGGTAATTGGAAGGGGCGGATTAACGGTATATTACGGTACGCAAATTATGAATGTTTTATGATAGGAGACTTTAAATCATAAGTACATCTCGATGGAATGCAATGGTGTCAAAAAGATTTGGATAATGTCCACATTGCCTTGATCTCTTTTAATTTCACAAGAGTTGTTTTCTACTTCGAATGGATGACATCGATATCTTGCATGGTTAACTTTATTCTAAATCCCATATCCGTCATTTTGCATATGCTAACCAGATCTTTACCTTGAGACACCGCCGTGAGTCAACACACTGATTAAAACAGCGCTTTTATTTTAGTCTCATTGAGCGGATGATTTGATACTCTACCGATCGCGATGACACAGTTAACGGGAGCAAAGCACCCTTTTTTGATCATGTTGGACACTGTCAGGTTCCAATTCGATAGGAAACAAGAGCTCTTCCCTCTAAAGTGGATCAGGAAGTGATCGAATTACGAAAAAGGCACAATGAAAGAGTCACAGTGTTCTAATTGCCGAGTGGCTTTTATACAAAATCCTTTTTGATAGGTACTACTTGTTCGGAACTGTTGTTTGATAATGAGTACCTTAGGACAGATGGTTTAGTGTCACTCGTATTTGGGTGGGGTTTGGGAAAACATTGCTGTTACACGTGAAACTAACAAAGTTAGAATGGAGGAATGTTTATCTTACTTTTTGGTTTTTTTTACTTTAGTAAATCAGTAAGTGTCTTGTTCTGTACATGAATAGGAGCTATTATTTGCTTCTATATATGTTTTGAATTGCTTTATAAGGTAAACTAAACACGGGGAAAAAATATATTCCAAAAATGTTGATGCAAGAAGTTTGGTTGGCGCTATTTTAACAATAATTTTGTTAGATGCATATTGAGCTAACATTGTTGATTTGACTAAAACACGCATTATAAAGTTTCTTTTTAAACAATCATTTTGCGCTTGTAGCACAAGTGATTGAGACTTAGAAATTCGTATAATCCTTAAAAACATAAAATATTTTGCATCGCTGCAATGTCCCCCACAAAAGTATGGACGCTAGCCAAATCCCATTGTAAAAATTTACGACTCAATCATCTGTTGTTTACGGGAACAGTCTACTGGGTTACTCAACTTACACAGTGCGTACAAGAGCCAAGGCCATGTTCAGATGATTCACTGAAGAAAAAGTGAGTTGAATACCGTGGAGGTCTTTCAGAATTATTGGTCCTCTTTGATAGGAATCTATGCCTTATGGAAAGAGCGTGACATGGACAGAAAATACTAAACATATACAGAGGTGATTTAACCTTTTTGATTAGAAAGATCGATTATTTCGGTAACATCGATTTTTTTCTTTTTAGCTGCATGAAAGGATTATTAACTGCAGAACTTGGCGTATGTGCAACAGGTGTAAGAAATCTTGGCTTTAGTCGCGTTTTTACCCGCCCTGCTTTATTTTTACTTATAGCTTCACTGTCAACATTTTGTCTCCTGACCTTCAGAAGTTCCTTCCATCTACCAAACGAGTTTGACATTCACTATAGGATAAGGTCACTTAGTCAGACAGTTTTCTGGAACTATGCGAGATATTGCTACGATTCCAAAACCGCTTTCGAAGTAAGAGGGAAATATGCTATTATTTGCAAATATAACTTTGCTTAATTTTATGTCCTTATGTTATTATAAGGGCAACTCGCTAATTTGAAAGTTATCTAGAGCTATTCCATTTCCTTTCTTAAGAATTAGGAAGATAAGTGATATCCTCTGGCAAGGATGTATTTAAGGGGGGGGGATTCCAGGGGCCCGTATCCCCCCGAAATTTTGATTTTTTGTTACTAAAATGATAATGGTATTGTCTTTTTGTGAAAAATTCTGCAATTTTTACCTTTTGGACCCCCCTCCAAAATGCTTTTCTGGATACGCTAGGTTTTCTTTAGAAACTGCTCTGCATCTACGTATCTAATGAAACAAAACCCGGAAAACCTTCCACTTAGACAGTCAGAGTAAGAGTGCGATGGAAATTACTACAATTACCATTGTGTCTACTGGTTGATTACAACAACTTGATTAATTAAATTACAGCTGTTTTAGGTGATGCCCGAAAATAAAGACTTTTACAGTTTTTTTGTAAAATCTTCATTCTGGTAAAAAAAAAAAAAAAAAAATCGGAGGTGGGAAAATACTAAAAATTGGAACTGGCTGAACATTGGCTGTTTAGGGAAGATTTAGAATTATTTATTTTTAATCATAAAATATAAACGATCACACTCCTCATATCTAATTTCCCCACCGAAGCACAAAAAATATGATGAGGAAACTGACGCAGGTTTCATGTACGTGAGCTGGTTAAGGTATCTATTGAATAACGGCTTGTCTTTGATGACATAACACATACGGAACCTTTCACAGCCTTCAATAACAGCTTTGACGGAAAAGTCGCAGATTGACTGTCACGGTAATAAAAAAAAAAAAAAAATAACAGAATCAAAATTTGACATTTTCCCCGCTCATCCGGGACACTAATTTTAGATTCATTCATACGTAAGGAAAGTGTGGGGGTATGGGAGGTCATTACGTAATACACCTGTCAAGTTTTATCAACCTAGATTTCACAAAATTGCTCGATAACAATAATACTACTTTTGTATACAATGCTACCAGCGTGTAAAAACATTACTTACAGAAATTTTAAGTTTTATATAGCTATAGTTCTAGTGCTATATACTGCGTGGAGACTGAATTTTGTTTTTCTTTCCTTATTCGTCCGTAAATTAATTTTTCCGTAAATTAATTAGTTAACCCTCTAACGCGCAGTGTTCCCGCTCTGGGAACGCCAAACTTTGACATTTTGACTGTTACCAGTCACGAAGAATAGATTTGATTTCTATAAAAATAGTTGCGGGTGACATAGCTCCACGAGAATCCTTTACTTTTTAGCACGTCATTTCCCGTAAAAAAATTGTCACGATTATTTTTAACAGCACTGGCATCTGCTGAAAAATGGAAGAATGCAAGAAAAACTGGATAGATTGCCGAATGCTGAAAAAAGGGCAGCCGCTGCCATTGCTCGACTTAACTACCAGCAAGATGGCGGACGATCGAAACGTTCACCGCGTGCCGCAGATCTAGAGACCCTTTTTTGACGCAGCTGGCTGTGCGCGGTCACAGCCAGCTGCGTCAGGTACTCTTTTAACTCACAGCCAGGTACTCTTTTAACTTAATCACCCTGAACTTTGTGGGCTTAGATGCTAGAACATAATGGAGACATATTAAAACTAGCCGCCTCCGGCGACCAGTTGATTCGCCATCAATAAATATTGTTTGGAGAGAATCCTGTTTCTCACCAGCTTCCTTGGCACTAAATAGGGGCGTAGCGAGAAAAAAATTTCAGTGGGTGCACAAGAGGTGAAAAAGATAGAATTTCCCACAAAAAAGCTTGATTTATTGACATCCAGTTACAAAACTTCGAAGTTTTTTTTTGGGGGGGGGGTGTACAGGCCTTCACGGCTAAGTCCCTACTGGGAAGCGTTAAAAATAAAGATGCCTTCATTTAATAAGCCTTTTCCGGTTAAAAGGAAATCTACCGAAGTTTTCTTTCAAGAGTTAAATCTGCTCCAGAAAAAAAGAGTTTTATGGTCAAACATCTCTTGCTTATTAAGCGCGTTGTCGCTGCATTAAAAAAAATTAAGATTTGCAGCAGCGCTTTTCTATTGTCTACTAAAAAGAGCGGCAATGAGCCCCTCGGATAATGCACATCTTTTCAGGCCTCATAATTAGTGCTAGACTAAATTTATTGTTCTTTTCTCTTCGGGGACTTCTCGTCCAGAAGGATGCCACGTGCGAGCCGTGCTTACACGCGGAACGCTGAATCTTCGGAAAACGTTACTACAAGCCTTATTTTCTTTTTTCTACTAAAAAGTGAATGCAAGGAACCGGCCTTGAATCGTAAATTGTTATGTAGTATGATGCTACAACCGTAAAATTGGAAGTTTTCATTTGGCTTGGGTCCAAAACAAGATGTTTGCCCTTGATTTTTCTTTTCGCCCAGGTATTAGACGACTATATTGATGCCGAAACTTCTTATGGTTGTATAGAAATGAAGATACTGTTCGAGCATTTTTCTGAAATCATATATATAACTAGTTTTTCTGTCTGTGCATGAGGGAAAGCCAGTAGAGTATTAAATATAAAGTAAAAATTACAAGTCTTTTTAATGGTCTTTCAGAGTGGAGAAAATACACGAGAGATGAAAAAATTAGAGATGCTCTATTTTAACGAATTTGTCTATACTTAGCTCATCACATATATCTCTCTAGATATTCCTCTTGACATGGATTCAAAAACTTGCTGATACCGTAACTGAGGAATATTGACCCAGGCTGATATAATGACGGATTTAATTTGCTGCATGAAGAGTTGCTATTTGACAGGCGAAATTCACAAATTAGTGCTGTCTTCATCATACTCTGATCCTCAGTGGCGTAGAGTGCATGGATGTAATGGAAGCATTGCTTCCCTTCCAAAATTTAAACTATTTTTTTACTACCAATTGTTTTTCATACACCAAAATATATTTCTAGCCAACATAAAATTGAGTTTAAAAGCGTTTCGCCCAGTAGAGAAAATTGCGAGGAAGTAGAAAGTTTAGTTTGAGGACAGTAGTGCAACAGTCACACGCACTGGAAGCAGTGTGTATCCCATCTTCCACTTTTTCTATAGAAAAGGGTAGTCGAAGAAGCGAGAAAACCGAAGCAGCTAGATACGCTGTGAAGTCCAGGAGGAAATAAGCAGGAGGTTTAGTTGCTTCCAATGCTAGCCACCAAAGAAGTGTAGCTTGCCTGGAAAGAAAATGAAAAGGGAAAATGGGGATGTGCAATCTGGAATTTTCACTCACGGTGCATGCAGGCGGAAAATTTACGAGAGATTTTTGTCAGAAATTGTCGAGAAATTTTACGAGAGATTTTAGAGATTCTTGTCTTACTTATTCTGGCAGTGATGCCTTTTTATTACAGTTTCGGATTTTTAACTCCGTTGAAATAAACGATAGATAAAAGCTTTTAGTACAGTAATTAACGTACATCTTTTTTTCAAACATATCTTTGTATTTTGCAAAACTAATGATCTAGTAATTTAGATGTTATCTTTTTTATTTCTCTTAAAATTAAATTTTTTTCTTTGAAAAAATTGTGTATATGTTCTAACAATCATACAAATAAATGTTTCTGGATTAAAAAAAAAGAGAGAGACTCTTTCCTAACAACTGCAAACTTATGAACGGAAAGTGAAATTGTTTTTGGATAGTTATGTCAGTTCTTTTTATGGAATAGATATTTAAAATCCAGAAAACAATACATATACTTAAAAAAAAATTATTTTAGAAATGTTTGAATAACTATTGAATATTTGCATCAAGTGTCACTGTTTTTTTTTCCCTTCCAGCAACAGTAATTCTGTGCGCTATTAGCATAATTTAATAAATGTTGACTCCTATAAGGAGCAACTGACTGAAATAAACTTAGTAAAATTTGTTCTTTTTCTTCCTGTTTAAAAAAAAAAATAAAAAAATCACTCTTTCTAAATGTTAAAATAAACTGAAAAAATTTCTTAAAATCATTCTTCGACTGACAATAAAAAATTGTAATGCTTAAGAAATTGTACATACTTTAAGCTTTTACACAACATCTTTATCCGGACGATAGTTAGTATATTATTTTATTTGCAATATATGCTACATTTATACTTCCTATAGCTTCGCTGTGTTAATGTTAAACGGTTTAACTATAATAGACTGAATGTATACCACATACAGTGAAGTAACAAATTGCAGAAGAAAACCGCCAAACATGCAAGGTGTTGCATAAATGCAACCTACACGTTAACATGAAGGTTACTATATGATGATAAAAATATTTAGATATCACTAATGACGTTGCATTAATACAACGCTAGGATAACATGATAATTGTAAAATTAATTTGTTATTGAATAATTGTAAGTAATTTTATTATATGAGTGCATGCATGTATATAAAACTGTAAGTATATTTCTTCTAAACGAAACAGTATAACTGTCGGGTATTAAGAAAAGTTTTGAATTTATGAAGTTGCTTCACTGCTTTTAAAAGCTACGCTACGCCACTTCTGATCCTGCTGTATGCATCTTGTTGTGCGGCGAGATATGCTTTGGATTCTGCAACTGCAGTGAACTGTACAGTAACTCGTGGAGTTGCTGCCCTTCTATTGCTGCTCGCCTTTCACCTTTTTCGTTCACCAGCCCTTTTGGACTAAAAATTGTCCCTAACGCTTCACTTTTTTTTTTTTCTCAAGTGCCATTCTCTAGACATTCGACATACTATTGATCGAAAAACTTCTAACAGTCATGATTTCGCAGATGCAGGTACCAGCTCTTCTAGTATCAAGGTTATATTTCGTTTCGACCTTAACTTTTGTGATAACGATGTCATCTAGAGCTGAACATATATAATCAGCTATTAGAGTAAATTGACACGTAACATTGGGCGGGGGGCCAAATGTTTATCTTGTAGAAAATATTTTCAAATAGGTGAAATCTGAATATTCTTGTTTTCTTTTTGGTGGTGGTGGGAATTGCCTCCTCGTTTCCTTAATACGTTACGCCTATGTAATCGACTGAAAGCAAACCATTAGACTACTGTTTACTTTCAAATAAGAGGAGTCTCCATTTTTTTTTTTTTTTTTTTTGGCACTCAGTGTATATTTAATCTTGCTCTTCCCTCAACACATCCAAATATCCATCGCTTCGTCCATGCCTATAACGTCGATATTGTGAAGCCGTTAAGTATTATTGAAGACTCCAGCTATCGTAATTAAAATATGCAACAGCATCACTTTCTTTTCCACGGCATATTCTATTTCTGAATCTGGCACCGACCGCGATTACATTTATGATATCCACTTACAGAGGTTTTTGAAGATATTTTTAAATTTAACACCCTCTCTTATTCAATATAGCTATCAAAAGGATGTGATCAATGAGTAGACATGCACACTCACTAAATCTAGAGAAAAGCACCTAAAAAAAATTGATTTCTGTTCCTGTTGTAAAAATTATGTGGCTTCGTCTGCGGAAAATACGTGGGCTTTGACCAGTGACGTATCCAAATGAAGGAGGAAAGCAATGGGACAATCTATCCTCTTCAGCACATTTGAGCATACTTGTTCGAATCCAAATCTTCGTCTGCGGATGATACGTGGACCTCACTCAGTGACGGTTGTCAGTGACGGATCCAAAAGGAAGTGGAAAGCAATGGGACAATCTCCACTCTTCAGCACATTTGAGCATACTTGTTCAAATCCAAATCTTCGTCTGCGGATGATACGTGGACTTCACTCAGTGACGGTTGTCAGTGACGGATCCAAATGAAGGAGGAAAGCAATGGGACAATCTCCCCTCTTCAGCACATTTGAGCATACTTGTTCAAATCCAAATCTTCGTCTCTGGATGGTACGTGGACTTCACTCAGTAACGGTTGTCAGTGACAGATCCAACAGGAGGAGGAAAGCAATGGGACTATCTCCCCTCCACCGCAAATTTGAACATCAGGGTGCCCATTAGTTGGTGACACTTTATGGGCCATTTTCCTTTCTACACCAGGGCAGATGTGAATATACACTTCCTCCTTTAAAGTGCACATGCACGGCTGGGAATCGACCCGAGCACCTCTCGTCTCGTCGACACATCCAGGTCTTGTATCTTCCGGGCCGTCCTTGCCCAGCAGTAATGAATGATAATACCTATAGAATGTTTTCATTTCTGTAAAATTTGTATGCATGCCAACCAAAAATTTGAAACTGTAACAACTGTTTATTGGGACGTCATACTGACGTAACATTTGGTGACGCAACAGTGCGCGGTTTGCAATTTGCGAAACGAGTTTGAACTAATACGAGTTTTCATCTTGATCTGTGACGCAGACTGTGTACTAGACAGGCACGAAGCTGCAAGCTCTTTTCAATAAAAGTTGGCATCTTTACAAGCCGTTTGCAGTAGTAAAATGCCGAATTTGACCATCGAACAAAGAATTTTCATGTTTTCTGATGAAATTTCAACCATTTCTGCTGAAATCTTTGCCATCACACTGCAAAATATTCTTTCAGTTTTGGACAACTTTGATCTTAGGCTTCGCCATATTGTTGCAAGTAATGGGAAGTCTTGAGAATTAAATCGGAATACGTGAACTTATACGCTAAGTAAATATTTTTCTTTTATCTCTCCTCAAACACTTTTACAATACAACTCGAATTTTTGGTTGATTACTGGACACCCTGTACATGTTTGGCTGTTAAGGAGTTTAAGCCACCATTGACCCATATTTTATTTGTTTGTTCTCATCATTGAAGGGGCGCAGTGGGGAAGATTCTGTGATATGTGTTGCTTTCGGACATGCATTTTTAAATTCTCCGCTGTAGACCAGTGTTGAGCAGTAGCAACACTACGTCCCAAGCGAAATGTTCGAAGGTGGTAAACAGCAAGGGTCAGAAGGAGAATCTTAACCGCAGAGTCTGATTAATAATGGGAGCAAAAACAGGTTAAACACGATCTCAAGATTAAAAGAAAAGAGCCATATCCATTGAAAAATTCTGCACTTTCTAACAAAATAATTCTCCTAACCTATCTTACAATTAACTTGAAATTTATCTGAAATTGCCACTGGTTTTACTACTCTTGAATCCTACACGCACACACACACACACACACACAAAGGGGGGGGGGAATTAAAGGGGAAAAACAGGCTTTAAGGCTGGAAGTTTCATATATCTCTTTGAAGGTTGACATTGAATAAAATACATGTAACATCCCTAAGCCTATTAATATATATGCATTGACCTCTCGGCCACAGGTGTAGTAATATGCGGCGTGAATACTAAATTATTATCTGGGTCTGCGATTTTTCAATAGATGAATCACTAGTGCTGCCAAAATGTTCTTCGGCAAAAGTCGCTATTAACTTTTCTAAAGTAAATTTAAATATTGATTAAAATTGCGTTTGTTTAAAATTAGAAAGATTAAATATTATGAACACGTCGACTGTAATGTTCTTTTCTGCCCTAACAGCGTGCATATTATACGGAATTATTATGAATACATATATAAGATACAAGAAATATGCATCTTGTAAGGAATTGATTAATCCATTTTTAATCCAGACTTAATATCTATTTGGGATGGGCTCTAGAAATATTATTACATATTGAATCACTGCACTATAAATAGCAGGTGACACCTAAAATTTAAATGATAAAAATTATTGAGCTGGATATCTTCTAGACCAGGAGTTCTTAAACTTATGTAAACCTAGAACCCCATTTTGTAAAAGAATTTTATCACGGACCTCATCCCCAACCCTTATTCACTAGAAGTCAAAGCCCGTTGTGGATTCAGTTACAAACGGAGCTAGAGAAACTATTCGACAAAAATATATCTGCACTCAATATATTTAATCTTTGTCCACTTAAAATAAATAACTTCATATTCAGTATTTATTACATACCGAAATCGGAACTGCATTTTCTTCATACCACTAAACTAAAATCTCGCCAGATTTATGTAAAATACATCGCCAAATTTGGTGCCAAAATAGTGTTGTGTTCGAAAGTGTTTCATAATTTAAGTTTTTTTCATGATTTATCTTTCTTCTTTTACTTAAAATTTTTGTTTTATTAATTCTTCTTATTTATTTTTAAAATCTCATTTTTATTTATTTTTAACATTACATTATTTTACCTTATCAATGTGCTTACACTAGTAACTACAAATCATCCACTGTAACGATAGCCGCTTGCCTATTCCACATGGAGGGCAGTTATGCGCATGTACACTCCAGTGTACATGCGCACAACTGCCCTCCATTCACTACTATATTCTTCTCCATCTTCTTTCTTCCCTCAGTTCTGTATGTACGCTGGGTCTCACGGCGTACACACACAGCTGCTGACCATCTTCCTTTCTTCACCTGGGCAGATGCGAATGTACACGCTCTCCTTCAACGTGTACATGCACAGCTGGGAACCGAACCGAGCACCTCTCGTCTCGTCGAGACATCCAGGTCGTTTATCTTCTGGGCAGCGCTCGCCCAGCAGTAATGGATGATAATACCTATTAGTCCAGGCAAATTAGACCAAAAAACAGCAAATGGGGAAAAAAATTTATATAGTTTTGAAACTTGGGGAAAACACTGATTGGGTATGTAGATGTATGGAACAGAAAAGTTACCCCTCTCTCGGGGTGCCGCGTCTCCCCCTCCTTTGGCCCCCCAAAAAGGTCTCTTTTTTTAGATTTTCACTTTTATCTCAAAATCCGTTCGTCATAGCAAAAAGAAATGTCAATTACAAAATGAAAGCTGATAAAATTTCCTACAAAATTGTTACTAGTTAATTTTTTCTATATTCAATAGCTTTCGAGATATGTTTTAGACAAAATCGCATATTTTTCGAAAAACGCTTCTTTTTATCCCGATTTTTAACAATTTTGTCTTATAGCTCTTCAACCCTCAATTTTACAGCAATTGTTTTCGCAATAAAGTTGTAGAGCATTCAATTACCTTTAAAGTGAGTTATTATTTGCAACTTTAAATGATCAAAAGCTATTGCAAATTGAAATTTTCAATAAATTTAACAAATTCGAATGAAAACTACATTGCGCGTCAAAGTACGACAAAATCTAGGAAAAAAATTATAAAGTTTTGAAACTTGGGAAAAACATTGTGGGGATGTAGTTGTATGAAACAGAAAAGTTCCCACCTCTCGGGGTGCCGCGTCCCCCCTTTAGCCCCCCCAAAAAGGTCCTTTTTTTATTTTCCAATTTATCTCAAAGACCATACATCTTAGCAAAAAAATGTCAACTACAAAATGAAAGCTGAGAAAATTTCCTACAAGATTGTTAAGGATTATTTTTTTCTAGATGCAAAAGCTTTCAAGATATACATCTTAGAAAGACTTCATAGGTTATGACGTTGGTTCACGGGAATTTTAAAAATACTACAAGCGGCCTACTTTAAAATCATTTCTAGTACTTTAACCCTCGCAACAAACAGCCCAAACAACCCCCACTATTTTTCACTTGTTCACCTTCCCCCCCCCCCCCCCTCTCCCAAACCATTACTCAATCTTTTGTTTGGCTCACAGTCAAAGGAAGCAGTTTCAGGAGTGACATTGTGTTGTGTAACACCGATTTGAGAAACTTTTCCGCAATTCTAAAGTAATTAAAATGCAATTCTAGCACACTTAAGTAAGAGAAGTGGAGATCTCTATAACGTTTTATTTTATTATGAGACGTTTGCTCGACTAATTACCTTCTCCAGAGCCCGTGAAATTACGGGATTCGACCATTCTTTTTTCGAAATTTGCAAATGTAAAATATTCAATGCTGAATTTGTCTTTCATCTTTATCCATTTTAATATCGTCCATCGGGTTACTTTGGTCCAACTCGAAAAAGACCGTTCGAAAAAAAAAAAAAAAAGTAATAGGTTACTAAAAGTAATGTTTTTACACTTACTTTTTTCCTAACTCTTCCAGATTACCTCACAGGAAAAAGTTTGGAGGGTAAAAATCTTCACATGTAAAGAGATGTTTACAAAAAAGTCCAGTGTTGTCTCGTCTGTAACAAATAATAAAATTTATCCCCAAACTATTGAATTACTCTCCAAGTATTTTTCAGGCCCCAAAACTATCTTGTATTGTTTGTTTCTTTTAACATTTTCTTTTTACGTGTTGGATCAAAGTAGGCCCGTTGACGGGAAGTAAAATGCGTTTAACCCTTTAACCCTTTGAGGCGCAACCCTTTCCCAATGCTGAAAAAAGGGCAGCCGTTGCCATCGCTCGACTTAAATACCATCAAGATGGCGGATGATCGAAACGGTCATCGCGTGCCACAGATCTTGGAGACCCTTTTTTGACGCAGCTGGCTGTGCGGCACAGCCACCTGCGTCAAAAAAAGGGTCTCTAGATCTGTGGCACGGGATGAACGTTTCGATCGTCCGCCGTCTTGCTGGTAGTTAAGTCGAGCGATGGCAACGGCTTCCCTTTTTTCAGCACTGGGCAATCTATCCAGCTGTTCTCGCATTCTTCCATTTTTAGCAGATGTCAGCGCTGTTAAAAATAATCGTGACAATTTTTTTTTAAGGGAAATGACGTGCTAAAAAGTAAAGGATTCTCGTGGAGCTATGTCACCTGCAACTATTTTTATAGAAATCAAATCTATTCTTCGTGACTGGCAACAGTCAAAACGTCAGAGTTTGGTGTTCCCAGAGCGGGAACACTGCGCGTGAAAGGGTTAAGAGTCGAATTTGAAGAAGTTACTATTGAATTTACTTACGATTAATAGCTGTCGAGTAACAATTTTTTTTAAATGTGAGATCAAAGATTGTCAAAGATTTGTGTGTTATTAGACTAATAATATTTACTATTAATAAACTTAATATTACTTAAATTCAGAAATCCCTTAAAATCATCTGAGCATCTTCAATTAAGAGTATCTAGCATAATACTACAAAAGAAAATATATGAATTATATTTATGTAATAAGGAATAAAATTTTTGCTTTATGCCTTATCATATTGTTCCTTTTATGTTTTAGGTCATTGTTTTTGTTTTATGGCAGAGTAATTTTAGAAATAGGGGGGGGGGAGGGGAATTCTATGAGATTTAAAATAATGTGAAGACTGAATAAAAATAAAGTTTTATGGTCATTTCTATCAAGACAGTTATATCGGTAACACAGTACTGTACTATCAAGACTGATTGTTACAATGAGAAAGGCATTAACGATGCTGGACTTTGTAAGAGGTGCTTTGAAGTTAAATTTATTTAGAATTAATGTGTTTTAATAAAGAACAGGATACGCGAAAAGTTATTTACTAGAGAATCTAAATTCTGCCAAATTTTGAAGTATTGTTTTTTATACCTAAAATTTACACTGCGCAAAAAATAAAATAATAGATAAATAAAAAATTAAAAAAAAAAAACGCAGATTATGATAGATCCTAACGCATAGCTGCCAATCTTTACGGAATACAACAAACCACTAATTGTAAACCAGTGCTTCTCAACCTTTAATGGCTGACGGCACACTGAAAATATCCAGAATTATTTCCGGCAGGCCTGAACATAAAAATTGCAAAGGTTGTGTGATACAAAAATTTGATAAATGCAAATAACTTTAAAAAATTGTTTATTTACAAAAAAAAAAATAATAATTATACATTCAATGAAAGGGGTAAGCTTGTTTTTGCATGGGTCTTGCTACAAACAGCTGTTTCAAAAATTGGCAGAACGGTTTTCCATGCTCTGAAATAAAAGTTTCGCTCTTTTTGGTATAAAGCTTACTAAAAGTGAAGACAGGACATGATCAATAGAAAATGTCATATCGCTGATATGACAACACGCAGTTTTAATGATTTTTCAAAAGCCCTGGCGGCACATTGGAGTGTATCTCAAGGCACATCAGTGTGCCGCGGCACACAGGTTGAGAAACACTGTTGTAAACAGTAATTTTCGACTTAGAACACAGCAAAATTTTTACAGGTGACTTTATTGGTTACTAATTTGAAAAAACAGTAAACAAATACATTGCTAAAAAAGAAAAGTGGTTAATTATATTCCTTAAAAGTTGCAACTATGTTGACCTTAGTTGAACCTTATATTTTTTGTTCCTGGAAAAAAATTTAAAAATTTACTTATTTTATATCTGGTATGTATTGCGTGTTGCACATCTCAATAATATATTAATTTCATTTTCTTTAAATGAATTTATGAAGTTAAAACTGATTTGGAGCAATCGCTGCTTATTGATAACAAAATACTGTTATCATTCTTCAGAAAGACCCTGTAAAATGTTATGAATTCTGTGCACGCAGTTTCCAGTACAAAACATCTATGGTAAATGTTAACAACAATTTAAATTTCGTAGCAATGAACATAAGGAAGTTAGGGCATAAAAATACAAAGTATCGTAAGACAAAGTTATTTACACTTTTCAGGAAGATAATAAGTGTGATTCTCTTTTAATTACAATGTGATGGAAATCGATAAGTATCCTATGCACGCAGAAATATTGGATACTTTTTGCAAGATCTATTACGTGCTGTTGTATACAAAATACTTTACTTACTAATCCAGATTCCTTATCGAAAGCCTCTGTGATTTATTTATTTTTAAATGTTTCTATCACTTACTAATATTGAGTTATATTTCTAGACCACAGATATTTAATTGGAAAGCTTATTGCTCTGTTGAACTTAATGAACACCAGCATGCATATAGCTTTTATTGCATACGTATGTAGGTCGAATTTTTCTCTTGGGAACAACACTAAAAATAGAGCTATACCAGCGCACCATATTCCATTTCACTAGATCAATGCTGTCTTCTTTCAACATCATGTTAGGTATAGTTTTCACTATCAAAATAAACTGGACAAAATCTTCTCCAGTTCTTCCAAATCTTCCTAGTTTATTTCTGAAGACGGTCATTTCAGAATTTTTACTTTCCGAACATGTACCATGTAAGGAAAGTATTGTAATCATGAAAAAATTCGACTTCGAGATTTTGGTGTATTGACACGTTTTGGGGTCTCCTGAATTCATTGATGCTATTTTTACGAGATGTTATGCATGTATGTATGTGTATATGTGAGTGAACACGATATCTCCTGAACGGGGCATTCGAATGAGCTCAAATTGGGTATATATGTTATAAACTACCTTCGCAAGACCGGTATTGATTTTGGTGTGTATAGGACTTGTTTGGTGTGTATAGGATAGTTTTTATACAGGGCTACCATAAAGATTTCTTTTACATTATGGTCTTTGGGGGAAAATTCTTGAAAGTGCGCTAGCGTTTAAACGGTACATTCGATTGAGCTCAAATTGGGTATATATGTTATAAACCACCATCGTAAGACCGGTATTGATTTTGTGTGATTTTGATGATAGTTTTTCTACAGGGCTACGACAAAGATTTCTTTAGCATTATGGCCTATGGGGAGAAATTCTTGAAAGTGCGCTAGCGTTTAAACAAAGCATTCGATTGAGCTTCAATTTGGTATATATGTTTGAATTATTCACCGATTAAAATTTATTTAAATGCTTGGTAATGATCTTAATCGTAAGTTTCCGGAAAGTCGAGTGGAGTCACTCCAGATTTTTTAAATTAGATATTCTATGATTGGACGAAAGAGGCACATTTTTTTTTTCATATTAGTTTTCCGTTATGAAATTGTTAACAGTTAAAAAGAAAAAATGAGCTATATTCAAATCAACAATATCGCGTATGGAAAGAAGCCTTAATGCTTAATACACCAAAAAAAAAAGTACTTAAAGAATATAAAATGGTATCTGAAAAACTATTTAAAAGAAAAACCCTGAATATTTAAGAAATTTGACCCGACTTCAAGGAAACTGAACTGTAGTTTTCTTTTTGAACCTCCGTTTCATATAATATACCGTTGGCGCGATATATTTATTGGTTATGGTCTCTGAAATAATCTAATAACTCTTTACGCTTTTCAAAATTAAATTTTCTAAGAAAAGTCAACTAAGCAGAATATGTCTTACGGTTTCTGCTGAAGGTATTTATAGAAATAAGGCTCGGAGAATTCTGTCGGTTAACAAACTCGCATTAAAGAGCAATCGTACGTCATTGGGAAAACATTTATAAACAAGCAGTCTTCAAATAAAGGTAGACCACAGACGTCACTAGCAGGCAAGCATTCTCTTCTTTCCACTTGTTGTTCCACAATATTTTGTGACCGAGCTAAAATAATATTTTCAGGAATTCGGCTTTCATGCCAACAGAATCTGTACGCGAGCAATTTATGGATACCCTAAGTAAAAAACAAAAATTGAACTGGATGAGAGCGTAAAATGTTTCTAGGGGGAGGTTTCAAAAATACTTCCGGGTTTGTTTTTGGTGCTATTCCAGTGGGTCGGGTGAAGAAACTTGTTGATTAGGGTGCTTTTTTAAACCGGTCAATAGGTCGAGTTATTCATTTTTAGCTCCCAGAGATTTTATATTCAATTTTCGAGCACTTCAGATGAAAAGAATCTTTTCAGAAGACATAAAGGTCTGAGACTTTAAGGCCTAGATCCCTCGTGTAGATAATTGGCCTTAATCCCACAACAACATAATTGCACAACAACTGAGACTGTAAAACAAGAGTCTTTGGTTTTTAATACATTATTTAGCAATTTATTAAAATTTCGAGGCTGACTTTGCTAACTGACCTTGACATTTGCTTTCACTCAGGGGCGGCCCTAGAGTATGTGGCGCCCCTGGTAAACGCAAAAAAGGCGCCCCCTTTTATGCTCCAGGTCTAGTTTTTCTCAGTTTTTGAATTCGAATGACTCCCCTTTGAAGATGGTTCCCCGATGCGATGCTTACCTTGCTTACCGTGTCCGGCCGCCCCTGATTTCACTTTTAGGAATAGGCTGTCCAGCCTTTCAACCTCTTTTGGACCCCCAATGGCCAACAATTATGCTTCAAGAAATATAATATTAATATGATTAATGTATTGAAGAAACTTTTGTACGCATAATCAACAATACTGAAAATATTGCCCGATTTATAAAAGAGTCTCCGAACTAACGTCTCCGTTGGGCAGCTCACCAAACCTTTGGATTCTGTTAGGAAAATAACTCATAATTTATCACATCACTTACAAACGGTCCAATAAATCATATCGATAATCTGAAAAATAATTGGTAACGCAGTGTGGTCACACTGGTTAATTGCTTCCATTATCTCCTTAGCCACGTCTTCCATGTTTGTCCACGATACACTTTCACGAATGCCAATCAATGCCGCTTTAAATTTAAACATTTAGTAGAAGAGTGAGGTCCAGTTTCCTCTGAATGGACAAAAGAATCGATATCTGTAGAACTTTTTTTTTTCCTCAATCTGAAGTACCCCTTTTAGCAGCTTTTTCTAATATTAAAAAAATTATTTAATAAATCATAATTGTATGATCTGAAGTGTCTGTTGTTCAAATTTCATTGCATTATGACACACCTTCCCTGATTTGGGAAAATTTAATTTAGATAACCTTGCAGATGGATTGCACACAGAAATATTCGAAATATATTGAGTGCGTTTTTGATAATTCTAGGAGTCAGAAAGGGGATATTTCAGCGATCGAAATTTCTTCCAGTCACATCGATTTCCTCAGAAGCTTCCTCAAATTTAAAAACAGCTGGCAAAAAATTAAAATATTTTCATCTTTAAATGTTCATTTGTTTTTATGGTAGAGTTACTTAGCTAGAATAGTTATAATTTGAATTCTTAAACGTGAATATCTTGGATGATAAAAGGGTTCGAGACAGTTAAAAGTTATCAATCGTAAGATTTTTATTTTATTTTATTGGGGAAGGTAAGACGTCCAGTTTCAAACTCGCATAAAGCCCACATAACTGGGTAAATAAATAGAAGGGCATAAAGTCTGCTTCAAAATTTATGAAACTCTAATTCTACATTGATGATTAAAAACTTAACAGGAATTTTAAAATTCCAGTGGTCAGGGATTGACAAAAGTTGTAAAATCTTAGGAGAAAGCAAAAATGTTTAGGAGCCACAAATATATTGAATTATACTAATTTAAAAAAAAAAAAAAGCTAGGCGCTAAAGATACTTTTTAGTCACCTGTGTGTACAGGTTTTTTAGGACCCTGACAGTGAGGGATTTTCGGCTGAATGGGTAAAATTTTGGTACGAAAAAAGTCCTGCTTTCCTTTTCTTTGTTGAAGTAGTGTCGCTAGCGCTGTCTCTGTGGAAAAAAGATTCCAAGCCATTCTCCTTGATATATTTTATGCATAGTTTCTCCATGACGTCAAGAAAACTCCTTGATATGCAACAGAAAGTTTTAAAAAAAGGTGCCCAACTCCCAGTTGCTCTTAATATAGAATACCTGTTCTCGTTAGCAACAAAATATCACTTGCCGCTGATTCGTCGGTGTTTTTTGGTTTTTCTTTCTAGAAATGCCAGACACTGTGCGCAACAATGGGCGTTTAACCGTGGCAGACTACAAAATTTGCGATAACAGCTCATTGTCTATTTCAACAGCCTGGCCAGACTCCGATGTATTTAAATTAGAATATTTTAAGGAGGCAGTTTAAAAAGCTGGATGCTGAAAACTAATTTTTCAGAGAACTCTATGCACCGCCACTGACAGTTAAACTGAATAGAGTTAAATTAGTTTACAGGTGGGCTATAGGAGAAAATGACAGTGGTGGGAAAATACGATAAATTTTACAAATTACATTTCTATTACAAGTTTCCAAGTTCCTTTAATTAGGGCAAAGGAGTGCCCTGGGTGGCTTTGTTTGCTATTAAGTCATTAAGTTTACTGAGTCAGTAATGGTACCAGTGCTTCTATATATCTCTCAAAAGGGACAGATTTTGAAGTTCTTTTGAAAACTTCAAGAAGAATAAAAAATAAAATTAATGAAAGAAGTAGAACGTGATGTGAGATAAAAAAAAACGTAAATATTACCTCATAAAAATACCGTCCTTTTGAAAGAAGTTGTGCCTTTCCATATTATAAAATCTTATGAAGTTATTCATTTGAGTATGGCAAGTAATTATCTCGAAAAAAAGCTTAATATTTGAAATTACTACAATCTCTTAGGAATATTTAAAATCATTTCCATGAAAAATAGTAAGAGAAGTGCAACATCTCATTACTATTATTTTACGATATTTTTAAGAGTCAAAAAACTTCACACAACGAACTTTTTATTACAATTAAAAAAAGTTTGCAGGTTTTTAATTAAATATTAATCTTTTGATGATTTCGTCTGCAGCAAAAATGAAAACTTAATAAGAAAGAAAGCATGGAGTCGTCTAAGATATTTACAATCGCAAGTAACTGTTAAATTTCCACTTTTAGCCTTTTTCCCTACATTGTCGACGTCGATCAAAAGTGAATTACTATTTCTGTGTATTTTACATTCATTTAGTACATAATGAGATCTCGTTTACTCATGTCATGATGTAATGTATAAATTACCTAATGCAAATAACATCTCTCTTTTGCAGTTATTCGGCGATGCGGCGTTCGCCCAGACAGTTCTTGAGGGCCGGAAAGTGGAGGACGTGTTTGCAGTCGTATGGGGCTGGGGCGTAGCAGTTATGATGGGTGTGGCAACTTCTGGTGGCATTACTGGTAAGCAAATATTTTTTCGTTGATTAAAAGAATAGAGCCAAAGAAAAAAGATGGCACATTTCATCCTATAGACAGGATCTCACTAGAGGGGTAATAAAATCTGTATATAATTGACTTGCATGTTGTCCCAATATTTGACGTTTTAGTAAGAGCTTGGACGTTACTGGAACAATAGATCATCAGGATAAATTAAATTCATCAAATAATTATGCTTAATTGTGGTGTTTATCTGCAATTGTCGTTATATCAGACTTTTAATGTGCTTATAAAGACATTGTAAGGTATTGCAAAATGTTATGTTCCAAGATGTGATATCTTAAGAAATGATATCTTTCACGAATTCAGGAGGGAAACAATATCGCTTACAAAGTATGCTGATTGCTTTTGGATTTTCCAAGGACTCTTGTTACCATGGGACATATGCAAGCTATTTGCATGCAGCTGAGTTGCGCAAAAATTTGTACGTCGTTGCTCTCTTTTTTGACAAATTGTGGACTTTTGTGAGAAATTAATGGACAAAATCTCCAGAAAATAACACTGAAAATAAAATTTACGTATTTACTTTTAAAAACAGCCAGAAATAATTTTTATTCGAATGTCCAAAGAAATGTTTTATCAAGAAAGATTGTTACATTAAAGATCTGCCTACAGTAGTTTGTATTAATTCTTTTATTGATATGATTAAATTAGCCAAAGCATAATAAATTTTTCTTCCTTTTCCAAATTCTCTAAAGATCTCGATAGGAGCATGTCGCTAAAGTTAACACTATCTTTCCAACAGTATTTCACCACGTCCGTCCAATAGTCTTACATTCCTAAATAGATCGCTGATCATAGAAAATATCTCGCATTAGTTCATTTCGTAACACACTTGTATATTTTTAAATAAATATTCCTTGTTTTAAACGTAATTTTTCTTTGAAAGAAATTAAGAGATGAAAGTCGAATATCGTAAATACGGGTTACTTAGGCCCTAGGGTATTAGTTTGCCTTATATTGAAAATAATTAATCAACAAATTAAAAGCCCCAGTGCTCTAGGATTCCATAGTCACAACCTATTCCGCCAGGCAGCGCAACTGCAGCAAAACTACCTTCAATATAGATAACCCCTTCTGCCTGTAATTTTGAATAGAGCAGATAAAATATCAATGAGGGGTGAGATGTGCTGCGCTCTATGTATCTTAAATGTGAAATATAACATTCGCCCAATCCCCAAACTAATTAAAAAATACTAGGACACGAGGTTATAATTGAGCAAAATGAGAAAAGGTTTTTTACAGTTATTTTGTATGAAACCTTTTGAAACAATTTCTTTGTGCGTGAAAACATGAAAATGCTTCACACTTCTCATGCATTTTGATTGCATGTATGATTTCATTCATGTATTCATAAAGATGCATTTAACGTTGGCTTCAAATGGCTTGACACGTCCATTCTCTTCTCTGCTGAAGATTTTCTGCCATGTACGGAGCAAAAATGATGACGTTCTGCTATTCTTGCATAGATTATTAGTAGGGCACTAGGTTTGGTGTTAAAAACTTGAAAATTAAGAATATAGAGTAATGCTAAGATGTATTCTAATATTTAGACGTCAGGGCCGAGGGGGTTAAAGTAATCTAGGTGAGCCGAAGTAACTTATGTTTATGGCACCTAAATAATAATAAAAAAAAAGTTTTGTAGATCAAAATTTGAAATGATAAATACAGTACGATTAACGAATGTTTTGCATCCTCGTAGGTGGTCACATAAACCCTGCCGTTACGGTTGCGTTTGCAACTCTAGGAAAGCTTCCATGGAAAAAAGTTGGACACTTCTTATTAGCGCAACATCTGGGAGCTTTCGTAGCATCTGCGGTGCTTTTCGCAACATATCACGGTAAGTTTATGCATTGTTTAACCCTTTGAGGCGCAACCCTTTCCCAATGCTGAATAAAGGGCAGCCGTTGCCATCGCTCGACTTAACTACCAGCAAGATGGCGGACGATCGAAACGTTCATCGCGTGCCACAGATCTAGAGACCCTTTTTTGACGCAGCTGGCTGTGCTCGCGCACAGCCAGCTGCGTCAAAAAAGGGTCTCTAGATCTGTGGCACGCGATGAACGTTTCGATCGTCCGCCATCTTGCTGGTAGTTAAGTCGAGCGATGGCAACGGCTGCCCTTTATTCAGCATTGGGCAATCTCTCCAGCTGTTCTCGCATTCTTCCATTTTTCGGCAGATGTCAGTGCTGTTAAAAATGATCGTGACCATTTTTTAACGGGAAACGACGGGCTAAAAAGTAAAGGATTCTCGTGGAGCTATGTCACCCGCAACTATTTTTATAGAAATCGAATCTATTCTTCGTGACTGGCAACAGTCAACACGTCAGAGTTTGGTGTTCCCAGAGCGGGAACACTGCGCGTTAAAGGGTTAACAAAATATTTCAGCTTGTAAACCTTAAGTTGCCTTTAATCGACACATAGTCTTTTGAGGAACTATAATTCTGTCTTTTGGAGTATTTTCATTGATGTAAATCTAAGGAGGATTTAAGGGCAAGTTTCAATAAAAGAAAAAATTCGCCTTCTTTCGAACAGCTGAATCTTGCTTGGAGAATAGGAATGGAAAATAGCAATTTTCAAACAAAATGTTCTACACATATATATCCTTCTTTTAAAAAAAATCGCAAGAGATGCAAAGTCAGTCACTTTTGAAGTAGCCATTTGTGAAATTACAAAAATTTGTAACGCCTGAAGTCAGTAGCTAACACAGACACTAGATCTTTTCTTAACCTTCTTCTCATAGAAGTTCTTTTGGTCTAGTACGCCCTACTGAAAACGCCTTTAGGTGTCCAGAAGTGGCAACAATTTTTCTTTCTCGTGCCATGAAATTTTAAAATGTATATTTTGCGTGATCACTAATCTTGACGATAGGCTCATAAAGTACAAAATTTTTTGCTCATAATTTTTCAATCAAAAATTTTTATAAATCGAACGATCGAGCTGGCGGAAGACAAACATCGCGTTCTGTGCAGTGACGCGGAAAAGACCATACATTAGTGCAGTTTTATATAATAAAAGAATACTCATAATCGAAAATAGTTTATTATGTAAATTGCTACACACACAGGAAAAAAAAACATGTGTGCAATTTAATAGGCATACAAGAAAGTCACGGGCAGGGCCCGATTGACAAACCGGGGCCTGGGTCAGAAGTCCGAATTTGCAAGGCCGTAACCAAGGGGGGTGGACCGGGGGGTTCGGTAAAACTTAAAAAATACAACTAAAAGCCTAACTTTTTCGTAATATTAATAATCGTAATCGGCAAATTCTTATTTATTGGTGCCCCATTCTCGCTGGGTAGCCACTTAAAAAACTTTCAGTGGGTCCGCTAACTTACCACGTAATCACTTAAAATCTAGTTGCCACTTCTTTTTGCAGAAATCGTTAATCTGCTGTTATATTTTTTCTATGGAGAGGTGGAGTAAAGGAAAAAAAAATTGGCTATTTGTAAATTGCAAATATTCATAACTGAAAAAAATTAGACATTTACTGCCTTGGAAAAAACCTTACACTAAATTCACATACTGTAATAATTTAGGGGCCCTTCAAAATCGGGGGCCTGTGGCAAATGCCTCTTTTGCCCCTGTGATAATCGGGACCTGGGCACAGGAGGTCCACAACAGAATTTTTTTGTTTTGTTTAAATAGTGGAAATATGCTCATTTTTCTTTCTTGGTCTATTTCAGATGCTTTGGACCACTTTGATCCAAACAGGACAATAACAGGGCCGACCGCAACCGCATACATTTGGGCAACCTATCCTAAGCCCTATGTATCACTTCTAACCTGTTTTTTCGATCAAGTAAGAAATACTTTTTTTGGTAATTGGTAGTATATTGAGATCCAAAAAGAAAACTGTAAAAAAGTTTGAGTTTTGGCAATTCATTGTCTGCTTTTGGAAAGTTTTTATATATAGTGAGTATACAGTGAAGCCATATTTATTATATGGTGGAAAGAAAACTTTTTATGGCCCACCTAAAAAGCCTCAATATAAGCATTAGGTTTATTTATCTATGCATTCATAAATTATCAACAAATATTAATTAAAATTTCAAATAAAACGGAATTATATGCTATTGAAACTCAATCATGAATAAATATTAGTATATAATAACGTAAAACTCTCTAAATGATACTGTCTTGTCAACTATTATTATATTTTCAATTTCGACTAATCCAAAAAGTCCAAATTATTTCCTAAATAATTTGGATTTTGAAACTAGACTAAAGACTACAAAAACTACAATATAACACTATTGAACGACTACAAAGTAACATTCTAGTGTCCGGGGGCATTTTTGGATAATTTCTTTCAGGGCTATCCTCTAATGCTATGGCAGGTAACTGACATTTAACATCATCCGACAAAACTTTTCATAGAAATTCAAAATATTCTTGATTCTGTTCTACTTTTGGGATGCCCTTGAAGTTAAAAATCAGGAAGCATCGCACCTGAGTCACACAGTAAGACTTAGCTAAACCAAATCCTGCTTATGAGTCTACGTTTGCTTCTAAAATTGGACATACGGATATTTAAGAGGGAAGTTTTAGTATCATCGCTGACTCCAAGCTTTTACGAATAAAAACTCTTATCAGCCCTATTAGATAAATTTCCAAGTTATTGAAAATATTTACACGCCCAATACCCATTCATTTTCCTAAATAATTTGGACTTTGAAACTAGACTAAAGGCTAAAAAAACTACAATATAACACTATTAAACGACTAAAAAGTAACATTCTAGTGTCCGGGGCATTTTTGGATAATTTACACTGCTGGCCACCCAAATTGCAACACCAAGAAAAACAAGAGATATCACAACAAAATTTATTGTGTAGATAACATGTTGACCAAGTAACAAATGATTAAATTTACAGCATTCTATGAAGCGTGGTTCCTGCCAAAATCAGTACCCAGAGTAGCCGCCGTTGTTGGAGATCACAGCTGCCACACGCCTCGGCATTGATTCAAAGAGACTTTGAATGTGTTCTTGGGGTACAGCAGACCAAGCAGCTTCCACACGTTGCCAAAGTTGATCTGGTGTGACAGCTGGGGATGAACTCTGGGTCAGTCGTTGAGCAACCATGGACCACATGTTTTCTATCGGCGAAAGATCCGGAGAGCGCGCCGGCCAGGGAAGCAATTCAATCTGGTGATTGACGAAGAACCCTTGGACAATGCGTGCCACGTGTTTCAGAAACTATCATCAAATATATATATTACGGCCAAAGCCCGAAGTTCGGCCAGTTCGCGTTTTGGCCAAGAGGTTTGTCCAAAGTCCGAAGTACTTGCAATTAATATTGTATATTCTACTTTGGCTGGACATTTCGCGAAATGGCTAGGTATCCTTGGCCAAAGCTCGAAGCGATATTTCTGGAGACAATGTGATCTGGGATCTTTAATATTAGGTCTATGGAGCAGAAAAAGACTAAGAATCACCCTTAAAGGTAGTTGACTTTGTATTCATACACGATACGTAACGCATTTGCTCAAGATATCATTTTGAAGGGCGCAAATCTAATCTTCACGCTATCACGTTGTTACAGCATATGCGTTCACTGAATAATTTCTATTATGGCTTTGATATGGGAACAGAATAACACGATCCTATTTTTATATATTACAAGCTTATTTTTAAATCAGAGGTGTCTCTTATATCTGAACTCGTTTCTGAAACAATTGCACTTAAAAAAAAAAAAAAAAGCAGTACACAGAAATGATCATTTTTTCATTTTTAACAGTGTGTAAAACAATCTGCTCTTGATTTCTTTCTTCCTACTTTGGCCGATAAAACTGTAATTATCGGCTGTGTCTAATAATTGTCTTACCGTCCCTAGCCACTTCGTGGTTTGGTCGGCCAAAGCCAGAAATAAAGAAAAGATCGGACATTTTCCGGTAAGTTTGCAGCAACGTTGGCGAAAACTCGAATTGACCGGCCAATTCGCGAACTGGCCGATTCCTGGCTTTGGCCGTAACATATATAATAAATATAATAGCTATATATGACATGTTGTGCGAGTATATGTAACTACTTCACTCTTTGGATCGATTTCTATTAAAGGGAAACTGAAAACAAACATTCGAAAAAGCTGAATGCCTTTAATAAGCGTTTTAATCCTGTATTGGATAGAATTTTTAAAGATTTCGTTTTAGACTCCAGGCGCAGGGCCTTTCGTCTAACTGCGAGGTGTAATGTTTATTGTATTAATTCCCACATGAACTGCACACTAAACATCCCATTCCTCTTCAGGTCGTCGGCACAGGCTTGCTGATGTTCACGGCACTCGCCTGCATTGATCGCAAGAACTTGGATCTTCCCAAATGGTCTCACCCCATCATTCTTGGCTTCATGATTTCTGCCCTGGCCATGTGTTTCGGGGCGAACTGCATGGCGCCCCTCAACCCAGCCAGAGATTTCGCTACCCGGTGCTTTACGGCAGTGGCTGGATACGGAAGCGAAGTTTTCACGTAAGTCTGATTTTACTTATTTTAAATAAATCGTGCCAAACGTATTGGCTGTAAAACACTGTCCAACACGATTTTGTATTGTGTATTAAAGCAGAGCTCTCTAAGGGCTATCTCTCTAAGGGATGCTTAAGGGAGGGGGGGGGGGACTTTTTATCAGGTTCCAGCGCGTATTCACGTGATATGTGGAGAAAACCACCCAAAACTTTAGACTGATGGCCGCACGATAGGCCCGAACCCGGGTCCTCCACACTACCATATTCAGTGTCTTTATTCACTTGGCATGATGGGGCTTCAACACGATTTTATTGGCACGTAAACCATTGCTTTAACCCATTTATGCCTAGCGTCCCTTTTTTGGGACGGCATTTTCGCTATCAGTCGAAAACGTTATTTATTTTTCCTAGCCTTTATTCGCGAGTATTGAACTTCAATTCCACAAAATATTTTAATATGGCCAAGTAGGATGTTGACATTTCAATTTTTATACATAATGATTTTAAATGAAATCATTCCTTGTTCAAAAAGTTGACATCAGAAATTTATCAATTACTGCTGGTGTTAGCAAAAATCGAAGAAAGTCTCAAAAATATCCAGGCACGAATGGGTTAACCTGTTTGCTTGCATTGTTGCAAAGACTCGACGGAGACGGTTGCCTTTCTGTCGCCTTTCGTTGCTTCCCGACGTGTGTCACTGAATGTTACGGCTGCAGTTGCGCTCGTATCAAAACAAATTTCCATTAATTTTCAGCAAATTGGGAATGAGTTACAAGGCACTAAGCAGAGGATAGCTAATGCTAAAGAGAAAGACTTGACATTTTTTAAAAGATTTAACATTTAAAATATTTTTTTTTTCATTATAGTTTCTTAAATGGAAAAAAAAAAAATTATAGACTCATAAAGATAACAATCCGATTAAGGTATTCGATTGCAGTTTTTTCTTCATTTCATGAATTATTAAATCATGAAAAGCAACATGCGTCCATTTTGTTATCCTTAAAATGGATTAAAGTCCTGAAAATAAATTTTGGTTACATTTAAAAAAACAAAAGAAAAAGAAAAGTTTTGAAAATACTAGCTAACAGATAGTAGATGAATACTTCTAACGTGATATACATATATAACTAAAATATCCTCTCAAAATTCAAATTTTTTATTAGCTCCCTTCTACTCTATAGGGGCGTAACAGTCAGTGACTCGAACCGGAACTAAACCGAAAACTGGAAAAACCGTTATTTTGGTCGGAACGAAAACCGGAACTGTACCGGAAAAAAAAAATCGGTTTATTTCGTTTCGGTATATCTTCAGTCATTTTGTTACTTGTAACAACTTATCAATATTTTCTAATTTAACGTCAACCCTATAATTATCCTCATTACATGTACAGTCTGTTTTCGTTTCTCATCACCTTCCTCCCATTTATGCATGCGTTTGGTCTGATTCGATTTCATCAAACTAGGGGCGTGATAGGGGCGAACGGAAGTTTAGCAGCGCTCTTTTATGTTTAAAACTCTGTTTGCACTTGAACTAGCAAAAAGTAGAATAGTTTCTAAAATTCCGAACTGAAATAAAACATAATCGAAAACATCATAAAAAAGACAGCGAGCCAAAATAGAGCTTAAAAAAATACCCATCTCAAGCTATCGCCGCTTTTCCGTGTAGAATCGTCTTGTTTGCAGTCGCTCAGCTTTAGCAAAACGGACGGTACATTGCTTCTCGATTTTCTGTTTCGATGTTCTACTTTTCTGTTTGTTTCGCATGAAACTACAAGTAGAAGGCAGATTTAATTTAGTTGATGACTGAATTATATTTTTAGATCGAATAAGAATAAACATAAAAGAAAACTCTTTATTCGAAACTGAACCGAAAACCATTATTATTTGCGGAGCGAAAACCGGAACTGAACCAATATATTTTCTTTTAGTTGAACCGGAACGAATAAATTACGGTTCGAAGCCCTGGTAACAGCTTTCGTTTTCAAACGAAAGATTTGACTCTGGACCTAAATTTAATAAAAAGGTGTAATTGATATATAGCGTAGCCAGGATTTTATTTCAGAGGGGTTGGGTTGTGCATCAAATTGTAAGCTAAATATCAAATTGTAAACTAAGTAAAAGTTCCGACTTCGAGAGGGGGGCTGCAGCCCCCCCCCCTCTGGGTGTAGTCGTGTGACGAATTAGACAGGGATGATGCCATCTTAATAGAATCAACAATTCTCTATTCTCTTTCCTGTGTACAGTCGGCGAAGTTTCGGAGGACCCGAGACCCTTGGACGCTCTGCTAAAGTTTTTGAAGAAGGTTTATCACGTTCTACACTGAATCATTGTTCCAAAAAAAAAAAAAAAAAAAAAAAAAAAGGTCCCTCCCCCCCTCCGTGGTTTAGATTTTGATAGACAGTTTCACCTGTCCATTGACTATACGGAATCCATGTGACATAATGGCATCAAAAAAGGGTTCTAGCGGGTAGTTCGTGCGCTATTACCCAGCAACTCGAAATCCCGTAACAACAATTTTTTAGAATTTATACTTCTTAAAATAGAAGGTTTTTTTTATTAAGGTAAATGGAAATATTTAATCCCTTAAAGTGTGTCGATCGTGCCATGAAACCACATAATTCCAGCGCTCTCACTCTCAAAAACTTAAAACATTAGTGAAAATTCTTACCTCTATTTCAGAAATAAAACCTGTAGTTTCTACAAAACAACTCAATGATGAAGCTTTACATTTTATATAGCAGTCTTCGGGAAAAATCATATCGGACACATAAAACAATCTCTCATGTAGTGGCATATGGAAAAATTATAGAGAATGCTGTAAAAACCCCTGCGCTTCAAAGAGTTAACGAACACCAATAGAATTACGATTGTTTTTTTAATATATTTCATGTATTATGAAAAGATTCACTATCTTTCATGTAGACTACTGTAGTTTTTTTGGTCACTCATTTCGGCTCAGACGTCCATGGAGTTTACCCTTCGTACTGACATGAACTTTTAAAAAATCAGGCAACTTTTGAACAGCTTTAATTGTGCTTGAGACTCGAAAAAGTTTAGTGTCTCTTTACAGGCTCTATTATTCATGATTACGCAAAGTGAACCTATAAGAGTTTCAAAACATCCTGGAAAAAATCTTAAACATGCGGAATTTTGTAGTATTCTGAAGACTGATTACGGCTCGGCCCATTTTTTAAGACTATTTTTATGATTAAGGTTTTTTTTTTTTTTTTTTTTTTTAAAGTTGCATGGGACATATACAGGCTTACTGTTAATATAAGTTCATTGAGCATTTGGTAAAGAAGCACTATAATTTTTTCCCCATGTGCAACATCCCCCTTTAAAAAAAAATTGAACAAACAAACAAAAATTGTTATATACTTGAACTGCCTACTGTGACAAGTATCCTTTTTAAAAAGGCACAATTTTAATAGATTCGTAACAGGTGTTCATTTTTGAACATTTATTACATGTGCAATTCCATATGTGGGTTTTTCTTGTTTATTTTTGCATTATTACTGCACGGAGGTTTACCACTGTAGGCATCGCATGTCAGATTTTACCATTATGCGTATTGTCATATTCAGCTTTCTATTTGCGCAGTGAAACATGGCTATTGCTCCCCAGTCACTCATTTGCTTAATACTACGTGGTAAATTAAACTTTCTTTCTGGGCCTTGCTTTTCCTCAAATATTTAAAAAAAAGAGTGCATATTACTTTGTACTGTAAATTTTTAAGTTAAATCAAAAATAATGGGTGTTGGAAGAGACATCGTGTGACATGTTTCGAACCCCTGATGCTATTGTGTGTTTAAGGGCTTTGAAGCGGGTTTCTTTTTAACTTTGCAGTCTGAGGCAGGACATTCACTTTGCGATTTCTCTTACGACTCATTAGTGGTAAGGAGATTTTATTACCCGGGGAAAGCGCAATAAATCACTGATTTGCCCTTGGAAAAAGGCGTATTTTTCCTCATAATACTAAAAATCATAAATCATAATCGAAATTCTAAACGATCCATCAGCAGGTCAGGGATATCTCCATTCCCCACCTAATAAAACTGACCCAGTCGGACAGACAAATCGGAAAGTGAATGAGTCCTTAACGCAAGGACGCCTATGTGTGAAAATGCCTCTTATTATTATTATTATTCTTTTTCCAGATACCGCAACTACTGGTGGGTTGGACTGGTGGGTCCTCACGTGGGAGCTATTGTGGGTGGCTGGATCTACTACTTGGGCATTGAGCTTCACTTGCCAGACCTCAAAGAGGACGAGATGCTGGGAGAAAGTCACGAGTTGAGAGTTGCCCTGAACAGCTCGAACGGTAAGTACTGATAGTAATAGACTCATCTCAAGAGGTGTATACCGTATAGTAACAATATTTGCCCTTCTGGGTTCTCTTTCCACATCGAGCGACTGCAATGCACTACAATACGAAACTGTACATCGCCAAACGGCAGAAAAACAGTCATTCACTCTCTCTCTGTTGTGCGTTTGTCAGTTTGCGATTTCGCATATTTAGTGGACCCCCTCACGTCATTGAAAAGTCACCAAACTAGCGCGGACAATGCAGATTTACATTTTGCAGATGGACTACAGACGCTGCGGACTAGAAACAGGTCTAGTACACATCTGTCACTTAGTGGACTGTTCTCAACAAATTGGAATAAGATTCGCCAAGACAGGAGAAATTCTTTTCGGATTGTATTTTGCACTTTTTTTTTAATGCGCCTTTTTTGTTACCTAATTGAGAAAAGATGTATGTTATTTAACTCTATCATAAATATTTATGCCAAATTTAAAGATTGAGTTTCTATGGCACCATGCGGAAAAAATATGAAATGCTGACAAAATGTGATATTTACGCTACTACTATCCAAGAATGCTATAACATAAAAATTATTAATATTACTCACCTTTATTTTAAATAAGCAGAGAATGGATGACAAGCACACTGTGAAATGAATTAGTAGATATACTGACCTAAAGAAAAAAAGTCAGCGATTTAAAAAAAAAAAAAAAAAAACACATATCTAGCAGATAGGGTGGTGAGAAAATTGCCTTAAAATTAATAGAAAATGGGATAAAAATTACTGTCTAATTAAAAAACTAGTTAAGATTATAAATAGGAGAGAGAACAAAATTTTTTAAACGCAAGCAAGTGATTGCCAATAGCAAGCAGACGATACTGGATATACGCAACTTTGCGGCGAAAATGGCGTTGGACGAATTCACCATTTCCGATACAGCTAACAGGCAGTGTTTCAAGAAAGCAGTGAATTGTATTTTCTTTTGCTGAAACATGGAAGATTTAAATGTTTAAATTGACCTTTTTTGATCAATTGTTTTAGTTTTCAGACAAGAGTATAATCTTTAATTAGTTAACTTTTTGCTGTTGTTATGTAATAGCAACATTAGATTATGATTTTAAAAAATAGAAACTGTTTATTAGAATATTTGTTAGAACAGTATGAATTAAAGAACATTATACAATGAATAAATATTTCGTGTATACTATTAAATTAGGTGCTAGTTATATTCATCATTTTTTTGTGACGGGCGACTTACAGCTACAACTAAACGATAAGTAATCCGAGGTAAATAAATCGGCCGTTGCTATCCGGACCGACCGGTGCGGATAGCTTACAGGCTATTCGGCCCGTTCTGTAGTGCTGCCATCTATATTTAAATGTCCGTACTAATAATTCACCAATAATTTATTTAAAATTGTATGTTTATTTAGACCAAAGAAAACGAATTTCGTCCGCAATTTCTATTTTTAAAATTTATCTTAAACTGACTGAAAACTGACGCCAACACCGTAGGTAAAGTGGTATAAGTCATCATTTTCAAAATTAATTTTCTCGCTAACTATTTCACTTAGAGACACGGGATTTGTTTCATTAATTTTCTTAGACAAAGAGCAACATTCTTCTAAATATAAAGGGTAAGAAAGAGGGACCGTATAAAAACTAAATTTCGTATTTTAAATGTACACAACCCCTAGTAAAAAAATGCCATATCTGAAAGCTAGTCTTAATTTGACGAACTTTTCTAATTGGAAGTATGTTTCGATCACTTACGGTTTAAAAAATAATTGCCTTAACATCTATTTTGAATCACCCGGTAACGGTATACTTATAAATCCTTTATTTTTAAGAATTATTATTTAAAACCAAAGAGTTAAATGATAAATTACCATGAATCAGAGTAAACTCTTGCACTTATAAAAAGAAAACCAGTAATAATAATCCATAACTGATTACGAATCAGACTAAAGGTGGTAATATATTACAGAGAACATGCATGTTAAATCTGTAGAGTCTTATATTCTTTTTTTAGGATTGCCTGTTAGGTGAGAGATGGTATTTAAAATTTTCGAAAATGTTATAATTTGTTACCGAATGACTAGGACTTTGTCCTAAGAATACACACAAATTGAACAATCAGTTAATTAAATTAATAATTCAGTAATTAAATTATTTCTTTATTTTATTATTTTCAAGAGAATATATCATATTACCTTTAAGATTTTAGTTAATCTGAGGCACATGGCTTCTGAATATTTTGATATAGTTTGAATGTTTTATTGTCATTTATATATAATTCATCACTATTTAGAAGTTCCACAAAACTAGGAAATAAAAATGATTTAAATATTTTAGAGAAAAAAAAATGAAATTATTATGATTTTAAGTTTCATTAAAATTTAAATAAATCGTTTGAAGTCAATTCAGTTTCTATTCAGCTTTTAAAAATTTTCATTTATATAATTTTGAATATTTTGTTTAAAAAAATCTCAATAAAAGGATGTATCTTTCTAGATAGAATAGCTGATATAAAAAATGTGATAAAATATTTATTATCACATAGCTTTTAAATGTTTTTACTGGGTATAATATTCTTAAATGTAAAATGTTTGTACAGTACATGTATTTTGTGAGTTGAACAGGAATCAACCTCAAAGAAATTGCTTGTTTACCGTACACTATTTCCGACGGTCATAGTATCTTTTGTTGGAGGAATCTTTCCTTTTTTCCAGGAAAAAGAAGGGAAGATTTCCCTCCCCTCCTTTCCTCCCTTTTATGACCTTCATGATCTTGACATGTGGCTTGGTTTTAAATTTTTGTGATTAATATGATAATAGATTAAAATTGAATGCTCTGAAATTACAAAAGCACCTCCTTTACTCAAAAACAAAAGAATTTGGGGGCAAGCCAATATTTGATTAAATATATTATCATATTTACTGAACAACGAAATAAGTTCATGTACAATATTTAAGTAAAAATTATTGGTTTAAAGGGGGGGGGGGTGAAGGGAGGATTAGTTTTTTTTTCTGGTTGGCGTTTTTTCCGTTAGAGTTTTTCCTACATTCTTTATGTTTTTAATGTGAAGCTGGAAAAAGCGCCTTCACCCCACTCTTCTACAAATTTGATTTGAAACCAGGATTTAAGTGAAAATACTAATGTTTCTACTGGGGGGGGGGGCTTTCAGAGTATGAAACATTTTACTGCAAAACGGATACAAAAAAATTCAAATGCTTAAAAAAATTTCACTTCACCAAAACCTAGGGGGCAATGGGGCTACTGTGCATACTGTGCACTTATAAATCAGACAACTGTCCTTGGAAAATTACCTGAATGTCAATTTTCAATGGAGATAAATACAAAATACATGAAAGTACTTCTGTTTGCGCCCTTTCGTGTGCCCACTCCTGCCTTACATTTTTTTATTTCACGCCCCCCCCCCCTGCTCATCTAAAAAAATAACCCCTTCAATATTGTGCGTTTTTTCCCGACTTCCTATGGTTACATATTTACATTTTAATAAAATTTAAACTTTCAATTCATTAGTACTCATTTAATGTTGATTTACTGTCATATGGAAGATAAGAGATGGTACTCAAAAGTGTAGGGTACTATTTCGAAACGACTTGCCTTTTATTTTATTGTATTGCAGTATGATCAGCGACCCTTGTTCTTGTTTAGTAAAACAATATAGTTAATTTGATATATTGGTAATTGTATAGTACCTTTTTTTTCTGAAGAAGTATATGTGCTTGGAAAAATGGAGGAGGATACCTTAGTCCGTTCTTATAATGGCTGAACTCTACTAGTACATAACCGATAACATTTATGCAAAACAGATCATACAGTACTTTTATGAATATTTCGCAGTGCCATATTCTCTTTGGTCATTTGATAGTAAAATGAATGGATACATTGTATTGCATTGTGTATTTAAGGCAAACACTACACTTGGGATAATCTGTCTAAGGGATGTCTCAGGCGGAAAACTTTCTAAGGGGTTCAAACGCTTATTCACGTGACATCTAGAGAAAACCGACCAAAGCTCCAGATCGACAGCCGCACGGTAGGTCAGAATCCTTGAATGACTGGTGACAATACTGATGATACTGAATTCTGAGAACCAATTTTCGATGTTTTAAATGTATGAATAGAACAAATGAAATGCTAATTACTTAAATATAAGTGCTGCAAAATATATAAAATAACGTCATTGTTTATTTAGTATTTTGCTTAATATTCTTTAAATATGACAATTTATCTATAAGAATACTTACTCATTTTACCATTTCACGCCATAGGACAAAGTGCTCATAAAACTTAAAAAAGAAAAATGTTATGAGAATGTGTTGTATTAGGGGAAACATTTTTAAAATTTACTTAAATGTGTGCAACTGTACTTGTAACTAGCGCAATGCAAAGTGAAAATTTAAAATCTTAAATGTACTATGCTTATAACTATTTAAAATTAAAAATCATTCATTTTATGACCTGAGAGTTTTTACTTTCCGAACATGTACCATATAAGGAAAGTATTGTAATCATGAAAAAATCTGGAGTGACTCCACTCAATTTTCCGAACACTTATGATTAAGATCATTACCAAGCATTTAAATAAATTTTAATTGATGAATAATTCAAACATACATACCAAATGGAAGCTCAATCGAATGCACCGTTTAAACGCTAAGCGCGCTTTCAAGAATTTCTCCCCATAGGCCATAATGTAAAAGAAATCTTTGTCGTAGCCCTGTAGAAAAACTAAGTCCTATACACACCAAAATCAATACCGGTCTTACGATAGTGGTTTATAACATGTATCCCAATTTGAGCTCAATCGAATGTACCGTTTAAACGCTAGCGCACTTTCAAGAATTTCCTCCCATAATGTAAAAGAAATCTTTGTCGTAGTCCTGTAGAAAAACTAAAAGTCCTATACACGCCAAAATCAATACCGGTCTTGCGACGGTGGTTTATAACATATACACCGAATTTGAGCTCAATCGAATACCCCGTTCAGGAGCTATCGTGTTCACTCACATACACACAAACAGGGCGCCGGCAGCATAGGGCAAGGGGGCAAATGCCCCCCCCTCGATTTTTGTATGCAGTGTTTTCCCCTGCTTTTTGCTCTTTCCAACATGGTAACCATACGTTGAAGTAGTCTTTACCCCCCCCCCTTGAGTAGTCTTTGCTTCCCCTGGAGTAGTCTTTGCCCCCCCTGGGAAATATTCTGCCGGCGCCCACACACACACACATCTCGTAAAAATAGCATAAATGAATTCAGAAGACCTCAAAACGTGTAAATACACCAAAATCTCGAATTCGATTTTTTTCATGATTACAATACTTTCCTTACATGGTACACCCTCCAAAAAAGGTATTCGAGCAAGAGAGAAATTTCCTATATTAGATTTACGAATAATAATTGAGTTTTTGAAAAATGCACAACTTTACGGAAATACGAAATGTCGCATTTATACATAGCCTAATTCATATTCTATGATAAATAATTTTTAATATACGAAACCAACGTAGGAAATTTCTCTCTTGCTCGAATACTTTTTTTGGAGGGGTACATGTTCGGAAAGTAAAAATTCGACTTCGAGATTTTGGTGACACGTTTTGAGGTCTTCTGAATTCATTTATGCTATTTTTACGAGGTGTATGTATGTATGTGTGTGTGTATGTGAGTGAACACGATAGCTCCTAAACGGGGCATTGGATTGAGCTCTAATTGGGTATATATGTTGCAAACCACCGTCGCAAGACCGGTATTGAGTTTGGTACGCATAGGACTTACAGTTTTTCTACAGGGCTACGACGAAGATTTCTTTTACATTATGGCCTATGGAGGGAAATTCTTGAAAGTGCGCTAGCGTTTAAACGGCGCATTCCATTGAGCTTCAATTTGGTATATATGTTTGAATTATTCATCGATTAAAATTTATAAAAATGCTTGGTAATGATCTTAATCGTAAGTGTTTGGAAAGTCGAGTGGAGTCACTCCAGATTTTTTTATATTGTTAAACCTGACACTAGTTTGTTCAATTAAATAAGTGCAAAAATATTATCTGCTTAGCACACAAAAGGTCACTGTGAAAATTATATTTGAGCTATGTTACAGCACTCCAAAAACATTTATACATGGACATGGTTACAAAAAATTAAATGAAATACCTATTAATAAATAAACTAATTTATATTGCCTTCATTTTAGAATTTCTCTTTCCAATGTTTCGCGTAAAGAAGGGGGGGGGGAAATAATAAATAAAATAAAAGAATTATTCTTCGAAAAGCTAAACCTGTTTAATTGCATGATTGGTTTAAAAAGTTGAATATATGGAGCAGAATATAATATTTCTGTGTTTTTTATTGACTTTATTATATTTATGTTACTTTCGTGCAGGGCTTTATTATCGAATGGGCAAATAGGGACTTTGCCCAGGGCCCCAATTTCAAATGTTGTTCTGAAATATTCTTTTTTATATCAAAATTTTATGTAAAGTAAAACAAATTTCATAGATGGGGCTCCCAAATCCATCAATGCCCCAGGCCCCTGATGCTCATAATCGGGCCCTGCTTTCGTGAGATACTACATCTTTAGAATTGTATTTGTTTGCCTCATTAAATTTATTTTAAGAAAACGAACACGACGTGAGGAGCCCTCATCCCTTATGTAAAAGTTAATTAAATTTTATTAAACCAAAGCTTTATATATATTGCAAACTTGAAGTATGTTTAAAAAAATAATAGTTTACATAAAAATATATGTAAAATTCATTAAAAAAATAATAAGCAAAGTTAACAAGCGAGGATTATTTCCGATGAATTTAATGATCGTTAAAATTGGAATTGTATAAAAATTTGCAAAATTGTTTGTTTCATTTGATAATTTTACATACGTATAAAATAACGTCATGAATACATTAAATATGTATAAAAGAATTTTCATGCAATTCTATTTCCAGTCGTCAAACCTTTCGGAAACTTACGATTGCCTTTATTGTAAAGCTTACACTGAATTTCATTAACGGGAATTTAAATTTTTGTAGTTTTATACCTCATATTAAAAGCTTACTCATTTCAGACCAAAGCTTAAATATAAATTTTAAAAATAGAAATTGCGGACGAAATTCGTTTTCTTTGGTCTAAGTAAACATACAATTTTAAATAAATTATTGGTGAATTATTAGTACGAACATTTAAATATAGATGGCAGCACTACAGAACGGGCCGAATAGCCTGTAAGCTATCCGCACCGGCCGGTCCGAATAGCCACTCTGAAATAAATCCGCTGTAGTTTCAACAAAATGGACTACCTGAATTTTTTATTACTTGCACTCAACTTATGTTTTCTTGAACTCATCTTAAACACATTAGACAGCAGAAATAGTTTCAGTGCTCTAACTTACCTAGAAATCTGAGACTGGCTGTACCAGTAACGTAAGGTGGCCAAACGTCGCAGGGACAGTATCCAATTTCAGGATTTTTTTTTCAGTTTGTCCCCAAAATGTAAAACAGCAATTGGGGACAATTAAAAAAAAAGCAAGTTGGCTATTTCTCCCAGATTCGTTGAATAAATAAACGTTCAATTGAGAAGAGCATCGAATTTATAAAATGTCTCCAGTTTTTATTTGAGAATTGGGGACAACTATCTGTAATTCAACAAATTTTGATTGTAGGTGTGTTTAGAAAGTATGAACATGAAATAAATGGTCCATGTTGATGTCATTCTACCATTCGAATGATTTTTTATTCTTTTATCCGTTGCTTTTTTCTTTTTGGAGAAATATGCATTTATTTTTGTGAAAGTCCCTTTATTCTTTTATGTATAAGATACAAATATTTATGGGGAAATATACATGCACATATATAGAGGGTGTCCTCAAAACACTGACTTAGGTTTTCATTCCTTAAGTATTGATCAGACATATACAGTAAATTGCAAAGTTACCATAAAATTTTGTACTTTTTTTTATGTATCGACAACCTCCGTCGATAAAAATTCTCCACTAGTAAAATGTGTCCGATGTAAAAGTTTTCAGACTTTCATCATGAAAAGGCTCAGATATAAAAAATGGTTCTGGAAGAGAAAAAGTCGCGCCGGCAGACCGCGGTTTCAGGGGTGTTTTACACAAATTATGAAAGAAAAAAATGATTGCATAGTACTTCGTAGAGTCCCTTCGCTTAAATATATCTCTGAACTTTTTATCTAATAAAATTATATACTTTTTTTATGCAAACTTTGTAATTTATTATATGTCTGTGATGTGATCAATATCCAAGGAATAAACACCTTAGGTCAGTGTTATGGGGGTACAATGTGCATGTACTGTACACATATTGTACAAATAGTGTTTTTATGTACTTCAGAATGCGTCAATGCTCAAAAGGGACCACTTTATAAAAATATCTCCCGTGAATGGTATAATTATACTCAGCCTGCCTACTGAATGACTTTATCTCTTAACTAATGATTTTATTTATCATTTCAGATCGAAAATCAGCTATATAGAATGCAAGACTCAAACATGTAAAGATCTGTTCAGTACCAGATGCTGTTCCACAACAGATGGCAGAATATGTACTTAACATATTCCAATAACTGGACATTGTGTGAACTCATTCATTCACTATAAAAGCTGTGTTTTCTATAGCATAGTTTATAGTATTTAAAAAAAAGAGAGAAAAAGGCTGTAAAATATTTTTTTGCTTTTATACAGTTTACAAATGGTATGAGAGTGAACCACTCATAAGAGCAGCCTAGAACTGAAAATGCGAGTGATGTAAGAACTTGCATGTATAGTTTCATATGTTTTGTTGACCATTGCAAGTCGTTACATCACTGTTGTTTTTTCGATCTGTACTGGTGGATATGAGACTGTTTTTAAGGAGAAAAAAAAAACATCCTAAGTCATCTTTAACACATAATATATAATTTATTTCATCAGTTGTTATTTTTTTTAAACACATATTTTGCCTAGTGTATTTGAAGAAAAGGCAGAATACATGCATTTTGTTACATCTATACATGAGTACTGCATTGTTTTCTAATACGTAGGAGTGTAGTTACTGTTTAACTGATTGATCTATTTTTTTTAGCACCAAAATCATAAAAGTTCAGATGAAAAATTTACACTATATTTTTTATGAATTTTAGGTAAATAAATCACCCTTGTAAAATGAAAGAAATTATATATTACAATATAAATGTTTGAATTTTTTGTCTTTTGATATATTAGTAGTAATATTTATTGATGAATTTGAATATATTTAATAAAATTTTGTTTATTTAATTGGTTTCTGCTGTTTTTTACATTTTAGCAAATCATGATTCACATGAGAAATGAAAAATAAGCAAATAAAAACATGCATATATTCATCATGAAGAATAAACAATGGAGTATTGTAAATCACACAAGACAAATTTTCTTTAACTAATGTTACCTTATTTATAAAGCAGTGTTTTCATACATACTGTGTGATTATAATTAAACTTCCACTATAAACAGCATTTTGCAGCCAAAACGGGTGAGGCGATTGCCATTAAATTTCACATATAGACCGTGCACAAAATGCTCTCCAGGAAGAATTTTAGCTCAAAAAATTCCACTAACACTTTGCATGATAATTCAGCTCAAAAAATGATCCAAATTGGTTGATAAATGCTCAGAAACTTATTGAATGAATGTTTAAGTTGTTTGTACATTTCAAATTAGCCATTTCTTTTATTAGATTTGCTGCTTATTCATGCAAAATGCCACCTAGTGGACATTTTTTAAAACTCCTATGGACATTTTTTTGAACTATGCTTATTGTTTAATCATTTAAACAATAAGCATAGAAGTTTAATTTACCTTTTTAAATTTATGCACAAATACAAATTTCACTTCCTACTGATGAAACTACCCCACTATCTTCCAAATGTGTGATATAAGAAATGGACACTGAATAATCATTCACTGAATATCTGTCATTGTTATCCTTTAAAACTCGTCTTTATTATGGAAGAAACATAACATGGTTGAGTTTTTTTTTGTGACATTTAAAAAATCAACAAATTAGGAAAAATTTAAGATACTGAGAATATTAAATTTTATCTACTTAAAAATTTGTAAAACTGCACAGAATTAAAAATTTGTTTTATAACAGAAATGTAAAAAACCCACGAAGACATTTTCATGTTTGTCTCCATGCCCAGGGTTGGAAAAAACCTATTTTTTGAAAAAAAAAAAGTTTTTTTTGGTTTAAACCTGGTTTTTTTTTTAAATCCTTTTATAATTACATGTTACATATTTATAAATAAAGTTATTTGTAAAATGTTCAAATAAAAATTAATATTTCTTCTGAAAATAATTAAAACAAAGTAAATAAACAATTGTTGCTATACTTATGAGGACATTGGAATCATTCAATTTTAATATTTTATTTAGAGATACTATTTTTTTTAATATTTGTATCTTACTTATATAATTTGCTAACGTATGCAGTACCAAAATTGACGACATTTTTATGCTGGGAGTGGCAACAACTAGATGTAAACATTAGTGTAATAACAATAACAGATGCGCAAAAATCCAAATTAACGAAATGACGTCAAGTGAAGCAAGCATATTCATTTATGGTTATATATGTCACGCAGTAGCTAGATTACAAAATAACAATGCATACGCGAAAAAGCAAAATCTTTTGGATCTTTTTACTTTGAGTTTATCGCACTTAAAAAAAAAAAAAAAAAAAAAAAAAAACGCTTTGCAGTGGGCTGAAGCATATTTTAGCCATTTCCTGTTTCCATACGCGAAAAAGCAAAATGTTTCTTTTTGGTTTCATTATGGCAATGCTACTCTAGGGAGATCGCCAAGGATCGGGGGTGCCTTGGTAGGAGGACTTTCTAAGGGGTTCTAACGTGTATTCACGTTACATCTGGAGAAAACCTACCAAAACTCCAGATTGTTAGATCGACAGCTGCACGATGGGACCCGAACCCGAGACCTTCACACTTCGGCCATCTACCATTTTCAGTGGCATTACCACTGTGCCATGGTGAGGCCCACAAAGTCTTTCGGATCTTTTCACATGTCCCATGGCCACCATGAGCTTTTGTCATGATATCCCCAAAATTTTTAAGCAACCATAACCTAAATAAATTTCATGACAAATACTGTTAAAACAACGAAATATGATTTTCGTTGAAAGGACTCCGATAATTTGGACAAAACTGACTGAGTATATTGAACAAACAGTAAGGTATGGGGCAGCAAAGCTGGCTACCTTAGCAGCTAGTATAATAAAATGCAATAATAATTGTTTACTACATTTTACATGGAATGTTGCACTTAGATTCATCAGTAGTAATGATAAGTTGTACAAAATAATATTTTTAAGATTTAGAAATAAGTTGTTAAAACACTAAACCTCTATTTTAGAAACAAGTTAAAAATGCAGCCTATATTTAAGTTTAATTAATAATTTCTAATAATTATAAAACAATAAGGTATCTATAGATTGATATAAAAACTTATTGTTGATACATATGAGGATAATTAAAAAAATATATCCGAACGTATTCTATCTGTAGTATTCGTAATTTTAAATTATTCTTTCAAAAAAAAAAAAAAAACAATTGGTTTTTTTGAGAAAAAAACCATTTGGTTTAAACCAGTCTGTTTATATCAAGCGAACCCTGTACCATGCCCATTAAAAAATATAACATTATGCAGCGGTGCTAACTTCTTTAAACAGTTTTGGAGCATTTTTGGGAGCAGGAAAATTGCTGTTTTGGAGCAGGTGAAGCAGTATAGGGAGCAGTTCATTTTCAATAATGTAACTGCTTAACAGCAACTCTTAATAATTAATAATAATTATGAATATTTAATAACAATAATTAGTAATCAAATCTATTTATTTTGACTAAAATATGTAGTTAATTTAAACAAAATTAATTATGTCCTTAAAAATAAGCTTTGTTGATAATCAATTATTTGTTCTTTTACAGGGTTAAACAACATATAAAGAACTAATAATGAAGTATAGTCTTAGTAGTAGGTACACAAATAAAAAATACTATGTACATACTGTACAGTAATGCTAAAGGGGGAGTGGAAGGGGACAAAATTTTAAACAGCACCACCATGGCCAAGTGGAGAAAGACACTGAATAGTAGACAGCTGAAGTGTGGAGGTTCTGGGTTCAGGCCTATCGTGCAGCAGTTGATCTAATGGTCTGGAGTTTTGGTCGGTTTTCTCCAGATGTTACATGAATGTGCGTTAGACTCCTCAGAAAGTCCTCCAACCGAGGCTACACCATCCTATGCAGACAGCCTATACGTAGCTTTGGCATAACAACAGAAACAAAATCTTAAAAGATGGTCAAGCCAAGGCTTAGAGACTATGTTTGTATATTAATAAGGCAAAGCTAGTTGAGGGGTACCTTGGCCAGAGGACTTTTTAAGGGTTTCTAACGCATATTCACATTACATCAGGAAAAAATGCCCAAAACTAAAAAAAAAATTGGTTGCTGACCATCCCATTTGTAAATGCTTATTTTGTACTGTGACTTCTACCACTGTTTCTGTAATGAGGCTCCTTACCACTTCTGTAATGCGGCTTTTTCAGAGAAAGCGAGGAGAATCGCCCTGTGAAACGCACTTATCAGCTGCTGGAAATTGTGGAGTTGGTTAATTTTGCAGTTGCTGATGAGAAAAGTATTTCTTGCAAAGTATGTTTTGGAGCAGCTTCGGAGCAAAATAAAGAAAAATACATGTTTCTGCACAAATAGGAGCAAGTACTATGCAATGGAGCAGAATTAGCACCCCTGCATTATGATAAAAAAAATCAAAGTTTATTTTCTTTGCTCAATATATCATTCACTGCTTAGACTAAGGAAATGCTAATTACTTATAACTTCATTAAAAAGAATTTTAAAAAATATCCATGACAGTGTTTGCATTTTCACTTTTAAATAAACATTGCACAGTCACTATAAAATAAGAAAAAAAACAGTACATTTTTTAACACATTTAAAACTTGAAAAATATTTTCAATAAGTAATTAAATAGCTACAACCAATCAGAAGATGCAATAGAATTTGAGCTGAGAAACAATTAAATAAGATATGTACTAACAATAAGTTAAATTTTGAAACTCACTATAAAATAAGAAAAAAAAAAAACAGTACATTTTTTAACACATTTAAAACTTGAAAAATATTTTCAATAAGTAATTAAATAGCTACAACCAATCAGAAGATGCAATAGAATTTGAGCTGAGAAACAATTAAATAAGACATGCACTAACAATAAGTTAAATTTTGAAACTTAATACTTTAAAAAGCTTATTTCAGTAACTTAAGATTTGCAATTGAATTATTTAATAGGTTTAATAGAAATTTGAAAAAAAATATCTATGTAATTACTTTCTAAAAAAAAAAATCTTAAACGTACTCACTTTTGTCAAGGGTAAGCATAACTTTGTAACTATTTAAGTGATAACAACCAAACAAATAAAATTTGTTTATTCTGTTAGTTTATAAGAAAGATACCCCCAAAAAATTTTACGATTAATAAATTAAGACAAAACAGAAAAAAAACATACTTTTAAATATTATCTAACAATCTTTATTCTTCAAATATGTTTGATATAGATTCTGATATTTTGCTATGAAACATATCGGATAGTTCTATGATAAAACTTGTAAAATTTTGAATTTTATAACCTGTGATTGGGTTCTGCTTTATCACATTTATTAAATTGGAACTATGAGCATTTTTCAGTATTGTGCTTTCTATATGCTTTAACACTGATACAAAAAAATATATTGCATAATCTCCACCAAATATAACAGTTACAAGTATAAATTGAGATATTTCTGTAAAATTTAAATAGTTCCAATAACAAAGGGTGGTCCAGTATTTAAATAATGTTGATGGCAAAATTCCACTGAATTGCAAGGCTGAGTATACAAGTGGAAGGACCTTTTTAACAATAATATCACAGTGTTCCAAGATGGCGTTGAAAGCAGTGGTGTGTTTTTCATTTTGTTCAATGGCCTGCACAATTCTTTCATACCAAATAAACAATGAGCTGGATGATTTTGCAAATGTCTCCAAAAATAACCACGATGTCTGTATATCGCACCTAAATATTAAACATAAAGTGCAGATGAATACATCTAATTGAAACCTGTTTTCTGAGCTAAGGAGACTTTTCCCAGCTTTTAATATTCTCTCGATCATCGCCTCGTCCTCAGAAGCTGTCAAATTCAGTATTTTTCCATACCTTTTTACCATATCTAAACCACACACAATTTCATCTGGCAGAGTTATATGGTTTACGTCTTCTAAACAGACAAAATTCAAAATTCTGGTGAGAGAGGATGCTGGTTCCAGTATATTGATGCTTGCTTTGAGAATTTGTGCTATGACATCAATTGACAGTATCTCATCCTCTACATACTCCAGAAAAACATCCTTCAAGTTTTCTGCATTAAGCTCAAAGGTTATGTCCAGATCTGCTGCACCTACAACTGAGAGTTCTTGATAGTAAACATCAGGCACTGGGTAGCTTTTAAAAAAAGGCCAACTGTACTCGTCGTCATTTTTAAGCAGTGTCTCAGGTGGCAAAACTCTTTCATCTGATCCACCAATGGTGAATAATTTCACAAGTAAGTGATTTTGCATAACTGACAATGGGTCTATTATGGGGATGTCGTTTTCAGTGAAATGCTGTGACTGGAATTCAAAAAACATATCTGCAATCTTGTATTTGGCTTGCAGGTAGCAGGATGATAAAACTGAGCTAGTAAGACTGGACATAACCTGGAGAGCTAGCATGTGGTATTCTTCAACCATAACAAATTCTGGTTTAGTCACACTTGGGTAAAGTATCAAACAATGGAACAATTTCTTTTCATTATCACAGTTTAGATCTAAAAATATCTCATTCTCAAAAATATCGGGAAAAATGGACGGCATAAGTATTTCGAGTATGTTTCTAACTTTTGGCAAATTTTCCAGTTCACCAGTCTCCATCTGCCATAAGACAGACGAGAGTTTAAAAGTAATAGACTTGGTTAAAACAGGCTTTGATGAATAGTTACAGTCAAGAGCATTTGATAGCATGCACATGTTTTTAAGGCAGACAGAATTTTTAATTTTTATGGCTTCCAGTATATTTTCGAGCAATACATTTATGCTAGCTTCAAACAACTCTAGATTCTGTAAGATCAAAATACTGTAGGACTTCTGAAGCATGGAAATATATGTACTAGAAATGTTCTGCTTGATTTCTTTTACTGGGGTATTTTTCATTTCTGAGGTAAAGCTAGAAGTGACTGCTTTTGAAATATTGCTGATTTTTGCAAACCAAGAAGAAAATGTCTCCAAAAATTTTAAGTTAATAAACAAATTAGAAGAATTTGTTAAAATTTTATTTGTAAACAAGAGACCAGAGTTGAATAGCTTCATCACCTCAGGAGATGCATCAACAGAGAAATCGAAAGGAAAATTGGTTAAATGCCTAATTAATGCACATATAAAATCAACAATCCTATCACTTCCTTCTTCAGAGCAATCAGTCTCATTCAAAGAGTAAAAGGAGTTATTCAAACATAATATAATGAAATTTATTCCATTAACAGATAAGTGTTCTATGTCATTAAAATACAATAAAATTTTGATTAAAGAATCACAGTGTGATGTTGACCAAATATTACACCAAAGTTTAGAGACAACATCCTGTACCACGCAGGAACAATTTACACAAGATACTAGACATAATTTCTGAGTACATTTCATAATTAAATCTAAAACACTCAACCACGAGAAAAGCTCTTCACTGATATGTACGGCACTAAACATTTCTCTGCACTGAGAGTACTGTAACAGATATGAAAGGAAGCAAACAATATGAGTGATTTCAGAAATTTCAGCAAATCTTTGGCAACAGTTATTTATCCAAGACAAGCAGTTATCATTCATGTTAAATTTATCACAAAACTGAATCGTAAACTCTAAGATAACAAGATCCTTTTGTAAAGCATCCAAAATAAAAGCTCTGCTAATGTGCCCAAACAGGAGAGTTTTAAACCACTTTGACTTTTTATCACAGAGAGCAATGCACAGCCAAATGGGAAAAATATTTGAGCTACGAGATCCAAAAGATAAAATGTTAACACTTTGAATGGCTATATCTTCTATAATAGGTTGAGGATACCTCAGCCAGTGATTGGGAATATTTTGCAAGAACTTATTTAGAACAGCTATAATCTCAACTGTTGACTTGCATTTCCTTATAAAGTCATCCGCATTTTGATTCACAGATGGCAACAAGTTTTGTAACAGATGCTTTATGAGGCTGTTAAAACTTTCTTGTACAACTTTTGGCTCTGAGGAACTCAACATTTTAGTGAAAACTTTTAAACTAGCATCTTTTAGGAAAGAAACTTTACTGAGCAAGGCATTATGTAAGCCACTTTCCACCGATGGCCACAGTGTTTTTTTAATAATGTGTTCCAAGGAAGGAAGTCGGGAAAATGTTTCCAAAGCCTCAAGCTTTTCAGCATTTACTCCATTTGATAATGTGTGGATGATATCTTGGAATTGGTCAAAACTTATGTAATCTATTGATGTGCTGATGCTTGACGCAGAGCTACATTGGGAGATGGTTCCACGATTGTCTTCTTTTGGAATATATTTTTCTTTGTCATCAAAAAGGCTATTTAAACTGTTAAGAAACGTTTTCAAAAATTCCTTGCTTTCTTCAGATTGTGACACATTACTGGCAACGGAATCAATAATGTTGTCGGCTAAAACTACTTCATTTCCATAATGCTTATGGATGTCTTTCAGAATAGAATTTCCAAATTTAGCTTGAGCTTGGCTTTTTAAGTGTTGATGCAAAATAGCTCTGAAGCTCTCTTTGTTTACCATTGACTTAAAATCCATCTGAAAATAAAATAAAATAAGATATTTAGCATATCAGCACTTTCTATAAGAAAAAAATAAATCAAAACAGCTTGTTCATACATGTACAGTCAGACCTCGATATAAGGTCCACCCGCACCTTAATATATAAGGTCACTTTTCTTAAATCCCAGATCATTGAATAGGAATTCTATGTTAAGGATTATCTGATATATGGCCAGGTCTAAATACTGTAATCACCTATGTATGACTTTCTTTGAGTGATTTCAATCTTTTTGTCTTTACCAAATTCAATTTCTGATATTGTTTTGAAAATTTTACATTCCGATGTAGTACAGAACGTAATGATAACAACAATAGTGATATCGAAAGGGAAGCGGTGACACAAGCAGAAGGGTTCAAAGCATTAAATGTCTTACAACATTTGTTTAGGAGCCATGAGGGGGCTGAAGAATATTTTCAGAAACTATGAAACTTAGAAAAAGTGTTCAGAAAATGAAACCAAACTCATGACAGACATGTACCATGCATTATTTTGGGTAAAATAAGTTGGACATCAGTAACTTTACTTGTGTATATTTGTAGTGAACAACAACTTTATTCAGAATTTAAATTAAAAAAAAATTCTTTCTGGCAACAATAACTTTAATTAATTCAACTTAATTAAAAAATTATAACCTAATAAACTGAAAATTGTGTATGCATTAAATTTTACAAAGAATTATGCTGTATTTATATAATGCTTATTTATCGACAAATATGTATGAATTGGTTATAAGGTCACTTTCGTGAGGTCCCGATGGGTGACCTTATATCAAGATTCGACTGTACATTATTTTGTTTTTATTATCTCAGATATGACATTTCAAAAGACTTTAGAGGAATGAAAATTTCCATTCAATAGTATCGAATGGTTGACAATCAATGGATAGTTTAAAGTTTTGCTAGACACAAAAAGGTACTTGTGAGTTATAATACCTTTAAGACTAGATTTACCAGACCAGTCATTTTGACTGGTCGTGCAATTTCAATTCAAAATTCCTACCTTTTCCTGTAGAAATTGTGACTGAAAAACTGTAAACATTAAGTGTTTTGTTATTTGACAATGTCTATTAATTCATTTATCTATTACAATTAATATTGTTCAGCATTTTTTGTCATTTTTTAAGCGTGAATGAAGACTGGAAGTCACAATAAGCATTTCCTTATACACCAGTCATTTTGACTGGTTTTGGTAGCAATAGGTATATATAAATAGATGGTAAATCTAGTGTTAAATTCAATTGCTAAGAAACAGAGTTATATCATTAACATGATGGTAGGTGTGAAATCTTGCAAAAATATTGTATTCTTATAACTATTCCTATAGACATTGCAAAAATATGGTATTCCCATAGACATAGACTAAAACATAGCTGACATCTTGGCATAATCCTAATACTGACAAGTAAACTCAGTGGTTGCTATCTTACAATTACCTTACAGAAACTAAGGAATTCAATATTTACACTGGTAAATTGCATATACATATACAGCCGACTCTCGATATTTCAACTTTGTTTATCTCAATTTTCTGCTTATCTCAAAGTTTTTTTTAAAGTCCCAAATCCATCTGACGTAATGTAATTCAATAGAATTTTTTTCTCACTATCTCGAAGAAAAAATTTGTCACATCACTTACCTCAATTTTTATTGTTACCTAGAAATTTGCAAACCCTGTTAAATATGTAAGTTATTTTCATGATAAGACCAAATTTTGGAATTTTTATAAGCATATACCATGGCAAGGTACTAGGGTGTCTACCACACTTGAGATTTGTCATATCTTGATTTATATTTTTTAAAATTTTGACTTTCTGGTGGCCTTTTATAAATATTCTCTGACCTGCATATGATGAATAATTTAGATTTCTTGTGTATAAAAATGCAAACAGCTGTCAGTAAACAAAATTAATTTCTCGGTTACAAATTTCACAACCTTAGTTATTTGACCATTTCTTGACTCTAATAACTTTTTTCTTATTCCCTGACTTTTCAGTGACTTCCATGTTTCTCTTGATTTGACTTGATCTTGAACATCAAATTGGCCTTAATAATTTTGGCAGGAAAAACATATAAAACTGGTGAGATGACATTTTAAATAAGCAAATGCCTATTTAATATAATGAATTAGAGTTTCAACACTAGTAACAGATAACTGTGCAATTAAGCATTATCGGCATTTAATTGCACAGACAGCGGAAATGAAATTATTGGCAAAAATGGTCAATGATTTAATATGTAAGTACCATCAATAGTTCCTGAAGAACTACCCATTTAATCGAGGTACAGTAAAGTCTTTTGCTGTGATCTTCGCATAATCCTAATATCATAGAACTAGTTTGTGGGCCACTATAGCAAACAAGCACTATCCAAAACAAATTTTATTACTTTTGCTAAACTGACATAAAAGATTTTACTCAGCAATGAACAGTGTCCTGCTGATGGAAAAGTACTTAGTTTTGATTAGAGAATGAGCTAACTGAAAAAAAAAATTAGTTTCTGCTATTAAAAAAAAATCAGGCAAGATGTTTTAATAGTAATAAACCCACATAGCAAAAGCCTAGTAAATTTGCAAAAAGTCTTAAATTACCTTTCGGCTATCCTAAAGGAGCTGAAAAGAGGAAACCTAGGCTACCTTCAAAAGCTAGTTATACATCCTGAATGAGCTAATTTAACAAAATTCCCGTCAAATATGCTTCGAAGATATAATTCATTCTTCTGCAATGCATAATTTTTATCAGAGAAGGTCTACTCGTAGAAATGACTGGAATACCAATGGCCAGACACAGGGGCGTAGCCAGGGGGGGGGGATATCGGGATATACCCCCCCGAAATGTTTGAATTAGTGATGAAATTCCGTCTATTTATACACATATAAGTTCATATCCCCCCCCGAAAAATTTTCCTGGCTACGCGCCTGGCCACACACTCAGTTTAGTTTGAAAGTTGAAAAGCTTCACAGTATAAACCTGTGTTGCCAAATTTTTACAGCACAAATGCTTGTTTTAAAACCAGAGTTTTGTAAGAAAAACAAAATAGAGAAGCAAAATGAGTTTATAATAAAAAAAAAACATAAAAAAAGAAAAAAATTGCTTTCTCAGAAGTGCTAATTTGGCATTTTTAAAAATGATTAAAGAAAATTGAAATTTCTCAACTAAGCAAACTACAATCATATGCTAGTTCAACAGTAATATAAAATAATCACACACACCAATTCCTGAATAATGTTTTAGTGGAAAATTGCACTATCACAGTGTTAGAAACATTTTTTTAAAACATTAAAACTAAACTTTCTGGACTATGCTATTTTATCACTATAAATATATGTGTGACAACACACTGAATTTTACTAACAATTCTTGGAATACTTGGATCAAAGCATAAGCCAAACAGCCATACTGCATTCACTAAAGATCCATCTGCATTTGGAATGAAAGCAAATTTTTCCTTCTGCCTACAAACACATCTTGTTTCAGTGCCAACCAGGGCTTTTTCACAATGTTCTTTTGCATCTCAAATGGTAAAGAAAGAATGAGTGGCAGAGAAAGGAAAAAAATTTCTTTTTCATTTCTTCTCTTAAGAGCATGATCTGCCATATTGTGGCAGCAGAAGTTTGAAGAGATTTCAGGAGGCCATACCCACTCCCAAAATTTAGATTGTTGCACATATTCTCTAAATGAATACTATAACAAAAAATACATTTATTAAGTGTTAACAAATTAAAAGTTCTAATCCTGTAGGAAGTTTGATACCTCAAACAGGGATAGAGCTGGCTTCTTAAATCACAGGATCCATGAACTTGTATGAATAAATATATATGGAGTCTCTTGCTGAATTTTCCTTTTATGATAACACTACAAAATAATGAAAACATTTATAAATTTAACACAAAGACATTTAAAAAATGCTGCCTTAATAAAAACAAGTACCTGATACTCAAAAACAACAGTGTAGGTGCAGTGAACACCCTCCTAAAAGAGTATTCGAGTATAAGCAAAATTTTCTATTTTAACTTTGTGAATAATTATTGAGTTTTTGAAAAACGTACAACTTGTGACAGAAATATGGAAAGTTATAATTGTATATAGCCTAATTCACATTCTATGATAAATGATTTTTCATATATGAAATCAAGATAGGAAGTTTATCACTTGAATATTTGTTTGAGAGAGTGTACAGTTTAAAGATATACATATTAAAAAATAACACTTCAGTACTGATTGTTAAGAGATTGACATTTGGTAACAATAAAGGTAAATAACTTTTAAAACACATTTAAACAATATTTGAGATTATATATATGAACAGTATCAAAGAAATTCCAGATGAAGACATTGTCTGTCATTTTTTGATAGGTCAAAATCCATTTTGCAACATTATGATTGGTGAAATAAATCCAAGTAGCCATAATAAGCAGGACTGGCCAATTACATCAAACAAAACTGTACAATAAAATATCATTTACTGTCAAAATTGGTACAAAAATGAGGTATGACCTATAACGAAGATTGACCTAAAATAAGTTATGCATCTGTAAAAAATGCAAAAGAATAATAAAAAAAACTCTGCCGTTCGAGCCTCGTCAGGGGGAGATCCCCCTGAACCCCCTAATTTTTTAGTTTCATTATTGGCATATTAAAATGATATTAATTGACTTTGTCATTTTATCGCTCATCTTTTGCGTATTTCGTCTGGTAACCCTATGCTGAAATTTTTATGAGTGTAACCTATTTATAGAAAAATACATGTGATGCATATGCTACAGCTTACGAAATATTATAACAATAGATTAAAGCTGTTGTGAACTAATAGCATTCAAATATATGTTAAATTATGTCGCTTTTTTATGTAGCTTTATTATGTCGCATTTTTGGGACACATTTTTCAATAAAGGGTGTTGAGAGATAAAATGACATAGTCATTAATACATGTGAAGCATATTCTACAGCTTACGAAATATTGTAACAATAGATTAAAGCTGTTGTGAACTAATAGTATTTAAATACATGTAAAATTATGTCGCTTTATTATGTCGCATTTTTGGGACATATTTTTCAATAAAGGGTGTTGAGAGATAAAATGACATAGTCATTAATAAATATATGGAACTTGTTGGTAATAGGAGCCACTGAAATTCAGTTCCCAAGCAGTTCATATACAGCAGAACCTGCTAAAGTGACTACTTTTGTACAGTTTCATTTTACAACCACCACACTTTACCGACCTTGTAAGGTGACCAGTTTAGTTCTTCCTGAAGGTAGTCACATTAGACAGGTTCTACTGTTGGGCTAGGGTGTTCACTTGTTCGCCCCTTCATGCTACAATAATAAAATGGTCAATAATTTGAGCCTTAGTGGTGCCAAATGCTTGATGAGCAAGTGCCCGCAATTGGAAAAAAAAGTTTAAATATTTGTGCATGTTGGTGTCAGTGAGTTCAAAGTTATGTCAAACTGATTCTATTAAAGTATACAAAGCTTTTCACATTATGTTTTAAATGTTGCAATACCTGAAAAATTTAGCTTTTCATCTGGGTAGCTGTAGTTTTAGAAAATATTTCTTCTGTGGCTGTTATAGTTTAAGTTGCAAGTTTATTGATATAAGTTAAATATACTAGAATCATAGCCAAGTCATATCACTCTAAAAAATAACAGTACATTTACTGGAAGCTTTCTCGGAAATTTTACAGAAATCCGCCATTCCTACTTGAATGCAGAACAATTTCCACATATCAACGGTCAGCTCCTTAATGGAACAAAATTCTTCTGGAATTTATACAGGAATAAAATCTCGTAAACATACAGAAATAGTGGTGCTGTCCTATTTGGTAGACATTTTCAGTAATTTCACAGAATATTTTTTACAAATACTGATCCACAAAGCAAACAGAGCATGTGTTTAGCCTTCAAAGTAACTATTTAAAAAATACATATATTTAGCATTTTTAGTTCATAGTACAAGAGCTTCGTCATTGGCAACAAAGCATGTTTATTTATCAGGTGCATAAAAATGAAAATTATTTGTTAAAAAAAAAATACATTTGCACACTTCACACCCTATCTGGGTTAGGGACTCCTGATGGAGATATCGACCCTAAACCCCCAACTCATTAGGGGCCCTGGTTATTAGTGATGGCACGAAGTGCAGTTTGGCCAAAGCGCCGAATACCGAAGCTTTGGCCTACTAATGGCCGAAGCTTCGGCTGCTGTACATATATAGCTTCGGTACTGAATGGACAATAAATGAACATACATATGATATTATACTTTATATGTTTAAATATTCTCAGTTTCATACAACCTTTTTAGCTTACTTGTCATTTTTTAAATTAATATCACCCATTATGGTATTAATTTTTGCTTATTATTCTACATCATAATTAAAAATTGAGGGATAAATAATTCAATGAAGTGAGGTTAATTAACCTTGTATATAGTAAAGTGATAATAAACATAATTAACATTTTATAGTATGTCAATTATTAACCTAGAAAACATTTTATCATTTGACAATAACCTAACTAGAATAAATTTTATGACTTTATCTAAAATTTAAATATTTAGACCTAGAGTGGATGTACAAGTAATGGGCAGGCTCTTCATATTTTAGTTTACAAAGAATAGATAATAAAAATTCAGCTTTTATTTATATTTTAATAATTTTCTGCATGCTCATGCATAAGGTTGCTCATTACAGGCATATCTCTGCCCTTCTAGGAAATAAAAATAATGACACTATTGTAATACATAAGCTCTAAAGCTAGAAATGTTTAAAGAATGTTCCATGCAATATTTTAATGTAACTTATTTATTTCTATTTATTTTTCAAATAAAATAGAATGTCGAATTACGAAATATTGAATTATTTCTGGTTTCAAAAGTTCAATATGTACAATCTTTAAAATTAAATACAAATTTCTGCTGCAATTTATTATAAGGTACACTTGTGCATAGCTTAAAAGACACTATTTTATGTAATAATAATTATATAAAAAAATATTCACAACATAAGTTGTTAAAGGCCGAATCACAGCTCATTATTCGGCCAGCCAAAGCTTCGCCAAAATGGCCGAAGCTTCGTGCCATCTCTACTGGTTATAAGCTGTAAAAATAACTGAAAATTTTAAATATTTTAATTTCGGGTATTCACCCAGGACAGTGATAAATACCCATTAATAAATACCCTACCCACATCTATAGGTAAGCATCTGATTTTAGCAGTAGCTTGCACAGCGGGAGTGAGGTAACCTACCGTTGGTATTTTTGACTGACAACCATAAAAAAAAGTGTATCCTCAGTTCGGGAATTTGAAATTGTTTCATGTTATGGATGGAAGGGAATGTAATATGTTATGTTATTGTATGAAAAGAAAGTGTGTGCGTATTTGTTAGAAATATGGTGTGAATATAAAGCATGTTGGTTTTACGTTATTAGCCGGTGTGTGTGTTTGTTAGAAATGTAGTATCAATATAAAACTAAATAAAAGAAAGCATGCTGGTTTTACATTATAAGACGGTGGGTGTTAGGGACATTTTTGAGCAGTTAATTAAAAAAATAAAGGTCAGTGCTTTTTTCAAATCAATCTTTGCAATGTTTAAGGTTTTTAATGTGAATTTTAAATTGATATTTGATGTTTTTATGTTTTCGTAAGTGCTATTTATGTGCTATTCTAACCATACTGACTTTATATGAGGTGTACAACTAGGTTGTTTAATTCAATGATGTTTTTTTAGTTAAAAACGGGCCAGTGTTTGCCCAGTTTACATTAGCTGTACAACTAGGTTGCTTAATCCACAGTAGTTTTTTTAATTAAAAACAGTCCACTATTTGCTCATTTTAAATTGCCTGTTACTGAATTTACAGACGTTTTTTAGGTTAAATATGGACGGTGTATTTTGTTTTAATGTTTTTGTTAATGGAATATATGTGCAATTTTAATGTTAAAATACTTTGACTTTGCTGCTCGTACAAAATGGTTGGCGACTGTCGCCGTGTTTACATGGAGTGTGCACCGTCTTGTATGATTTTACCTTTCAGTCTTTGTAAGAATTCGGTTATCTTTTTTTCCATCATCAATTGACCGTGCTTATGAGAATAGTGTACTTGCTGTAGTACTGCTGGCTGGTGATGAAATGTCACCCCCCCCACCCCCTTAATTTTGATAAAGTAAGGAAATTTGTTACATTGATTTTCCAACAGTTGAATGGAGATGACTTTCAAAAACTTATCTTTTAAGATATTTATCTAACCCATGAGGGAGAACATCCATGATTGTTATTTGTATGACTTTAACTGCAGTAAAACTGGTACTAAATTCGTGGAAACAATCTCAAGAGGATTTCTGATTTAAATGATTTCGAACTAATGAGAAAATTTAAAAAAATAAGTAATAGCTCAATGATCTAAGAAAAGTAGTGAAAATAAAACAAAAAAGAAGAAAACATACTGCAGCTAGGTTGCTTAATTTAATAAATCACAACTAAAAGCATATAATACAAATTTACACATCAATGTTTAAGAAAGATAGAAAAATATAATAAATGCTTAATTTAGCATAATGAAATAAAATATGCCATTGAAAAATTTCACAATGAATGTTTATCCCACATGCACAGGATAGAAGTTCGGCCTTAGTGGCATTAATTTGTCACTAAGGCAGAACAGCATCAAAAAGGAATGATATCAAAGCTGTTCCAAATACAGTATGCAAAAGCTTCTCAAAAATGAATAATTCTGTTTTCCGCGAAAAAATAGAATGAGACATAGGTAACATTAGCTATTTTATTGTTGATTTATTGATATGTCGGTAAAATCATACAACACGGTGCCTCTCATGTAAACACGGCGATAGCCGCTGGAGCTTGGCGATCGCCAAGTGCGAGGGCTACAGATCTTGGCACCAAGCTCCAGCCATGGCGCCAAGCCACCCTGGCGACCGCCAAGCTCCAACGGCTATCGCCTTCTTGTGACGAATAAACACTAGTATATACCACTAAAATTTTTACAAAGAAACACAAATTCTAAGTAAAGGACACTATATAAAGCAGTTAAATCCACAACAAAACATTAGAAAAAGTAGATTAAACAAGCACTTACCTCACCTTTCCCACCTCATTTTTTAATGGAAGGACCGGGAACATCCATTACAACGATGAAATTCCCCAAGACGTAATAACGACGAAATTCCCTGAGACGCTCACTAACTTACAGTAAAGGGTCCGTAAAACGGAATCAAAAACACAAGGAAAATCCAACACAAACTTATTCCACTCAGAATCAAAGAACACCAAACTTCAATCTTCATGCAATTAACACTAAATGAAAATTCTATACTTCAAATGCACCGCTTTTAATTTTCAGAATTGCCAGTCAAATTCTGATTAAAAAAAAAACGATTTTCCAGACCAACATGTGATAAAAAAGCCAGACGATTTTCAAGTTCATGACGTCAGCTTTACATATGTTCTCCAAGGGCGGAACCAGAAACTCTTTCGGAGGAGTGCGCAAATTGTGAATATTCATTTTATCTAGTGTAAAGCCTGCTAAATATTGGTAAAAGCTCCATTTATGTAGTGTAAAAACATTTTTCTTGGAGGGGGCGCGCGCCCCTCTGCGACACCCCCAAAAAAACATCAGTGGGTCCGGCCACCTCCTCCAAAGGGCCCCCTCGAAAATATGCTAACGCGAGCCCCTCTGCGAGACCCAAAAAAACATCAGTGGGTCCGGCCAACGCCTCAAGGGGGTCCCCTCGAAAATATGCTAACGCGGGCCCCTCTGCGAGACCCAAAAAAAAACATCAGTGGGTCCGGCCAATGCCTCAAGGGGGCCCCTTCGAAAATATGCTAACGCGGCCCCCTCTGCGAGATCGAAAAAAAATATCAGTGGGTCCGGCCAACGCCTCAAGGGGGTCCTATAGAAAATATGCTAATGCGGGCCCCTCTGCGAGATCGGAAAAAAACATCAGTGGGTCCGGCCAACGCCTCAAGGGGGCCCCTTCGAAAATATGCTAACGCGGGCCCCTCTGCAAGACCCAAAAAAAACATCAGTGGGTCCGGCCAACGACTCAAGGAGGCCCCTTCGAAAATATGCAAACGCGGGCCCCTCTGCGAGATCCAAAAAAAACATCAGTGGGTCCGGCCAACGCCTCAAGGGGGCCCCTTCGAAAATATGCTAACGCGGGCCCCTCTGCGAGATCCAAAAAAAACATCAGTGGGTCCGGGCGGGCCCCTCTGCGAGACCCAAAAAAACATCAGTGGGTCCGGGCGGGCCCCTCTGCGAGATCGCAAAAAAACATCAGTGGGTCCGGCCTACGCCTCAAGGGGGCCCCCTCGATAATATGCTAACGCGGGCCCCTCTGCGAGACCCAAAAAAAAACATCAGTGGGTCCGGCCACCGCCTCCAAAGGACCCCATCGAAAATATGCTAACGTGGGCCCCTCTGTGATACCCCAAAAAAAAACATTAGTACAAGTTGAAGCAAATTAGAATAGTAGATGAAAGAACAGGAAAAAACGAAAAATAACAATAACGTATGCACAAAACGCAAATTAACAGCATTAACAGCTTAGTGACGTCAAATTGAGCAAGCGAATTCGTTACATTCATCTGCTTATGTCACACAGTAGCTAGATTAAAAAACAAAAAAATGCCCGAAAGTGCAAGAAATTTTGCATCTTTCAATAGTTCTAAATTATCCAATTTACAATATTTGACGCATTATCATTCCTCCAAAAAAACGTCGCCAAGCTCTACACATTTCTTTATGGTTGCCAGTCAAACAACTACTTCTTATGTGTGTTTTTTACAAAGTTTTTTAATTACTTCATCGGCAGGGTACTTTACTAACGTTGAACATCGCTCACGATGTCGCCAGAACCAAGGGGCACCGGATACGGAACATAGACCGATATGTCTTCTGGCATGGAATCATAATGACAAAAACAGCACTATGGGTGGAAACAAATAAGACGTACAAATGTGAGAAAAGGTGTAATGAGATAAGACTTGATAACAGTTTTTAGATAATAAAGATGACTGTGCAGTTTTAATATGATTTTTATTATTTTAATTCTCTTAATAAATAAGTACTTTAAACTATGTAAATATAAATAATTTTACAAGATACCGCGAGTAACAGCTGAAATTTAAGTGCGAATATAAATAGTAATAAACATTCATTGTAATTTAAAGTAAATAGTAAAGCATTAATATTATCGAAACACATAATAAGATAGGCAAAAATTGAAAATAATTATCAAATTCAATCAAATAATTATTACAAACAAAAGGTCTTACAAGTGTTCTTTTGTTGGTATATCTCCTTGGTGTCATAGCAACGGCAGTATGTCTGGAGCTGCAACATGAACATATCGGTGGGTATTTTAATTATTTTGCCAGAATACCAACTGATTGGAGATTTAGCGACATCTACTGTTCATAATAGAAACTTAAATATGATTTAAAACGAATTCTATAAGAAAATGATACTGCTGCCATCTATTGTGTATAAGGAAAAGCCCAAACTTTGTAAAATAACACACATATATAAAGTACCACAGGAGATCCTTTCGGGTAGTACAAAAGGTCCACGGTCCACCACAGGGTCGTACCCAGAAAAAAAATTCTGGGAGGGCTCAAAAATTTCGGAGGGGGACCAAACGGTGAAAAAGGCCGAATTTTTCTCAAAAAGACTTCATCATTATTATTTTGTTAACAAATTTTTTAATTTCGGGGGTGGGGGGGACCGGACCTCTTGGTCTACTCCCTGGGTACAGCCTTGTTCCACCCCCAGCTGAAAGATAATCTTATGGTATTTTTTTAGTTATGTATGTTATTTTACAAAGTTTTTAATTTTAATCTTAATTGGAAAAATAAGAGCTTTACCTTTTTATCGTGCTTTTATTTTTAAGAAAAAACTATTTTAACATATTATTAATATCAGTAAAACTATTATTGACACAGACTGGACATTTGCCAACAGGGCGAGATGAAATATTTGGCGGTGATAAATACTCCAATTTACTAAGGATTATATATAGGAATATATGGAGAACTGCTTTAATGGCAATCATAATGAAAAGCGATTATGCGTATGCGTAAATTGCCACAGAATTACCAGAAAATGAAAAGTCGCCGTTGTTTCTGGTGGCAAAAATCTGTAAGCTGTTCCCTATAATTTTTTATTTTTATTTTTTTCCACCGACTGCTATTTTTCTTGAGCGAATTGTTAGGGAAATTAAACGTTTATTTGGAAAATTTGAAAATAATTTCGTAAAACTTAGAATCTTATATAATAAAATCCGAGAGTAAACATTGTATGTAGCTATGTATGTAGGTAGGTAGGTTTGTATTAGGTTTATTTTATGTTTTGTCCGATTTTTAGCGATTTTTCTCGCATAATACGTAAAAACGCCGGTAATTGCACTCGCAGTAAAACGATGTTTGCATCATCGGACAGAGGAGAAAATTTTCTTTCGAAAACAGTTTGTTCGGACTGTGTAACATAATTTGCAGATTTTTGGGAATTTTTCAAATAAAATTAAATTTAACGCTGACTTTCGTAAAATATTTTTAAAACTGCTGCATCTTAAATTCTATCCGTCATAACTTTTTTTATATTTCGGCAAAAGACGGATTCATCAATGCCCCGGGCATTGATGAATTTGGGGGGCCCCTCATGTATGAAATTTGTTTTATTTTTCATAAAAATTTTTTATAAAAGGAGAACAACATTTGCCATTGGGGGCCATTTCGAGCCGGGGGCCGCTGGACAAAGTCCCGATTTGTCCGTACGATAATAGGGCCCTGGCGCTAAATAAGCCAATCTGACAAGAATTATGCGTAAAAATTTATGGAGAGCTGATTTAGTGGCAACCATAAAGTGAAATGATTATCGTTTATGCTAATGCATAAATTGCAAGAATCACCAAAGAGTAAAAGACTACATTCGTGGCGAATATCTAAACCGTTTCTTTAAATGAAGCATTAACGGTTGCAAAACGAAAATATATTGTATTGGTATCAGTAAAAGATAGTATTAGTAAGTAGATATGATAAGGCAATATTGATCAAAGCACAATATACCGCATTAATAAATATTTCGTGAAACTAAGTCTTCTATTCATTTTACAACAGCCGTATTACATCACAACTAACAAAACATTAAGTAATTCTACGTCGCGTTAATATATCCCGCGGTAGTTTCAACAGAAAAGACTATAACAGAACTTTCTTTTTTCTTGGAGATTCTGTTTTGTCACAAGTAGTTTTGATCACATTTTAGGAAAATGTTCTCCTCTTGCCTTGCGAAGAGCGGATACACAACTATTTAATTATAAAATAAAACGGTTCTCCACAGCAAGTAGTATCTAAGGTATTAATGGCATAACTTAAATCTAAAAAAGAGTATGATGCAGAAATGAGACATTTAGAAAATTAGGAATTTTCAATGCAAACCGTCACGCTTTTCTACGTCGTACTACGTACTACGATCGCGAATGACACCGACATAGTTTTTTGCGTCATAATATTAACAATGGTCTCAGGCCAGTACTTATACTAACTTTACGAATAACTAATTTAATCAGTAACTTTACACCAAGAGTCAAATCATTCTGCTTATTTTTAGATTCCAAATCACTGCAATCAATTCGAACTATACATGTAAGAAAATGTTTCGTTCCCTACCGTGCGGAGAACGGGCACGCAGCTAGTTTTTTAATAAATTTTATAAATTATATAAAATAAAGTTGCCTTACATTTTATTGAAATTTTGTGGAGAAAAAAAAAGATGTATGAATATCTGGACAATTTTGATTCACTTTATTCGGGAAATATCAATGAAAATTTAGTAAAATATGAGCAAATGCACGTAGGACATCATTTCATCCGTTTTCCTGAAAAAATAAACCCGATAAGGCAACAAAATTTGATATTTCTTAATTTTACTAGCGTGTATTTAATAATAAAAAATGACAACTTGTGTAAAAATCCCCCACGTCCAACGAATATTTTTGCTGATTAATTATGATACCCTGTTTACTCGCGTAATAGTCGCCCTCACATAATAGACGCACCCTCGTTTTGAGGCAGAAAAAATAGCTTTAGAGTTACAATATTATCTAGTATATTTCCCCCGCATAATAGTCGCATCTAGACTCTGACTGTGAAAAATTGGCGCAAAAAAAAAAAAAAAAAAAAAAAAAATGCGATTATTGCGCGAATAAACAGGATAATTTCATACATTTTCTTAATATTTAACTGGAATTTTATCATAAGTTGCTCTATAGAGAACTTTTTTTAATAGAATATATACGCAGAAACATTACAGTTCCAGTAAAAAACATTGCCAAAGATGTGTTCCAGTTATTAACATACAGGATCATCCATAAGACTTTCTTCTCATAAAGTTTGCTGTCTGCCAACAAAACGCAAAATATAATACATAGAGTTGAACTCTGTTAAAGCGATCTCGTTTGTGGTGGCAATCGCTTATAGCGTCACAATACTCTGACCCATTCAACTTCAAAAGGGCTGCAATGCAGAAAATATTTCGGTAGTGAGGGACCCATGCTTGGGGGTATGAAAAGGGTACAGCATAAAATCAGGAGCCGGGGGGGAATTTTCTTATCTAAGTAAGCCAAAAGTCTGGCAACAGAGTTTTTCGAATTCGCTAACTGTTGGTATGCTCGTAAGGTTGCCTTTATCCAGAACATTTTATCTCTAAGATTGGTAAACTCTTTAGCATAACTCAAAGTCTGAACCTTCAATATATTTTTTTGATGAATTTCTCCTTTTTCAGTTTCCCCAACTCTAATAAAAAATATTGTGGCCGCAAAAACTCTAGTTGCACCTCCTGCTCTTGAGAACGGCCTTGGATGTCAATGTAATTAAAACTTGCTTCTAATGATCCGCTTTAAATCGCGCTCATTCTTTTTATTGTGCATACATACTTTATCACTCTATGTTATGCGACAAGAATAATGTAAACGCGGTCATTTTTTAAAAGTATGGCCACGCACTTCTTACAGCTGATGTTATACTACTGCTCTTAAGTGACAACTGCAACATAAACAAGTAATATAAATTTTTTTAAAGAAAAGTCAATTCCTACTTGGATCAACAAAGAAAAATTTTTAGTTACTTTTTATTAAATTTAATTAATTAATTAGTTAATTAATTAATTAATTAATGCAGGGCCGTTTGTGAAGCAAGGGTCAATACCGTTAATCTGGTTTGTTTGTTTAGTTTATTGTTTTAATTCATTTTTAATCCCACGTAACAGGATCTAAAATTAATTAAGTTTAATTAATGAATTAATATTTGAAAAAAACTGTATTAACATCAAGTGTCATCGACTACAAATTTAAAAAATATGTATTTGAACTTGAGTGGATGTATAAAAAGTATTTTAATAAGGATTGAAAATTTGAAGAAGATATAAAAATACAGGGAGTGTGAACTAATAGTAGGAATTGAAAAAGGCACATCTGGCTTATATTCGCGTTATACATTCAAAGGAAATTACCAAAGTTCGATATACACCGAGGTTTCTTTTTATGGGGTGGATAGTTTCCTTCCAGTAGCGTGCTGAAGAAAAAGTATACTAAAATGAAAGTAATGATGGATTGTTTTCCTAAAAATCAATTCATGATATCGATTCAAGTCTTTCATTACATTAAGATCTTTATATATAAAGATCTTAATGTACTGAAAGACTTTTGTTTGTGTTATTATAGCAACGCTACACATGAGCGATCTGCATAGGATGGGGGGATACCTTGGTCAGAGGACTTTCTAAGGGGTTCTAACGCGTATTCACGTTATATCTAGAGAAAACCGATTAAGCGATTGACTTTTAGATTGACAGCCACGCGATTCGGCCCGAACTCCCGACCTTCACACTTTAGCCGCCTGCCATATTGAGTGTCTTATCCACTCTGCCATGGTGGGGTCCTGAAAGACTTTTGAGACTCCCTGTAAATAATAGCTGTTCATGCTATACACATTCTCTTCTTATAATAATTCCTAGTCCAGTCCACAATAACTTATATAAATTCCGTATCAGTCGATGCTTATAGTTAGGACACGGACAGTTGGATGATCAGACAGACAAATCCAAATCATAACTACTTTTTAACTATTTGGAAAATGTTAATTAACCCTTTACAAATGGTTAAAAAATTAACCGGCTCTAGCTATACGGCGCGTAGAGAACATTTTAATAAGCAGGAGGCATTTAAATTTTAAAAATCTCGGGTACTGTTGAAGTGATCCCCTGTGGTGTTAGTTGCGATCCTGCGTTTGAAAAGCTCTGGTTTGTAATACAAGTAGACCAACTTTACAAACCAGTTAAAAACTAGAATTTTCACCAAGTTTGGTTCTCATTTACAGTATACATATTCTGGACAAGGATTCTCTTTCTGTACCCATCGTTACTTCCTGAACCGGTCTTTGAAAGTCGCGCTTTGCCCCAGCGTTCTCGTGAAATCTCTGCTGCCGTGTCTTTGATTGGAAGGAAGTGAATAGTTTAACTATTCGTGAGTCAGCCAGAGCAGTGTACGATTAATTTCATGAGTGCTGTTCGAACTTGAATCTATTCTTCTCTATGAACAAGACTTAGTGTGCTCATTCATTGATATCTTGTAGAGCATAAGTAAGATAAGTAGTGCATTCTTTAACATTTTGAGGCGCAACCCTTTCCCAATGCTGAAAAAAGAGCAGCCGTTGCCATCGATCGAATTAACTACCAGCAAGATGGCGGATGATCGAAACGTTCATCGCATGCCACAGATCTAGAGAACCCTTTTTTGACGACAGCTGGCTTCTCAAAAAAGGGTTCTCTAGATCTGTGGCATGCGATGAACGTTTCGATCATCCGCCATCTTGCTGGTAGTTAATTCGATCGATGGCAACGGCTGCCCTTTTTTCAGCATTGGGCAATCTATCCCGCTGTTCTCGCATTCTTCCATTTTTCAGCAGATGTCAGTGCCGTTAAAAATAATCGTGACATTTTTTTTGACGGGAAATGACGTGCTAAAATGTAAAGGATTCTCGTGGAGCTATGTAACCCGCAACTATTTTTATAGAAATCCAATCTAATCTTCGTGACTGGCAACAGCCAAAACGTCAGAGTTCGGTGTTCCCAGAGCGGGAACACTGCGCGTTAAAGGGTTAAAGAACCCAGTTGAGGACATCGCAGTCTCCACTGGAAGACAATCTCCCGGCACCCCCTATGCTAATTTGCACCCCGTTCACTGCTTCCAAATTTAAAACACATCTGTGTCCGGAGCAAAAGATTTGAACTAATCAGCTCAGCTCGTTCAACTTATTCTTTCCTTCGCAGCGTTGCGCTTGATGGTACTTTCAGCAACGTCCATCCCATGGAATCAATCGCATACCACCTGTCAAGCCCTCATACCGGGATCCCCACGGAGACCCCCTGCCCTGACCACATATTCGATTTCCCACCCCCGTATTAAAGGTCCACGAGTATGAGCATCTCGACAGGTCACGATTGCGCATGGGTCTTAAGGTCAAACGGAACCTGCCAACAAGACCTTGATGTATACTGGTTGTCAAGCTTGTCAGCAAGTGGCGCAGTCGGTAGCACACGGCTACCGACAGGGGGATTAGAACGTTTTCTTTTCTTTTTGCGTTCAGCGGTGAGGATTTTTTTGTTTTCTTTTCCCTTTCCTTTTTTTTTTTGTTGTTGCTTAAGTTGGAATCTTCTTTTTTCGAGTCCTAATGATAGGGAATCCGGACATGATCCGGCAATGTATGGTTCTGATGATCAACTGCGATTAGCGTAACACGGTCAACTCTAGCGTAAAGGCTTTTCGCGTCGGATAAAGTTTTGACATCGCTGGTTTACAAGCCACATATTTTGTCGTGTTTTAAGCCGGAGGATGGTAAAGGAAGTGTTTGACAGCAGAAAATAAAGAGAATCGTGCTATTTCATATCCTTTATTTTTTTGCTGGTTATCAATTACACGTATTTATTTTTTATATACTTATTTGCACAAATATTAGGTTGTAACGAAAGTTTCCCGCCACCGCAAACTTCGCCAACACACAGTTCTCGTTGGCGTATTTGCTCATATTTTGTCAAACGATTTTTGGCATTTGAAAGAAAGAGGTTTATTTTATAACATTGTGTTGTGAATTCTGTAAAAAATATAGTTATCATTAAGTATAAGGTGTCTCAAATAGAACTATAGAGGATTAGAACCATCATTTACTTCCAGTTGTGTTGCAAAAAGTCAGCTACAGAATATCAACGAATTATGAGTACAGCTTTAAGTACTATTGTTGTATCATGTGACACTGTGCAGGTTTGGTGCCGAAAGTTCAAAAACAGTTATCTAAGGAGTTAGAAGTTAGTATTTCAGGCAGATATGGCGGAAAACTTTCGTTTCAACCTGAAACTTTTTTCTAGTCGCTAAAATTACTTTTTGTTCGCTTAGCTCCTTTCTGATGTTAGTTATAGGAATTATAATTCAAAATATGGCAAGGCAAAGCTATGAAAAATAGCATATTTTAGGCATCTCACGATGCTCGAAACGGTACTTATCGGTGTAGTTCGAAAAAATCATGTGATTTTGGTACATAAGTACAAATAAATTAATTATTTGTACTTATGCATTTCAAAATTTACTCAGGCATTTCAAAATTTTGAAACTGTTGCTTACAAGCTGAACTATATACTGAAATAAACGATCAATCTGTATCAGTTTCAAAACTTTTAGAAAAAATTCTTAAAAATCTGAAATTTTGCTAAAGGTGTCACTCTTAGAAAAATTTTGCAGCTCCATGTTTAAGAATTTTTTCTGAAAATTTCACAAAAGGCACAGCTTTTTCGCTTATTACAGTATGTAATGCAGCTTATGAAGAACCATCTTTAATTTTTTGGAGACCATGGGGCTATTAGTTTATTTCAATTTGTGTACCGAGGCTAAAAATAGTTTTTTTTTTACTTCGAACTGCAGCCTTAATAAATTTCTTGTCGCAGCTCGATACTAAATACTTTTGGTAAAATCCAGTAATACTCGATATATGATGTTGTTGCCAAGGCAAAGGCACTAGACCTAACTGCCAAAGAGAGGGATGCCTTGGGCGAAAGACTTTTTAAAGGGTTTTTAAATTAGGCTTTCTGGAAATGGACGCAATCTCTTTGCGAGTGCATTTGCAAAATCGGCTCGCATCGGTTAAATTTCGATTTGATGAAAATATACCCCATGATCATCATTAGACCCTCCGGTAGGTGTGCTAGTGTGTTTATTACTTTATAGATTTTTTCAAAATGGGTCATAATCCATCAGATCTCTATAAATAGACATCACAAGTGTACACAGAGAATTTCGGCTGATAAAATCAACCCGAAAATTTTCCAGCAACATATCAATTCCAATTTCAGTTAAGAATGGCTAATAATAGCCAACAAGTTTTTCACAGAATAAGGCGCATAGAAAGTGATAAACACTAAAATAATTTTTAATATTTGATTATAGTTTTTTTTTTAAACTTTGATTTTTACTACGGGGCCTCTAAAATGGTCGGGCCGATAGGCTAAAAGGCTAAAGTCTACTGAGTCTGAAGGGTAATCTAATTCTGGTTGCAGCCACTAGTACCGCGAGCAGTGGCGGCTCCTTCATGAGCAAGTGAATCCCTAAAGGAAAAAAAAAAGACGCATTAGCAAATTAAATTAAAAAAAATATTAAGGACATTTCTAAATTTTTGTGAATTAAAAGCGTGAGTTTTACTCCCCCCCCACCTATTATTAAATATGCTTATTGCAGCTAACGCACCGTATTAATGGTTACAACAGCACAGTTCTTCCGATCGCACTTGGTACCGGAGAAATGCCCTTCTGAACCGCTCTCTGAGAACAGAAGTGGAGAAAGTTGCGATAGAAGCAAGGCGCTGCTGATATCATTCCTTTCGCACATTTTCAGTGTGCGCATGGACCATTTTTTTGCGGTTATCTATTCCAGATTCTCCCTTGGTTTCTTATATTCGGTTAGTTAATCCATTTTTCTTTCATTTTCTTATTATTTTATTAATTTTTTTCTTTTGACAAACTAGTGTTAATAATTAAGCTGCAAGCCAAATAAGTGTTTTGGAGCTAAAGCAATTATATTCTTCAATATTATCCTTTGAAAAAAAATTGAAATAAACTGAATCAAGACAACACCTTTGCTAAAATTTATCTTGGTGACGAAATGTAAGACAAAATATGACTTGTTTACTTTCAGTTGCGTACATTGTTTTCCTTTCACTGCTGGAAGCGCAGATATATTTTAATTTATAAGGTGCGTCGTATATGCATATTTAATTTTCGAAATTTATTTTGTGAACCACCATTTAAATAACCCACGAACTGCCACTCACCGCGAGAAAGACATTAGAAAGCTTCCGTGTTGATACATACACTACTCAAAGTCTCAGACTTCAGTAAAATTAATCTTGGCTGATCCCTTACGGAAGCATCCTTTGCCTGTACAAAGTCGAGAGTGCGTTCTCAAAAGTAAATCAGACTTGTGCTAGATAGAACTGGAGAAACAACCTTCATAGGCGTAACTGGGTAGGCTTTTCGGATATTTCTAGGGTGAGCTAAAGCCCATCCTCTAGTCTTATTCTTGAAATATCAAATATAATTTTGTAGTGTGGGCAAAATCTATCCAATATGGGCTTAGCCCACACGCAGTTTATGCCAACAAATCCGACAATAGTTACACAAGTATCAAAGGGCAGAGCTATTGATAAGACTTTTTTTAGGGAAAGAGATGTCAAAGGTACCAGAAATAAGACTAGTAAAAGACTTAATTTTGCCAACTAGATATCTAATTTTACCAAGTTTTATAGAATTTTGCGAGTGTTGGGGGGGGGGGGGGGAGATTCCGTTATCCCCCCCTTTATCAAGGGCCCAGTTAAAGGAACTTGCTCAACCTTTAATGTAGGAATATTTAAAGGAATTCAAATGGGCGTTTATGAGAATTAATCGGGGAAAATAGTTTCACAAAAATGTACGCACTTTCTTGTTTACGTATGACAGAAGAAACAGTTATAACTTTAAAAAAATTATAGAATGAAATCCCTCCCTTGGTAGAAATTGCAATCTCCTTCCCCATTCGTATTCCCTGAAGATTTTCAGTTAGCTGTTCGACAAGCACCCATCTCGGTAAACTAAGTTTTTTGTCTCCCTCTTGCTTCCTCATGTATATATGCATGTTGCCTGGTATAGCAACTCATACATCATCTTCCTTTTACCGAAGAAGACCCTATAACCACTTTTAACCTCGGCAGAGTTCACCGTATCATTTCGGGAAGGTCGTCAGCCTTGCCAGAAATCTGCAGAAGGAGGCAGGATCCCTATATGCTTCATCAGAACGCCTCCTCTCCACCAGAGATATCGATCACGTGACCTGCATGGAAAATGATTTACTATGTGCTCTATCCTACCCGATAACAGGGAAGAGAATATACTATATATATACGTATACTGTGTTAGCCTTACACTATTATTTTAGTTTCTGGGTTTATTTTTTTTTCTCCGGTTCGTTTTTTTTTAAACGCCCATTTGTATTTTTTTACCTTATGTTTCCCTCTTGCGTTTCAACCCCGGAAACAAAGGAAACAATTGCCAGCTTTCTGATCCCATTCAATGTCATCGTGTAACTAATATACTGTCGAGATATGAAGAATGTGCGATATATTACACAGAGTGAGGCGAAAGTTGAGGCTTATTCCGGTCAGTATATTAACCGGGTAATTTTCGATTCGCAATGGAATGAAATGGAATTATTATTCTTTTTTTTCTTTTCTTTTCTTCATGTGATTGATTTTTGCCTGAACAATCGTAGCGATTTGCATACGTATTTCGAATTTTCTCCGGTATCGTTTTTTTTTTTTTTTTTTTTTTTTAAATACGCATGTAACCCGTGTGTGGAATATAACGGGATGTTGAAATTTGTGTCACAGAGACGAGAAGGGTGTGAATCGAAAAATTTAATTATGGTAGTTGGCACTGTTAGGCGCCGAAACTAATGAGTAGATCTTTTAAAATCTGTAACATGATACGCAGAAGCGAAAAGAATAAAAAAATAAAAAAATGTGACACCGATCTCAAAACTTCTTGGAATAAAACTCTGGTAAAATGTTCGTTGTCGTAGTTGCGCTTTTTTGATGTATGAAGAAAGCATTTAATGCACTGAAGCAAAAAGAAAGAAAGATTTTATCTAAAAAATATCCACTAGGCGGCGCTTTGCATGTGAATACAACAAATTAGAAAAAAAAATATATATAAAAGAAGTGTAAACTCTTAATATCAAAAACACTTTCTACATTTATTAAGAAATTTTTGATCATTTAACTAGCTTGAGTCATGTGTCTAAATTCGCCATTTTTCCATGCCAAGCGCACCTTGCAGACATTATTGAGCACTTTTAAAAAATTCATGGACGCATCTCTCGTAGTCCAAACACGTAGTTGATGGCAATCCGTTCTCCCTTTTTAGCTATGCTGGATGCTGGATGTTACAGGAAAATTTTGATTAAAACCATCTTGTATATCATTCAGGAAAAGTGTCACATTTAGATGTTTCGGCTAACAGGAGACATTTGGGAAAAACAATAACAATTTTTTTTTTTAAAGTCAAGCTGTTTAATTCCCAAGTAATCCAATCATTGATTTGACTTAACTGAATAGATATTTTTGTGGTATATCTAGAGCGGGGTTTAGCTCTCAGATAAGGATTCATCCCCTATCCTTGCAGTAGACTATTTAATTTTAATAGAGTGGGCATAGCTCCTTGTAGCTCCCAGCCAATTACACCAATGAATGCAATCAAATGTTAGTTTTTGAATGAGCCTAAAATAATTTCCCTCATAGTTTATTAAAAGCATTTAAATACTGAGCTATTATCAAAAGTAAATGAATTTATAGGTAAGTGTGCTGAGAGTTAAAAAAAGCAATAATCAACAAAATTTCACAATTTTTAACGAGGTTAGATTTTAATTAGTTATATGTATATATAAATGATCAAAAATAAATAACATCACTACAAGAAGGTGAAACAAAAAAAGTGCCTTAAAACTATGCGAGAGTTTTCTGTATTCCTTTAAGTAGGCTTAATTCCTTTAAGTCTTTATCGCTACGGATCACTATGGAGTCCGTACAAGCGAACTGAAATAAAGTCCAGCAACAGGATTAGCCTACAAACGAATGTCGATGGTGCGTCCCCAACGATCTGGATATCTTTCGAAGATAGCGAATTTGACATCTCCGCATGCCTGCGTTGGAGGACATATGTTCGACAAGCACACCCTGATAGAAGAACAACGATAAGATCCGGTGCTGACCCTGTGAACTTGTAAAAAATTTTTCCATCAGGGCTGTTTTTGGGTTTCTGTCTTTTTGTAAATCCATCGCATTTTTTTTTTTTTCAGAAATCTTGTGGATGTGGGTGTGATGTGATACATAAGCGCACCCACGGAGCCCTCCCTCCCCCCCTGAAGGTAGTTAGAAGTGAAAAACATTAAAAATTGAAAATTGTGATTCACCCTTTTAGGCGCAACCCATTCCCAATGCTGAAAAAAGGGCAGCCGTTGCCATCGCTCGACTTAACGACCAGTAAGATGGCGGACGATCGAAAAGTTCATCGCGTGCCACAGATTTAGAGACCCGTTTTTTGGGCACAGCCAGCTGCGTCAAAAAAGGGTCTCTAGAAACGTTTTGATCGTCCGCCATCTTGTTGCCCTTTTTTTCAGCATTGGGCCATCTATCCAGCTGTTCTCTCATTCTTCCATTATTCAGCAGATGTCAGTGCTGTTAAAAATAATAGTGACAATTTTGTTACGGGAAATGACGTGTTAAAAAGTAAAGGATTCTCGTGGAACTATGTCACCCGCAACTATTTTTATAGAAATTAAATCTATTCTTCGCGACTGGCAACAGTCAAAACGTCAGAGTTTGGTGTTCCCAGAGCTGGAATACTGCGCGTTAATGGGTTAAATTTTTTCTATTTTAAATTTGTCTTTAAATTATTTCTAAAATCCTTTTTACCAAAAAAAAGTTAGTTTTTAAATAAAAACTTCCAGATAGTGTATGGAACACAGTTAAAATCGGTTACAACATCACTGAAAAAATCAGATAATTATCCGACTCTGTAATGAATTTACATTGCTCGTGGGCTTGTGTTCTGTGGGCAAGTCGACTGGTACAAAATATTTTGACGTTTTAAGAGAATTATAACTGTAATCGAATTCACTATAACCGAGTTCATTAGTATTTGTAGCCCTCCCCCTCCCCTTAAACTAAAATCCTGGGTGCGCCACTGGTGTGATACCTTAGGTTAGGGATAGCAAACATTTTCCCATTGGTGTGTCAATTAAATTACGGTTTATTTTCAGGTGTCCAGTGAGCCACTTGCCGCATTTCTCTTTAAAAATTATCTTTAAGCTCCTACTTTGATTTCAAACTATTGAATTATATTTTGTAATTGAATCGGTGAGTGCAGAAACCACCTCAGTCACAAAAAGGAAATTTTTTTCAGGAGAGAGAAAAAACTTCATAACTCCTCCAAATTTTCAAATATTTAAACTTTTTCCTCTATCTTAACATGCATTTATGTTTCTGTCATGCAAATATTACCTAATTTATGAAGTTTTATGAAGTTTTTTCTCTCTCCTGAAAAAAATTTCCTGTTTGTGACTGAGGTGGTTTCTGCACTCACCGATTCAATTATATTTGCTATTTAGTTATTAACTTTTATTCAATATAAGTTGAATAACAGCAATTTAATATGTATCAGTGGCGAGTCACCGAAATACCTGCCGTGTGCCACCTAGTGGTACGCGTGCCATAGGCTCACCATCTCTGCTTTAGGTTATATAACGGTTGAGTTTCGCCGATGCCCCAGTTGTTGAAGTGAAGATTTCCTTAGTTGGTGCCATTTTGAATTCGCCGGACAAATGTCGTCAACTCTGGGTGGAAAATGTATTTCTCTTCAAGATTTTTTCCCCCTTTTAATCTTAAAACAGTTTTAAATCAGACCTGCAACATAAAATGGCCTTACGCCATCAGTTGGTAAAATCATCGACTCCACACACTAATCTTTAAGGTTAACACTTTTATTTCCAAGTTCGGACAGAGGCCCCTTTAGTTCCGAAGCTGTCTTTTATCTTTACACTGCAGTCTCTAAAAGCTCCCGAAATTAAATACTTCCCTAGTTACTACGTCAGTCGGCAGGGCGCAGCACGATTGCGAAGGCCTTACCCTCAAACGTAATTAGTTGACCAAATTGTCAATCAAGCCATGAGAAATATTTGCTTAGTTAGGACTTCCAAAAGTGCGCAGCAGGGAAACCGCAGAAAACGGCAGATACTGCTAATGCAACAATTTTCCTCTTTCACGAACTCCAAAAATCGTCTCTGAACGTAATATTTGTATGGCCAAGAAACAAACTTTACAGTAAGAGTAACAGAGATTAAAGAAGGTTTTTTTTCAGATGACATTAAATTAAATTAGATTAAATTGGAAAAGGTTATTTTATTATTATTATTATATATATATATGAGACGTCAAATATTTCAGTAAAGTGCCAGAGTTAAGGCAGGTAAAACGGTTTATTAAACATTATCTTTAAGTTACAATTTAGAGTGAGGAGAGGAGAGGGGAGACGGGTACAAAAATCAGCGTGGACTCATTAAGCAGTTCCAGTGACAGAAATCTCCTGAATTTCGAGGTGCGGGTGTATTTACGTTCATCATACCACGTGGGTTGGTAAGACATACCTCTCTCTTATCTCTAATCGAATTACATACATTTATGAACATGACCTGCATCCGGGATTACAAAGGCGCGGGGACACGTGTACACTCTAAAGAACTCAGAATCGACAGCCTGATGTCTGACAATTAACAAATAAATAAAACATAGCTCCAGAGCGCGCGTGGCAAGTAAGACAGAAAAGCAAAACTTACAGTGAAAGTACCGCTTGAACAATACACAAACTAGTAAAACCCAAATTACCTTTTTATACATTACAATATCCCCCCCCCCCCCGGCAAAAGAAGTCTGACGAGCAATATCATTGAGGTGGCCAGTCTCTCACTTGCGAGTCTGACGTCCTTGCAACCTAATCTTAAAACTGCGAACTAATCTAATTTTCAAGTTTAGACACCTTAAATTTTTCTGACTAGAATTCTGGAGTTATGTTGTACAACACTTGAGGGGCAGGATACAGTTTCTAAAATTTGACAAAATATAATGATGAAATAGTACGAAAATCTTACAATAAACAATAAAACAATGAGTGCGCACAATTTTTTTCAAAATATCACAAGTAAAATATTTACAACCTAGGTGGGATACAATAATACTGTACAACAATATAATAATATAATTAAACAAAATGGATAAACATGGCTGACATTTATTTTCTTTGGCAAATACTTATGGCTTTGGCTTGCATGGCATAAAGTGAATGGAATGAAAATAATCTGGAAAAATGGAGTTGGCAAAATGGAGTAAATTATGTGTATAGTGTGTCGAAAATTTCGAAAACCATAGCTGTGAAACAGCAGTACTAACACGAAAGTTTGCTAGAAGGATTCGGCAAGGTAATACAATAAATGATAGCTGCATGAGGTACTGCATTTATGTGACCTGACATTTTTTTATTTCTAGCAATGACTTGTTGTACTTTCTTATTTGGTTATTACTAGTATCTCTTAACAATCTGAGGGCGAATACTCTCCTCAGTGGTTTTATTACTAGTTAACCGTCTAGGCAAATTTAAATTCTTATTACATGTTAAAATATGGTTAGAGCATCATTATTCAATAAAGGAAATAATATAGTATGATCATTTTGACACACAAAAATTTTACACAGTAAATATTCAAAATAAAACATCTACATTTAAGCAAACCTAATATAATGCAAGAATTTTTTTTATTTACATTGACACAATAAGTATTTGTTGTTTTCATTTAAGTTATCGTACCCGGGTGCATGAATTTGTCATAAATTTTCAAGTGACTTTTCAGTGAATAAAATGACATAAGTAAATTAGAATTTGTGTCAAGTTGAGAGTCCCAATCGGTAAGTCATTTCAGGTAAATAATCAAATGAATCTAAACTACGTCATAGTATGCAAAGAACAAAAATTCAAATTTCAAATCTTCAGGAAATATAGGTAATGTAGTATTAATTTAAGCATTAATTTAATAATAGTAAGACCAGTATAAAACTTCAATTGAAATAAAATATTTAATAACAAAATTCAATTGTAAACTTACCTTAATGAAAATACTATATTAATCAAAACAAGCGCAGATATATCAATACAATTTTTTTTTCTTTCTATTTTTCTTTTTTTATCAACATTAAAATAGCACTTTTAAAATAACACACACAACTGATAATCAGTTAAATATAATACTCTAATGTTCACCTCAATTCTGAAAATATAAGGCGCTTACTTCACTTAATCAATATCCACAAATTGAAATCGGCATTCTTCAACGATAAGCAAAAAAAAAAAAAAAAAAAAAAAAAAAAAAAAAAAATCTTCTCTCACAGATTAAAGGAAAGCAGGAGAAGGAGGTTCGGTCAATATAAGCTGTATCGCACCACACATAAACAAAATATTCGGCATGATGACGAACGGCAAAACACTTTTCTCCCACTAATTACTGCAAGAAAGAGGTGAGTTATATCGCAGCTGTGATGTTGCCAGGCGTTCCTCGGGGGGGGGGGGGCTTGGATTGCAATGAAGGCAGTGAAACTCCGTCGATTTCCATCGGATTTTCCAAATAGCAGCGGACGTGCGGGAAAAAAAAAAATGAAAAACGAGGCGCAGATTTCTGGATGGTAAACACTCTACAGAAAGATCATCTCAGATAACTGAGGGCAGGCACTTCTTTTATTTACGTGTCGGCATCAGCGTCGTTAGTCGCTATGGAAAACTCAGGAGCGGAAATTTTTTCGATGGGCTTAAGGGAGGTCAGACGATTGTAGTTTGATCTTCCACGGCAACAGAGCATTACAGAAAGCAGGGAATGAGGAAGTCCAGATATCTGCAGTCGGTGAAGGGCAAGTTAGTTCTACTCCGTCGTATCTCTCTGATCGGCGTGCTCCGCATCTTTGGGTAAGCAGTGTACCCCGTCTCCCGACTATTGAGCGTTAATTTTTTACAATTTAAAAGTTTTAATTGGCACACAGGCAATCATCCTGTCGACTATTTGAGACGTCAGATATTTCAGTAAAGTTCCAGAGTTAAGGCAGGTAAAACGGTTTATTAAACATTATCTTTAAGTTACAATATAGAGTGGGAAGAGGAGAGGGGAGACGGGTACAAAAATCAGCGTGGACTAATTAAGCAGTTCCAGTGGCAGAAATCTCCTGAATTTCGAGGTGCGGGTGTATTTACGTTCATCATACCACGTGGGTTGGTAAGACATAACTCCGCCTCTCTCTTATCTCTAATCGAATCACATACATTTATGAACATGACCTGCATCCGGGATTACAAAGGCGTGGGGACACGTGTACACTCTAAAGAACTCAGAATCGACAGCCTGATGTCTGACAATTAACAAAATAAATAAAACATAGCTCCAGAGCGCGCGTTGCAAGTAAGACAGAAAAGCAAAACTTACAGTGAAAGTACCGCTTGAACAATACCCAAACTAGTAAAACCCAAATTACCTTTTTATACATTACATATATATATTAGCCGTATTTTTAAATCTTAACTGATCACACTTCAATAGTGTGTGAGAGAGAAATCCTACTTAAAAAGTTATCGTCTTGAAATCCTAAAAAAACTTTTTAATTTGACATAAGAGAAATTAATATTTAATTATTATGACATATATATTTTTCTAATACATTAATATGCGACTCATAACGTCAATATTGCAGATGTTAGCCTTGAACATGTAAATGATGTTGAAATTATTGGCGGAAAAATGGTTTTGCTTAGTTCATCTTTCTGGATTTTATAAATTTAGCCATTATAATGAATCCAAATAAATGGTGCTCATGGATTGTTTTGATTTGTCTAAAAAATATGTAGGAGAGCTTCCAAGAACAGAGTCACGGCCAAAGTAAAGGCCTTTTGTATGTCAATATTCAAATATTTTAAAACTTAAATTGTACCACCTCATACACATGCTAGAATCCAATCGCTTAAAGAGCAAAAGCATTCAATCATTTACTGAGAAAAGAGGAGATTAATTTTAAACAAATAATTTGAATAAATATTCACTTTATCTAGCTATAAATTTTCAACTTTTTATTCGACAAAAGATTAAATTTTTACTCCTTTAGAAGCCTGTATGTCTTGTTTACAATTTTGTTCCTTAGAAGTAGTTATTTACTCCTTGAAAAACCAAGTTAGGCTATTATAAAAAAAAATTACATTTCTTTCTCATCAAAGTTAGATTTTATTTCTGAATTTTATAGTGATGCTTATTTTTCGTACCACTTTTTTTTAACCTTTTGAGGCTCAGCCCTTCCCCCAATGCGGAAAAAAGGGCAGCCGTTGCCATCGCTCGACTTAACTACTAGCAAGATGGCGGACGATCGAAACGTTCATCGCGCGCCACAGATCTAGAGACCCTTTTTTGACGACAGCAGCTGCTTTCGTTCGATCGTCCGCCATCTTGCTGGTAGTTAAGTCGAGCGATGGCAACGGCTGCCCTTTTTTCAGCATTGGGCAATCTATCCAGCTGTTCTCGCATTCTTCCATTTTTCAGCAGATGTCAGTGCTATTAAAAATAATCGTGATCATTTTTTTTACGGGAAATGACGTGCTAAAAAGTAAAGGATTCTCGTGGAGCTATGTCACCCGCAACTATTTTTATAGTAATCAAATCTATTCTTCGTGACTGGCAACAGTCAAAACGTCAGAGTTTGGTGTTCCCACAGCGGGAACACTGCGCGTTAAAGGGTTAATGCATTGCTAAATGACTAAAAAAAACTGACCTCGATAAAATACATGATGCGAAAAATGACAGCTAGGTTTTAATTACATGTTTCCCTAACTGTTATCGCACGACATAGATGCATGCATTCTGCACAGTTAACATACAGATCCTGAAATGATTTTAAATTTTCGATGTTCTAAAGTTGCAGGAATCCTGAGGTATCTATGCCAGCCATCAACCATAACAGATAACATGTCCTGTTAGGGGGGTTGAAGCTGTACGGAAGATGTGTCTTGCTGTCGGAGACTAGGTATCTAGATAACAATTCTTGACAGATCGTTTTCGGTCTTGAATTCGTAGATACTTGTGCAGACAAGCATGACTTGCGCAAGCTCGTGATGCAAAAACAAAACAACAGACCCCCAACTTGATACATCTTGAGAAAGAAGAAAAAAATTAGCATTTGAATATAACCAGTTAATGCATATAAGGGATGGGGAGCATAAGTTAACTTATGAGTGTTTGGAGTTTAGTTGTAAAACATGCACGGGAAATGCAGCAACATTTCGTATGATTATTATTGTGTTTAGACCACAGGGAAAGATGTCATTATGCTTACAACACCAGGAACATAAGTGGAGCTGCAATGCTGGTATTTTTAGACAATGAAATACTTCGAAAAAAAGATTTTAAAAAATGTTACTGGTTAAGATATATTTTAATAGAAAGGGGTTTTTGGAGCATTTTATTTCAGTTTTAACATTGCAGTGAATTTTTAAATATTTCATATTTATTCAATAATGAGTTTAACTTTTAAAATTAAATAACTTTTTCTTCAGATTTCCTTTTTTATAGTTTAGCTTATGAAGTGTGCGTTTACATTTTCCTTGCACATGTTGTGTGAACCTCATTTTTTCTCCAATAGGGATGGACGCGAGAAGCGAGAAATCTCGCATTCTCTCGCGTTCTCGTCTCGCTGCGAGACGAGACAGGCAATTTTTTGCGAGACGAGACAGAGTCTTGTCTCGCGCGAGATTTCTCACGAGAATTTCTCGTCTCGCATAAATTTATCGTATGAATTACTTTTCAATCAGAACAGCAGTGCTGTATTTGAGGAGGTATGCTATCTTGAGAAAGGAGGGTACACTTTGCCTGAAGCCTCTAATGTTTAACTTGCGTCTAATTTGTTATCGTTACTGATATACTATCAGCACTCTACAATACACACAAACACGTAACATTTAAAATTAGGACTGCATGGGGGATATACAAAACACACAAAGGAGAGGATAAAGAAAGAAACTGGAAAAAGAAAGAAAACAGAGAAGAGTAGAAGGCAGAAAAATAATGAGTAAACAGAGGAAAGGCGGTACGGTAAGTCCAAAGCCTGACCGCATTTAGATGGGGCCCAGGGGCACTAATTTTGGGCCCCTTTTACTATCACTAGTATTTTAACACATTTTTGACAGCTGTTGAGTTCCGCAATGCAAATCTTGTTTAAGATTTCTTAAATTGAATTTTAAAATTACTTGCATATATTTGAGCAAGCTACATTTAAAAATTATTTTTATTTTAAAATTTGTAACCCATTTGTATCATTAGCTCATGTGGACGCTAGGTCAGGGATGGCTATTATACGACACTCCTGTTCGTACTTTTGAAATTTCAATTTAAGAAACCATAAAACTATAATATAACACTTCAATTATCCTTTATAAAAGAAATATGTTTATATTTTTTATCACTTTTGCTTAGTGCTTTTCCGTTTAAGACGTTTTCCACTTAATATGTTTGATCAAATCTGGGAAAAGTTCTTGTAACACACACACACGTGTGTGTCTCTATTGTCGGTTGCAATGGAATAGCCAAGGGGGTGGGTCACAACCCCCCATGAGGAATTTTTTGCCATACAAAATGTATATTCTTCACTTTCGTATCGCACTCTCGTATATATATATGTATGTGTGTTGCAGTAGTCGTAACCCCCCCCCCCCAAATGAAAAATTTCTGGCTACGCCAGTGGTCGGTTGTATAAGTGGGTTCCACTGTGTCTTGTTATATGTCTATCTAGGTAATAATTTTATGCAAAAAAAAATGCTCCATGTATAAATTTTAATATAATAATTACAGAACGGTTTTTTTTAAAGAAACCATTCATTTATTAATTTACGCAGAGTAATCGTTGCTTCTAAATAAAGCCAATGGAATTCAATTATCTTGTTAGAGAACTTTTTTTTAGATTATTCTTTTAATTAGCCTCCTCCCCCCAACTGATCATTGATGTCAACATAGATATTCGGTTTCATAGGTCTGATATTGTAGTTTTTTGTAAATATTTAGATAGCTTAAAAATGAGGTTTGAATTGCAAGTGAGTTTTAATGTCTAATTCATATTTACGCATAACCCAGAATTATGAATAAATTATTCAAGTATGCTATCATTATTTTTTCATGGAAAAAAATTCCAAACTTATTTAGAATGTATGGCTATAATTATTATAATAATTACACTTTTTTAAATAGTTGATGTAAGTATGCTTGCTTTGATATTATATGCTCTGATTATGTACTTAATAATTGTGATTTTTTGTTTACTTATAATATGGCTACATTTCATCAAAATGGCTGAATACGTATGTAATTAAAACTTATTATTTCATATTTTCTAATAAACTAATTTTTATAAATAAAATGTTTCATCTGTTACTAAAAATGCTTCTTTCACCATAAGCCAAACTATGCGAACGCAAATGAATGATCTACTGGAGTGATTTCGCTAATACAACGCTGGGTCTCAGCGGAGCATTCTAAGATCTATGCTGAGAAACAACCATGGTCACAAGTCTTCTCTGTTGTCTCTTCTTTTTGATGGTGTGAACGAACAGGTTAAGCCCGGGTTCCCGATAAAATATGAAACGCATATCTCATATACTAAAATGAGAGGGGTGATAAGCAGGCTTTACTATAATTATCCCATCAACAATTGAAAATTTTATTAATTCGCTATTCCCCACATCGGGGCCGCTTGATTAGATTAAAATTTTATTTGCGGAACATGCCCCGAGTTCTGTATCATTCACAAAATTCAAAACTTTATATAATTTCAAAAGCAAATGAAACTTCCAAGAATCATACGTATTACATTTATGCAGTTCCGGAAATAATTAAATAAAAACAAATATTTTTTCAGTGTCATGTCACATTATACATACGGATTAAATCTGAATTTTTATCACTTCAAATGCACATATGAGCTAATATGGTAACTAATATATGTACTAATATGGTAATATGTAACTAATTGTTATTATTAATATTAATTTTCAATAAAATAGCATTAATGTTACTAAAAATATGGTAACAAAATCACAGTCCTTAATTTCGCGAGACGAGACAGGCAATTTCTTTGCGAGACGTGAGACGAGACAAAGTGTTTGCGAGACGAGACGAGACAGCCCTGTTTCTCGTCTCGCGTCCATCCCTATTCTCCAAATAATATTTTCGACTGCAAAATGCACCATTTCTCTAACAGATCTTTCTGATGCGTAGTGCTGAAGCAATATCTGTGCTTTCGTTAACTCCAGTTATGGTTTTTTTTGTGTTTGAAAATTTTTCCCCTTCAAAAAAGCCTTCTATTGGTTTAACAGCATATATTCAGCGTATCAATTTTATTAGGTTTAGAAAGGAATGACAATATCAAGAGCAAAGAGCTTTGCATGAAGGCATTATGCGTGTGCGTGATCGATTACGACTACAATTACTTTTCTTTTTCAGATGACTAAGATTAGATTACGGTAATCCCAAACATTAAATTGGTCGATTGCGATTAGGTTACAATAATCAAAATAATAAAAAATTCTGATTACGATTACTTATGGTGAGATTACGATTACAAAATATCTTTTTGTGAACATTCATAATTTTAAATTGTACAATGTTTACGCAGAGGACCGCAATAATTAACAAAAAACTCTCAAAAGAAACTGCTGCTTAAAAGATATAATAATTAAAATTTCGTAAAATAACACACATAAAAGGACCCTTGAATACAGGTTTAACCTGTTTAAGTAATGCCCTGCAATAATACAAAAGCTGAGATTTTTGTCTTCATGTGCTTCCCCGCTCACAGATCTCGCGAAATGCCCTGATGGACCCAGAGAGGACCGAAGAGTGTAAGCAACGCTTGCCGGGAACTTTTGACTTTACGTCTTTTTAACAATGTAAATGAACATGTTAAATCGTGGTTGAATATTTCTTTCAGCATATTGAATTGACTGTCAAAAGCAGGAACCCCAAGAAATTTAACGAAGACTTCACACACAGTTTAATTAGTTTTTTCTTTTACCTTCATTTGACGTAAAAATTGAGTGAACGTAATCCTGAAATTGCCTCAAGCGATTACGATTACGAGGTGCTTAGATTACGATTATACTGCACTTATTTAATCATAATCTAGAAATTTCATTTTCTAGATTACAATTACAGGGGGATTTATGTTTTCAGATTACGATTACAGATTAGATTATTTCTAAAACTAAATTTCTAGACTATGACTAAATTGCGATTACACAGAAAGTGCAATCAATTATAATCGATACGATTACACGAAGTTTGGTAATGAAGACGTGGAAGAATCGGTGAAAAACCACATTTGAATTGGTGAAAGGCCAAAGAAAAATTTCTGATTAAAATTTCTTCTGTTAAAAAACAACAATCGAAAATCGCTATTAACATTGGTAATCGATTCGATTGTGAGAAAAATCCTCTACTGCCTTGAGCATACATGCGTATTTTGGAGGTGATGACTTTATACAAAGCGATCGGACTTCAAAATTAATCTAAAACCATAAAAGTTCCTTACACTTCGATTCTTTTCTGAATAGCGGGCGAAATGCCCACACGTAATCCAGGGGGGGGGGGGTGCCCCCCCTGGATTTTTGTATGCAGTGTTTTCCCTTGCTGTTTTGCTCTTTCCAACATGGTAGTTTAAGTACGTTGAAGAAGGTCCAACATGGTACGTTGAAGTAGTCTTTGCCCACCCTTGAGTAGTCTTTGCCCCCCCCCCCTTGAGTAGTCTTTGCCGCCCCCCCCCCTGCGAAATATTCTGCGTGCGCCCATGCACACCGAATAATTCTCACGTTTTGAAGCGGATATTTTCGCAAATAATTTTGCATCGAACTTTTCGCGACTTTTAAAAAATCGAAAAAAAAAAAAAAAATTGAACAAAGTTTATTTGAAAGAGCAATGTCTGGCTTTCTTTTCTGATTATACGAAAAATTTAGTTTTCGATGGAAAATTCGGCTCGCTGGAACATAAAATGTGCGAAACAAGACCGAAAGCTCTAGAAAACACACAACTCTCTCCTCAAAAACTATCATTCAGATTATTATTATTACTACTATTATTCTGAGAAAAGCTTTTCCTCGTCTTATTTAGCCAGTGTAGCAAATTTGGTCCAGATCCGACTAACGGTCTAGCCACGTATAGAGGACACACATGCGTTGCGTACACACAAAGAGACATACATTCTCTCATTAAATAAAGCAATACAGTTAAGGAGGATTTTTTTATTTGCAAATGTCGCAATGATTGTTTGTACTTAGTGTGGGCGAGCATTAATTCGGTGCGGGACCCCTTTTTCTTTTGGGTCGAAGCCTAGTGAGAGATCCGCCTCTGGGTGACACAGGCTTGCTCGGGAGCACAGCGGAATATACGCTGTTACAGTGTTTCTGGTGTAAACTTGCTCTACGCAATCACAGTGGTTATGCCACTGAAAATGGTAGATGGCCGAAGTGTGATGGTCAAGGGTTCGGGTCCCATCGCGTGGCTGTCGATGTAACGGTCTGGAGTTTTGGTAGGTTTTCTCAAGATGTAACGTGAATACGCGTTAGAACGCCTTAGAAAGTCCTCCTAACCAAGGCATCCCCCCCTCCTTGGCAGATCGCCCTAGTGTAGCGTTGCCATAATAACACACAACCAACTACGCAATCACATAGTTGCTATGCTCAGTGGCGGTCTAGCAGAATAGATTGAAAATTTTAAATTCCAGTCCCAATTTATTTTTTAGAGTATTGTTAATGCTTAAGATTATACCGAAATATCAAGAGACTAAGCCAAAGGGGAGTGTCACCCCCTCCCAACAGAACATTAAACATAAAACCCGTCTTAGGTGGGCCCTGCGCTGTGATAAAAGCTTTTTTAGGTCAAATCTGTCTTCTTTAAGTAATGTTTACAACTTTCAGCACAAAAAAATTTTGTAACATCAGATGTAATATTATGATTGTAATTCAAATTTACTTTCTTCCGCCTCCTGAGCAATAAAAATGCAGTTCCTTTTGCCTGTTACAGCTATTTCAAGTGAAAATGATCAGCAAAAATTGTAAAATATATTATGCTTAGTTTGCAAAGACCGACTAAGTCAACATGAGAACATCTGAAAGACATTTTTCACGTGACCCTTTTCATACCAATATTTTTTTATATATTCTGTCATACATAAAACATACTACAGTACGTAAACAGATCCTGATTACCGCTTGTGCCAACTAGGCCTCGGCCAAGGACCTCCAGCTTTTAAAGGCCCCAGAATAAGACAGTTTAAGTTCCAGTCTTCTAAAATTAGCGACTGAATGTATGTGTCAACAGGGTGTGACTGTATAGAGGCCCCAAACTCGAAGACCGGTCAATCCCTCAGTTAACGTTAGTCCGCCTCTGGATCTGCTTTTAATATTGCGTATTAAAAATATTAATTTTTGTGTCCTATGTATTATATAAAATAATAACACAAATGGGACGTGAACTAATACATATTGACCTTTGTTCAACATTTATAAATACAACAATATTAAAAATTATAGTTAAAGCTCACACACATTTGTTCTCTAAAATGACTTGATTTCTGATTTGCGTTAGAATTATGTTTATGCAGGAACTTGTCTATAAAATAATAAAAAAAAAATACTTTTTAAGGGAATTTTTAAAAAAACCCAGCTGAGTTTTCATTAAAGTCCTGTTATCCGAAATCCATACTAATACCATCAAATTACTGCGCGAAAATGTTTTTTGTTTCGTATTTGTTTATTTTGCAAAATATAGATGGCAGCACTAAAGTGAATTAGGAGAAGTTTAACCGAAGGCGCTTGAAAGATAAACAATCCCTTAATTTACAAAGACTGCAGCTTGAAAAACTTCAACCATCTCCCAGGGCCGTACCTAAGAAAAAATTTTGGGGGTAGGGTCCAAACGGTGGGAAAGACGAAATTTTCCACAAAAGATTTCACCATCATCATTTTGTTAACAAACATCGATAGGACAAGGGAGGGGGGTTTTTCTAAGGGAGAATAACATTTACTGTATTAACTTATAAAAATTAAAGCACACAATAAAATCTTACATTGAGGGGCGTAAGCGAATTTCTTTTAAAGAGGAGGGATTAAATATTATACACGTAATCGTTGTGTTAAAAGGCGTCATTGTCACGTTAAAAATTAAAAAGTGTAAACTTCTTTTCTATCGGTGGGGGTTGAACTCTACCCCATTTGTACGCCACCGTCATTGGCTATATTTTGTAACAGTACTAGAGAATTAGCAAGAGATTTAGAATATAGAGTTCCACGAAATTCCTTTCCCCTTGAACCCAGTGGCGGCTCGTGGGTTATTTAAATGGAGGTTCACAAAATTAATTTCGAAAATTAAGTATGAAGTTACGACACACCTTACAAGTTAAAATAGATTTGCATTTCCAGCAGTTAAAGAAAAAAAATGCACGCAACTGAAAGAAAACAAGTCGTCTTGGGTCTTAAATTGCGTCGACAAGATAAATTTTAGCAAAAATATTGTCTTGATTTTTTTATTTCGATTTTTTTTTTTTTTCAAAGGATAATATTGAAAAGTGTTATTGCTGCAGCTCCGAAACACTTTTTGGACTCCCATCTTAATTATTGACACTAGTTCGTAAAAAATACTGTAGTGAAAAATCATAAAAATTAAGAAAATAATAAGAAAATGAAAAAAAAAATGGATTAGCTATAGAGTTCCACGCAATCCAACCGAACTTCCAACCGACTTCCAACCGAACACAACAAGCCAAGAGAGAATCCGGAGAAGATAACGGCAAAAAAATCTGCTGTGAGCACAATAAAATTGTGCGAATGGAAACCCTTCGCTACCCCTTCCGCAACACTTTCGCACTGTCCCGGCGTCTTTCCTCAGAGACCGGTTGAAAGGGCCACTCGGTCGATCGCACGTGCGAGCGACGAAAGACTATGCTGTAGTAACCTACGATACAGTGCGTTAGCTAGAATAAACACATTTAATAATTGACGGAGGGGGGGGGTGAGAGTAAAACTGATGTTTTAAATTCACAAAAATCAAGAAGTGTACTTAACCCATTAAGCACCAAAGCTCCCGTTACGGGAAAATCTATTATATTTTTTTTTTCTTAAAATATGTTAACTCAATTTACAAAATACACATTTCATATAAACATTTACACTATAGGGTGTGTTATATAGTGTAAATGTTTATATAAAATGTGTATTTCGTAAATTGCGTTAAAATATATAATACATGTTCCCGTAACGGGAGCTTTGGCGCTTAATGGGTTAATATGTATATTTTTTAAATTTAATTTGTTAATGTGTTTATGCTTTAGTTTTTCCTCTGGTTGTTCACGTGCTCAAATGAAGGAGCCGCCACTGCACCTACATTTAAACCTGTTCAGTCCCCTCTTCGAAAACACCCAGAGGCGGAGATTTCTCTTGTGTCCTCAGTGTTGCTGCCTTCGTTAATTTTAAAATACTCATGTTCGACAAGGAGAGTTAACTTTTCTTTTTTTTTCACCGGCTTTTTGCCGATAAGATATTGCCCACTACAAATGCCTGAAGGCATCGTCGCGTTTTTAGTGTGGGGACACCCAGCGGCCGGCCAGCGTTACCTCCTGTGGAGGGACGTCCAAGTTAACATCCATGCCCAAACCGGAATTCGAACCTGGAACCAAAGCGTGATGGAATGGTTCTTAAGCCACTATACCACCTGGGCGGCAGGAGAGCCAATTTATTTCTTTCCTTCTCTCTCTTTTTGTTTGGTTTTGTTTGGAAGATATAATATACCAAATTGGTGGAGAGGAGGCAAAGGCTTTGGATACCCTTTCCCGGCTACCAGGGTTCTCCATTTGTCTGCAACTCCAGATTCATAACCTTGGAAGTTCTTGGTAAAAAAACTGGATGTGTTCGAACTTCATGTTTGAACTTCCCAAGTGACGCAATCTTTAACCCTTTGAGGCGCAACCCTTTCCCAATGCTGAAAAAAAGGGCAGCCGTTGTCATCGCGCCGACCTAACTACCAGCAAGATGGCGGACGATCGAAACGTTCATCGCGTGCCACAGATCTAGAGACCTCTTTTTTTGACGAAAGCTACGTCAAAAAAGGGGTCTGTGGCACGCGATGAACGTTTCGATCGTTCGTCATCTTGCCGGTAGTTAAGTCGAGCGATGGCAACGGCTGCCCTTTTTTCTGCATTGGGCCATCTATCCAGCTATTCTCACATTCTTCCATTTTTCAGCAGATGTCAGTGCTGCTAAAAATAATCGTGACCATTTTTTACGGGAAATGACGTGCTAAAATCTAAGGGATTCTCGTGGAGCTATGTCACCCGCAACTGTTTTTATAGAAATCAAATCTATTCTTCGTGTCAGGCAACAGTCAGAACGTCTGAGTTTGGTGTTCGCAGAGCGAGAGCACTGCTCGTTAAAGGGTTAAAAAAAGATTAATTCACCGTCTTTTTGTGTGCGGGTGACCGTGTATGCGGTTTGCACAAAAAAAGTATTTGATCTTTGATTTGTTATGCATCTTAAGAGTAGAGGCTGACTAATGCATCTGCATAATCTTGTTTGTTGGGTGATATTGAAATCTACATTATGCAACGGATTGTTTTGAAATTTTGTGAAAATATGCAAGAAGATATCGAGAATTCCCTTGGCAAACCTGTTTGAATGGTTGGCGCCTGGGGGCAGCGGTTAAAAAACCAGTAACATACTGAACTGTCAGTTTGAAACACTTTTCTTATTTGCCTGTATAAAACAGCTATGATTTTTAACGTAACAGTATTTTTGAAGAGCATTCTTTTATAAAATTCACTAGCACAGAGTGGTCATAATTAAACTTCCTCTATAAACAGGATTGTATAGATAAAACGGGTGAAAGGATTGTAACCAAATATCATACACAGACTATACATGAAATGCAGTCAAGGAATTTCCGGAAAAAAAAATAGTTCAAAAGTTTCCACTAATTGGTGCTTTGCATGAATAAGCAGAAAATTTAACAAAGGAAATATGGCTAATTCGAAATGCTCAAACATTTTCAGCATTTATTCAATAATTTTAAGCATCTATTTACTAATTTGAGGCATTTTCTGAGCAGATTTCACCATGCAAAGCTCCATCTAGTGGAAGTTTTTTGAACTAAACGAAAAAGAACCTTCTTGAGTGCATCTCGCTATAGCCCAAAGGCCAAATTTGGAAGGAATCTGCTGGCCCGTTTCAGCACTGGGAACACCAAACTGACGTTTTGACTGTTGCCAGCCACGAAGAATAGATTTGATTTCTATAAAAACAGTTGCGGGTGACATACCTCCACGAGAATCCTTTACTTTTTAGCACGTCATTTCCCGTAAAAAAATGGTCACGGTTATTTTTAACAGCACTGGCATCTGCTGAAAAATGGAAGAATGCGAGAACAACTGGATAGATGGCCCAATGCTGAAAAAAAGGCAGCCGTTGCCATCGCCCGACTTAACTACCAGCAAGAGGGCGGACGATCGAAACGTTCATCGCGTGCCACAGATCTAGAGACGACAGCTTTTTTGACGACAGCCGACTGTGCCGGCACAGCCAGCTGTCGTCAAAAAAGGGTCTCTAGATCTGTGGCACGCGATGAACGTTTCGATCGTCCGCCATCTTGCTGGTAGTTAAGTCGAGCGATGGCAACGTCTGCCCTTTTTTCGGCATTAGGAAAAGGTTGCGCCTCAAAGGGTTATAGGGGAAGTTTAATTATGACCACCCTGTAATGGTACATGATACAGTACATATAAATAACATATAGGGAAATTCTGTGCCCATGGAAAAAAAATTTGTAGGGTGGTAGTGCTTTCTGAAACATACATTGTTTGCATAAGAATGTGTGTTCGGACGTGTTGAAGTACGAACACTGCAAAAAAGAAAAACCTGAAAAGAAAAGCGTTTTTTAATTACAAAATGATAGCAAAAATATTTAAAATAAAATAATTAGCAGTAAGACAAACTAATCAGCTTTGATTGTCCAGCAATGCTATGGGTAGAGAGCAGTAGTGAACCTGAAAACTGCATATTTACAACTGCGTCTTCGGCTGTTGATAGGATGAGAGAATTTACGACGTTACCAAGCATATATTTTTGTCGGTGCCCTCAAGTTGAAAAAATTGATGATGTAATGCGTCTTTTCCAAGCATATATTCCTGAAAAAAAAAATTAGTAAGTTGTGCCATCCTTTCAAAGTTTATCGGCCCGACCAGTGGACGTGCTCTCTCAACTAGGAGACGGAAAGTGCCTGGTTCAAACCCAGGTCGCGTCTGTCGATCTAGCCGTCTGGAATTTTCCTCGGTTAGAAACTTTGCTTAAATCCGAAATAATAATCACTTTCAAATTTGTTCAAAGGCAGTAAAAAGAAAATAGAGAGAAAAGATACTGAGTGCAGGAGTACTGAGTATTGAGGTACTGCTTAAAAAATCTCATTTTATCAAATTAGATCCTGTTTAGGGATGGACGCGAGACGTGCGAGACGAGAATCGGGGCTATCTCGTCACGTCTCGCAGTAGTAAACCTCTGTCTCGTCTCGCAAACACTGTGTTTCGTCTTGCGTCTCGCAAAGAAATTGCTGTCTCGTATAACTATATCAGCATATATCGGCATTTGAAGTAAAAGAAATTGAGATTTAATCCGTCTATATAATGTCACACCGAAAATATAGTATTTATTTTTATTTACTAGCGTCGTGCCCGTTCTTCGCACTGTAGTAAACGAAAATTTTCCTAACATGAGTAATTTCAATTAAGTCCAGTGATGTGGAATCTAAAATAAAAGCAAAATTATTTGACTCTTGATGTAAAGTTTGCGTCATGAGTATTAACCTGGCATGATTGCAATATAATGACTCAAAAAACTACGTCAGTGTCATTCGCGATCAGAAAAGTGAAAAGCTTAGCGGTTTGCAGAGAACTCCCGACTTTCAAAATGTGTTATTTCTACATCATACTGTAGTTCTACATCATACTGTTCAAGTTGTAGCATTAAATATCTCAGACACTACATGAAATGGACAACCGTTTGTTTTAAATTAGCTGCGCACCCGCTCTTCATACGAGAAGTAGCGAATATTTTACTAAAATCATATCTGCATGAGACAAAACAGATTTTTTTTTTTTTTTTAAAGTTTAAGTAATCTCCTCTGTTGAAATTACTGCGGGATATATTAACGCAAATTAGAATTACATATCGTTCAGTTGGTTGTAAGATAACCCTTGAAAAATTATAAACAGAACACTTTTAGTCTTTATTAAACCTCTACTATTTACTTTAACGTCAATTTCAAGTCTCTAAAATATGTGTAATTTTTATATTAATGAAAACAAGATTATATTAACGATAATTATAATTATTTGCCTAATATTTCCAATAACATTACCGTGTGCGCATTTTTAGATTTCATTATAGTATCTCAGTTGGTTAATAGACGTCTTATTTTTTGTTTATTTTAAATTACTGAACAGTTAATTTGTTGACGACTATCCGTTTGTACTTTTTCACAATAATTTTTAGCGATAGTACCCCCCCCCCTCCGCACGCCGCAACGTGCGGGAAAGTTTGAGGATAATATCGGTACAAGGATATTTCAACCAAGGATATTCAACCATATTTCAACCTACTCAGACTAAGCATCAATGCGAATGCAAGTTGCTCTACTTCTAATCTCTCTCTGATATATTCGAAGCCCGATTATCACAGGGGCAAGGGGGGGCGGTAGTCCGGTGCCCCTGAAGAAACAGGGGGCCCATATTTATCCCGATTATCTAAATTATAAATTCATATGTACTGAAATAGTAATTGTGGGGGAAAAAACTGAATTTCCTCTATATATTACCTAATTGTCTATCACTAGATCAAGTTAGAGGTATTTTTTTGGGGTGATAAATACGATTTGATTAAAGTACAAAAACTACAGTTAACTGAAATGCAATTTTCGAGTACAACAGCGGTCAAAACTAAGTTAAAATGCTTAAAAAAGGGGGGCTCAGTAAAGGGGCTTAATGCGTAAAAAAGGGGATAGTAAGGGGGGCCCCAAACTTAATGCCCCGGGCCCCGTCTAAAAGTGGTCAGATTTGAACATACCGTACCGCCTTTCCTATTTACTTATTATTTTTCTTTCAACTCTTCTCTGTTTTCTTTTTTTTCCGCCTCTTTCTTTATCCTCTCCTTTGTGTGTTTTGTATATCTCTCGTCTGTTCTAATTTTAAATGTTACGTGTTTGTGCGTATTGTAGAATGCTGATAGTATACCAGGACCGAAAACAAAGGAGACGCAAGTTAAACGGTAGAGGCTTCAGGCAAATTGTCGCTTTTCAGATCGTATTTATGCGAGACGGAAAAAAATGCGAGAAATCTCGCGCGAGACAAGACTCTGTCTCGTCTCGCGTCTCGTCCGGCAAAATATTTTCTTTCTCGTCTCGCGTCTCGTCTCGCAAAAAAATGCCTGTCTCGTCGCGCGAGACAATGCGAGAACGCGAGACAATGCGAGAATTTTCGCGTATCGCGTCCATCCCTAGTCCTGTTCAGCAGAAGAGTAATAAAGAACAATTAATAAAATTAAAACAATTTATATAATTAGAAAAATCTATATATAATTTTCGTGCAGAATATGGATAGTAGAAAATAGCATCATCTCACAATAAAAGTGAACAAATTCATCTCAACCAATATTCAGTTAGTTAACTTTATTAATTGATATAACCAAAGAATAAATATATTAAGAAAGACAATGAGTAAATTTCTGGCCAGATTATAAGTTTAAAATACGAAAAATTCAATTACCTTCTAATTCCTTTATTATTCTTCAGAGAGCAATGTCCTTAAAATTAGAAACAACGCAAATGTGAGTTTATCTTCATCTGGTTTTTTTGTTTTTTTTTACTTATTACTGCTATTTATTTTAATGCGTTAAAGTAACTAAGGAAAAACCAGTTTTTCTGTTAGCCATCTTTTCAGATATACTCCTGACATTGATGAATCGCATCAGGGTCATTTTAAAGAAATTTAATTTCCGCTTTTAGAATGATATTTATACCAAATCAATTTTATGCGAAAACTGAATTGAGTAATATCCGCAAAAATATAAGTATTTATTTAATTCAGTTTATCAAATTTAGAGTTTAATAAACCTGAATATTATCTTGATCTAATTCTCAAAGTATTCACAGAGGAAAGGAAAAAAAAAAAAACCTCAGAAGCAATTTGACAGAAACAGGTTAAATGAGTTAACCTTCGAGTTCTAATATCTGTTCCATTTTCGGATTGAAAAGAAATCTGGGAAACAAAGCCTAAGGTTTCTTGGACATCATGCATTTAATAATGCATTTTCGAAATGCAGATATCTTTTAACATTTCTTTTGGTTAAAAGAGTTTTGCTGTACACAAATACTATTATCAAAATGCTATGCTATACACATATATGTATGTATATGTAAAGAAATATAAAGTATGCCAAAAGCCTCGCTCACAAAACACTTTCTAGGGCTATAATCACTTTCTCAGCTTTTTAATCTTCTTAGGGTAATGGCGAGAAATGTTTTATCTTGGAGCGGTTGCCCGGAATTGATAGTGTCAGTGAGTCAGGGAACAGCGTAACTATATAGTAGGATTTATATTACTATTTAAACTTTCAGACGTTGGCTATTTTTCATGTTCCTATATTTCCACTGACTGGGTGGCAACATTTTTATCAATTTTTACTTTCCGAACATGTACCATGTAAGAAAAGTATTGTAATCATGAAAAAATTCGAATTCGAGAATTTGGTGTATTTACACGTTTTGGGGTCTTCTGAATTCATTTATGCTATTTTTACGAGATGTATGTATGTATGTGTGTGTGTGTGTGTATGTGTATGTGTGTATGTGAGTGAACACGATAACTCCTGAACGGGGCATGCGATTGAGCTCAAATTGGGTATATATGTTATAAACCATCGTCGCAAGACCGGTATTGATTTTGGTGTGTATAGGACTTATAGTTTTTCTACAGGGCTACGACAAAGATTTCTTTTACATTATGGCCTATGGGGAGAAATTCTTGAAAGTGCGCTGGCGTTTAAACGGTACATTCGATCGAGCTTCAATTTGGTATATATGTTTGAATTATTCATCGATTAAAATTTATTTAAATGCTTGGTCATGATATTAATCGTAAGTGTTCGGAAAGTCGAGTGGAGTCACTCCAGATTTTTACAATATCATTTTTGTTTATTAGTGATTGAGCAAAAAATTAAGTTTCAAGAACAGCTCGAATAATAGTAATAATATGTGCTAATGAGAAGTATGTATGTATGTTCATATAGGTGCCTAGACCGTTTTTCGGATACGGACCAAATTTGGCACACTGCCTAAATAAGACAAGAGAAAAAAGCTACTGTGGCAGGAAAACACATCGGAATAACAAGATTTGAGAAAAAAAAAGTTATTTCAAGTTTACGATCTTATTTCGCCTGTTTTGTGTTCTCAAGAGCTAAATTTTCGTCCGAAAACTATACTTACAGAAAAAACAGAAAATCCAGACGTTGTTTATTCAAGTAGGCTTTGCTCGAGTGTCATACATTATTTGTTTTTTGTTGTTGTTGTTAAAAACTATTTTTTTAGGTTGCGAAATAAAAGGGCTCTCTGTAAAATGCGTTTCGGCCGTAAAGCTTAGATTTGGGAGTGAATACTGAAATATTTTTATAACTTGGGTAAAAGAACGCAGTTATCGAAACTGAACCATTTTACTAAGTCATTGTATTACAGTGATATTGATGGAGGAGTACTTAGTGAGAGAGAATTCGATACTACTACTCAGTACTTATGACACTATTCAATACTAATCAGTCAATTCAAGCATTATTTACACTTGTTTTTAACGGAACAGAACGATACTATTACTACCACTGCGACGTTAAAACTCATTTTTGAAAACAATCACGTTAAATCTCCCAAATCTGCACACAATTCTTGAAATATGTTTAGCAGTATCCATAAAAAGTTGTCAAAAATAACTTTTTTTTAACTTTTTAATGGTCTATATCAAAAGAAAGTATAGGTCAACAATGTCGGGTGAAAAGTAAAAATAACCTTCCAACTGAATCCATTGAGAATGATATGACGAGATCTATTTCGTGCGATGAAGAAATTCACGAATATATCTTCATGAAGTGCAAAAGAAAAAAGTTTGTTTTATTTTTTAAATTTGTTTTTCAATATAGAATTGCCTATAATGAATAAGTCTGGGTCTGAATGCCAATTTTTGTGTTTAAAAAAATGTTTCTATATCAGCTATTTCATTTGTTCTTTTTTTATAGCAGTGTCTAAAAAAATTAGGCTTTTTACGAAATTTAGACAGGTTCCCATGCTGGCCGGGCCCTAGGAATGCAGTTAGCCCCCTAGGGTCCCCCAAAAACATAATCCGCGAATGCGTATAAAACAGTCAGATAGTCTACCTTAACCCATTTGTGCCTGGATATTTTTGCGACTTTCTTCGATTTTTACTGATAACAGAAATAGTAGATAAATTTCTGATGTCAACTTCTTGAACAAGGGACGATTTCTTTTAAAATCATTATGCATAAAAATCGAAATATCAACATCCTACTGGGTCATGTTAAAATATTTTGTAGAGTTGAGGCTCAATACTCATGAATAAAGGCTAGGAAAAATAAATAACGTTTTCGACTAATAGCGAAAATGCCGTCCCAAAAAAGGGACGCTAGGCATAAATGGGTTAATAGAAACATAATGGAGTATTGTTGCACCTCAAAACTACTATAAACGCATGCATACAAATTTTACAACAATGAAAACATTATATGGGTATTATCATCCATTACTCCTGGGCGAGGACGGCCCAGAAGATAAAAGACCTGGACGAGACGAGAGGTGCTCGGTTCGATTCCCAGCTGTGCATGTACACTTTAAAGGAGGAAGTGTACGTTCACAACTGCCCAGGTGAAGATGGTCAGCAGCTGTGTATGTACGCTGTGCGGCCCAGCGTACATACAGAACTGCAGGAAGAAAGCAGATGGAGAAGAATATAGTAGTGAATGAAGGCCAGTTGTGCGCAGGCAAGCGGCTATCATTGCAGTGGATGATTTGTAGTTAGTAGTGTAAGCACATTGATAATGTACAATAATGTGATGTTAAAAATAAATAAAAATTAGATTTTAAAAATAAATAGAAAGAATTAATAAAACAAAAATTTTAAGTAAAATAAGAAAGTTAAATCATGAAAAAAACTTAAATTTTGAAACACTTTCCAACACAACACTATTTTGGCGCCAAATTTGGCGATGTATTTTACTTCAATCTGGCGAGATTTTAGTGATATGAAGAAAATGCAACTCCGATTTTGATATATAGTAAAAGCTGAATAAGTTATTTGTTTTAAGTGGACAAAGATTAAATGTATTGAGTGCAGACATTTTTTTGTCGAATGTTTTTCTAGCTACCCTATCAATTGAATCCACAACGGGCTTTGACTTCTAGTGAATAAGGGTTCGGGGTGAGGTAACTCTTTCCAGTAATACATTTTGCAGTATGATACTTTTTATACTTTTTTGCAGTAATGACGGTAAAAGTTTTATCTTCAAGCAGGCTGCCCGGAACTGTCAGGGACCTACGTAACTATATAGTAGGATGTGAGGTGTTTTGCTTGACCCTACAAAAGAGCCGTAAATATCAAGTTGTGAAATATTCAAGTGGCATGGCATCCCCCCCCCACCTCGGCCAGATCCCTCGTGTAGATAATCGGCGGTATTCTCAAAACCAAATCAAATGAAATCAGTCGCGTGGTATTTAATGAGTGAAGCACTTTCTTATATAAACATCCCTTTATAGGGTGTTTCAAACTGTTTGATCAGTGTGACACTTTTTAAACTATTGATGAAGTAGTCTTGGACTTGGATTGACTTTGAGAAGTATAAAAGTCTATGACTCTTATACTTCCAATTAGAAAAGTTATCTAATAGTATGAGGTTAATTTTTAGGCATAAATATTATAAGTTATATATTAAAAAAAATAGTAATAATGAAAGAATTTTTTGTTAAAATGTTAAATGATGTTTTGTTTAAAAATGTTAAATGAGAAAACTTAAGTCCGACCAGTAAAAAAATGTTTCACAAAAAACTGCACACGCGTAAATATAACATATTCACTGAGTTATCAGACTTATGAGCAATTATAGCCAAAAAGGAGAGCAGCTCTTAATTTGCGGAAGTAGAAATTGAGTACAAAGTGAAAAAATAATCTATATAAATAAAAAAGAGTGTAAACTGTCCGTTTGTCTGTCTGTCTGTCTGTCTGTGTCTCGCGTAGCTCCGAAACGGATGATCGTAGACCTACCAAATTTTGTACGGAAATTCTCCAAGACGGGTCTCGACACACCTCGAAGCGATTTTTTCGAAATTCGAATTAGAAAATGTTTTATTTTATGTTTTGTCCGATTTTTAGCGATTTTTCTTGCGTAATACATAATAACGCTGGTAATTGCACTCGCAAGAAAACGGTAGTTACATCATCGTATAGAGGAGAAAATTTTCTTTTAAAAACTGTTTGTTCGGACTGTGTAACATAATTTGCAGATTTTTGGGAATTTTTCAAATAAAATTAAATTTGACGCTGACTTTCGTAAAATATTTTTAAAACTGCTGCATCTTGAATTCTATCTGTCATAACTTTTTTATATTTCGGCAAAAGACGGAGCACACAATTAACCCACTTTTAAAAGAAGAACGGAGGAAAAATATAAATTAGGAGAATTTTTACGAATTTTTAAGTAAAGAAGGATTTTCATTTCCGTAGCACCTGCTTATCAATTTCGGTTTGATATCTTGCGGTTTGGTTGTCATGGATACAGTAACAATGATTAAAATTGCCAGTTGAAAAAAATAAATAAAAACGGGTCCCGCGAGCAGACGATTTCTTTGCTTGGCTCAATTTCCATTTATAAATACTGGATTTATTTGTGAGGAGAAAAATTAAACTGCATAATCTAGAAAAACAATTTTAAAGCCTTTATAAATAGCGCAGTCTTATCTCTTTTCTTTTTGTAAAGGGTTGCAAGAGAGGGTGACGTATTTTTAAAATTAAAAAAATGTCCATTTCATGTAGTGTCTGAGGTATTTAACGCTAAAACGTGAACCTAAAAGACAGCATGTCTGAGGAAATAAGACATTTTGAAAGTGAGTTCACTGCAAACGCTCCATTTTCACTTTTTTGATACCGAATGATGCTGACATAGTTTTTTTTTTGTGTGTGTGTCATTATATTGAAATGATTTCAGGTTATTACATATATGACGCAAATTTTAAGTCAAGAGTGAAATAATTTTGCTTTTTCTTGATTCCACATCACTGGAATTAATTCGAATTACACATGTGAGGAAATTTTTCGTTTCCTACCGTGCGAAGAACGGGCACGCAGCTAGAAAGAAATAAATAAAAATTCTACGTTTCAGGACTGTATCGAAAAATGATTGAAGTTGACAAGCTGGCAATTATAATTTGAATGTTAATACTATACTTTGCTTAGGTTTTGAAAAATGTTTCGGAAAATCGAAAGAGCTCCTTTTAAAATAAAATTAGTATAAAAAAAATTGATTGGTGTTTTAGGGAATTTCCTGGATCAATCAATACATATGATTCTGTTCGCGTAGTGTTATTAAAAGATATATTTGATTGTAATAAAATAAATAAATATTAATAAAGCTAAACTGGTGATAAAATAAATGATCAAGCAGTTAAAAAAAAACCACTTTTTATTTGATTTCCGTACTATCTCTAAATTAGAGATTTTAAAATTTCAATATCTCATTAAATATTTTTTTTTTTTAAATGAAACATTTTTAAAATGATTTCTTTATGGGTAAGACCTCATTTTTGTAACTCACGTTTTTTGTATACAGGGTCACACTAAAAAGTTATTTTTCCATATATTTTTTAAATATATGAAAAAATAAATATTAATGGCATATAAATAGCTGCAAGATTTTTTCTAACTTGAAGTAGTTTAAAAAATGGTACACGGTCAACAGTTTGAAACACCCGGTTTATTAATTATGCTTTGTTGAAATGCATGAAGGTCTCGGATATGTACATGACAAACCCATAAGAAATGACTACCCATAACACTAGCGAATCCAGGGGAGGGGCTAGGGAGCTTCATGCCCCCCCCCCAAAAAAAGAGATTACTGAATTGTAACATTCTGCTTTATTATACACTTTAAATAGCTAAAATGATCCTATTTTATTACTTAGCCCCTCCCAAAAGCATGCACATTAGTTTAGACTAAAATTTTGATTTAAAGTACAGTTTAATTGGGTGAAATAAGCTTTTTTAAAGATTTAGCCCCTCCCAAACCGCCACTGACCCATAAAACTCACTGTATCAATGTTTTGGGTCTCTCTTTTGTGGAAAAAAGAAGAAACAGTAATTACAATAGGCCAATAATGGTACATGGTGTAGGATTGATTTATAAAAAAAATTCAATGCAGCCAGTGCAATTATTGCAAAGTAAACTTTCTTCTACTTTGCGGTAAAAAAAAAAACAAAAAAAAAACAACATTTTTAAATGTTCCGAAACATGCCAATAAACTTTCTAATTGAATCAAACAAACAAGCGAATCTTCAATCATTTGCTTAACGGTTTTAATTTATTTACACGACTATAGATAAGTTGAAACAGAACATAGCACATAGCACAGTGATAGTAAAGTGTGATATAAAGGTTATAAGGACAAATTAACAAATTACTTTTTCAAATTTTGAATGATAACAAATTTATGTTGAGTGCCGCCAAAAAATTTGATCATGCAGATGAAACACTTGATCAGTATGCAACACTTAGTAATACTCAGTATACAACACTTAGATCTAGAGACCCTTTTTTGACGACAGAGTTGTAAATCGGTAAGTAAGAAAAACTTTCACATTTGTTTGAGTGTGAAAGGGATAATACTTTTGAATCTCCCAAAACTTTACCTGGGGAGTTTTAATTAATTTTCCCATGAAGGTGTATTCATACAAAGTTACTTAATTTATCTTAACTCCAATTTTCGGCGGTATTTAAGTATTGTTTTGTGCAAGTTCATTTTTCTCTGCTTTAACCCTTTGAGGCGCAACCCTTTCCCAATGCTGAAAAAAGGGCAGCCGTTGCCATCGCTCGACTTAACTGCCAGCAAGATGGCGGACGATCGAAACGTTCATCGCGTGCCACAGATCTAGAGACCCTTTTTTGACGACAGCTGCGTCAAAAAGGGTCTCTAGATCTGTGGCACGCAATGAACGTTTCGATCGCCGGCAACCTTCTGGCAGTTAAGTCGAGCGATGGCAACGGCTGCCCTTTTTTCAGCATTGGGCAATCTATCCAGCTGTTCTCGCATTCTTCCATTTTTCAGCAGATGTCAGTGCTGTTAAAAATAATCGTGACAATTTTTTTACAGGAAATGACGTGCTAAAAAGTAAAGGATTCTCGTGGAGCTATGTCACCCGCAACTATTTTTATAGAAATCAAATCTATTCTTCGTGACTGGCAACAGTCAAAACGTCAGAGTTTGGTGTTCCCAGAGCGGGAACACTGCGCGTTGAAGGGTTAATACATTTATTACTTAAACTTTTAAGTCTTACAATTTCAAAAGCTAATATTTTTTCTATGTAAAATAAAAAGTTTGTCATGTTAATGCATTCCCAATAAAGAAAAAAACGTTAGCGCTCACCATTTCATAACTTATTTAAAGTTTTGTTCATAGTAATTTTTATAGGAAATCTGAAAGGTTAGCAATCTGACACACCGCACGTTTTCGTTTGTGTAGCAGTTCTTCACGCTTCCGGTTAAGGATTAAGCGGTATATTCTTTATCTTTTAACCGAAATTCTTTTAAACGGGCTCGATTGTACATATTAATGAAGTTTAAAAACGAATGCTCTCTCCGCTGAAAATAGTGTTAGCAGCAGCATTTCATGTTCACATTTAAAATGAACATTATGTTCAAAATTAAAAGTACGTACGCCAAAATTCCAATACATTATATTCTATGAGCTGACATTGTTTAGCCCTTAGAAGCGTAAGCATTTTCACATCAATATAGAAGAGCCACTGGATAGGCTGCCCAACGCTGAAAAAGTGCAGCCGTTGCTATGTCGATCCATTTAACTATCAACAACGCGGCGGTCGATCGAATCGCCCATCTGATGCCCCTAAGCTAAAGAAGTGTACTGACACAGCGGGTTAAATGGATCGGTGGCAACGGCTGCACTTTTTCTGCGTTGGGGCCATTTAACTTTATATTTTTTTGCGACTATCTTGTGATGCTTTTATCTATCACCATTTCTGAATTATTTATTTTAAGTTAGGTGGTTCTTCGTGAAACACCCTGTACTTTGAAGATGCTCTGATAACTGATGTACAAAAGACCGTGAAGTGAAGACTCTTGTTTTAGTAGATCCGCATGTGAATGATTTCAATTCATTTCATTTTCACAATAGATGATCAGATTGATTGCAATGCGACTGCAACAGTTGATCAGATTACAGTGCGACTAAACAGAATTTAATGTTAAAATGCTACGAAAAAAAAAATATAGAAAAAAAAATATATGTAAATAGATTTAACTTTTTTTTCCATACTCTCAGAGGTGTCATATATCAAATATATTGTCTAAATTGAATGGATTTCTAGCACATTTTGAAAAAGTTGCCTCAACCAAACGTTTTAATCTAGCTTTGATATCAATTTTGATGACTATCAATTTCGTTCAATAATATTTTTTGGGATTTATGCATAGACGTCCCTACATTGGGCAAATTTGAACATATTTCTTTAAAAACTTTACACTTAACAAATTAAATTCTTTTGAAAAATGATTGGTTTTTAGTTCATGGTGAGATGAGTCAATACATATTATATCGCTTTAATTACAAATAAAATAGAATAAATATGTAACTAGAACTAAAAATATGTTTATTTCCCAATTTATTTATTTTAATGTATCCCCGTCTTCAACTGCAAAAAATTTTTCCGTCTTGTTGATGGTATACACATACCACTGGGTCCTGGTCCCGGATCAAATCATGGGGCCCCGGGACTACAGATATTTCGCTCCACCCCCTTCTAGAGAATACAAAGATAAATTAACAAAACTTTCTAAAATAAACACCGCTTATGTCCTCCAACCTTTTTCTTGCACTCATTCAACCTGTACGTCAAGTCTGAAAAAAAAAAAAAAAAAAAAAAAAAAAAAAAAAAAAAAAACTATTGATTTTCATGATCTCCCCGCCTAACCTCCCAACAACAGGTAATTTGTGCGTATATTAGCTCAGTGCTGCCAACCTAATTTTCAGTAAATCACCTTCAATACATAGCATTATACGTGTAAAACTTAACATAAGCTTTTCTCCTTGATTTTAGAGGAGCAGATTCATAAATTATATCACAATTAATCTAATTTCTCAGTTCAATCACCTGAGATCTAATAAAAGATGTAAAATTCTCGGGCATACACAATACTGTGCCGTATCCAGAAGTTGACATGACGTCGCTTATTAAATATGAAGTCAGAATACAGACAAACGTACTCAAATGATTAGACAGTTTGTATAAATATTAAGTAGCCCTTGTAAGCGTGATGTTGAAGAATAAGAAAATATGTCACTATTTTAGTAAAAACAACGAAAAAAACTTCATGCTTTGTAAAATAATTAAAAATTCGACCCTATTCTCTGTGGATAAATTTAAAAAAAAAATCTAATTATTAGTAAAGGATATTTTTAAAGAGAAATTTTTGGGGCCCTTGGGCAAACGCCCGAATTGCTCATGCGATATTAGGCCCAGACTGGATCTTTTCAGTTTTAGAAAACTTACCGTATAACATTATATACTGCGTTTCTTTCCTTTTCTTTTTGGACTGTTGCAGTGAATTTTAACACTACCCTATAGAGACAACTGTAAATTTTCAACACTGCGGATGGATGGTGATTCCTGTTCCCTTTATATTACGTTCTTTCTGCTGAATGGCATTCAGTAAATATATAGTCGTCCACGAGTCTATTTAAGGTAGTCTCTTCCTCTGCCTTTGAACTTGAATCCATATCAGGGATCGATCCAGGAATTTTTTACAGAGTCCAATTTTTGTAAAAATTACTCATTTTTGTCAATTTCAATACTTAAATTTGTGATATCAACAGTTATTTTTGTGAATTTTCACGCCAGTTTTTAATAAAAGTCACTTGTTTGTTAAATAATTGATAAAACGAATTAAAATATAGGGTAAAATGCCTATCAAGGGCCGTTTTAATCCATTGCAATTTTGTGAAGGGGCAGCAAAAAGGACCCAATTTTCGTCTACATCTACACTTGTTGAAGCATTGCAGTGTGTCTTAAGTCAAACCTGTACGCAGTGGCGTAGTGAGGGGGATGCAAGGGAGTCTATCATGCCCCCGGCGCCGCTCGCAGAGGGGGGTGCCAAATCGTCCATAAGACAAAGAAAATTTGGCAAAAATAGGAGGGAGGAGCACCAGAGAGGTATTGTGCCCCGGGCGCTAGTTTTGCTCCCTACGCCAGTGCCTGCACGAGGGGTATCTACCTTCTAGGAAGATGCCTTGGGCGGAAAACTTTAAGGGGGGGGGTCTAATGCGTATTCAGAAAACCGTCTCAAACTCTAGACTGATCGATTGACAGCCGCGAGGTAGGCCAGAACGCTGGACCTTCACACTTCAGCCCTCTACCATGTTGAGTGTCATCCATGTCACGAATGAAGGGATAATGACCCCCCCCCCCCATTTGAACTCCACTGCCTGAATTTATTATTGAGTAAAAGTATTTTATACGTTTTTTAAAGATAATCAACAGATAAAGATATAACATTTATATTGGGTAGAACTGATAAAGGAAACTATCGCCTTTTAACGGTGTGCGCTTTACCTGTTGTTGAGAGACATTTTAAGTAAAGTAAAATGCTTTAAAGCTTTAACTTTCAAAAGCTTCAAAAGAAATGTAACCAGGCAGTCTCAGCAGACGTGCCAGTCAGTCACCATTCTTGAATGGATTAGATATACATTTACAAAAACGAAAAAACGAATTCGTTGCAAAACTTCAATTTTATTTTTAAGACCCGAATTCACGAAAGGGGAGTTCACTGCAATGACATCTGCACAATACTACCATTGTATTATACGTTTTTTGAAGTTCCAAATCCTCAAATACTTTTTCCAACCTACGAACCCAGAAAGAAGTTTTATCAAGTTTTCAAATAAAGTAAACTAAAAATTCCACTTTTAAAGTGTTAAAGAGTTACAAATCTGCAAATGTTGTTATCAGCCAACATCTAAATCTGCCAAACTAAATTTATCTGACAAGCGCCTTCACAGTTTTCTCGCCTCCCCGACATATGCGAACGAACAGGTGCAGTCGCAGTTGAACTGGTAGTTTTTGTTCTCCCGCTACTTCGAATCGTAAAAATAAAGGAGAAAAAAAAAATTAAGAAATTGAACCCACTCCCGAAGAGAATTATTTATTCGCAGAATGGCATCACAGCGGGAATTTTACGAGCGTTCAGCTAGTTCAGCTGCTGCTACTGAATCGCTGCAAGTTATCGTTTTCTCCGCGGATTCGAGGAAATATGCGTGTTGCGACAAATAACTAGTGTAATTACTGATCAAAAAGGTGGCAGCACCCAATCGTTGTGTCGTGCTCTTTGATTCGCTCGTCCAATCGAGGGAGTCGCGCTGTCGTTTACAGGACAAGTGGGATGGAATTACTTTTGCGATCGAAATTCGATAGTCGCCGAGCAATACTTGGCAGTTTATCGTCGAATTTGGCGAAAATTTTTTGACAGTTTTTTTGTATATTACCTGATTTTTATTAAAACTGTCGGGAGAATATACCATCATATAAGTGTTGGTAATGAATACAAATTAGAATTACTGATTCTGCTTCTGAATATTATTCGAAAGATATAAAGGTAACCAGTATTACTTTCATTTGTACCCAGTATGGCATGTACCAAATAATAATAAAATAAGAATTAGAAATGTATAGATAAAATATTGAGAATTTAAAATATTTTAAAATTTAATAAATATTAGAATTATCTCAACGAAAAATTTCTTTTAAACAGAGACGATAAGATCCGTACTGGACCGCCAATTAATAACATTAAAACTATGGGCATTTTTTTAAAGTGACAGATTAATGTAGCAATTATTTCTTAAAACCGCAGAAGTATTGAATCTCTTCATTTCAGGGGTCCACATATGTGGACTTTTTTGTTTCCACTGTTCGATTCTTTTAAGTTTTTGTAGTTCTGAATTGGCGAAACCTATGCGACGATGCTTTACTTTTGGATTAATGTTTTAACGCATGCGAATGTGTAAATCCTACACACTTTTATTTTTGTTTGTCCTTACTCAAAAGAATATTTGAATGTTATTGAAATTTCCTAAGTTGAATTTGTGAATATTTTTTTTTTCAAAATTCATATAGCTTGCAAGAACTTGCAGGACATTATTCATCTTCTGTGAAAAGTGTCTTCTTCACAGTCTTCGTTTATGGGTGATAATAATTTTTTGCTACTGAAACAGAGAATTTGGCTTTAATTCGAAAAATTATTTGAAAACGCGCATTCTACTTGTCGTTTTTAAGTTTAATAGGTTTTTACAAAGCAATTATAAGATTGTTCTTTTATTTGAGTTGTGAGATTTTTGTCGGGTCTGAAGCGGTTAAGAGAACGTCGTCTATGTACACTCATGTCCATAAATTAAGGATAATTCAGAATCACACAGAAATTGATCTCTAAAATAAAACTTTCACCTGTGGAATGATCACACACATCTTGAAGAAGACTATGCAAATTACAGGAAACCACCAGATGGCGAGGATGGTACGTCACAATGACGAGAGTGTAAGAGAGGGGTATATAAGGAATGGTGGCAAAGAAGTAAAATTGTTCACAAGCGCTGTGAAAGCCTTTCAGTGCAAAAACCGCATAGTTATGGCACAAAGGAGGCATTTGGATGATGTTTTACGTGGCAGAATTATCGGACGACTGGAATGTGGACGTACCCAGTTGGAAGTATCCGAGGAACTTGGAATCGCCCAGAGTGTCATCTCCAGGCTTTGGCAACGATTCCAAGATGATGGTAATGTGAGTAGACGTTACAGCACAGGTCGCCCCCGAGTTACAACGCCGAATGAGGACTGCTATTTGGCAGTTACTGCCAAAAGAAACAGACGGAGTACAGCATCAGACCTGTCTCGTCAGCTCTCTTCAGCTACCGGTACGACAGTTTCAAGGCAGACCGTGTACAGACGCTTAGGGCACATTGGTCTATATGCTCGTAGGCCTGTCAGATGTGTTCCACTTACCGCAACTCACTGACGCCGGCGATTAACCTGGAGTAGAGAGCATGCATTGTGGACACCGCAACAGTGGTCTTGTGTGATGTTTTCCGACGAGTCCAGGTTTAGTTTGGAGTCTGATTCTCGCCGGACATTCATCTGGAGAGCGCCAGGTACCCGTTACCACCAAGAGAACACCATTGAAAGACACCGTTACGGTGGTGCAGGATGGCTCGTTTGGGGAGGAATTATTCTTGGTTCCAGAACTGACCTGCATGTTCAGAGTGTAACGATGACAGGCCACATCTATCGGGATGTCATTCTGGAACAACATGTACGTTTGTTTCGGGGCGCCATGGGTGCTGAATTTGTGTTTATGGATGACAACGCCCGTCCTCACCGTGCAAACATTGTAGACGAATGCCTTCAATCGGAGGATATCACCCGTATGCATTGGCCAGCATACTCACCGGACTGGAATCCAATAGAGCATGTGTAGGATATGCTTGGCCGACGAATTGCAGCCCGTCAACCCCCTCCCACCTGTCTACCGGAACTTCGGAGTGCATTGCTTGATGAGTGGTGTAATATTCCCCAAGATCAGATTGATCATTTGATACTCAGCATGCCTGGGCGTTGTGAGGCCTGTATTGCATCGTCCGGGAGACATACTCCGTATTAACCATCCTACTAACCATGTTATACTGTTTTTTGTAAATAGGTTCTTTTTTGAAATTTGGTCAAGGGAGTAAAACTTGCAATTTTTATTAATTATGTCAAACATATAGCATCTTTTTTGCTCTTTACTTTTTGTTTAATAAATAGACTTTACAAATAAGTCAAATTTGTTTTGCTTCTTTCTCTTTCTTTGCCTGAACTTCATTATCCTTAATTTATGGACATGAGTGTACTTAAAATTTTCTGACCGCAAGAGTGCAGTATAGTTCTATACTAACTCGGGTTCCAACCTAAACAGCATTCATTAAGTGCCACTTAATAAAGCACTTTAAATAAAATATGATCCAGGCATAAAAAATGAATGTAATGAAGAATTTTGTTGATAAATCCAGGTAAATTTGTAAGTACAGTTGGTGAAAGATATGCTCTTCATGGCTTATCGCGAAATTTAACTCCTTCAATATAACTTCAATATTGGCGTATTTTGTAGGAGTATTTTCAAGTAAATATTTGCAATGTTGGAAAATATTTCAGGAATTTCACTACCTAAATTTGAAAACTATCGAATTGGGTAAGATGGGGAGGTAAATAGGGTAAAATGGGTATGGAATCAGGCATCTTTTTATTCATTAAACTATCGAATAGGGTAAGGTGAGGGTAAATAGGGTAAAATGGGTATGGAAACAGGCATCTTTTTATTTATCGACTCTTTTTTGCTACTAATAATGTTAAACATGCAACTTTTTTGCAAAGCATTCATCCCCTTCTCACCTGAAAAAAAATTTATGCTACTATACTATATTAGTTCTAAATGGAAAAATATTAACCTTTTATTCATAGCTGTATGTTTTCTATAAAGGTGGGGTAAAATGGGTAACTGATTTAAAAATAAATAAGTTTAATACACTTTATCAAATTTTATTTATTTCCTATCATCCTTACAATTATTCAAATTTTAAAATGTTATGGACTGGCCTGTTTGTTAGATTTAGGTTCTAGTTAAGCATTGTATTCTGACATCTTATTACTGCAAGGTGGGGTAAAAGGAGTATATTTCTTTTTGATAAAAAATATGAATAGTTTGCTTTAAAATGATTTTTCTTTCGCCTAGCTTCTCAGACATTAGCAAGCAACATTTATACTTATTAAAACGTTTATAAGGAGCATTTGAAAATATCATATTAATTAAGCCTAACTGTATACCCGGTGCACTCCATCACACTAAAACATAAATACAAAAGAAAGTTTGAAAAATTCTTCCCTTTCTTCTGCTAATAAGCTGGTGAGACCTTTTCTAAATTAAGAATAATAACAGAACTTCTCTCGAATTTTCAGAAATGTGTTAGTTTCTTGAAAGCTTTTTGGGGACACAAGAAAAGAACATGGATTCAATAAACAGATAAAAGCTAATATTATATTTCCAGATACAATTAATAAACTTTTTAATGAGTATGAATCTTGACAACTACTGTCTGAAAATATAGGCTAAATTTAAGAACAATTTGTTTATAGTTTGATCAAAAAGAAATTTGAAATAGAAAAAACACAGAGAAAAATGTTTTGCTGATTCCGCAAATTTTTGGTTGGCTATATTTCAAAGCAATATTTTAGTTGAATCAACGGAATTTTGGTTAATTCAATAAAATATTTTGTTAATCTAACAAAAATTTTATGAAAACCACCGAAATTTCGATCAAATTTTTGTTGAATAAAAAAAAAATAATAAATAAAAAAAAATAATAATAAAATAAAATAAATAATTAAATTAAATTAAATTAAATTAAATTAAATTTTTTAAAATGTTCAATTTAACAAAAAATATTTTTCAATGAAACCGTTTTATCCCTACTAGCTATTTTACCCCATCATACCTTGTTTTATTCAATATATAAGCAGTATCATTATTTCACTGCTAGGAATATTAATTAAAACAAAACAATTTCATTTGCACGCCAAGATTTTAGTATCAGTGTAAGATTAACTGGCTTGCATTTTTTTTAATTGCAATTTTTTCATTGTACAAGCTTTTCTCAAACGCGATAGACTACACAATTTTGACTCTAGTTCCACGATCTCATTGTGCTATAGCCCAAGCTCTGTTTCGGCTTACATAGTGGTTTGTTAGTTTTAACCTCAATCGGATTAAAAAAAATTGTACCCTTTTATCACAGTTCATACTAACCGCAGATAAAATCTGTGTTTTGCAATTGATGAGCTCTGTGGAAAATTGCTCATTTTAAACAGAACGAACGCAACGTTAACGAGGTTCAATTTTAATTCCCCTTCCAGTCATTTTAAGGTTTAATGCCATGTGCCCAAAGTGTTTACGCCGAGATAACGTCGGAAAATGCTGGGATCAGATCTCAGATTATATGCAAATCCGTAATATTTGAGCAGTTTTGGGCTTTTTTGCATAAATATGCATAAAAATACCCCCCTTTTTCTGTACTGAACGCATACTTGTGTTCTTTTTTGATTCGTACTCAAGAAGTCGGTTTTTATTGCATTCTTTATTTCATTTTATTCTTCGTTAAATAGATACCTTTCCCAAATAACTGTAGTAAACATCAGTGGCGAACGCTGAAATTTTCAAAGAAAAAGGGTGAATTTTTTGCCCTGCTGAGGCTAAGTGTTCAGTTACTCTTGAAAGAAGGTTGTCATTGCCATTTATTAAGAGTTAAATTGAGTTAAACGGAGGAAAATGAAGGCTTAAGGTTTAACCCTTTAACGCGCAGTGTTCCCGCTCTGGGAACACCAACTTCTGACGTTTTGATGTTGCCAGTCACAAAGAATAGATTTGATTTCTATAAAAATAGTTGCATAGCTCCACGAGAGAATCCTTTACTTTTTCGCTCCCGTAAAACAATTGTCACGATTATTTTTAACAGCACTGACATCTGCTGAAATATGGAAGAATGCTAGAACAGCTGGATAGATTGCCCAATGCTGAAAAAAGGGCAGCCGTTGCCATCGCTCGACTTAACTACCAGCAAGATGGCGGACGATCGAAACATTCATCGCGTGCAAAGGATCTAGAGACCCTTTTTTGAAGCAGCTGGTTGTGCCGCACAGCCAGCTGTCGTCAAAAAAGGGTCTCTAGATCTGTGGCACGCGATGAACGTTTCGATCGTCCGTCATCTTGCTGGTAGTTGAGTCGAGCGATGGCAACGGCTGCCCTTTTTTCAGCATTGGGAAAGGGTTGCGCCTCAAAGGGTTAAAGCCCATTCACTTGGCCAAAAAATTAGAGCTGTCCCTCTAGGTTCTGATTTTTTTTTCCCTAAAGGAAGCAACAAAAGGAAATAAGTATACTTATTGAGCTTTAATGGCTTTTTACTACACTGTTAAAAATATAGTTCAACATTTCACCGAAATTCCGGTGCCAATTTAGCTTCAACCGGTATTTTGAAAAAAGTGGTGCTAAGATTCAACATTTTAGCGATGTTTCCTCCAGCACCTCAAGCAGAATTAATACACACTGCTGGAAGAAAAGAAAAAAAAGTTCTACTCGGGACTCGACTGGCAAAATGTTTCAGCAAAAACAGATTGTACGTAGCATTGTTTTATCTCAATTTGAACTAAAATGTTTCTTGTTAAAAATAGAATAATGAGCTCTGGTAATTTACACGTGATTTTAGAAAAGTAATAGTAACTCAAAAATATTGATGAGTTATGAGCTACAATCAGTTTCTGTCCTCTTTCAAATGAATGTAGATAGCCATTGCTGTCAAACGTGTTTATTCGATGTCAAATGTGGTAGCTCCTTTACACAGCCTATATTTTTTAACAAAGGTTCTGTCTTCCATTTTCGAAAGATTTTTCTTTTCGAAGAATTCGTGAGACAGTGTTTTCTTATTTTTTGTAATCGTCACTAACCTCCTAACGCGAGCTAACGGCGGCCATGTTAGTTCACCGGAAAACTCTGTTTTGCACAGCTGAACCAAAATTTGGGTTCAGTCGGTACTTGGCATTTATAAGACATTTTCGGGCGAACCATTCATACGGTTCAACGTATATGAAATTGCTTGTAACTCTCTGATTTCACTGGTTATCTAGTGAAACGTTGAACTTATATTTATAACAGTGCAGCGCAGCCATTTTCTCACCTACAGATATATGCTTACGAGAGGAAATGGGTTACGAGATCAAAAGAGTTACGACATGGTCAATCGCATTTTACGTCAAACAAAATCTTTACCCCTTCTCTTTACATATGCCACTGATGACCACGATGGATTTTTATAGTTAGTAGGATATAATATTAGTAAAAATTCTTTTCAAATGCATATTTCTCTTAACTGTATACAGGAACAGGGTAATTCACAACCAGAGTGACCAATTCCTGAGAGCAGGTTACTTGAAACCGAATTAAAATTGCATAGCAATGAGAAGTCGCAAAGATTGTCTTCATGTATTCGTTAAAAATAATTTTGGAATCCGTTAAGAAACAATTGTGTTGAAATTGTCTACTTTCTGACCATGATTCATGAAAAATTAGATCTATCAATTCTGTCACAGGAAACACTCGACTGAAACGGACAATTCAGGCATTCTTCTTCATTCTGCTGTATAGATTCGATTCAAATCCATTGATTATAAAACTTTGATAAGAAATTAAACGAACACTATAATACTGTTTCCAAAATAATGCATAAATACGACGTTTGCGACCGCGCATTTCTATGTGTTTCGGATTTGTAATTGAGTAACCAACTTCTCCCAAAATTTTGTCAACATTGGCAGTCAGTCACCTTGATTATTTTCTAAGAATAACTCTTGATGGTTATTTATTTATGTCTTTTTTTTTCAGTGCCTGTAATTCGCGGTCTTGTTAAGGTTACCGATCGAACTCCAGTTTTATCTAAATTTAAGTTAAATGCAGCTCAAGAAAGTCTCCGATTCTATTTGGGTCTTTAGTTTCTGCTTAATCAATCAATCAACATAGATATATACGCACTGAAGAGCCAAAACATTATGACCACCTACTCTATAATGCGTTGAGCCCAGGGGCGTAGCCAAGGGGAGGGGTTAGGGGGGTCATAACCCCCCCCATGAGGAATTTTTTGCCATACAAAATGCATATTCTTCACTACATTATCACACACACGTATACATATATATGAGTTGTAGTAGTCGTAACCCCCCCCCATGAAAAATTTCTGGCTACGCCCCTGGTTGAGCCTCCTTTGGCCTTCTAAACAGATGCAACTCCCTGGGTGTGCATGTCACGAGTTCTTGGTAGATAACTGGAGACAGGATGTACTAAATATTTTTAGCAGCGGCTACACAAAGTCGAGATATTGGAAAATGGTGGCGTTTGATATCTGAGCTGCCGGGGAGAGGGGAGCAGCTGTTCTTCTGGTAGACTGTAGACAGCGTACCCTGACACGATCATCGACATAATGAAAGAGAAAAATGGGATTCATCCGACCAGACAACTCTCTTCCACATATTCATGGTCCAGTCTCGATGTTCCCATGCCCACTGTAGGCGTAGTTGACAGTGACGTCTGGTAAACAAAGGCACACGAGTGGGACGTCTGCTCCGCAGTCCCATATCCGACAGTGTCCGCTGAATTGTGTGTTCCGAAACACTTGTACTTGGACCTGCATTGTATTGGGTTGTCAGCTGAGCCACTGTCTGCCGCCGATTTTGCTGTTACAGGAACACTCAAAAGATTTCCAACACATTTCGGTCAATGGCAGTTTTAGGGACATTCATCCATTTCATTCAAAATACCGTCCTACCATATAGTATAGTCGGGACAGTGTCCGGGGTCTTCCATCTTTGATGATGCGTGGACGTCCAACATCTTGCCCTCTATTGCTGGTTTCACCGTCATTATGCACTTTTTATAAATACTAACTACGGCCGATCGTGAACAACCGACCAGTCGTGCAGTTTCGGAAGTACTCGTTCCGAATCTTTGGACCATTACAATCTGCCCTCTATCCAATTTGTTTAGATCAACAGCCTTTCCATTAACTCACGAATCTAAGTGCAAGAATGATTCCTTACCTTCTCCAGCAGCAGTTAAATATCATTCCCACTCAATTACGTGCTCTCCACGTCGTTCAGACAAACACATTGAAATATGTGTGGGTGGTCATAATGGTTTTGGCTCGTCAGTGTAAATTTATATGTGATTTGCTGCCGCTATGACTATGTAGCCAACCAGCGCAGCCCCGTAGGGGATTACTTGGTATGGTAGCCCTCGAGCCCTATTTATGAAGAAGGTTTCATTTTTGGAATTATACAGGTGTTGGGTTTCGAGATAGGGTGATTAAAAGAGAGCATGCCATCAATGGTCCTGCGACTGTCTTCACCCCAGGATGGGCGAAACAGTTGGGAATTGAGTGCCGAAGTAGCGAGACATGGCCGGCATGTTCCACACAGAATATTCTTGAATGTTTCAGAACGTCCTAGAATGTTGTAGAATGTTCCTCCAATGGGATGTCAGTGGAGCTTCTAAGAATTTTCGAGAATGCTGTATAATACTGTATATAGTTGTATAAGATGCATGTATAAGATGCTGTATCGGCTGCTGTATAAGATGCTGTAAAATATCCTGGATCTTCCTAGTCGATTTCGATGCGTTTTATGTTCGAACTAATCTCTTCCTTATCATCGCGATCATTCCAATTTTCGTCCTGGAAAACTGCATGCTTTGTTCTCTTCGACCGAGTAACTTAAAATCCATTTCCTGGAACATATTTATTTATTATTTTTTTAGATTTTTTTGAAAAATTTCTCGGAATTCGACTTAAACATTTAAAATCTTTCCGATTTATGGAAATGATATAAAGTTTTTATGTTTTTAAAAAGAAAGCTATCTTGAATAGGCGAACACTCAGCTAGTAAAATAAAAGAAATCTCTCTTGAATTTTTTTGTCGCGGGCTTGAACGACTATGACGGTTGTTTAAGCCCTGCTTTTAACAACAACAATAAAAACCGAAAAAGGGAAAAAAAAAAGTAAGAATGGAAAAGTTTCGCGTAATATTGGAAAAAGTTACGGACGCACAGAGCTGGATGAAGTTCTATGAAGTACCGTAGGATATGAAACTTTTGAGGGACCCTTTCATAAGCGCACCCACGGAGGGGCTATGGGGGCTGAAGCCCCCCCTAAAGGTAGAAAGTTAGAAGTGAAAAGCGTTAAAAAAATGAAAATTGTCGCTAATGAATTAATTTTCTTTTGTTCTTTCTTTCTTTTTTTAATTGTCTTCAAATTATTTCTAACCCAAAAAGACATTTATTTTAAAAAGTTTTTAAATAAATGCTTACAGTTAGTTGAAACACTGTTACACACCGTTACAACGTCGCTCAAAAGATCAGTTAATTATTTATGACTCTATAATGAGTTGCATTGATTGTGTTCTATGGGACAGTCAAGTGGTACCGAATATTTTGACATTATAAGAGAGTTGTAACTAACCAAGGTCACTATGACCGAGTTCAGCAGTATTTGTATGTAGCCCAGCCCCCTCTAAACTAAAATCCTGGGTGCGCCACTGGACCCTTTACAAATATTGTGTAAGTTTAAAGATTTACGCGTATTCTTTCCAAGGCCTCTGGCCTGACTGAAAGCGAGATTAAACATAGTTACTTTTTAAGCAATTTTAACCCTATGGCTACAATACAAGCTATCATTTTACTATGAAATGCATAATGTATCCTATGTTGGTAAAATGCGTTTAACTGAACACATCACAGAAATACACGCAATTCTAAGTGAGCCATGTATTTAAACTGCGCATTTTCTTCAGCTTTTCATGCGCCTATCAAAGCTAGCATCTAACTTGTGACTATGAATAAATATTCCCTTGGTAGCCAATCATTGATAGGTATGAATTTTCTTTTTACATTTTATAAGCTTAATTATAGTTGAAGTAGTTTCTTTACTTTCATTTGTAGCCATTCGCGAATCCTTCGGGGTTGGGGGTCACGCCCCCCCCCCCCAGAAGACCTAAATTTACACTATAGAAGATTGACTCATTTTGTAAATTCAAATGAACTCCCAAGAAAATGGAGACAAAAACATTTTGTGCTCCCTCCAGAATTTTTGTCTGGATGCGCCACTGTTTGTAGACTTGGGGGACCTCTGAAATTGTCTGGGCCTATGAGCTTAAGCCTACTTAGCCTAATGGATAATCCGGCCCTGCCGACACACAGAAGCAGAAATTTACTAACCACAAAAACAGTCCAGCAACTTGGCCTTCAACCACGCCGCAGTCTCAGTAATAGTAAATAATCAAACTGAATCCCGTGGCAACGGCTATCTGTTAAGGAGCTGGCGAGTGACCAAAAAACCGTCATTTGTGGCCTGTCTCACTCTGACATTTCCCTCTTAACTTTCTGAGACGGTTAGGAGAGGTCAGCTGCAGGGCTGTCCACCGAGGCGTTGCAGGTGTAATGGGCGCCCAAACACAGTCGTGCATGACTGGGGCCCAACTATGCGGCGGATAGGTGCGGGGACGTCTTCAGAGGCACAGTGGCGCAGGTCGGCTGGCTGCACGCAAGGCTAAAGGTTGTGACACCCGAGGCACAGGTGCTGATGTCTTGACCTTGGTACAAGGGTTTTCTTGGGGGGAATCACTTATACGATTAGGGAGCTTTTGCATAACTCTTTACAGGCTACTGTAGACGATTATCCGCTAAAGGGAGTTTTGATGACACTGCGCATGCTTGCGTTTATGGCGAACGTTAACGGAATACGCTATTTCTCGAGGTTCAGTGGATTGTTTGTTTGTTTTCGGTGTCTAAGATGGAGGTTACCTTGGTCGGAGGACTTTCTAAAGGTGGGTATAGAATGGATAGCGATACAACGCATGAGGTAACACGACACTTCCTCGCGCTACGTCTGAACTTGCGAGCGGAATACGAGCATTGCCTCCTGATCCGTGTGCCTTAGACAAAGTAGAAGAGTTCAACAATGGGACTGGAGCTATTGCAGCAGGGTCATTATCTGCCTCGTCTGGCGATCGTCCAATAGTGTGTATCCATCTTAAGTGGTTGTAATGCGTATTCACGCTACATTAGGAGAAAACCGACCAAATCTCCAGACCGTTAGATTGACAGCAGCGTAATGGGCCAGAACACTCCTCGACCTTCACACAGCTTTTACTATATTACCGAAATCAGCAGGCACACAAGCACATGCGATTTAGACGGGCTGTGCAATAAGGGCGTGCCCACCACCACCACCACCGAAATTTTGGATTTTTGTTAATTGGATGTCAATAATCAAGCTTTTTGTGACAAAATTCTACTTTTTTCATCTTTCGGGTACTCCCCGAAATCTTTCTTGTCGCGACGTCCCTGGATTTAGCATTCAGATCAATAGATTTCGGAATACTTCCATCAAGCATTCAGTGCAAAAGTGCATCCCATTTTCGGCAATAGTATGACTGCAATGCAAAACGAAACATTAAATGCACTATTTTAGAAAATTAAATAAATTTGAGAGAATGTATGCAGATATGAATACATTTTAAACACAGATTATCTTAAAATCACCGAAGAAAACATTACAACTTAAGAAACTGCCTTCACAGAATACATATGCACACTAATAGCCTAAACTACAAAAAAACCCCACAAAATTTCGACATCGTACGACTTCCCTCCTCCCCCCCCCTTTGCGGCAAATTGTTCTTCCTTTGTTGTTGTTGTTCTGTGCCCTGACTTAGGGCGAGATTCAAGTGAAACGTTCGAATCGAATGTTTTTCAGTCCACAGTTCGAACGTTTTGGCAGAATGCTTCCAATGAACAAACCTCTCGCGCTGTCACATGATCAAAACACGATTGGTTTGTTTCAGTTGAATAAGAAACATTGATATATTTCGAAGTTTCCCCTGTTCGACGCGGAAAACGTTCGAATTGCGTTGTACTTGAATCTCGTCCCTAGAGTTACCGAGCTTCTGGCTGCAAGCTCTTGGCTCGGCCTTATGCTCCCTGGTATGACATTAACAATCTATTTAGTGGTTGCTTAAATTGTTCTTTTTATGTACGTTACATGCGTGCGTTAAACGTCACCACAAAACTAGATAAAATGGATTAATGCTCAGTCAAAATAGACCGTACATGCATAAGCCCAATCCGGATTGGCCCCTTTGTGGGCCTCGTCTAGAAATTGGAAAGTAGCCCCTATTTCTCCAGCTTACACATGGGAGAGGTCCACTTAAGAGGGGTTCCATTCTTACTATAAAATTTGATTGAAAGTAAAGTTTACTGTATTTGCAAAAAAGTTCAATTGCATTAAGAAATTTTAATTTTCTTTGTTACTTATTAAACTATAGAGTTTGCAAAATTAATATAAATTTTATATATTAACATAAATTTTTCAAAATTTATATGAAATTCGAATGTATTTGTACCGTATATTGTTTTGAGGCACGGATACAAAAGGTGGATATGCTGCTAAAGTTAGCGTTTTTCCGTAGATTAAGGGGGATGTCAGATCCCCTAACCCCCCCCCCCCCTCATATATACGTCTGTGAACATAAGAACAAGAACGTCAGTTACAAAGAGACGTAACTATCGCCATCTAGACCCTACCTTTAAAACTTTGTGATTCACAGGAGAAAGCAAATATACAGGATGCAGCATCAAGCGGCGTGCGCCAAGAATGAAACTTTGTCGACTTGACCTGCGCTCACATTGTACATGAAAACAATCAAGAAAAAACGAGGTTTTTTACCGCTAAGCTTCAATCAACATTCAATTTCATTTAGGTTCATTCAATTTCATTTAAGTTCTTTAGTCGCGATGCGATCTTTATTTGAGACTATGGTCACTGCACAAAACCCGATGAGTCAGACCGCAGCCCTCTTCCGTCTGGCCAGCGAGATGAAGAGTAAACGCGTAAGATTACTGGGAAATAAATAAGTCTTCAGAGAAACCATTTAGCTGACTAGCTGGGTATAAATTTTGAAGAAGCATCAATTGCTGAAACAGTTCCAGAAGTAAATGGTTAAGCGTATACAGTTTGACTAGATGGCCTGCCAGTTTAATTTAGAATCAGAAAAATTAAGAAAACAGTCCCTGTTTCCTCTGCGAAGAACGAGTACGCAGCTAGTAGAAAAGCATTTGAAGTGCTCAATATATGAATCTCATATTAGAGAATAATCAAATAAACTTAAAACTTGCAACAAAACAAAACAGTCATAATGTAATGGATAGTTTGTCTCTTTATACTAAAAAATGTACTATAAAATCAAGCTATTTTTCAATAGTGTTTCTGTATCATTTGAATTTTCATTTATTACTATTTTTTGTTTCCTTAAATGTAAGTAAATAAATAAATAAATACACTCTGCCACTTTTTTTACTAGTATTACAAATACCAAAAATTTATTAATGTTTCTTTATGTTGATACGGTAACAGAGTTCAGCTTTCTCCGAATTTTGACTGCCGACTCAAAGGGTTTGTCACCCCTTTTTAATGCAATTTTGCAAACCGTATTGGATTGTTTTCCTAAAAACCTGTCACATATGAGCAAGAATTTCCCGAGTTCCTTTTATTACACTACAAGAAGCGAGAACTGTTTCAATGAATTTAAGGAAATCCAACGATTGGGGACTTCCTGGGTAAGGAAAATGTATACACGTACTTGTAAGTGCATGTACCCATGTATAAGGTATCAGTGTTGCTTCTTTGGCAAAAGAGAATTATGGCATCAAAAATTTTTATTATGTAGTGAGTAATATTAGCTTCGAAGGCAATGAAAAGTTTACTAAAATTAGAAAAAATCTCAAAATACAATACGCAAAATACAAGTTGCTAAGTTTAGCGACAAAATCTCAAAATACGATGAAAAGTCTGTAAATCTAGAGACAAATCTCAAAATGCAATGAAAAGTCTGTAAATCTAGAGAAAAATCTCAAAATGCAATGAAAAGTCTGTAAATCTAGAGACAAATCTCAAAATGTAATGAAAAGTCGCGAAATTTAGAGACAAATCCCCTAAATTGGCATTGGCAACACTCACTGATGGGAGTAGAATTATTTGAGTTTGCGCACCCTCCTCTCAATAAATAAATAAATAAATGAAATACAAATAAATAAATAAATAAAATAAAAATAAATAAATAAATAAATAAAATAAAATGTTCTAGTCCTTTCAATGATCTAGTCAATCACTAAATAACTTTACATATAGTCCGAGTGGTAAGACTTCTGGCCAAGACCACACAATAATTTTGTAAACTTTAAACAACTACAGTTATAAAGCCTTTTGGGCACTTTCTATTATAAGAAAAAGAAAGAAAAAAAGTAGCTATTCTTGGAAAAGCATCCGGTTGAAAATTGCTATGGTGTGCTTTTATGTAATGACAATAATAATAATAATGATGATGCGATTGAGAGAAGGAGTGGAGGGAAGGGAGAGCAGTCTCAATGGCCACGATTAATATAAAATAGAAAACACACACACACACACACACAAATTAAGCTAGATAGCTTTCAGATTTCTTTTCTAACAGCTACAAAATCAAAATCAAAATAAAATAAACCCTCTCCCTGACTTGCACCATTGTAACTCAGAAATGGCTGAAGATAAAGATCGCGACATGGAGTTGTCCGGAAGACAGGACCGGTCTCCCTTCGCGTGATCGTTTGCCTGACCCCTGATCCCTCCCCTTCTTGTGGAGTAATCAGTTCCGCCAGGGCGGGGGGCTTCTCAGCACAACTCAACTCCCTCACATATGACTACATAACGGTGATCTAATAAGATGAAGGGAAAGGGTATCTGGAGAAAAACTGCAAAAACCTTTTTTTTAAATTTCTTTTTCTTTTTTTTTTACGGTTCTTATTATATTTTTCTCCCGAGCAGGATAGTCTTTTGTGTTTTGGAATTGCGTGTTAGAGCACTATAAGAATAACACGTGTTATTTCGAGTTTTGTATTTATTTATTTATTTATTTTCTGTTATTATTATACTGTTGGGAGACTAAAAGCCCAAATTGCGTACCGTGAAGAAAGTGAAAAACAATTTCAGCCGTATCAAAAAGAGAATTTAGTTCCGATTATGGCATTTTGTGGTACATGTAGCTTTCTATAAGTGGTAATGCATTTATGGTTTCTGCAGAGCTCTTTGGTTGTTGTAATGTTCTTTTTTAATGATCAACAGAAGGGCAGAAAATGGCTTTCTCTTGTAGTGATTGTGTTGAAATTCCATGGTTATAAAACCACATTTCTTTTTCTTTAATCTGTTCAAAAAGAGACTTTTTAAACAGATAATTTCAGACATTTCTTACATATATCCAAGAGGAAAGATACTGAGCTGCGAAATTTTACAATATCATAACAGGTTTAATAGGTATATTTATTTTTTTTCTTATGTGTGCGTGTGTACGTGTGCTTGTTTCGGAATGAAATTTTTGAAAATAAATAACTTAATAAGAGACAAAAGTGTGAACATACCTCTCTAAAATTAGCATATTCATAGTAAATCAACGTGTCATTGCCTAATCAATCGTTCAATCACAAATAGGGATGGACTGCGAGACAGAAATTTGCGAGACGAGACAGGCACATTTTACATTGTGATATAGGGATTTTTGCGAGACGAGACAAAGCTTTTCAGCGATTTTGCGAGACTAGACAGCCTATTTTTCATCTCGCGTCCATCCCTAATCACAAATTTATCTGTTGAATGGCTGATATATTTTGCAGTTAGATTCACAATAAAACTAGTCGAAAACATAATGAAAAGTTAAGAATGTAAAATACTCATAAAAGATCATGAAATATTTAAATTAACTTATTGTAATCCCTTAAAAACTTGGAAAAGTAAAACAAAAGCTTACAGGTGCAATATGGTATCAGAGAGCTATATATATACATATAAATACATACATCATATACTGCAATGGAACAGTCTATGAACTGAATATATAATTGATTCAGTTCAATGACTAGTGAAAATAGTTTTAATGTAGAATGAACATTTAATTAATTTTAAATAATTTTTTATTGTAATTTGTAAAGCATTCAAAACTTTGTTCAAAATTTTAACAAAATGCGAAAATTGGAAAAAAATAACTAAATGAAAAGCACTCCTTGTCTCTGAAATTATTTTTAAGGAGCAAATAAATTATTTTATGCTGTATTTTCTTTGCGAACATTCTCTAAGAAAACAAGCTAAGGAATTGGCTTATTTTGCAATTACTGCAAGGTAGAGATAGAGAGAAAAAAAAAATATTTTATCAAGTCGATCATTTATTTATTTTTGTTTCTTTACATAGCTAACGTCGATTCCGAAAATTTATATTCATAAAAACCATTAGCATCAATTAGTTGCCCAATCACTTCGAGTCTTGATGTAAACACCATTTGTACAGCCATAACTTATTCCAGAAATAAATGCACAAGCAAATATAATCTGAGCAATTGAATTATTTCGATTCACATTTGCATAAAATCGTGACTTTCAGAATGGCCACGATCAGTTCTTTTGCTGCCAAACCGCGGTTTTTGATGTCTGCATCTGCTACCGATGATTGGTGCAACCTTTGCCGATGTTAAATGGTGAAAAATAAGGATGTTGTGTTCCTCGTAGCTACAGTTACAGTTTAAGCTGCCCTTCGGAATTCTTATATCTTGATTCCAACTGTTCCGTGACTGTTCTGTCAATCAAAATGACCGAAGCGATTTCTGTAATCTAATATCAATAACATTTTTTTTTTTCCTTTCTTGCATTTTTTAGATTGAGTTACTGCGAACAAATTAGCGTTGATTGTAAAAATTGTGATTGATTGCCAAGTTGATTTCTGATATGATTGCTTTGGAGTCATTTATATTTGTATGAAATAGTGAAGTATTTTTGACTTCAGTTTTCGATCATTTTATGAAGGGGTTTGTTATTTCTTTTCCGACACTTAAAAAGTAATTTTAGATCGATTTGTTTTCGGGAATATAGAGTTGAATTAAGGCTGCATGCAGGTTTTCTTTTATAAAACTCACAGCTTGAGTCATCGTGAATTCAGATCAACGATATGTGCACAGAAATTAGCAATTCAATGTGTAAAAAATCGTCCCATAAGTTTTGAAGCTAAAATTTAGTAAAATTCAAAGAAAGTTGAAGTTCCAAAAATTTTATCAATTGATGTTACAAAAAATGATAGGAATCCTATGAAGAGAATACAGTTTCTAAGAAAAAATCTAAAGAGTAGATATTAAAGAGTAGAAATAATGTAAATCATCCTCCCAAAAATAAATAAATAATTCTGAATTTAGAAGTGCTAAAAGTAGTAATTTACAATGTTTTAAAACAGTTAATGGAAATATTTAAAGTACACTGGTCTGTTATTATGCTCCGTTATACATTAACATTTTAGTATCCGTTTTCTGTTTGTTTACTGAGTTTTAATAGTTCTTTTATACTTAATTGACTGAAGAGAATGTGTTAAAAATAGGGACGGATGCGAGAAGAGACAGAATACTGAGATTTGCAGTTGTTATACCAGACATTCCTATTATTCAGTTGCTATGCGTGACGAGACATTGTTCTGGTTTTCGCAGCCATCTCTATTTAACCCTTTAACGCGCAGTGATCCCGCTCTGGGAACCACTGGCGTAGCCAGGATTTTGTTTCGGGAGGGGCACAGAGAGTTTTGTCCAACTAATTAATTTTCTAATTATTAATTGTAATTAGAAATATTTTAATCATTAATTAATCTTAAATTAAAAAATATAATTAGTAGTTATAATTAGAAATAATATTTTAATTATAATTAAAAATAAGATTCTAATTGTTAATTCTAATTATAATATTACTTAATTAATAATTTCACAAAAATATCCTTAAATATATGTTTAAAGATGCTATTCAGTATTAATTTAGCGAGTTAATTAATAATTCTTCAATATAATTATCTCTGTAGATAGATGCTTATGTACCGGTTTGTCTGGCGATTATCTCAACCAGATAAGTTTTTTTTTTTTTTTTTTTTTTTTTTAAATCCAGGCCCGTATCTTTTACTACAATAAGTCTTATTCTACAATATATATATAAAGGAAGATACTGAAAAGAAAACTAAATACATGATTTTTAAATCTCAATAAACGACCGTATGAAAAAAATATTTGTATGTAAAATTTTCTTGTTATAAGCAGGAAATGTATAATCTATCCCGGATTTTCAATCAGCTCATTTGCAGCTGCATATAACTAATACATACAGGTTGATTCAAAATTAGTGTGACCAATTTTAAAAGCGTATAATTATTTATGGTAAATTTTAACTTACCACCAGTTTTATTTTAAAAATTAAACGTTTAAATTACCAATCGAACTACTTTTATCAGTGGAAGTAAATTTTGGCTCCAAATTAGATCCTCAAACCCGAAACGAAATTTTTAAGCTTTTGTAGAGTGTTTGCTCAATTTCTGTTATAAATAAAGCATTTAAAATTCAGAAAAGGCATTTTTCTAATGTATAACTATCTAAACTTTGAAAAGAAATAAAATTTGGCTGGCAATAAAGAGCTTCAGTGGGAAAATGTGGATGAAAGGAAGTCCTTGGTGAAAAAGAAAAAAAAGAAGTTGAAAAGACTTATCGTTGTAGAAAATCCTCTTCCTCAAAGAACTTTAGAAAAGAAACTACAAGTATCGCAATCGACAATTTGTCGTCAGATAAAGAAAATTGCCTATAAAAATTGAAGAAACTAGTTTGTCATCAAATGTATGCAAACACTGTAGAAAAACGAAGAAAACGTTCTTGGACTCTGTATTTAATGTTACGCAAAGGTAGATACAAAACATGGATAACATCTGATAAAGCGTTGTTTCGTCTGTAATTCACAACTGGCAAAAGGAGGTTCAATATATTTCACGCGAACAGCGTCGCAAAGACGCAGCTGTTTTGCAGAAGGCAAGTTGGACGTTAGGTACTGTGGTATGGATGGGAAGGCTTAATAAAACCATTTTTTGTAGAACCAAAGGTTAAAATTGATGTTAAATACTATCAGAATAAAATTCTGGAGCAGATTATCAAAGAAAGTAAACGTCTGTACCCCGAAGAAAACTTTGTTTTACACGAAGATTCTGCACCAAGTCATACTGGAAGATCAACTGTCAAATGGCTGAAAGATTTGAAAAAAAAAAAAAAAAAACCTTTATTTCTCCTGAAAAATGGCTACCATCATCCCTTGACTGTGCTAATTGCTATTATTCTTTTTATGGGATACTTGAAAGAACAATTAAATAGACGCAAGGTAAGAGTACTTTAAGCGTTTTAAAAAGCAATCAAAGAGGAAGTTGGAAAAATACCTCCAAAAATGGTCTAAAAAGCTCTTTTGGCTTGACCTAAACGCTTACGTAAAATGTACTATGCTAAAGGAAACCACATTGAAAATTTCGTGTAAATAACTTAATTCAATAAAAAATTTTTATGCTCTGAAATTGGTCACGTTATTTTTGAATCAGCCTGTATTTTATAATGAAGATCGCGCAAACACAAACCTATTATTATTTTTATAATTAACAGCCACAGAACAGCGACGCTAATTTAAAAAAATAAACCTTTAATTATAATGCACAGGCTGTACTAACTCAGTTTCTTATTAAATTAATAAGTCAAAATGTACAGTTTTATGCAGTAACACATAATTAACCTAGAAAATCTTATGACTGGATTTTTTTATTTATCTTTTTATTTTTTCAAAAAGCTTGTTTTCAATATAATGTTGCTCACAAATTTAAGATAGTCTAAATAATACAGACACAATATTAAAATAAGAAAGATATAGCTTGAAGAAAATCATCCAAAACTCTTGTTTCTGGAATAAAGTTGATCACTAGAATAAAATACCCTACACAATTCAAATAATATATTAAAATAGCAAAGATATGACTCAAGGAGAATCTTCCGAAACTTTGCCTTTCTGTATAAGGTTGGTGACAGGATTAGAATATTATACGTATACAATGCAGACACAATATTGAAATAACCCAAACATCACTTGAAAAAAAATTCCGAAACTCTACTCTTTGGAATAAGGTTAATCACAAGATTAAAATTTTCTGCACTTTGTTAACAAAATACGTATTAAAACAACACAGACGTCACTGGAAGAAAATTTTCGAAAATTCTGGCTTTTGGAATTAAGTTGGTTCAAAATATATAGAATTTTTCTACTTACCCAGACAGCACAGACAACTTGCATCAAACTTGCAGCAAGCTTGATTTATCAAGTCAATAAACTTGAATTAAGCTTGAAAATTTCAAGCATGTAAGCTTAATGCAAGCTTGAATCAAGTGTTTTAGTTTACACTTGCCCAGCTTGTATTAAGCTTGACATAGCAAGCTTAATTTCAAGCTTAAAAATTTTTCCTAAAAAAAAAATTCCTAAATACACGGGGCGCTCATCGGCGAACTCGCCTCGCATATTTTATTTTTCCATGCATTTTCCCCTCTACGCTGAAATTTCAAGTTATTTTAATCTGTTACCATCGAGCGTCCGCATCGAACTCGGTATCTAAGGGTTGGGAAGCCAGCGTCCTAACCACTCGACCAACCTGAGTTACGCTGATATGACTAAAGTTTGAAGTGACTGCTGGTTATCACGCCGTTTTCCGGCGAGATCGATCAATGGCCGATGTGTTGATCTGTTTCTTTTATTTTTCCATGGGATGAATCAAAATTAAAATAATGTAATCTAATAAGTAGAGTCTCTAAATCATTAGAGACTCTACTAATAGGGAAATAAGCATAATATAAACTTAAAAGCAGCACACGTTTTAAAACTTTCACTATCGCGACACTTATGTTGGGCAATACTGGCCAAAATCGAGACAAACAACTGATTTTGAAATCAGTTTCGTAGTATAATTGTATTTTATTTTGAAGAATTTCAATATTTGGAAATATAGAATCTTTTTTTTTTAATTCTATGGTCAAGTACATTTATGACTGATGATAAATTATTTGTTATGTGGATGTGGCTTTCCAAATCAAGCAGTAATCAAGTTCTATTCAAGCTTGACAGTTCAAATGACTTCTCCAAGCTTGCTGCAAGCTTAAAATGAATTGAACTGTCAAGCTTGTATTAATACGTCAAATTAAAAGAAATGTCAAGCTTGATTTAAGCTTATGTGCTGTCTGGGAAGCAGTCTTAAAAAATATAATTAATTGCAATTTTTCGACTTGAATAAGTGTTGAGTTGTTAATTAAATCTCTTCAAAGTACATCTTACATAATATTGGGAAGATTAAATGGTAAAAATACACCGGATTTGATTTCTTTTTTTAAAAAAAAAGGGGGGGGCAACAGACGCACAAAACTTTCCAGAACGGATAAGTTCGTAAAATTATTGAGGGGGAAAGGGTTGCATTCATCGCTAGTTGGTGAGCCATAAGTCAGGGGGTTAAGCACTAGAGATGAGAGATGAGATGGACTCAACGCGAGCCTGGTTTGGGCTCGGGCTGAGAGTGCTTGTGAGAAATTTCTCTTTTATTGAACGCATTCCTTGTAAACGGATTTTAAAAAGTAATTCATGGGGGAAATAAACTAATTAATATTATTTGATAAACTTTAATATAACGAATTATGTAGTGCATTAATAATTCGCTGTTATATTTGTCTTTAATTTGCACAAACGGCAAATTTTTTGATATTCTACCAATGAAGTCATTGACTTTTATATACCTACTAGCTGAAGTACCCGTTCTTCGCACGGTAATGAATGGACTTTTTGATATTACGATTTGTGGTGATTACTATTTATTGTAATAAAGAGATATAGCAAAATGGATATCGCATTATATTGTGTTCAATAACCATGCATACCGAATTTCAAGGCAATCGTTTGTACGGTGCAGAAGGCCATGCGACGTAGCGCAATCTAGTGGCGAGTTTTAGTAAAACGGATACGGCGAAAATATTCTTCGCATTCAGATATCGATGAATACGAAATTTCAGGACGATCGGCTGGACAGCCCTGAAGTTCATGTGTTGACGCGACATCTAACGCGAAACTCTTCCCCGTGTTCAAATATCTATGTATACCTATTTTCATAGCGATGAGTTGAACAGTCAAGAAGTGATACACTGCAGCGCGATCTAGTGGTTAATTAAAATAATGATTTGCTACAGTGCCGTCAAGTGGCGAGTTATAGCAAAATGGATAACGCCAAAATATTCTCATTGTTCAAATAGCTATGTATACTGATTTTCATAGCGACCGTTTGAATGGTCAAGAATTTGGCTTGCTGCAGCGTCATCTAGTGGCGAGTTAAAATAATAAAGAATTGCAGTGCCATCTAGTGGTGAGTAACATCAAAAGGAACACAGTTAGACTATATTCTTAGCTGAAATGTGTAAGTATAAAAAATTTTATGCCGATCAGTCGAACGGTATAGAAGTTGATGCGTTGCAGGGCCATTTAGCGGCAAGTTACAGTAAAATGGATAGTGAAAAATATTCTCCGTGTTCTAATATCCGCGTGTACCAAATTTCATCGAAATGGGTTGGACGATATTCGCATTGTAAACGGCTAAACGGAATACAATTCGACGTTCTGCTGCGCCACCTGGTGGCAAGTTAGAGGAAAACGGATAGCATAAAAAGCTTCTCCATGATAAGACTTAGATGAACCAAGTTTCATGGTGCAACGGTGCTGGAGTTTTTCAACCTCATACACACATACCGACATTCATTTTTATCTATAACTATACCAGTGTCATTATATATCCCAGTCTCAAATAAAATCCAGTTTCAAATTTAAGCCTCGCCAAAGTGCCGACATACGCCATTTTGCAAGCGTATTTTTCAGGAAATCATTCGAAGCATTGACTTAGCAGCAATCAATAAGGGAAATGGTTCGACCACGAAAAAGTTAAGCAAGCCTTTATTTGAAAGTGGAATCCCTTAATACAGCCAAATTTTTTAAAATTATCAACTATAACGTGTTTTATTCATCGTTACTCCGATGTATTAAATGAGAAGATTTCAATTTTCTGAAATTTGGCGGAATTCCCCCAACTTAAATCAATGTACTCAATTGGCGAGAATTCTGAAGTTAGATCGCTTGAAATCCCTTAATAACTGCATTATTTCTACACGGATCATTAAAATTTAACGCTGTATTCTAATAAAACCTTGCACTTGTTTTCAAAAATCTATTTCCTTAAGCACTCAATAAATTACGCCAAGTCGAAAACTGTGCAAACCGCTAGAACTCATTTACTCAAAATCGATATTTCAGCCACTTTATTTTTTCGCCAAACTAAAATAATTTACCTATTAGCCTCGGAAATCTTCAATTCTTATTGCTTTGCGTATAAAGCATTACATTCCTGCTCTGATTTCCCATGCACACGATATTATAATTAAAAAAAAATACCTTACGAATATAAACTAACAAAAAAAAAATCATTATTATTCTTTTATTTTTACTTTGAGAATTTAAAACATTTTATTCGGCAAAATCGCCACACATGGCAACCACGATCCTTATTTCACACTTTTTTCACTACAATTACAGGGGTTACAATTACGGAAAGCTTTTTGCGTGAAGAGCATAAAAAATCTCTTAAATTCCGGGAACGGGTGGACTTTCAAAGTTTTAAAGTGGACTACGATTTATTCTATATTATTTTACATATCTGTGCTAAATTTCAGGCCGATAGGTCCATTTTTGTGGATTTGTATACGAATCAAATCCACAAACAAACAAACAAACAAACAGAATTTCATTTTTATTTATAAGATTAGCTGAAATTTCGGGCTCGGGCTTCGGCACCCTACATAAGTACAAAGTTTTAACGTACAGTTTAAAAAACAAAAAAATGAAAATAGGTCTGTTTAATTGCTTAACTTAGAAGAAAAATATATTTAATAGAAAGTCACATTTTAATGAACAACTTAATGTCTTATTTTAGAATCAGAAAATAACGGTATTAAGCCCCGATTTTTCAGATTAATTTCAAAGCAAAACTGCTGTTCTCATAGGTTGCGGTTTTAAATGACAAAGGAAAGCACTTAGGAATATTTAATTTTTTTTTTTAAACTGTTAGTAGTAAAAATATTAAGAAGAAAACATTACTGAGAGTAATTTTTATTTAAAAAATACAGACTTAGTGGACTGTTGATAGACCTTATTTAGTCGTGAGCCGGATATCCGGTGATTGTGATTCGGATATTCGATGATATTTCGGTTATTGATAAATCAGCCGGATATCAGGTGCATCCCTAGATATTTCAAATATTCATTTATATTTTACCAGAGCCATATAAAATAGTATTTATAAAGTTTTATAAAACTTTAGAACAGAAAAATGAATTACAGATTTACCCTCTTGTCAATTGAAAGGGTGGGTATAAAGGAAACATTTCTTAAATTATACATATTAATGAAAATATGATAATACAAATTTTTCAACATACTTAAGAAGATATTATGTCGTATGTATTATGTCATCGTTTATATTATCATTTAAAAACACACAATGAAATATTGAGTATTTACTTTAGTTTCTTTTCTTGATGTGCTTTCTGAAGTTTTCTGCAAATATCTGTTCATCTATGGCTTTTTCCGTTTCCTGTAGATTTGAGTCTTCATTGTTAGCAGGCAAACTATGTATAATTTTTGGAATTTTATTAAAAATTCCTCCTATACTTCTACTCAACGGGCACTTTCTTGAGGCCATAATCTCTATTCGAACCCACCAACTGGACAGAGCAACACACTAGTCAAAAACACGAGCGTCTGGACCTTGGGAATGTAGGGGAAAGTGCCAGCATGTGCCCCTCCTTGAAATTTTATCGTTAGTAGGAAGTAATATTTTTGTATACACCATACTTTAAAAATACCACAGGTGGCCATGAAAGCTGATAGCACTTGGGGATACATACTTCACAGGGTATAACGGTAACGAACTGAGGTTATAGGGAGGGAGAAATTTTTAGTATCCCGGGAGTAGGCTATTGCCCAGATGTATATTTTCTGTTGTGTAGGCGTGTCGAAAGTCACCTCGCGTTAGTGATTAAAGGCACTTTTTAACCTTTTTATTGACTTGTTTTTTAATTCGTTCTCAATGTGAAAGGATCTAGAAAACGTTTATCAGGAAGATTAGACAAATATCACACAACAAGGATTATGAGACGATCCATTTTTACAAATTGCAATATATATATAACAACTGAAAAAATTTCGGGGGGGGCACGGGCCCGGTGGGCCCCTCCCTGGCTACGCCAGTGCTGGGAACACCAAACTCTGACGTTTTGACTGTTGCCAGTCACGAAGACTAGATTTGATTTCTATAAAAATAGTTGCGGGTGACACAGCTCCACGAGCATCCTTTCCTTTTTAGCACGCCATTTCCCGTAAAAAAATGGTCACGATTATTTTTAACAGCACTGACATCTGCTGAAAAATGGAAGAATGCGAGAACAGCTGGATAGATTGCCCAATGCTGAAAAAAAGGGCAGCCATTGCCATCGCTCGACTTAACTACCAGCAAGATGAGCACAGCCAGCTGTCGTCAAAAAAAGGGTCTCTATATCTGTGGCACGCGATGAACGTTTCGATCGTCCGCCATCTTGCTGGTAGTTAAGTCGAGCGATGGCAACGGCTGCCCTTTTTTCAGCATTGGAAAAGGGTTGCGCCTCAAAGGGTTAAATAAGAATCCGAATATCTATTGACGTAAATTCGCATGTAACATTGGGGGGGGGTGTTTCAATTGCAGAAAATATTTTCAACTAGGTGATATGTGAATTTTTTTGAACTTTTTTTTAAACCTCCCTTGCCCCTAGTAGGTACGCCTATGTGTACATCTGTATTTACACTTTACAGAATCAATTTCTTTTAAAGAAAGAAGAAGCCAATACTCTAGAACTCTGAAGTATAATCACAAATAATATTTAAACTTCGGGACTTAAATGTAAAGGTATATCATGTCCATTAAAACAGAAATTTTATTTGAATTTTGCGTGATTACTGAAACAAATGTGATTAAACAGAATGTATACCAAAGATATATAATGTTAAACATACGTACATATTTCGCCATCTAGTGAGAAAAAAAGAAAATAATTTTAAATAACCGTGAATCAAATAAGGAAAAAGTCTATTTAGGTTTTACTAATATACTTGTCGTTTTAATATTGCAACATCACTGTTATTGATACCGCAACATTGTAATAACATGCTACTCGTTGCTGTTAGTCCCTCTTAATGACACCGCCCATCCTTAGAATTTATTATTACAACTTAATAATAAATGATTATTATTAAGTTCTTATTTAGATAAGTTTACAACATAATATTATACTTTCGTTCGTTTCAAAAATTCTCTCGGGATGGTCGTCCGATGTTTTGAAAATGCATTTGAAGACTCAAGAGGTGTATTATCTGGATATCTTTATGAAATATGAAAATATACTTATATCAGTAATTTTTTATTACTTAATTGTAATTTCTAATATCTTCATATTATTACTAGAGAACATCAACATCACAGAGATCTTTTCTAAATAGTAAAAATAGTGGACCCGGGTTTTAGTTTGCACCCTAGTGCATAGCACTCCATTTGTTGAAGGGAAAACTTGTTGCAACAAAGTAATAAATTACGACACCCATAAAAAGAAGTTTAAATTGTTCAAGGAACAACTCATTATCTCATGAATTGTATAATAAAAGAGCCGATTCCGAAATGCATCTCAAGAGCTCCGCTTTCAAGAACGTTTTCTCTTGAATTACGTGCACAGAGGCAATTTTATTTGAAAACTTTCTCATTACCTTTCGCTTTGGAATAAGAGAGTCTTCCTGACAAGCCAGCTACAATTAGTCGAAATTCTGCATCTCATTCAAAAATTGCCTCTGATAACCTTCTACACTTCTGAAGGAAGAAGAAAAAAAGAAAATGGCAATAAATGTGAAAAGAAATCCACCCAGCTGAATGAAGTTGAATCACATTCGCCATAAAATCGTGACTGCTGGAACCTGCCACCAGCGTTTCTTCTAAAATGCACCTCAACCCTGATTGCAAGCCCGTCATTACTGCCCTGCTGCTCCAGCCATAATTAGAGTAAAGCCTCATGCAGCTCTTCTGAAAGATTTGGTACATGTCTATTAGCCAGTAATTAAATTTGCTCCTTCATTTTTTCTTCTTCTTATTTTTTTTTCTTTTTACCACAATCAGCGTAGGATGTTTATATTGCGTTCCGGTTGGAAAAAAAATTGGAAAAGATGTAACTGCGCGATATGTAACGAGTTTTGGTCAGGATATGGACGTATGTTATGTTTTGGTAAAAATATTCGTCAAGGAGAAATGATAAAGTAAAAAAAAAAAGACTTCCTAAAAATTTTAAAAGCTAAAAGAGAGAGTTAAAAATTAGGACCCTTTTTTCCTATTAATTTTTTTTTATAATAGGTCTTCAACTTAGAATCACAGCTTTTGAGAAAATGTCAAAATCAAGAGAGTCTCGAAAATTAAAAAAAATGAAACTGAAATTAAAAGTAAAAGAAGGTACCCAATATAAACTTAATAAAAATTTGGAATAATAGTAATTATTTCCATTTTATGAAATTGAAAGCAAATTCGGTGAAGGTTTGATGTGCAAAAAGTTTCACAGCAATTTTTTTTTTTCTCAACCGTCTATCTATACCCAGGCTTTAGAATCCTACTTATATATCTACTAATAACGCAAAAATAGATGGCATATAAAGGGTGTCCCAAAATTTAAGCAAGATTTGAATTAAATAGAAAACACAGTTTTTTTTTTCAATTGTATTTTTATTTGAACTGAAACATAAAGTTCATAGGATAGGGACATAGGATGAAATTCATAGGATTTGCACTTTATCGATGTATTATATTATTTATTATACAGAGGATTAAGTGCATAGTATGTATGAAATAGTATATATGTATGAAATGTATGAAATAGCATATCGGGCAAATGATCTCCATGGCTTTTCTGGCACATGCTCACTCTTTTGTCGAATTTTTGCAGGACCATTTCGGAAAAATGTGGTTGAATTTCGTGGATGTAGCGTTGAGTCCTTGATGTGGTGTTGTCGACACAAACCTTTGATTTCAAATAGCCCCAAAGAAAGAAGTCGAATGGTGTTAAAAGCACATGATCTTTCTTATCATTTATCATGAAAATAATCATAAAAATCAAATTTTCATTAGTTTTGAATGTTGTTCAACCGTGAAAATAAATGAGTGTTCTTTGTGTCCGCGTTGTTCTTTTGTATAATGGTGCATTTTTACTAACCCTAAACTGTTAGCTGTCAAACTGTTTGTTTTTTTGGTTTCCAACTCTAAATTAATTAATTTTCTATTTAATTTAAATATTGCGTAATTTTTGAGACACACTTTTGAAAAGTCAGTGAAAATTCACAGAGTAGTCATGGTTTTGCATAAGAAACTACAAAAATTAATGTCTTCATTTCGTTCAAACAAATAACAGATTCATTTATTAGATTACTCCTCAGATATTTTAAAATCTGAAATGGTGTTACTGATGTATTGTTAGTTATTTTTCTATTTATCTGGTTCTCATTCTAAAACACAATTTATTATCATTATCATCATCATTATTATTATTATCATTTTGAGATTCATTTAAATAAAACTACATTAACCCTTTCAGACCTGATTAAATAATTTCTCTCGAATATATGTATGTATATTTTTATAATTAAAGAGATTAAATTTGTAATAAAATAAATAACATAAAAAATCCTGATTATTGAATGTACACCCTCTGAAAAAAGTATTAAAGTATAAGTGAAATTTCCTATTTAAGTTAGAAAATAATTAATTAGTTTTTGAAAAACGCACAACTTGACAAAAAAAAATATAATTATGTATAAACTAACTCATGTTTTATTATAAATAATTTTTAATATACGAAATGAACGTAAGAAGTTTCACTTTAACCCGAAAACATTTTTGAGAGGGTCCACACAATATTTTCCAATTTATCGAATTATTTCCTTCGTAATACTTTTTCAAAACTCCTGTGCTCAATTGTGGACGCCTGGTCTGACTAGGCTAATACCGATTTTTAAGATTTAATTCCCTTAAATCATAAAATGGCGTCAACTTGTACAGCGGACGATTTTAAAACAATGATAAAAACGAATAAATTATTTTGCGACTAAATTTTTCTGGTGTACTTTATTACCCAACAAGCACTGCTAAATGAAAAAGTTCTTTTTTTTTAATTTTTTTATTTTCTGCAAGAATTTACATTTCATGTAATATCTCCAAACTTCAGAATTCTGGCTTTACAAAAGCTAGCTTTCGCAACTGTCCAACTTTACATCGTCACCGCCTTTTAAATATTCTAAATTTGTTATTCGTAGATTTTTCATCCTGGTGGCATGCAATTAAAAAACAACACAGATGCATCCTCCTAAGTGATATTCTGAACATTTTGAAGGTGAAAAAGAACCTAAGCAAAAATAACCAGACTGGAAAATAAATATGCATGTAAGCCGTTGTGATGGTACACCCGATTAACAAAATAACAAACCCAAGAATTAAAAAAAAATAAATATGGCTACAGAGAAAAACAAGCCAAATACAGCAAGCCTGCCGAATCGAATCCTTACATCGTGATAAGATCGCTAACGGCCATCTCAAGTCTCAAGCGGACGTGCTTCAGGCAAGTAATTTGGTCAGCAAAGGCAAAGGTGTCCTGAGAATACAATGGACAAACTCCAACTGTTATTTTCAGCCCTTCCTGAGCTCCACGTGAATGGGGAAAAATAATTAGAACTATCTGACCTGGATCGCCCACAATATATACAAAATGGCTGCCTCTGATCTCATTAGCGTCGTAAGAACTTTCGGTTTCCATAGAGCGTGTGCCACCGTTTGATTGTAATGGCGTTCTGTGTTCCTTCCTCAATCTTTTTTTCGTGATTTATCGGATCTGGAGGAGAGGAAGTGGCCGTGGAGGGGGCAAGAAAGGGGTAGGGGGAATAGTAATTTTTGGGATATCATTGCCCTTCTCCAAGAGTCGAGAGCTTCTTCCGCGTAATCGTTCAGCAATGGTAATATGGTGATTCTTTTTCTGTTGCTGTTGTTTGGATGCCTATTTACATAGAATGTACTACCATGTGGAAGTTCACCTCGGTCGTATCTCGCTTCTGAGATCGTTGAGATGACATTCATTCATCTTTGCCTGCCTCGTGTAGGGTTATTAGGAGTGGCTTTCCTACCGTTGAGGTGATGTTTCCATACCAGTTTATTTTTGTGTCTTCGCATGTGGTTTAGAAAGAATAAAAATAGCTAGTGCATTTTAAACCTTTTTTTTTTTTTTTGGATTGTCTTGATTTTGGACTGGAGTTTCGTATTTACTTGTTTAAAAGATAAGATCCGACATGGGCACTACTTCCTTGCACGTCTAATTATACACGGTTTTGAAACATTTCATTTTAACTCACTTCGTCTGAAACTGAAATTTGATACTTAAATAACTAATCTTTGGTGATTTCTTGCCAAATGTAGGAGATTTGGCAACGATAGACTTAGTTTTGAAATCAAATTTTTGGATCCGAATTTGAATACATGCCACCCAAAAGCACCAAGCTTGAAGACAGTCGGCAAAATATCGATCGGCAACCATGGTCTAAACAATGTCTGTCCACAGACTGTAATATGTTGAAGTATTTCAGGTGACCCTGTGCATTAACTGACCAATTGATTGCAATCAAAGAAGAAGGCGCACATATAGGTGTTACATGAGTACTAAATACGAAATTTCAACATTCTACAGTTAATCGTTTCTGAGCTATGCGAGATTATAATACTTGTATACATTCATATGAACACTCTAAAAAATAACCGTACATTTATTGGAAATTTCCCATAAATTTTACGGAGTTTCTCCAGTTATATTTAACGATATAACAATTTCCGTAAATCTTGCGAAAGCTCCTCTCTCGAACGGAGTTTGTGAATTTTAACCCTTTGCGGTCGTTTAAATATAGACATGGGTGTCGTACTGATCGAATTAATTTCAAAAGACTAGCCTCTCTGCGACTGGTCTTCCCTCTGCGTGGCAGCTAGTAGCTTTCGTAATGTATTTCAAAAGAGCTGGAAAATCGAAGTCGAAGGTTTACTTAACCAGCTCAATCTCTTACAATCATCCAAAAACTTGAAATTAATATTTATTTTGAACGTTGAAAATCGGGTTTTTCTCATTGAAATACATTACGAGAACTCAACGCAGAGAGGGGACCTGTCGCAGAGCGGATAGTTCTATGTGGTGGCTGAGAGCAAACACGTGATCGGAGCTTTAAAACAGTTTTGTTGGCTGAGAGTAGACGTACGACCGCAAAGGGTTAATGGGATAATATTCTGTAATTGTGGGGAAATAAAGATGACGTCATATTTTCCGGCACATTTACCGCATTTTCACGATTTTTTTAATTCTTACTCGAACGGCAACTTGTCAAAGTAAATTCAGAGACGTCACGAGAAAACTAGTAAAAATGGATCGTACATGTATACATGCGTGCGTACATACGTAACTGGTCAAAGTAAATTCAGCGATGGTCAAAACCTGAATGCAGAAATTTTTCGCCATTACAATACTTCGCTTTGGACATGAAAATAACAATGACGTATTGTCGTTTTTTACATTATCGTTATAAATAAGTAGAAAAAAGGATAAGAGCACCAATGTAAAAATTAAAATACCAGACCGGTTTCGGCATGTTCGACATGGCGTCGTCAGTGCTAGAAAGAGTGGCAGTAATTATCTCTGTTTACTTAAAAAAAGTAAGGATTCAGGATAGTGTTTACAAGGGCCAATAGAAAAGCAGGGATCCAAAATAAAACCTTCTTCTAGATCCCTGTTTAGCTGTTGGCCCTTGTAAATATTATTCTGAAGCCTTATTTTTTCTATGTAAACAGAACAAATTTTTGCTTTTCTCACTCTAGCACTGACGACGGCATGTCATACATGTCGAAGTTTGCTATTTTAGTTTTTAGATTTGTACTCTTATATGTTGTTTTTTGCTGCTTCTTTTATACCTTCTGTGTGCCAAGCTACGTTTTCGCACTTATAACAATATCGTTAGTTTTGGATACTGTCTAAAAATTTTCCATCGTCCAAACTTTAAACGTGATTAAATATTAATCATTAGTTTTTGCTTCTTAATCGTGATTAATTTTTTTTTTTCTCAACATCAGGTTTTAGCTCAAGGACCCTCCACTTTACAAGTTATGATAAGAAGATTGCACTCGAGACAGTCGAATGCAATCGAAATCAAGCGTTGTTTTTCGGAAAATTTAAGGTCTTATTCACTAAACATTTTACACTCGGATTAATCCAAACAAGCTTGTTACAGTCAGTTACAGGTAAGATATCTTCCCTATGACCGTAACAAGCGTGTTTGGGTTAATTCGCGTACTTAATGTTAGAAGAATAAAGGCGTTAATAAGTTTTTTATACTTGCTATGTTTCATGAATACGAGTAAATACTCTGATTAGTTTAACTGTTTGCATTTTCCATGTATCTATAAAATGGTCAATTAAAAATTAATGACTATAATTTGAGCTTTGTTGCAATACAGCCATTTTAGTGATTAAAAAAAAAGTTATATTTAACCCTTTGAGGCGCAACCCTTTCCCAATGCTGAAAAAAGAGCAGCCATTGCTCGACTTAACTACCAGCAAGATGGCGGACGAACGAAACATTCATCGCGTGCCACAGATCTAGAGACCCTTTTTTGACGACAGCTGGCTGTGCCGCACAGCCACCTTGCTGGTAGTTAAGTCGAGCGATGGCAACGGCTGCTCTTTTTTCAGCATTGGGCCATCTATCCAGCTGTTCTCGCCTTCTTCCATTTTTTAGCAGATGTCAGTGCTGTTAAAAACAATCGTGACAATTTTTTTTGAACGGGAAATGACGTGCTGAAAAGTAAAGGATTCTCGTGGAGCTTTCACCCGCGACTATTTTTATAGAAATCAAATCCATTCTTCGTGACTGGCAACAGTCAAAACATCAGAGTTTGGTGTTCCCAGAGCGGGAACACTGCGCGTTAAAGGGTTAAGAAGCTGACGCAGAAGACGTATTTGTCCACCATTAAAAATACAAAACGAATTAATTTTATCTCGGCCGGAGATTACAGCTGTAAATAACGTGGCGAATCTGTCACTACACCTTTCCTGCGGTTTAATGATCCACGAAATGCGAAACGTTAAAGAATCGCCGTGAGAGAATGGCGTTTTCATTTGCGGATCACGACAATCGTGATCGTCTGCCCTGCTAACTAGGTTTTAAACGCAAAAGTTTGGCAACGTTTTTAGGAAGAATAAGCCGGGACTATATTATTTCACAAGGAGGAATGAGATTTTGTTTTAGCTGACAGCGACTTGGGAACTTCTCCATGAGGGATGGGAGAAAGAGCGAAAATTGGAGGAGGACTCTGCTCCTGGTTCTTCTTCTTATTATTTATTTTTATTCTGCTCGCCGATATGCTTTTCATTCTGAACAGGTAGCAGTCGTGCGTGAACATCAATCCCCCAAATTTGCACACAATATTGCCGCTGATTTCTGGAGATGGAATAAAGAAAGCCTGCCAAGGCGTAATGAGGCATTTAGTTATTTGAGAGGAAGAAAAAAAAAAAGGTGTTGGGCTGCCTGTCAAAACAAATACTTAACAGTTTATTCGATGTCAGTGTAATACTATGCTTAAAAATGCTAGTGTAGTGTTTAATTTCCTTTCTTTTTAAACCAGGAAAAGCCAAATTGGCTCATCTCAAGAGGAAATTTTAGTTCACAGAACATACCCAGGAGTGAGATTCAATAATTTGGAATGATCAGGAAGTATCCATTCTTTCCTTAACCCTTTAACGCACAGTGTTCCCGCTCTGGGAACACCAAACTCTGACGTTTTGACTGTTGCAAGTCACGAAGAATAGATTGGATTTCTATAAAAATAGTTGCGGGTGACCTAGCTCCAAGAGAGAGTCCTTTACTTTTTAGCACGTCATTTCCCGTAAAAAATGGCCACGATTATTTTTAACAGCACTGACATCGGCTGAAAAATGGAAGAATGCGAGAGCAGCTGGATAGATTGCACAATGCTGAAAAAAGGGCAGCCGTTGCCATCGCTGTCATCAAAAAAGGGTCTCTAGATCTGTGGCACGCGATGAACGTTTCGATCGTCCGCCATCTTGCTGGTAGTTAAGTCGAGCGATGGCAACGGCTGCCCTTTTTTCAGCATTGGGAAAGGGTTGCGCCTCAAAGGGTTAATATAAAGTGGCTAACCGAAGCCATCATGAAATCTTATACCGGGCCTGTTTGTATACTGCAATGAATCATCCAAAGAGGCCTACGTCCGTCTCTCATTCGTCAGATTCTGCCGTTAGATGACATATCTAAGTGATCATCCGTAGGCCTCTTTGTGCGACTGATGCATCACAGTACACAAGCAGTTCCGGGAAAATATTCACGATGGCCCCTGACCAACCGTCCCGTATTATACTGGACAGGCCCATATTTTGCGATTTTGTCCCGCATTTAACAGTAGTCCGTCCCGTTTTTCTTCCAATGTGATCACCGCCTGGAAATAACCGTTCTTTGTTAAAAAATTGCAATTTTGTGTCCACACAATTTCATATATATATTTTTTAATTTGAAAAGAACAGCGAAAAATTAAATATGTGCAAGTAAACATGTGCCTGCGTGATTGGCAATATTATATCTACTGAGTACAGATTTGCATTCAAAATTAATTGGAAGCAATGGTTATTTTCATAAATCTTCCTTCTCCCTCTCTGGTTTACGAGAGTGCCCCGTATTTAAGAAAGATGGTCATTTTACTTTACGTACCAATTCTCTTGTTTCTTGTTTGTGTAATTCCTTAAATGAAAGCTTTTCTGCTTGTAGAATATCGCCTTTTATTATGATGCGTTGTATTTTCGGGTTCTAATAAAATATTTCAAAGTTGAGACTGGCGTGCTTTGTCCTCTCTCGAGGAACTCCCATTTTTATCTCTAGTCAAAACCACCAAAGGCAGACTCGGTGCATTGTATGATGGATAAAATTTTCAATTATTTCAAATTTCCAAGTATGGAACAGTTTCTTTGAAAACCTTTTATAAATTATACTAATGCATTCCGAAGAAACCAGCGATGCCTTTTCCTTTTCCTTTAACTCATATTAAAGTGATTTGCGATAAAGTGAATGTTTATTGAAAATACATGCAATTGATTTCCAGCGTATTTTCAGGGAACGTACTAATGTATCTCGCATTCTGTACCGCATTTACTTACCAAACGGAAAAAAAGAACGTGGTTAGAAAATATCTATTCTGCCCATTTCGGCAAACTATCTAACCACCAAAATTCATCTGATAAGGGAATCGTATGTAATATTCCGCCACGATGGTCACGTCTGCTTGTTCGCCTGTGTTCTAAATAACCACTTGGGAAGGTTGAGGTAATAACGTTTTCGCTTAGAGTAATCAGTAACTCAAATTTAAACCACACACGATGGTTTATGAGAGAATTTATTCCTGATTACGTTCATTTACTTGTTTGTCCTTCTACTTTGCTGAAATTTGCTACTTATTATGTTAATATGTGGAACACGCATTTGGAAAAGAGACTGACAGCTCGAATTCTTCATCACGTAGTAACGTAAAGTTAGATTCCTGTATTTGGAAAAAAAATCTTGTATATTATAATCATTAACTTTCTTTGAGCATAATTTTTTCATATTCTTTTCCCGAAGTTTTCACAGGGAATAAAATGTTTTAATGTGACTTAACAGTTCACTATGTATGGCGAAAGTGATTAGCATAGTTAGATTTAACCCTTTGAGGCGCAACCCTTTCCCAATGCTGAAAAAAGGGCGGCCGTTGCCATCGCTCGACTTAACTACCAGCAAGATGGCGGACGATCGAAACGTTCATCGCGTGCCACAGATCTAGAGACCCTTTTTTGACGCAGCTGGCTGTGCGCGCACAGCCAGCTGCGTCAACGGCAACGGCTGCCGTTTTTCAGCATTGGGCTATCTATCCAGCCTCGCATTCTTCCATTTTTCAGCAGATGCCAGTGCTGTTAAAAATAATCATGACCATTTTTTTAATGGGAAATGACGTGCTTTATAAAGTAAAAGATTCTCTCGTGGTGCTATGTCACCCGCAACTATTTTTATAGAAATCAAATCTATTCTTCGTGACTAGAAACACTCAAGACGTCAGATTTTGGTGTGCCCAGAGCGGGAACACTGCGCGTTAAAGGGTTAAATGAAAGCTTTTCTGCTTGTAGAATACCGCCCTTTTTTATGATGCGTTGTATTTTGGGGTTCTAATGAAATATTTCAAAGTTGAGACTTGCGTGCTTTGTCCTCTCTCGAGGAACTCCCATTTTTATCTCTCGTCAAAACCATCAAAGGCAGACTCTGTACATCGTATGATGGATAAAATTTTCAATTATTTCAAATTGCAAAGTATGTACCAGTTTCTTTGAAAACCTTTTATAAATTATACTAATGCATTCCGAAGAAACCACGAAATCATAGCGATGCTTGTTCATTTTCCTTTAACTCATATTAAAGTGATTTGCGATAAAGTAAATGTTTATTGAAAATACACGCAATTGATTTCCAGCGTATTTTCAGGGAACGTACTAATGTATCTCGCATTCTGTACCGCATTTACTTACCAAACGGAAAAAAGAACGTGGTTAGAAAATATCTATTCTGCCCATTTCGGCAAACTATCTAACCACCAAAATTCATCTGATAAGGGAATCGTATGTAATATTCCGGCACGATGGTCACGTCTGCTTGTTCGCCTGTGTTCTAAATAACCACTTGGGAAGGTTGAGGTAATAACGTTTTCGCTTAGAGTAATCAGTAACTCAAATTTAAACCACACACGATGGTTTATGAGAAAATTTATTCCTGATTACGTTCATTTACTTGTTTGTCCTTCTTCTTTGCTGAAATTTGCTACTTATGCTAATATGTGGAACACGCATTTGGAAAAGAGACTGACAGCTCGAATTCTACATCACGTAGTAACATAAAGTTAAGATTTCTGTATTTGGAAAAAAAATTCTTGTACATTATAATCATTAACTTTCTTTGGGCATAATATTTTCATATTCTTTTCCCGATGTTTCCACAGGGATTAAAATGTTTTAATATGACTTACCAGATCACTATGTATGGCGCAAGTGATTAGCATAGTTAGATTTAACCCTTTGAGGCCCAACCCTTTCCCAATGCTGAAGTCAGAGTTTGGTGTTCCCAGAGCGGAAACACTGCGCGTTAAAGGGTTAAATGAAAGCTTTTCTGCTTGTAGAATACCGCCCTTTATTATGATGCGTTGTATTTTGGGGTTCTAATAAAATATTTCAAAGTTGAGACTTGCGTGCTTTGTCCTCTCCTCTCTCGAGGAACTCCCATTTTTATCTCTCGTCAAAACCACCAAAGGCAGACTCGGTACATCGTATGATGGATAAAATTTTCAATTATTTCAAATTGCAAAGTATGCACCAGTTTCTTTGAAAACCTTTTATAAATTATGCTAATGCATTCCGAAGAAACCACTAAAATTCGGGAAAAGAATATTTTCATATTCTTTTCCCGAAGTTTCCACAGGGAATAAAATGTTTTAATATGACTTAACAGTTCACTATGTATGGCGCAAATGATTAACATACCAGTTAGATTTAAAGCAACACCAGCTCAAGAAAAAGTGCTCGAGTAAAGTTATGTTTCCTGTTTTACCATTCTCCAGTGAAATTATGATAGCAAATATGCATCTACATGTACAAATTAAAGCTCGAAATTAACAGTGGTGCCCTGGTCCGATACCTCAAAAATATGCAACGAACCAGTAAAATACAAAATTTTTGTTGGTCCATCGGACCTGTAACGTTTTATTTACATTTTCTCTTGCAAACGTTCCTCATTTAGTTCCACAATACATGTCATCCAATTTTACCAATACATGCCATAAAATCTGATCTTTTTAATATTTTTAAAATGGATATTTACTTTTTTTATTTAACCTTTCAACGAAAACCAATGTATATTTCTCATATAACTTCATTTGTTTTGCAATTAAAAAAAAATAAATAAATGTGTATATGGACCAGGGAAGTCATGAAGTCACTGGGCGTTTAGACCGCTGACTGAGTATTCTAATTTCTACCCCTTCAAATAATATATATGTTACAGTTAAAACCCGAAATCAGTCAAAACCCGAATTAACTAGGGAAAACGCGTTCTAACTGAGTGCGTTAGGGAAAACCCGAATTAACTAGGCAAAACGCGTTCTGACTGACAGCGCTAGGCAAAACCCGAATTAACTATAGGGAAAACCCGTTTTATCCGAGTAGCGGTAGCACGTTTTCGAGGTGCCCCGACTGAGGAGGCATATTTTCCAGGGGCCCCCTAAAGCGATGGCCAGACCCACTGATGTTTTCTCGGGTCTCGGAAAGAGCCAGCGTTAGCATATTTTCGAGGGGGCCCCCTACATTGGTGGCCGGACCCCATATTTTCCCATGTGAATTCCTGAATGTTAATGCTTTATCCACTAAAAATTGGATCTTGCTCCCCCTTCGAAAATATGCTATTGCTGACCCTTTGCGAGACACCCAAAAACATCACTGTGTCCTGCCACCGCTGTAGGGGGCCCCTTTCGAAAATATGCTAACGCTGGCGCTCTGCGAGACCCCAAAAAACATCAGTGGGTCCGGCATTCACTTCAGAGGGCCCCCTCGAAAATATGCTAACACTGGCCCTTTGCGAGACCCAAAAAAACATCAGTGGGTCCGGCCACCGCTGTAGGGGGCCCCCTTGGAAAACATGGTAACGCTGACCCCTTGCGAGATTTAAAAAAAACATCACTGGGTCCGGCAATCGCTTTAGGGTGCCCCCTCGAAAATATGCTAACGTTGTCCCCTTGGAAGACCCAAAAAACATCAGTGTTTCTGGCCATCACCTCAAGGGGGCCCCCTCGAAAATATGCTAACGCTGGTCCTTTGCAAGACACAAAAAAAAACATTACTGCGTCCTGCCATCGCTTTAGGCCCCCCCCCTCGAAAATATGCTAAAGCTGGCCCTTTGCGAGACCCCAAAAAATATCAATGGGTCCGGCATCATTGCTGGGGGTTCCCTGTAAAATGTGCTAACGCTGGCACTTTGCGAGACCCGAAAAAAATCAGTGGATCCGGTCATCGCTGTAGGGGCTCCCTGGATAATATGCCTCCGCTCTAGGGGGCCCCCAGGAAAATATTCCTCCGCTGTAGGGGCCCCTCGAAAATATGCTACCGCTACTCGAATAAAACGGGTTTTCCCTAGTTAATTCGGGTTTTGCCTAGCGCTGTCAGTCAGAACGCGTTTTCCCTAGTTAATTCGGGTTTTGACTGATTTCGGGTTTTCACTGTAACATGTACACCTGTCAATCTTAAGCACGACGCTGGATGGCGTCTAGTGTAATTTTAATGTGTAATTGCGTTCATCTAACTTACCACTAAGAATATAGTTGATAATGTTTACATGTAATGTACACATGTATTAATACATGTATTATACACATGTATTAATACAGGTGTTTCGAGCTAAATGGAATTCAGGCTATTTCACAGCATGAAGGATCATAGTTCCATCTAATAGTAACTCACAAGTAAATTTTTGAAGCAAAGATCTATTAGTGGCGATATTTAGATTTTAGTTTACGTTTTTGTTAAAATATAAATATCAAAATAAAATCCTTTGATGAAATAGCGTTGCAGCTTTTTTTTAACTATCTAGTATTACAGCATATGGGTCATTCCATGGTGACTGACGTTACAATTTGACTACATTTGTAACCTTTGAAATTCCCCAGTGGCTTGAAATATATATATTTATTTATTTAAATTGATCAAGAGTATCATAAATAAGTACTATACTGTTATCCATCTTCAATATAAGAAGTCTCTTTTTTTAATTTTTTTTAAATTAAGGGAAATCAAAAAACGTGACTGATGTTACACAGAAGAGACATTGAGAAAAATGAATTTTATATAAATTCAAATACTCTTCGAACTAATAGTGTGAGAAGTAAAATAATTTTTTTCTAGTTAAGTACAGATTTCAATCTTTATGAAAACATTTTGTTTAATTTAAAAAATTAAAAAACTTTTTATGTAGAAAATATTTTATTCCCGTGACTGATGTTACATATATCCCGTGACTGATGTTACGTATATTTCGTGACTGATGTTACATTCACAAAAACATGCTATAATTATATATTATTTCTTCTTACAAACAAAACAACCAAATTTACTTTTTGAAATAGCATTACTCTAGTTTAATCATAATAAATAAATCATAGTAATGCTTGTTCAATAATAAAATTTAAAAAATAATGTTGTTAGTGTATTTCACTAAAGGGTGATTCCATGGAACTAGGGACACCAGTGAAAAAAGAAATATACTTTTACAGAAAATTAGTTTTTTCCTCCATAAAGTAATTATTTGTGGATTTCTATAAAATTATGCTAAAAAGATGGCAAAACATTTTTACATATATTTTTGTCTTTAGAGGTGTAGAAAGTTTATTTTGTTTTCTAAAAAAAAATCAAGAGGTATGTGTAAAATCTTATTTTTTATGGAAATTTCGTTCATTTATGAGAAGATTAGACAACCGCAGAAACCTTTAACTGGAATATTTGCCTTGAGAACAATTTTTATAAATTATCCCTAACATTAATGTAACATCACTCATAATAACATAAAAAGTCGTAGTTTCATTTGTGAATTTTAAAGTTATAAAAATGTGTAAATGTATGTTATAAAATATGTGTAACATTAGGTATATTTCGGTTTTCAATTAGAAAGCTATTTAAAAATATTGGGTAAATAGCATTGACTGCTGCTGAAAGACAGAAAAAGTGATGAGATAAATTCAAGAATGAAGGAAAATATGAAAATCATAAAAACAAAGCAGATGCAATAAACAGCCAAAATAAAAGAAGTAATGATCCAGCTAAATTACCTCAGTCAATTCAGAAGGTAAAAAGATTAATTTATCTTGAAATTAGAGAAAATGTTTGAAAAAAAGTATTCTGAATTGATTGAGGTAATTTAGCTAGGTCATTTCCTTTTTATTTTTGCTCTTTATTGGCTCTGCTTTGTTTTTCTTTAATAATCTTCATATTTCCCTTCATTCTTTAACTTATCTCTTCTTCTTTTCTGCCTTTCTACAGTAGTCAATGCGATTTCACCAATATTTTTATGTAGGTATCTAATCAAAAAACAGAAATGTGACTGATGTTACCTATTTTTTATAAGTTTAAAATTCATAAATTAAACCAATATTAGATATTTAAAAGACTAATATTAAAGATATCTTCATAAAGGAAGAGAAAATGACTTTTTATATTTTTGGGACTAATTTTATTTAAGCAAGAAAAACTTTTATAGAATTTCGTGACTGATGTTACATTAAATATTTGGCCTAATTTACAAAAATTGTTTTTAAGATAAATATTGCAGTTAAAGGTTTCTGCATTGGTCTAATCTTTTCATATACAAACAAAATTTCAATAAAAAAATAAGATTTCATTCATATTTGTTGATTTCTTTTATAAAACAAGATGAACGTCCTACGCCTCTATCAGACAAGAACTCGTGTAAAAACAGTAATGTTGCCAAAGATTGTGTATAAAACTTTTAAAAAGGTGTTGTCAACTTTTTTAGCATCATTTAACAGAAATTCACATATTTTTACTTCATAGGGGACTAAAGTATTATTTTTTTATTAGAATTTTTTTTTTGCCATTGGTGTCCCTAGTTTCATGGAATCACCCATATGCTCCATGAAGATTCTCACATGCATCCTTATCTGTCAAAGTAATAGAAAAAATCATGTTCTTCTGATTTGTCATTTATATTTGCTTCAAATTCTTATATAAATGCAAAAAAAAAAAAACTCATTATTATTAGCAAGAATGATATACTGATACAATGTTTTTTGTGTGTAATATATTTGGTGTCATAAAACTTCTTGCACACAGTCCTAAACCTGTAATAATTCTGATAAACTTAGAATTTAAATATTTAAATACAGAAAATGTGAGTTTTACAGCAAACTTTTATCGGTAATGCTACCTATGAATTTAAAATAAAAATTACCAAATAATTAAATAATTAAATAAATATATGAGCTTTAGTTTTCACTGTGGTATTTTAGAAGAAAATAAACAACATTTATTAACAAGCAAAAAACATTTACTAGAAAGGTTTCTCGGTTATTTTTTAAAAACATCGATAGATGTAAATAAAACAATCCTAGATTCAATCAATCAGGGAGATTTTCAAATCTCCCTAATTGACTGAATTTGGAGAGTGCGAGTTTTGCTACAAAAGTTTGTTGGATAATGTGAGTTATGCATCAAAACGATATTTTAAACATTTTTTTTTTCAGCCTTAATATTGGTACAAATCACTATCACAGTCTGATTCGCTCTAACAAGATGAGCACGGTGATATGAATAACTCAGTCCCTTAAAAGTAGATAATGTGACTTTTGCAGCTACATCCTTCATATTTATTATACAGTAAGATGTTTCGGTGACTACCTTAGAAATGGTGACCAGTGCGATCGCAATGTTTACTCTACCCTACGACCGACTCTGCACATGACTTCTTTCTACGTGTATAAAATTACATATATTTTTGATGCTCTTCATTTGAATTTATTTAATTTGAAACTGATGATGTACGATACCTCAGTAATATTAAAATTTGGCGACTTTTCGCCAGATATAAGAGATCCAAGCTGGATTCAATTTTAGAAACTTAATTTTCTCTCCAAATTTCCAGACATTTCTCCCAAACTCACCTAGCTTAATGTATTGAAGATGTTCATAGACCTTAATGTATTGAAAATTTCTTGGGTAACCCTGTAAATAAAGTATCCAGTCAATTGCAATCAAAAAGGGAAGATGTTATCACAACTTGATCTTATCACAATCCTAAATGCACAATTTTAACATTCTATAAAAATCGTTTTTGAGTGATGCGAGTTTCACTCGGAAACATACGTAACTTCTACGTACGGACGTCACTACAAAATTAGTCAACATTCACGGATCGGTCAAAATAGATCGTACACGACGGCAGAACTTCTTTTACTTTGTAAAAGGAAGTAATAATGTCAGCAAAAAGTGGTGATCTCAAATAGTTACTCTCCCAGGTACTGACCACGTCCCATGCTATACTTGACTTTGGTGATTAGATAAAATTTTTCGCAGAATAATCTGAAAGTAAACGCATGGCCAGATTTGTCTAATAAGAAATATTAAAGACAGTTTTATTTTTTGTTCTTTGAGCTTTGATAACGAAAGACTATCTAAATCTGAATTCTTAGGTTGATGTTCAAGAAAACTATACTATTCTACATATCTAAAATAGATACCCATGGAAACATTTAATTTCACCAAAACTACTCATGCGATCTTTCCCTGAGAGAATAAAACTATATGAGTTATATGTAATTATTTTCGTTATGTATGTTAGAGATGAGTTCGGGCGCATATTTTTGAAGCCCGAGCCCGAGCAATATTATTTAAGTCGGAGCCCGAGCCCGAAATTTCAGCTAAAGATTAAAACAATAAAATTACTTCATTGATAGAATAGAATAAATTTTGCTGTTTGTGCAAATTAAAGACAAATGTAGTTGCAAACTCTCAATGCACTTTTTTATTCTTCATATCCATGTTTATAAAATAATGTCCGATCTGATGACTAACTAAGCAATATAAGCCGCTAATACCAAAACAACTTCACGCACCTTCTAGATGACCGTGCCGCTAATTTTTTTTATACCTCATGAATCACTTTTTAAAATCTGTTTCAAGGAGTATGTTCAATAAATGAGAAATTTTTCACGAGCCCGAGCTCGAACGCAATTGGAAATTACAGAGCCCGAGAGCGGCTCAGGCCCGGGTTCGGGCTTTCGGGCACGGGCTGAGCCCGTCTCATATCTAATGTATGTGTACACAAGAGACGCAATATGCGTATATGCAATTGAGTTCGGTGATAAATTTTTCATCCTAGCCGATTGTTTACCGGCAATATTCAGTATCTGATTACTTAAGCCAAATATTGACTAACATAATAAGTACTACTAATATGGAAGGTCTGACGCTACACTGTGCCAGATTTTGAACAATTTAACATAAGAGATGTTCTTTGCAACAGATATGAGATTTCAGCAAGTATGAGATATACGTGATGTTTAGCGTGTCCTGTCCCTGGCTATCTGTTGAGCAGAAAAGAACATTTTCTAAGATGCCTTCATTCTATAGGTGCTTGGTATCTCCTGCTTCTTTCTTCGTTATCTCTAGTTGCTTATGTCTCCTGGGTACTAATTTTGGTGCAGTAGCACCTTTTTACCAAGTCCTTACAAATAAAATAATAGACGAATCAATAGAAGGAAATGTAATGTTGCATAAATTTTAACTCTTTCATCTGCTCATAGTCATCAAGTAGTTCCCACACGAGGCTTGCAAAAAGCATTTCTTTTTACCTGGTTATAATGAAGCGCTTTTGTATTACTAAAATTACATATTCTTGATGGAAAAAGAAATGTGCGGAATACAGAAAGTGAACCTCTTCCACGTAAAAAGTTAGAGCATACGAAATTCTTACTGAAGTACGCATACACGTCAAAAATCAAAAGAAGAATCTGATTCCGATAACCTATGGAAGAAAATTACTATGCCATCCTATTCTGAATATAAAGACCCCAGTGCAGCTGTGCAGCTGAACAATTTTATGGCGGAAGGAATGAAAAATTTCTGGATCACCATCAACAATCCCTTGATGACAACTCTTTCGGCATAACCTTTTCCTCGAGCACCTTTGCACCGCGGAACTTTTTTTGCACGCACACCTGACTCGCGCACGAGATCGCAGACTTAAAATAAGAACCTCTGGACGATTCTTTTTCCTGGAGTTCCAAAAGAGTTCGATTGTGATCCAGGGGTCAGCCAGCGAGGGCGCCAAATAACGTATGCCTTCCGTCACGGTTCAAGACATGTCGTCATCGGTGACTGCTCACGCATGCTATATGGATCGCCAACTTTGTCACATGACCCATATATGTCGAAGTTTGGGGTGTCGATCCCGAACCTTTCTTTTTAATTCTTCTTCTTTTTCCAGTGTGTAGAAAAGGAATCTCATTCGCCCTGTGAGATGCTAATTGGCAGAGCGGAACGTGACGCGAGGAACAAGTGGACGCTAATTGGTCGACTTTGATCGGCCGCATGTGCGATCTTTAACTGAGCCATCCGTGACGGGAATTCGAACGATGCCTTAATAAAATGCGTATCAATTGATTGCTGGAGATACAAGGCACAATTATCCCTCCGTCCGACGTTCGGGAATGAATTTGGGAAATTGAGTGTGATGTTAAATGGTTGTGGTAAGGAGCAATGCCACACGCAGATCCAAAAGAGAGAGGAAATCAATCGATTGTAGGTATTTCAATTAAAGACTTCTGGTTGTTAAGGTTTTCGTTTACCGTGAAAATTGAGACTCACGTTTCGGAACAATGACAGAAGTAGATTTGAAATTAAAATCATTACTGTGCACGGTAAGAATGTTATTGATACGCTTATTCGAAGAGAAAACTGCGCTTATTTGATTGGGGTTCTTTAATTGGAAGCATTATGTCTTTATCATGAGTTCTGCAATTTAAAGCTGAGGTGTATAAATTCATTTTCTCTTCGTGAAGATATGTATAGGGAACATCAGTTGCGTTCCAGATATATTCGCTCAAATGTCGTAATTTTCCCAGTATTTACATATGCCTTTATACCTTTGTATTTCGTATTGCTTGAATCAGCTGAATAACCCTTCCTCCGCACTTCCAAAATAAAATAACTCTACCCGTTTAGTAATAGTGGATCCTACCATTCCCAACAGCAACTGCATTGGAATTTTGTTGGACACTTTAGAACATTTGAACCCTTGCTGTAGGAAATCTAATTTTTTTTTAAAGTCCTTGTTACAGGGAAGGTCAGTCCTTCTAACACCCATACAGTTCCGCCGATGACCTTTCCGCACATTGGTTTCACTCTATTCTTCCAGTTGCCAACAAGACCATTGGTAAAAATTATATCTTATGGCTTCCGATGAAATTGGGCGTTTTCTTAGTCACAGGCCTAGTGCATCTTGCATTCTTGAAGTAAAACAAAAAGGGATTCCTCCTTTGGAAAAGGTATCTGAACATGGTCACATAGCTGTAAAATTGCAATTTCTCATGCGAATAAAGTTTTATGAAATTGCTACAGAAAACTGAAAGTCTTTATCTCAACTAATTAAAAGTGCTAAATTCCTAAATATTTCTGATTTTGGATTTTATAATTTTTAGTTCACTTTTAATTTGCCAAACTGGTTGTTTATGCATTTGTTTATCATGATGCTATAGAATCAGATTTTCTAAGTAATCATACTGAAGTAATAGAATAGCGCAACAGAGCATAAGTATACCATGGTAATTTTCCGTAACATCCGAAAAATTGGGCGAAAACTTCAGTGTCTTGTAGCAATTATTCAATCTGGGATCGGAGTAGGATATTATGAAATTGTACATTTAATTAGAGCCACTTATAACAAAACCAGTAGATGTTACATGCTGGAAGTTCTGTTTATATGTAAAATGAATTTGTTATAAAACTGCACTCTTCAGAATTTACGACTTAGAATTCAAGCATGATATTTTTAGTATCCATATGAATATATATACTATATATACTTAGCTGCATAAGGATTTCTGATTTAGCTATGGGAAGTTTGAAAACGATTGCAGTAAGCGATCGAAACTGACCAAGACTGGATGAAATCTACATCATCTTTTTCATTTACATCTTTTTCATTTATGTTTTAAAAGCTAAAGTTCGAATGCTAAATCGTCCGTTATTAGAATAACTGACACAAACAGTCTTTTCCATGCATGAAGTCGGTTTTTGATCAAGAATTCTACTTATTGCAGCTTCTTTATCGAACTTTCAAAAGTTTGCTTCTTTTCTCCTACTTAAGAAAAGGTCACGACCATAAAAATTTCGCAGCAAGAAACGAAATTCTTTTCCAGCACGGAGTACGACTCACGACTTCCCCTTTTTTTCTCTTATTTTTCTGCCCGAGTCGCATTTTGCGGCTCTTACAAGAGTATCATAAATCCGAACGCGAAAGGCCACAAACCGATCCGAGATTTTCGGTTAACGACGACACTACCTGGAAATCCAGGACCTCTTAACTGTACCCGTACCCCGTCTGCTTTTTTTTTTTTCTGCGAGTCAGCGTTAGTGGGCGGATCTGGCAACTGGTCGAATACGAAAAGAGCGCGCCGCAAAATGGCGCGCAATTTGGACGTCAAATTAATTGTGATAAATGGACGGAGATTGTCACGGTCCGCAGGCCACAAGGACCGTAAAATTTCGTCACCGCACACACACACACACACACACACACAGTTTCTGCACTTAAATGACTCGAAAATTAAGTAAGCATCGGCTTCTTACTGGAGCTTTCTTCTTTTTCTACGACATACAGTTTGTAGATAGGGAACAGAACTGCTAGAAAGAGGATGCTTTGTGATTGTGTAACATTCATTTGTTGAATCACTTTTTAATGGTCATTATATTTATAGTCTGCATTCATTTTATTTGCTTTATTATGCTGCATTACAGTGATAATCTTTAACAGCTGACTGAAACTTTCTTTTTGATTGGCCATCGCTTAATTTAGCCGGAATTTTTAACGGTACTAATTAAGATGTCATTAAGATAGTAATACAAGAAAACCTTCTGCATGCTGTTGAAAAGGAATGCTAATACTAAAAATAATATGGTGATTCCTTCAAACATAAGAGCGTCAAGATTCATCTTGCAGCTATTACCAACTTCCGCTATGGGTGACCAAATTCCGCCATTTTGATGCAGCTGATCCCAATATTTAAGAGTCAAATAAAAACAGAACTATAGCAATACAATATCCTATTTTAATTTTTTTCTTGAAGAAATAGTTCATGTTTTCATTGCAATTTAACAGTCATTGTGCGCGTAGTATATAAATATTTGATTTTCAATATTCAAAGTTTCCTCTAAGATTGAGGACATTTGGTTACCATAGGTATACATGCAATAATATTAAAATTTTGGGGAGCATATTAAGTAAGAAGGTTTTTTTCAAACGATATTTCATTCGCATTTATAAGCCTTAAATATTCTTTTGAAAGGAATAAAATGCGAACTTACGTATGCGTAATTTTTGCACAGTTTGGACCACACACTCGCACAGATCGAAATGTGTCCGTAGTTCGGTTCGCAAATCATAACTAATGCAGATTTCAGTTACTAGTACGCAAATGCATGCAAATTTGCACAAAGTATGAAAAATTAGGTGGACAAGATGCATAAGTAAGGTACAAAGTAAATCAAAAGCTTTTTGTGCACTGATATATTGAAATATTGCAAAGTGATGATGATATTTATTTAGAAAGTGATCAGTCATTTTTCAAGGAAAGCAGCTCACTATTTACCAATTACATCTTGACTGTGTGTTTTGTCTGACGTCACTGTCTCTCATGCTTGTTGACGCCATAAGAAATGAGCTCCAGACCAGAACCATTAACTAGATGTTTCTCATAGGGAAAAAGAGGACGTTCGAGGGATTTTTCGGGCATTTTCCGATGCAAGGTTAAAAAAAAGTGTATCGTTTAGACAAACTGTTCATGGCAAATCTTTCTTAAATAAAAACTGAGTTCTCATGAGCCTCAACGTGCAACGCTTTTGAAGGACCGTTTCTTGGGGATGCTTTGGGCGCGGTTTGATATCACACTGCGTCTTTATAATAATTAGCGCATTAGACGCACAGCAAATATTTTTTGAGAACATCTTTTCTATGGATAAATCGAAATTTACTTGTGTTGCACCGATTAACAAAGTAAAGGACAGTCCGAGGAGAAAGGCAGAATCTTGTGACTGTCAAAATAGACTAAGAGAAAAATCGGACTGTGGGTATTGAATTTGGAAACATATCGTAATGAGGCTGTTTTTTTCGCGAATAAATACGCATGCGTAAATGGGCGGAAGGTTCTAATAAACAAAAGCGGACAGTATCTGGAGCAGAATTTCCCAAACTAGTGGCTAAACAGTTCCAGCATGATGGTTAATCTGAAGGGGGGGGGGGGGCATCGTAATTCTAGCGGGCCAGCTTGTGCACTCCGAAAGAGGCCTACGGACGTTTCCTCATTGGTTAGATTCGCCCGTTAGATGACGTATCCAAGTGCTGGAACCAATAAGTGAGCATTCGTAGGCCTCTTTGGATGACTCATCGGAGTGCACAAGCAGGCCCGGTAGAATCACGATGGACCCGATCTGAGTCAGAAGTGTATATTTGGAGGGTGTTGTTTCGACTAAGTCTCCAAGATGCAAGCCGCCAGTCTCATGAAAAAGGATGCCATTTGTCTTCAGCGCTGTTTTCATTTAACATAAGTAGCACTGTACTCATTGTGTAATTTTGCCTTTAAATTGTCATTTTCTTTTTCATATAACAAAATTTAAAATAGGTGGTTCTTCAGGAACAAACTATTCAAACCATTTCTGGAAATGTAACAAAAGATTCAAATTTTCTGCATATATTGCTGAAATAATGCAATGCCCGTGAGCTGTGGCGACTTTTTAAAAATATTCCAATTTTGTTGGTTTTATTTAAACGGTAAAATTTCTAGGAGGAATGAAGAAAATATCTTCTTGAAAACACCCTTGAACTTTCCTTTGAAATGCACCAAAATGAGCATTAATTGCGCAACGGCTGGATGTAGGCGCAAATTTCTGTGCTCACAAATGGAGGATTGTAAGCCTATAATTTTTAGCGGCGACGTTGAAGACGTATCTAGTACATATCTTATTATCGCATATAACAATATATTACCAGTAAATACCTATTACATACATCTTGAATGAATATCTAATACGCCCGGCATGAAGAGGGGGTGCTATAACTCGATTTCTAAAAAGTGGGTCCTAATATTTAAAAGTTTGGGAGCCACTCATCTGGAAGATTCAAAGTAATTATGCTCTGTTCCAGCACGATGATTCCCATTCAACTTGTAGGAGCTACAAAACTTTAAAATAAATGTTATGTGAAAAACTGCAGTTTGATCTCATACGTATATGACTACTGCCTGTAATTCAGGTGCCAGATTTCACCCCACTCATAAAATATCTTCGTTTAATTTCCGCATCAAAGAATGGATTTAATAATCGGAAACGTCCAATTTCGAATAACTCCTGAATTTTTCAAACAAAACAGTAAAAATCTCGCGCAGTTAGTTAAATCCAAGAAAATGAGAGCCATAAATATTCATCTGAGTTGTACAACGAGCCGAAAAGGTTAAAGAGCAAGAAATAAAGCAAGGAATTATTAGGATTAAGGTCACGCAGAAATGAGCCACTGCAGCTTCGACTCTACCACACTGACAACAATGAGGCGTCCAAGTAGGATATCTGAAATTTAATGACTTCATTTCATGCAGATTTTATTTTTTAAAGACAAAAACATAAATGTAATGTAAAAGCACTCGAATTTGTGGGAATGATATATATATATATTTTTTGTGAATTTTATGTTCAACTTTCTTATTATTTCCGTATTTTTTTTTTTTTACAGCCTATTGTTCCCTGCGTTTGTAAATGCACGAAAATTTAATTGACAACAGATATCTACACTTACGACGTTGTTATGCATCCCTGCGAAAGAAACGGAGTTGTTAGGAATAATAATGTAGTAAGCAGGATTATAGTATTTTTCAACATTCCCAGTTTCTCGTTCTCTAGCACTAATATTCGAGCAGTCCAAAAAATGACAAGATCGCTCCTGAATTTCAAATAGGCTTTGTGAAACTTATTTTTTGGTGCCTCCCTATCCACTTTATTGTGTTTGTTTATGTTTTCTTTCTTTATTGCTCTCTCTCTCTATACATATACAGGGTGAATCGATACTCTTGGACAAAACTTTAAGAGGTAATAGGGCACATAATAAGGAATCAGAATCACATAGCTATGTGGGGTCGGCAACATCGTCTTCATGTAGCTGTTAATAATCACTTTGTAAAAAGTGCTGAAACAACAGTGCACTTTCCGACCATTGTTCGTCAGAAACTAATGTATTTTTCTCCGAAAACAGAAGACTAAAATTCATAGTTTAAAAATTCTATTTTATTTCACGGATGAAATTTTTGGAGACGAGCCTATTGTTTGTGAAACTTGGTTAAGGAATTAGACGGACACTTCAATACTTTTCACAAAGTGATTATTACTACCAGGTAAGAGAAAACTGCGTTTTTGACCCCACATTGCTAAGTGATTCTGATTCCTTATTATGTGCCCTATCACCCCTTAAAGTTTTACCCAAGAGTTTAGATTCACCCTGTATATACTATATGGTATGTATGACTACTCAGATGAGAAAAAGCAAAAATATAAAATAAGTACTTGAAATCACAAGAGGTGTTAAACAGACTCTTAATGAAACATGAAGCATGTGAATTAAATGAAAAATTGTTTATAAACCCATAAAATTAACCCTGAATGTCCATACCCAATACAAAATATAAATAAACAGCAAAATAAATATGTACAGAGCCAAGCTTCATCAGAGGGATATTTGCGCAATAAATCTATTGACATATGAATTTCCAAGCATCAAGCTATAAACCTATAAATTTACTGGCCCAGTGTCCTTCTGATTAAGTTTCTCTATTTATAAATTTATTTTGTTGTTTCTTTGTTTGTTTTGGACTTGCGAGATTACTTTCGTGGGTTCATAAATAATTTTTCATGTATATATATGTATCTGCAGCTGAGTATATTTGATACCAAACTTGGGCATACGACCGAACAAGAGATTCGCTCAAAGAAGTTTTTAAAAAAGTTTATTTCAAAAAATATCCACAGGAACAACAAATTTAACAATGGAAATGGGTAACTCGAAATCTGCGAAAAATTCCAATACTTATTCAATAGTTTTAAAGCGTTTATTAACTAATTTGTGTCATTTCTTGAGCAAAAATTCAACGGTTTTTCATGCGAAGCGATAGCCATTTTTTTTTCAACTAACTATTTTTAAAATACTTCCTTGAGCCGCATCTCGTGTACAATCCATGTGCCAAAAATGGGGACACACTCGCTTCAGCTGTAGAATACTGGAAAATTAAATTAAACGTTTATTTATTTATTTATTTTTACTTTTATTTTTTTAGGAAGAGATAAATTTTTAACAAATACTAAAGTTAAAAATGTAACCCAATCCGATGAATAAGAATAAAGACACTAAAATTTGAATTAGATAACCAGAAATAAAACATAGAATACGTGACAATCAAATAAACATTTTTTTTTCTGATTTTCTGAGAAACTTTATACAGGGTGATCAATTTAAAAGAGTACTCTATGACATTAAAAAGTTTAAAAATACACAAAACAGATGGTGTCATGAATGATATGACGCACGCGCAAATCGATCTGGGGTGGGGCAAAATAATGAGGAATAAGATCAGTGTAAGCAAAAACAGTGAAGGCTGAGGATGGTGGTGGCATGCCACCGAAAGCTGCTACTAAAGGATTTTAATGTGTATTTTTAAACTTTTTAATGTTTTAGTGCAAGTCCTTTCTACAAAATTTTAATTAAAAAAGAGTACCCTATGGTTTTTCTCAATACCCTTAAATCTGACGGATGTGGCAACTATTCTATAAGACTGAAGTATAACTGTTTGAACCTTCTTTAAGCGTGGTAAGCAATACACTGATGGACCATTACAACTTTATTTGTGAAGTAAAACAGAAATGGGGACGCACAATGTTACTCAATCCAGTGATAATTTTATTTTTGAAAAAACATAATTTAATTCAAATTTCTTGCACTGTCATTCCTCACGGCAAATGTTGAAAATGTTCGCCACCGTTTTCAAAGCAAACTTGAACACGTCGATCCAAGATTTCTGACACTCTTCTCAACAGTGGTGGTGTTACTGACGAAGTTTCTACAGTTATGGTTTGTTTTAATTCATAAACGTTTGCAGGATTTCTCTGGAAAAACCCAAATTATTTTAATGTTTGCATTCAAAATCGTGGCAAGCATTTTCAACAATTGCTGTAAGGAGTGTAAAAAATTTGGAATTCAATTATTTTTTTCAAAAATAAAATTATAACAGGATTAAGTAACAATGTGCGCCTCTTTTCATGTTTTACCTCCCAAATAAAGTTGTAACAGTCCAACAGTGTTTGGAATTGTCTCCCACGCTTAAAGAAGTTTCAAAAAATTATACTTCAATGTTGCAGTAATGGCCACATCCGTCAGATTTAAGGGTAATAAGAAAAACTATCACGTACTCTTTTAAATTGATCACCCTCTATTTTACGCCAGGGCCGTATTTATGACACACGAGGGCCCTGGTGGTTCTTCGATGTGCCCCCCCCCCCCCTACCAACTTTGAATGAAGAACGACCAATATTTTGGCAGGTTTTTTCTGTCACTTCTTTGAATATACACTGCTCAAAACAATTAAAGGATATTGCGGTTTTAGGTGGATCTTGTGGCTGGGAAACTTTTTAGCTGATTGATACATGGTCGACAGACGTAGTAGGTTATATGAGAATAAATTACACATGTTGGGCAGAAAAAAATGCATTTTATTGCGCATTTGTGTAGAAAAGGAAAAAAACACAGTGCATAGGAGAAAAAAAGAATAAGAAAAGGTGTTTTCTTCAAAGGAAATCCTTTTCAGTAGGGGGTATGGTTTCCACGGACGGCCAGCAACGTTGAACACCTTTGAGGCATGGAGTCAATGAGGCTATTAATCACGTGTTGGGCTATTCTGTCCCACTCTTCCAGAAGAGCTCTTTCCAGTTCTTGGAGAGTTTGTGGGGGTGGTTGGCGGCCAGCAACTCGTCTTCCTAGAGCGTCCCAAACATGCTCTATTGGATTCATGACTGGAGAACACGCTGGCCATTCCATTCGTACGATTCCTTCCTCGAAAAGGAAATCCTCCACCAGGTTAGCACGATGTGGCCTGCAGTTATCGTCCATTAAAATGAAGTCATCTCCGATTGCTGCAGCGTAAGGGACTACAATAGGTCTGAGGATCTCATCCCTATATCGGCGACCAGTCAGAGGTCCATCTCGAATGATGTAGAGGTCTGTGCGCCTGTCAATAGAGATGCCACCATACACCAACACTCCCTCACCGCCAAAGGTGACACTTTCGTGCACGAACGCAGGATTATTCCTACTGCCACGGTCCCTCCAGATGAAAATACGCCTATTATCAGGATGAACTGAAAAACGGGACTCGACAGAAAAAGAACATTGGTCCATTCATTTCTCCTCCAGTTCACATGCTCTGTTGCCCACTCCCTGCGGTCGCGACGATGCTTTGATGTTAATCTAACATATACCATCGGTCGGCGAGCATGCAGACCTACACCATGGAGCCAGTTTCGGACAGTCTGAGTTGAAACCGTGGTGCCAGAAGCCGAGCGAAGGTGTTGTTGGAGAAGAGTAGCGTTCATATTCCGGTGTCTCCCAGCCGTTAACACTAAATAACGATCGTCATTGGGCGTTGTTGCCCGTCTACGACCTTGCCCTGGTCTTCGGCCTGAACTTCCAGTCGCCAAAAACCGGTTCCAGATCCTGGAAATCACACTTTGTGACACTCCAATGGCTTGCGCTACTTCGGCTTGAGTTTGGCCCCCTTCTAACCTACCGACAACTCTCCAAGCTTCTGAATCGGTTAAATGACTTCGCTGAGACATCGTACTCATCGAAACAAAGCAGTCACTGAATGCCGATCATCCTTGTCTTCATTGTCTTTTATTCAGTTGAAAGTCCAATTTCATTCGCTGCCGCTGAAGCGACATTTTTGACGTCGACTCAGAATTAGCATACTCCACAGTTTGAAAATCAGAAAAATTTGCATTTGTGATTCTCTTCTTCCATTTTCGGCAAAAGAAAATTTCGCTTATATCTTTATTTTATATAAAACTTACAATATCCTTTAATTGTTTTGAGCAGTGTATTTTCTTAATTATGTATAAGTAATAGGAGCATTTCAAGTATCTGTTATACGTTTGTACAAAAGGTCTTTAATACAATACTTCAGTGTTCCAAAGTGACCCATAACTCAAACAATTGCCGTTGCTTTTCAAGTCAATAGAACTTTCCTTTTTCATTTTGCCTACCTTCATGCACATTATGAGAAATAAATTAAGAATAAACAATTTCAGTCTATAGGTATATCTAGTTTAGAGTGATGTATCAAGAAATTCAATTGTTGATGTTTAAACTTACTTGCCTATTGAAACTTTCCTTTTGAGCCACGCGAGATAGTATTTGGTACAAAATCCCTCCAACCCCTTGCCAATAAGCTCGGGGTCCCCGGCGACCGTCGTGTCCACCTACAGATAATTATGCCACTGTTTCAGGGGCTGGAAAAAATATGTAGGACCACCTCGGAACCTACGTCAATAGAATACAGTTTAAATTAGTCAAATCTGTTAAGCTGTTCCAGAAAAATCAAATGAATATATAAATTGAATATATATGTAATGTATAAAAAGGTAATTTGGATTTTACTAGTTTGGGTATTGTTCAAGCAGGTACTTTCACTGTAAGTTTTGCTTTCCTGTCATACTTGCCACGCGCGCTCTGGAGCTATGCTTTATTTATTTTGTTATTTGTCAGTAATCAGGCCGTCGATTCTGAGTTCTTTAGAGTGTACACGTGTCCCCACGCCTTTGTAGCCCCGGATGCGGGTCATGTTGGTAAATGTGTGTGGTTCGATCAGAGATAAGAGAGAGGCGAGTTATGTCTTCCAACCACGTGGTGTGGTAAGCGTAATACTCCACATCGAAAATCAGGAGACTTCTGCCACTGGAACTGCTTAATTAGTCCACGCTGATTTTTGTACCCGTCTCCCCTCTCCTCTTCTCAATCTATACTGTAACTTAAAGATAATGTTTAATAAACCGTTTTACCTGCCTTAACACTGGAACTTTACTGAAATATCTGACGTCTCATATATATGAATACAGATTTTCCCCATTTTTCGAAGGATTGTTACGGGCTCACCAAAGCAATTGGTGGCTTTGGTGAGCCCGTAATCTATGGGTTGTTGTAGTAGAAGGAAACCGAGCACAATAACTTTTGAATACTGAACGTACATCTTAACTAACAAATTTTTCCTAGAAGTCTGATGTAGCATCGTCCGAGAGTCCCGCATGCTCAAATGTGCCGAGTCTGGTCTTAATTTAGGACTTTTGAGCTTTAATATAGATAGATTTTATGTTATTAGTTGTTACATCAGTTATAACTCATATAACATTGTGACGTCGCAACATGTATTGTTCACTCTGTGACTGTGACTTGTTCGTCGGGATACGCTCATCAAGACGGAGAGGTTGTGGTGACGCATGAATAACCACCTGAGAAAGTTTTTGTGATGTTAGATGGTTACCATCATGGATGTCACATAGTGACCTGCATGGAGAAATTACGCTACGACGTCACTCTGCCACGTCTCATGTTTATCACACAGTGATGCTCCATTTAAACTAATTATCAATTACACTGCGACGTCATTCTGCAACGTCCCATGTGCGACTCGAAGGAGATTCACAGAAGGCGTGCATTTACATCACATTCGTAGTGTAACGCACGAATTGAAATGTAGCGTCGCCACAACGTCACTGTCAACATGACTGCTGAATATGGAAGCTTCGTAGTTGCCGTCTCTTAGTGAAGAAATGAAGCTAGTTCACTAGTTTCAGATTAATTTTAATCTTTACTAGTGATATCGAAACCTTTTCATACAATGCATTAAGCAAAAGATAGAATATCAGCATTTTAGAAAACAAAGGCACTGATAGAGTAGAGTGGGGGGGTTGCGTGTTGAAGGTGTAAGCTTTCGATTAAAATACTACCAAACGAGTCAAAAACTTAACGACGGAAAATGATAAACATCTTCAGAAGTGTAACTTTTATGATATTAACTTTTAATCTGGTTGACTTGTAATTTTCTGCTGATTAAGACAGTTGTAGTATGTTTTAAACACCTTCTTAAGTTTTGATAGGATAATAAAAAGTTTTAATTAGCTATACAGAGTGATTTGGAAGTCAACGATGAAAGACAGGGTGCATCGAAACGTCTTGGAATCACATAGCAATACAGCTGGCTGTGCCGCACAGCCAGCTGCGTCAAAAAAGGGTCTCTAGATCTGAGGCACGCGATGAACGTTTCGCTCGTCCACCATCTTGCTGGTAGTTGAGCGATGGCAACGGCTGCCCTTTTTTCAGCATTGGGAAAGGGTTGCACCTCAAAGGGTTAATAAACAGTGGGCTTTACTCCGTCAATGAAATGAAATAGAATTTATAAGCTATCCCTTTTATTCAAGTGGCTTCTGTGAAAGATGCATCATCTTTTGACAAAATTTGGTCGGAAAGTGCACTACATCTTCAACACATCTTCCAAAGTGATCATTAACAGGTGTATGAAGACGACGTTGCTGACCCCACATTGATTCCGAACCGTCTTGGTTTCAAGTTGGAAAGTGTTTTGTAACAGAAGTGTTCGCAGTGATTTGCGTTACTTGTTTAATTTTAAATACATTTATAGCTACAGTTATCTCATGCACGAAAGTATGAGACTAAAAAGTACAAAAATAAATAAATGAAATGAAATAAAATAAATAAACGGCTATTTTCCACAAAAACGACATTTTTGTGGTGGATGACACATCATCTCACTGTCTGTCTTCCGTGAGAAACTGCCAATTTTGTTTCCTGCCTCTTTTTATACATAGATTTGTTTTATTTTCTATCGGAAGTAGCTTATTTTGTGCGGAAAATCCCTCAATTTTACTTGTGCAATAGGCGTTTTAACAAGGATTGTTTAGGATGATGGTTGCGCTATACTTGCAGATTTTCGTTTTGGTGCGTGTTTGGCAGACGGCGAAAGTAGTGTGTCTGTCAATGAGATATATTTCAGAAGCCTACACTAGTGATGAGCATGAATGGATGAAACTATTCGAATTAAAAGATTATTGAATGCGTTATGAAAATAATCGAATTGGAAATCACAGATAGAAATTGCGAATACCATTCAGGGCCGTAACCAGGATGAAATATTAGGTAGGGCTTTGAATCTAGTTTGCGGGGTGTAACAAATCTAAGAATTAGTAGGCTGAGGGGAGGAGGGTGTTCAACTTGTACATTTTTTTTCTAGAGTATTTGTTTCGCAAAACGCCGTGTTTTTAAAATATTTATTATGTTCATAATTTTTTCTTTGAGATTCCATTAAAAATATTCAAATGATATTTTGCGAGATTGTAGTATTGGATATCGGTTAGAGTAATTTTTTGTAACAATAATTTACAACACGTAGTTACTAGTTAATTGTACCTTTTGTAATCCATTTAATGCTACCCAATAATAATAATAATAATAATAAACTCGGTAAAATAAAAAATGTTAACAATTAAAATAATACTATAAAAATTAAAATAAACTTAAAATAATACTATAAATACTGTAAACTAAAATAATACTATAAACTTAAAATAATAGGAATCAAAATTTACTGAAAATACATTTATTTTTTCATTTTAAATATGTATGAAAAAATTGTAAGGATCTTTAAAGGAGACCGGCAGTTTCATATTCTCCGACAAATCCGAAAACCGATGCTATATTCAGCCAAGAGCAGCAAAATAACTAACCGTACATGTAGAAATCTGGCAACCGTGATTCGAAATTCTCCCAAAACATTGGGTATTTTTTATCATGTAAAATTTAGTGGTTGTTAAAAATCAGTCGTTGCTAGTGTTTTGTATTTATCTGTAAATTTACAAAAAATTTGAAAATATTAGGGGGGGCTGAAAGCCGGCTAGGTAGGGCTCAGCCCCCGTAGCCCATCCTCTGGTTACGGCCTTGATACCATTTGAACAGCGAAACCGCGAATTCTATTCGAAAAGAAATCGCGAATTCTATTCCAGTAGTAAAAATCACGAATATTCTCTATTCGATTAATCGGCTATTGATTTTATTCGAATAGTAATACTGGATTATTGAAAGCCTTCGAATGGCACATCAGTATTCTACACGGACAAAGCCTTGTAGTTAATAACTTAATAAAATAACTTGTAAAAGCATCCAGAGCCAAAAATTTCAAATACAGTCAACGTAGGTAGTTTTATTTAAAAAATGCAAATTTAGATACATTTTCCACCCACAATATATCGTGTTCAATACTCATGATAGCTATCATTTTCTGCAGTGACAATGGTAGACAATAGAGATGGCCAGATCGAAATCGCTATGTCACAAGTTTTGCTGCAGAAGTAAGAGTGAGCTGGGAGTTTTTCAACATGGGCTGGAAACGCTGTATTTTGAGTAGACCATAGTCTAGAATTCTTCGGTTTTATCAGAGCCGCCCAGACAGCCCCTCAAAGCTAAACATTATAGTAGATTAAGGTCTGAGACTTGAATAGATTTGCAGTCTGATGGCACATTCTTCCGTAAATGTATTTGAGACTGAGATATACTCGTATGCGAGATGAGCTCCATAATTTATACAGAATGTTGCATGAGAGGCATTGACGTTCCTTAAGAACTGGAGAGTGTCATTCCCTAACAGCAATGCAAATCCCTATTCATTGGTCAAGCACGTCACTGGTCAATTCCTTGAAAAAGCGGGGTTCCGGAATAAACGTTTCAAAAAATTTCTGCCGCACCGTAGCTTTTTAAGAATACAGGGGAACGTCCAAGATGAACGGTGCATATTTTGTGAAACTTGAATCTGGATCAATCTGAAAATAACGAAGTGTTATAGTGTGGATTCAGTGCTGCGTTAAATTATCTGATTATATTATGGAACTTAATTAAAACTGTTCTGCTATTTGATAATACATAATTCTTTTTAATAAAAAGTACGCAATTTTTAAAAATAAACATGTACGTTTTCATTAAAAAAAGAAAGAATAAACGAAATAGGGAGCGAAAAGAAAGCATTCTGAAAATGTTATTTCATTTATAAAATTACAGCTTCAATAGTTTAAAATATATACTTCGCTTTGAATATACTATTTTAATACCTAATAAGGCATTTTAATACTTTTTAAATATACTATTTTAGCATCTAATAATGTATTTTAATGCACTTTAAATGTACTATTTTAAGATATGGATTATTTCACCTCTGTGCACATGAAGTTAGTAATTTATGCCTTCTCAATCCATCTTAAGCCCATAATGAAGGCAATACATTATAATTCATGGTATTTTAATTTCAACACGAATGTTTGATTAAAAACACAAAAAATAGTTTCAACACGCTGCTAATTAACTTTGAAAGTTGCGCCCAAACATACAGAGATTACAGACTTTCGTGCATGTCCGTCAGTGTGATTAATTGTTACATTTGTAAGATTCCGAAAGTAAACAGAAACCCAGCAGGCTATTATGCGCTCTTTAAAAAGCGGTCGCTTTTAATTTCTCGATGCCTGTACCCCCTTCTAATAAAATGCTCTCCCGTTCTGTTAGTGGCACAAACCGGCCGACGTTTCGGAGAGGTAATTTGTCAACGAACAAATTTTAACCGTTTGAGGCGCAAACCTTTCCCAATGCTGAAAAAAGGGCAGCCGTTGCCTTCGCTCGACTTGACGACCAGCTAGATGGCGGACGATCGAAACGTTCATCGCGTGCCACAGATCTAGAGACCCCTTTTTTGAGCTTTGCAGCTGGCTGTGCCCGCACAGCCAGCTGCCGTCTGTGAACGATCGTCCGCCATCTCGCTGGTAGTTAAGTCGAGCGATGGTAACGGCTGCCCTTTTTTCAGCATTGGGCAATCTATCCAGCTGTTCTCGCATTCTTCCATTTTTCAGCGGATGTCGGTGCTGTTAAAAATAATCGTGATCATTTTTTTACGGGAAATGACGTGCTTAAAAAGTAAAGGATTCTCGTGGAGCTATGTCACCCGCAACTATTTTTATAGAAATCCAATCTATTCTTCGTGACTGGAAACAGTCAAAACGTCAGAGTTTGGTGTTCCCAGAGCGGGAACACTGCGCGTTAAAGGGTTAATGTGGCCCAAACTGCGCTGCTTTTTCTCATTGTATATTGAGGTTCGGAACATTGGATCACCAGTAACCGAGAGGTTGGGTGCGCTGCCCTCTCTTTGTTGATGGCGTACGTTATTGGGTTCGATTCCTATTAATCCCTGGGTGGGTGTGTGCTTGCCCAAGTATTGGCTTGTAATAAATGAAAACTTGTATTTAAAATATGGTCTTGCGGGCAAAGAACTGTCTAGATGAAGACGTAACACATGGTGGCCATATAGCCTGATGAACTCTCGAGCACTCTCTCTCAGAGCATTTCTGGTAGACCTTTCTGCTTTGTAACTCTGACCCGCCGTTTTATAACGTTTGTTTTTACTTCTCAGTGTTCTAAACTTGCAGAAAAACTTACAATTTCTGCTTATTTCATGACATAATACCTGAACTTTTGAATTCGAAACTATCGTCACTAAGCAGTGAAAGGCTATGCTCAGTATATGTTTTACTGATGGTAAAGTAGAAAAAAAAACAACCCCGTCTTTCTGTAGCCCATTCGGCTTGAGCTCGGTTCCCATAAGTGAAGCTGTACCGACTTAGGTCAGCCCTCGAGAGTGTGACAACCTCTCTCGCCTGGACTGCTGTGGGATCGTGCACGCTGAAGGTAGCTGGTGTACGTAAAAGCCTTCGTGGCGCCTCAATGTACAGCTGCGGAAAGAAGAAAGGCCCACTTGTACTTTATTCAGCCGTCGTTCGTCGTACAGGAAAGTTACATATACCTATCTTTTACGATTGACGTACACATTAATTTGCTATACATAAAAATTTCATAAGTGGCCGTCTCCATATTAAAATTTCATTCGTTTAATAAAGTCAAAGTAGTATGTTGTCAGTGAAAAAAACAAAGTTGATGCAGAATTAATTATGAAAACGGCCCTTTATGCCAATTAAATTACTAGATAATTAAAGCATCCTTTATTTGCAAACGAATGGCATATATAACTTTGCAGTACGACGATTAATGGCCAAATAAAGAGCAAGTGGGCCTTTTTTCTTCCCGCAGCTGTACACCATGTTCTCTCTGGGGGTATCGTTTCCCCTTTTCAACCTCTCATCTCGAATGGGTTGAAAATGAACAGACTCCAGGCTAAGTCGGTCTTCCTCATGCTGGAGCTCAATTAAAAAGAAACCTCTCAAGTTCACCCATCGCCATCTTATATAGAGGATCAGGCTCCGCTTCGAGGTTAGCCATTAGAAACAACAACAACAAAAATACCCTTTCTGCAAAAATGGAAGGTTTTATGGAAAGTGGAAAAGACAAATATACACTTTGTAGAACTTAAAGTGCTTATTCATTCAAAAGCAAAATTTGGACCGTAGATTTGGATATAATTCTCACGTTTGGTTTTGTATTTACACATATAAAGTGGATTATCCATCCCACAGTGGTCTGAGTGCTAAACTATTTTCCCCATAAGCACAAGGCAAGTGCAGCAACATCATGGCTTGGCCAATGCTTGGGAGGGTCATCTCCCTCTCGGCTCGACTGCTGTGGGACCGTGTACGTTGAAGGCAGCTGGTGCACGTAAAATCCGTCGTGGCTCCAAAGTCCTCCATATTTAACGCTACTTCTGGTTGTGCCGATTTCAGGTGGTGATTGGTCCTTCATTTGGAATTGGTTCAAAATTAGGGACCAACGTGCAGAAGTCCAACCCCTTCGGGGGGGGGGGGCAATGACACCTATTTCCGGTCATAATGCAATCTTCTATCTCTGAACACGACAGCAACAACACGTGGATTATCCGAATAGTTATTTTTAATTTTATTATTGTAATGATGAAAAAAAAAAGTGCTATTTAACTTTGTAGGAAGTGTCGGTAACTGTTTATTTGTATTTACGAAAGAAAAGCTACAAAAGTATCTAATTCTCCATCGATGTTTTATATCCTAAAATACTTTTTATTTCATTTTTTCAAAAAATCACAGGGCAACGATAAACAGGAAAACAATAGTAAAATAAACCCAAATAAAAGCCAAATAAGTCTCACCACAGCCGTAAGTATTGTTCAACTAGTCACACGAAATTATTCAAATAATCTCATATTTTGACACTATTATTCAACTCAACTCACTGTCATAAATATTATTCGATACGATTAAAATTGATTAAAAAAGGGGAGGGGGGGGGATGAATCCATAAAGAGTTCTATATTCAGGCGAATTTCCTTTAATGCCTCAAAACCTGGGTAACTAAAGATGAGCAGAAATCAGGAAAAAAAAAATAATAAATAAATAAAATCCGTAATGTGGGCGTTTCTATTGCGAAACTCATAAATTCGAGGTGTGGTTTAGTCCAAAATATGTATTCCCTTGTAATTGCATTAACCCGTCATATGCAAGAACGTTGTTAGAGGGTGAGAGTTGCTTAATCTTTAAATCGGATCTATCATTAGACAGATATATATTTTGTTTTTTTACTTTTATAATGGTGTTGAAATTTTTCCTTAAGGGGTAACATGTTCATTTTCTGAGCGGATGATTATATATGATTATATAGTTCTTTTTCCCCTGCTGACCTTTAATTCCAAACGTAGTTTCCTCTAATTAAAAAACGGTGCTATACTGGAGTTCTGCCTACCTTATCATCATGATAATATGGCGGGTCACAGCATTTTCGAAGAGTAATTAAATGTATGCAGATTTATCGCAATTTAAATTGATAATACGAATTATGGTTTGAAATTATTAAAATCTAAAGAAGAAAATATTGATTATTAATTCTTTTTCATGAAGATTGTTTTAACAACGTGAAGTTAAATTTGAAATCCTTAGGGTGAGGGAGGCACACACCTACCTCAATAACTATTAAAAGTATTGGTCTTTTCTCTTCACCTTCATTTAAGACTAGCATCTATAGTACAGCCTCTGGTGTGGATATATTTTGCCTTGCAGATACCAGATTCAAAAATAAACCTATATTATCACTGTTATAAATTTAGCTAATATCATTTCTGTGATGAAAAGCAATATTTTTTTTTTCATGCTCACGAAAGCACGGTAAATGGCTAGAAAATACAAAGCAATTACGGCTCCAATTCTTTTCGATGTTCTGCAATTCTTTCATCTTGTTCAGCGATCGAGTTATGAACGATGTACAGCTGCGAAAAAAAAAAAAAAAAGACCCACTTATACTTTATACAGCCATCGTTCGTCGTACAGCGAAGTTAAAGATACCAATCGTTTATGATTGAAGTACACTTTAATTTGCTATGCATAAAAATTGCATAAGGGGCCATCTACATATTAAAATTCGTACCAACTTTTTTTTTCTCAATAGCAACCCCTAAATTTCACTTCATATTTCAAAAATTTAGCTCATTTTACCCCCGAATACCAATTTTCAATAAATTTGAACTAAAAATGGGTGAGTTATGAGCTTCAAAAATCTCTTTCCCCATATGTTAAAATATTTTTTCATACTTTAATTCATATTTCATATAATGATAATAAAAAGCTGATTTTTATTCGTACTATTAGAACTAAACAACCCAAACATAATTCACTACCATTATGTTTTTTGATAAAATATCAATATGAATTATGAATTATTAAATTAATACTCAAAAAAATTATGAATAGCAACCTAGCCAAATTTCGATGGAAATAGATGCAGAAAGTAATATTACACGGCTGTACAAAATTTCAAATTTTTACGTTCAGTAGTTTAATTTACATTAAATAAATGTGTTATTTTCATGAGTTAAGGGACCATATATACATTTATTAAGTGACAATTTTTTGAAAATTGCTTAAAATAAACGAGATTTTTTTGTGTGCAAAAACATAGTAAAACAGCGGTACTAAAAATATCAAATTTTGAAGCAAATAAATTAGAGGTTTTTACAGTTTGATGGTGATTCTATAAAGCCTCTATGCGTGTTTGTTGCGTCCGCTATCACATCCCCCCCAAAAAAATATTTTCCAGGTATAGAATTAGATGCAGTAGATGTATGTCTTCTAATACAACGTCCTATTTCTGAAAAACTAACATCCTCAACATTCCAGGCATGAATTTGACCCTTTTTAATATTGGAAACATTCGGTCTTTGCACTTCCCCATGTTTTATCAAACATTCGAAAAACATTCAAAATCACATTTTTTCTGTCTAAATTTTCATCTGACAATAAATTGAGGTACCGCCAAAAGTCTTATAAGAATATTGCACATTGCAGACGATAATATTAAATGAAGAATGTGAAATAACAAACACAGTGATAATATTGGGTCGGCAAAAAAGTAATTGCCTTTTTTACATGAAATTCAAATAAATAAATTTTCAATCGTGAAACCATTCTTCTAGTTCGACCGTAGCTGAGTAACACTCACGCTTGTAGTCAAAAGAGCAGAGAGCAGCCTCTCATCCTGCCGACATTTCAACTGTCTAAGATAACCATCAAGGTAAATACTCAATAACAATTTCAAAATTAGAAAGATTTTCAAAATCGTGAGCAGTCATTTTGCATTTTTCCTTTAAACCATGTGTAAGAACCAAGGAAGTTATGAACTCACACGTCATTTGGACCACTGGCTAAATATTCTAATTTCTACCCTTGACATTCTCAGTACAAAAAACTTTAAGAGAGACGGAAACAATATTTTCCTTGAAAAGAATATTTATTTCTTTTAACTCTCGCGAGCGAAATGAGTGAAAGACGAAATGTTCGGAACCTACAAATAGCGTTTTTCAATTTGCAGAAAAGTCCCTTATAAACGCACAAAAAATAATTCACGATATCTCCATAAATTATCATAGAGAATTAGGTAAAATTATATTTAGGGTAATTTGAAGGTTTTCTTTCGTTTAATGAAATCAAAATACAGTGTTGCCATTGAGAAAAACGAAGCTAATGCAGAATTAAATATGAAGACGGCCCCTTATGCAAATTAAATTAATAGTAAATTAAAGTATGAGTTATTTAATGGTATATATGACTTTGCTGTACGGCAAAAGACAGCGAAATAAAGAGCAAGTGGGTCTTTTTTTTTCTGCAGCTGTACACTCACTGGCTAGTGGGTACTTACTGTAGTAGATAAACATTGTGCACAGAAATTTCGTTTTGCTTGAAATAAAGAGCATCATCATTAGTTGAATATGCCTCTAGCACTTAAACAAACAATTGCTGATGTTCAGTTGCAATGCTGGTTCAATAGGGGTTCTTATCCGCGACAACTTGTCAGTCCCCTTAACAACTTACAGTAAATGCTCAATGCATATTTAAATTCCCTACAGTTGAACCATATTGAGTGAGTGAGAATATTGGCAGATCTTCTAAAGAGTGATGTTCCATTTTTTATTTAATATCACTTGCAGCCTGTATTCTTTCAAAGCAGGATACCCAAGAAAATTTTCAACCACACTTTTTGAAGTTCTCCCTTAGCTAAAATACAGATGTTTGAAGTTTTGTTTAAAGCTTTTTCTTATGTGTGACGTTTTGTGAGTATTATAGCATTCAAAACTGCAAGAGCAAGAAGATGAATTATTTATGAAAAGTGGTAATAATGTGAAAGACAGCTACTGCTGAATTTTTAGTAAAACTGAGACTGAAAAACCTGACGGTTTCGATAACCCACAATTCTAAATGAAACTGAGTAAATGCAATATGTTCTTTTGGAAGAACTTGACTAGTGTCTGAGATTTGTAAACATAACACAGGTCAACAGGCTCTTAACAACCGATTCCCCAAAGCTGTGCAATTTTTACAGCCGGCCCTATGCTATGGCCTCCGAGAAGTTCGGATTGAGCACTTCTGGACAGGTATGGGACTTTACACATTCATGGGAGCGAATTATTTATGCAATTGCTACAGTGACGCCGGCTATTGCCCAGCAACACCTGATTAGAGATGGATTATCGACTTGATATGGGCAGAGTAACCAACGGTACTGTTAACAAAACTTACTAAGGTTGAATTTCGTACAATGCAACATACAACGAAAGAAATGTTTAATTATGTTAAATATTTTATTAACTATGATTACAGTGAAACCCCGATTTAACGTTACCTACATTTAAGATTTTCTCGCTTATAACGACTTTTTCTATTGGTCCGAATATTTTCCCATGCTGGTAATGTTAAAAAATGCCGTTGCATTTTCCGTATTTAATGCAGTTTTTGGAATTAGCTCGTATGATGATGTAAACGGGAATGAGGAAGTACACATAATTACCTCAGCTATTGAAGCGATTCAAGTTGTGAAAATATGGAAAGCCTTCTTTTTGATTATTGAGGGTCAACAGAAACATTTCCGAAGACTCGTGTGTATTGAAAGAGAAATTTGCGATGCAAATAGTAAAAACAAAACAGTTAATAAAGAACTGATTTCTTTAAATAATAATTTTGAAAACGAGCCTCTAAATTATTGTAGTAAAATATATAAAAGATATGTAACCTAAGTTACATTTTAATACACTACCAGCATTCTCCGATTAAACGCTTTCCCACGTATAACGTTATTTCTTGACGATCTCTTGAATGATGTTAACCCTTTGACGCGCAACCCTTTCCCAATGCTGAAAAAAGGCACAGCCAGCTGCCGTCAAAAAAGGGTCTCTAGATCTGTGGCACGCGATGAACGTTTCGATCGTCCGCCCTCTTGCTGGTAGTTCAGTCGAGCGATGGCAACGGCTGCCCTTTTTTCAGCATTGAGCAACCTATCCAGCGGTTCTCGCATTCTTCCATTTTTCAGCCGATGTCAGTGCTGTTAAAAAGAATCGTGACCATTTTTTACGGGAAATGACGTGCTAAAAAGTAAAGATTTCTCTTGGAGCTATGCCAACCGCAACTATTTTTATAGAAATCCAATCTCATCTTCGTGACTGGCAACAGTCGAAACGTCAGAGTTTGATGTTCCCAGAGCGGGAACACTGCGCGTTAAAGGTTTAAATCAGGGTTTCACTGTATATGAATTGCGTCCAGACTTTCTCAATGACCCTGCATTATTGAAGGAGGGCTTATTGATTTTTTTTTTTTTTTTTTTTCAAGCATTGAAGCCTTGGGAAACTTTGCGCATCATCTTCTTTCATTTCCTCTCCGAATCCGGGTTTGAAAAATCGATAATAACATAACATTTATCTTTACCATTGACTGCAGCACTTGAGCAACTCCCCTTTTCCTCCAGAACAGATCCAATCTAGTTGCACCCAGACAACAAATGAAGGATGCCACACCGGTTTGCTTCAGCAAAGCCAGAAAAAATGAAGCGCCATTTCACACATGACTTACGATAGCCGCGGCGTTTCGTCAGCAGTCACAGGAACGTCGCAGTGTACACGGAGTGATGACCGATGCAATTGAGCTGTCTGTTGTTAAGACAAGAAAATCGGACCAAGCGGCTCGAATTAAAAAAAAGCTTCGTAATGAGTTAATTTTGAACGGGTGAAAAAGTGAGAATGTTACTATGTTACTGTTTCGTATTTTTCAATCATTGCATTCAGCAGGAACTGGTTCAGTTTTTATTAATACGTTTTCCATCAAAGTGGAGTAGTTTTTTTTTTTTTAGTAGAGTATACTAGTAGTAACGGTATCGGGTATAGAATAGGAACAGAGTAGGAATGGTACCGCGAAGCAGCGATAGACATATTGAAGGGTGTTTGTTCACTGCCCCTTCGTCTCTGCAAAAATGGGAGCGGACAGATTAACTACTGGTCAAGTATCAGTAGTACAAGTGCAAAAAAGATCGTGCTGGACTGGAAAGTGTTTTTAATCTATGCGTTCGTGCACATGATTTACCTTTTTATAATGAATATGCATGGAGAGCCAATCAGTTTAACTTTCACACTTGGATCATGTATGAGGGGTATTGCTAATCTACCGGGTGATTCAAAATAGATGTTAAGGCGATTATTTTTTAACCCTTTAAGGCGCAGTGATCCCGCTCTGGGAACACCCAACTCTGACGTTTTGACGGTTGCCAGTCACGAAGAATAGATTGGATTTCTATAAAAATAATTGCGGGTGACATAGCTCAACGAAAATCCTTAATTTTTAGCACGTCATTTCCCGTAAAAAAATGGTCACGATTATTTTCAACAGCACTGACATATGCTGAGAAATGGAAGAATGCGAGAACGGCTAGACAGATTGCCCAATGCTGAAAAAAGGGCAGCCGTTGCCATCGCGCACAGCCAGCTGTCGTCAAAAAAGGATCTCTAGATCTGTGGCACGCGATGAACGTTTCGTTCGTCCGCCATCTTGCTGGTAGTTAAGTCGAGCGATGGCAACGGCTGCCCTTTTTTCAGCATTGGGAAAGGGTTGCGCCTCAAAGGGTTAAAGCGTAAGTGATTGAAACATACATCTAATTAGAAAAGCTTGTCCAATTAAGAGCAGCTTTCAGATATGGCAATTTTTTACTGGGGGGTTGTATACATATTAAAATACGAAATTTAATTTTTATACGGTCCCCCCCTTTCCTATCTTTCATATTTAGAAGACTGTTGTTGCCTAAGAAAATGAATAGAACAAATCCCGTGTCTCTAAATGAAATAGTTTCCGCGATATATCAATTTGAAAATTTTGGCATTCGTCACCAAGCAATAAGGGAATGTCTCCAAAGTGAGAAAAAATGTAATTACTTTTCAGGTGAAGTTAATGTATGTTAATTGTCTCTCGATAGACACAGTTGACTCCTCAAATCCTAATTTAGCTAGAATTTTCCTGTTATGCATGTTTGGCAGTTTCTAGTAAAAGTGACCACATCATAGTAACCTACACCATTATTTTGTCATTCTCTTTTACACTTTAAAATTCTTTCTCTAGAAGTGTGATGTAATGAGTGAATGACCCCCGTAAAAGACTAAATTATCGATCATTTCTTAAAGCAGTAACGATCATTTTAGGTAAAACTGTACCTGTTGATTTCACACATCTGAACGCGTTCGATTGCTTTTCCCAACAATGGGACCTTTATTTAACTTTTATCAACTCATAGTGGGTCCCCTAACGTAAAGATTTTTTAGCCTGAAAACAGACGCCAACAGAGTCGGTAAAGTCGTAAAGTGGTGTCAGTCATCATTTTCAAAATTAATTTTCTCTCTAACTATTTCACTTAGAGATACGGGATTTGTTTGATTAATTTTCTTAGGCAAAGAGCAACATTCTTCTAAATATAAAGGGTAGGAAAGGAGAGACCGTATAAAAATTAAATTTCGTATTTTAATATGTATACAAACCCTAGTAAAAAATGCCATATCTGAAAGCTACTCTTAATTCGACGGACTTTTCTAATTGGAAGTATGCTTCGATCACTTACGGTGTAAAAAATAATCCCCTTAACATCTATTTTGAATCACCCGGTATAGGAGAATACTAAATCGATGTAGGATTTAATTAAAAAAGCAAATTCTCAACTCAGCTCCCGGACTAGAAACATATCTATCCATATGCCTCTTGACAGCGATTTACTGTCTTTGCAAGTTTTATGCTTTCGGACTTTTGACCCAAAATTGCATCTGGTTCAGTATAACATTCATGAAAATAGAGGCTGTCTGATGGAATACTTTGAGGATCTGTGAATTTTTGTGTAAATCTGTGTGCTGTGAATTAGAGCATCGAGATTACATTTTTCACGGAGCACTTGTTATCTTCAAGCGAAGCAACGTTTGAAAAACTCTGCTCCAGGTAAATACATCCGTGGTTAGTCGAGCCACTTGGAAGAAACTTAAATTTGAAAGACTATTAACCTTGTTGAATTTAAGGGAAACCAGAAACACTCTAAAAATACAGTATGCTATCATAATTTTAGCATCAGAACGAGATAACTCCCAGCTTTCTTCCTCTATCGGCTAACATTGGAAGTCCCAAATATTCTAGGAGTGACCTCGGAACCACCTATATAATGGTGTACTCATTAAAAAAATTGTTAAAAGTAAAGGGGAAAAATATTAATTAATTAGAAAATCATCACTGTTTGGCTTCCCCCTCCCCGGAAGTACCGTAAAAAGTGCAGTTACCACGGAAGTAAATCTCTTTTGAGTATACTATTGCAAGATTGTCTGGTCCTTATTGTTATTGTTGATCGTAATTAGTGATATTGATGATACTTATTAACAACTCTTAATTACTCTTTGTCTAAACATGAACAGTATTTAACGATAATTCTCTTCGAAAGCACCCAGGATTTCTGTTAGAATACCTCCTTCAACTTATTTGTGAGCAAAGGGAAAAACTGATAACCAGCTCTTCTAACAGTACTTGCAGGAGTATTTTGATTAGTTTCCTTAAATGATAAATGTATGGCAGAAATTCAAATCTTCTATAAAAATATCTTTAAAAAAATAATATTGTTGTAGCAGAGGTTCTTTCTGGACAATTTCACAGGCGATAAAAAATTGCATCCCAGTCCATATTCCAAGAGAGAGTTGCTAACTGAAAACTTTTAAAATTATCGTAAAATTTTTAAAATAAATTAAAACGTGATATACAAATTCGTATCATCATACTGTTTTTACTGGTTTGTTTCTTTTATGTAACTGATATACATTATTTTCATTTAGAAAAAGCTACTTATCTAATATAATTAATCATTTATATCATAACATTTTTTGGAAAACAATACTTTAACATTTAAGATTAACACACGAAATTTAATTTATACTCGTCTTTGTCTTGTTTCTTCTGTTTTTGAGTGCACTCCAGAAGCAGATCCAAGGAGGGTGAGGGGTCCCTGAGCATATTTAAACCCACTGTTGAACGCATATTTAATCTGTTTACGCTCATCGTTGAAAAGACGTATCAAAAAACGTTTTTTCTTTGCTCAGAGGATGCTTCCTAGCTTGGGTTTTTGAAAGCTCGGAAGCAACATCGGTCGAAGAAGAAGAGTCTGCTCCTTTGCATCTTTTCAGTGATGTTCGAGAACGTTTTAAACATGGGTACAAGATTAAAAATTAACAGAAAAAAAGGAATTAACCATCCTAACTAATATTATAAATGCGAAAGTGAGTTTGTTTATGACGCTTTCACACCTAAACCGCTGAATCGATAAGGATGAATTTTGGTTATAGATATAGATGGGACCATGGAGAAGGTTATAGGCTACTTAGAATTTTAGATTTTTAATTACTTTTTAATTATTAATTAAAAACCTTTTTTGCGTTGCCATGCTTGGCGAGTTTCGCCCTATCAAATGATTCATGTTTTGAGCTAACAAGAATGCTATTACTTCAATGAAGAAGCGCGTGCATCTGAAAAACATTAAATACCACGGAAATTATGCCAGTTTTATGCCAAATCTATTTATAATAATAATAATGAATGTTCTCCAGACAAATCTACAGAAAGCAGAGCTTTGAAAATGTGAGCATATAAGCCCATGACTTCGGTAAAGTGCACCTGAGGCTCAGAATTTTGAAATTTTAATTACTTTTCTAATTAATAATTAAAAAACATTTTATCGCCAGCACAAAATGATTTATGCTTTTGAAATAAAGCAGAAATTCTATTTGCAGATTCACGTGCATTTGAAAAACATAAAATGGTATGGAAATTATGTTGATTTTACGCCAAATTGAGAAGCATTAGAAAGAAAAGTCCAACTGTGTTTCTTAAAGTTCATAAATTTCTAAAACCTACCAATAATATAAATGTGTACGTTTGTGTGTTTAGTTGTTTTTGACTGAATCACACAAAACTGGTTGAACGGATTTGGAAAAAATTGTAATGAAGATAGCTTATGCCCTGGATTAACATACAGGCAACCTTTCATGCATATAGCATAAATAATTCTTTTACAAAAACACTCAAAATAATTCTAATGCATTGCGCTCTATGGAAATTTTATAGCTACTAAACCGATTCTAAAACTTTTTTCACTGATTGAAAGTTACACTATTCCTGAGTATTATTGTTTTGTGGATTAAGACTGATTGACTGCACTAGGGTCCTAGGCCTATATGGGGAATTCCTCTGTGGGGAACTTTCTAAGGGGATCCTAGCCCGTATTTACAAGAGGTTTTGGAGAAAACCACGGAAAACTGCGAGCGGCTAGGTCGACAGGCGCGACTGGGGTTTGAACTTGGCACCTCCAGCCTTCCAGTTTTCCAGCCAGAGAGCAGAACCTCTTAGATACTGGTGGGACCTTGAGTGTTATAGGCTACCTTTTATGCATATATCACAAATAGTTATTTTACAGGGATACTTATAAGAATTACATTACGTTCTATGTGTATCTCTGTAAGTACTGAACCGATTCCAAAACTTTTTTCACTGATAGTAAGCTACACTATTCTTGAGTATTATAGGCTAAAATTCATGCATGTAGCGCAATTAGTTCCTTTACATGAACACTCAAAAATAATTCTAATACATTACGCTCTCTGGGTATCTCTGTAACTACAGAACCGATTCTAAAACTTTTTCGCTAATAGAAAGCTGCACTATTCCTGATTAACATAGGCTAAAATTCATGCATATAGCATAAATATTTCTTTTACAAGAACACCAAAAACAGTTCACAAATACTGTCGTAACTGTCTCTATTCGCCAAAAGACTGAAAAAAAAAATCTAAATTTAGTAACTCTGCACACTTCTCTTATTTTAAATTAAGTATACTAGGGGACACCGGGGCGGAATGGGGTACTTAAGGTTTGAAGCCAGGTTTTATGTCTAAGATACTAAAAAAAATTATCCTATATTAAGAAACAATTTTTCTATACATTTTAAAATAAACTTTATTATACAAAGTTGTGAAAAAAAGGACACATGTATTTTTAAAAAATTAAAAATAAAAGTAACTCAATCAACCCCATTCTGCCCCATGCATGGGGCAGAATGGGGTTCAATGGCTTTTGCAGTATTATAGCTTTTTTTTGGAATTTAAAGTGTTTCGAAGTTCACATATCAGTACTGAATGTAGTAAAAAAATTTTTGGCTAGTAACTTTAATCAATTCAGAGTGATATGAGACTCAGACGGAAGTAGGAAGGTTGTTTTCTTTTGGTTTTAATGTTAAGACCAGTTTGGTACAAAAAAAAATCTCATTATTTTGAAAAATAAAATAATATTTATTCTCCAGCAATTTGGTTATAGACTTATGGTTATAGACTTATGGATTGCAAAATTCACAAATGAATATTGAGTCATCATCATCATCGTCAATACCTGCACTAGAAAAAAACGTTTTTATTATAAAATAAAATACTTCGTATAATAATAAAATACTTTATATAATAATAAAATAGTACATCGATATCTAAGTACTTTGTATTCACATAGTTATTAATATTATATTTTAAATAAGAAATTTGGCTGAAAATATGGATATCTTTTAAACTGTCATTTTTATATTAAATTATCAAAAAAAATTCCAATTTTTTCCCTTATTATGCATAATAACAATCTAATTAATATATTTGAATTTCAAAACGTTTTAATGCAATAAAAAGAATTCCTTTATGTTTAAGCTAGAAGCTCCTGGACACCGGGGTGGAACGGGGTCCCACCCCGTTCCGCCCCACCCCGTTCTGCCCCGCGTGTTAACATTTGAAAAAATCTCGTGATTAACATTAAACATTTCTGTTTCGATCATTGCATCATGGAACAATATATTTGAAAACATGACTAATTCAATGAAATTAAAGTTAACTGGGGACAAAATACGGACAGAAGACTTACCTTGCTTTGAAATTTTCTAAATATTACAGTAAGATACACAATTTATAGCTAGAAGTTGCCAAAGTTAGTTAATGAATTCCGGCAATCAGATAGATCCTACTTGGCAACGTCCTGCATGCAACTGAGGCTCGTGAAGCTTTGCCGTGCTAATCTAGCTCCTCTGGCGGGAAATAAATGCCGTATACCGTTCTACCCTGGTACCCCATTCAACCCCAGTGTCCCCTACCATGCATTATACTTCATTTAAAATAAGTAAAAAGCAAATAATATTTAAATGCAGTTTCTTCTGTCGCAAACATATGTGTTATTCACACATGTTTCATTTTTCTCGGACCTAACTCTAAAGCCGACGCGGACGAAGTCGCGGGTCGCAGCTAGTCTTTAATAAAATTTTTCCTCATACTTATCGTTTCTAAGTGATGTACTCACTATCAGTGATGTACTCACTAATTTGGCCGAGTGAATAAGATCATTGACCACTGCTAGATGGCCGAAGTGTGAAGGTCCCGCTAATGGGACCTGTGCACGTAAAATTTGTCTTGGCTCCAATGTCCTCCAAGTTGTTAAACCTCTGGGGGTGCCGATTTCAGGGGGTTGGTCCCTCCTCTGGAATTGGTTCAAAATTAGGGGACTACGGGCTAAATCGTACTTCCTCCGAATTTGTGCGGGGGGGCATCAGGAACAACAACAGTGTGAAGGTCCAGTATTCTGGCCTACCGCGTGGCTGTCCATCTAACGGTCTGGAGTTAGATGGTCTCGGTTAGATGGTTAGATGGTTCGGGCAGTTTTTTCCGATGTAACTCGAATATGTGCTTGAGCCCATTAAAATGTCTCAACCCAAGACATCTCCCCCCCCTCCCCCTTAGGCAGATAGCTTAGCGTGTAGGTTTCTTTTAATCAAAACCAAACCAACCTAAATTCTCTTACCAGTTGCTTACAAATTTTTGATTCTATTAACATCACTTAATATTTCATTAAATATAGCTATCTGTCTATATCTATATAACCCCTGTCCAATGACAATGATGTAGGAGAGAAAAAATGGAATGACCAATCGGAAAGATAGTGTTGTTGTGTTCGTTTTTTGTGGGGAGGGAACAGGCGATCTCCGAGGCACGAGTCACCTTGCAGCTCATTGAGAAACACAGCATCCGGTGATGCAGAGGGATTGCCCAACAGCCCGGGTGCTGTTGGGATACCTCTGGAATACGGAGTTGTGGGAGGATTTACGATACACGACCACCGTTCCCTTATTTTTGCAGCGCGGAACACTGCTTTCTGTGCACGAAGGACGGACACAATGTACGTGCTAATCTTGTGTGTCCTCCTTTCTCTGCCTCCGGTGCCTTGTGCCGATTTTGTTTTATTTTACTTTTTGCTTTGGGAATAGGGATTTCTTTTTTTTGTTGTTGTTTTCATTTCTTTCAGTCAGCCAAGGGTCGAGCCGAGGTGGACATTTGCATGCAAGAAAACAGGCAAGAGCTATGCACGGGATAGCAACATTAAGCGAGGCCTAATTTGCACAGTCGTCAAGGACGGGCCTTTAAGTCCGTGTTTGGTGGAAAAGGTATGCGGCAATGATTTGTGTTCTTTGATGTGGATGATCGGAAATGATTGCTACAAGGTCGGAGAGGGAAGTATTCCTTCTTTTTTTTATGGACATAAGGGAGAACAGGAATGAAAGCTTATTTATGGACACGCTTAAATATGCTTTATGACATCTGCTAAAGCGAGTCCTTTATCAAAGATAAAAATGTGAAAGTGTAACAAGAGAAAGCGAAAATTATATTTAACTTTTGTACAGAATTTTCGTTTTGAACATAAATTGTTATTTATATTTAAAAATAAAAGCCCTTGTACAGATACGAATGAATTTAATCAGGTGGCTGTAATTTTTCAGTCAGAATGCTAGAAGGGCTGTTAGGAAATCGTAAACATATAAGATCAGTTATCGAGACGATTTTTTGCGAGACGAGACAGAGATTTACAGCTTTTTTGAGAGACGAGGCACACATTTTTAACTTTACGATATGGCGATTTTGCGAGACGAGACAAAGATTTTAGGCTGTTTTGCGAGACGCGAGACTCCTATTTTTCATCTGGCGTCCATCCCTATCCAGGGCTGTGTTTTTCAAATTTTAAAAATACTTCGTATGCGCGGTACTACGATGTAAAGTGCATAAAAAAATTATTCTGTTAATTAGCGTGGATATTTTACAAACAACTTCAAAGCACCCTGTTTGGAACATTCTTTTTTCATCACTGTGTAACGAGCCCTTAAATTTTCAACATCTTTGGCTTTGCAGTGTCGAATCAATAGAAAGTGAAGTAATATAAGGCATGGATGTCAAGTTTGATACTGAATAACCACATTTATTAGCACCACTTGCTCACCTCTGCACACAAGTGATATTCATGCACCCTAAATTTGTGACACTGGAAGGTTCCCCGATGATTTATTAACAGCTTCCTAGGGGCTTCAGCTTCAAAATTGGGGAAGGAATTCTCGGAACCGCAGTTGATCTGACCTTTTCTTGTTCATAATAAAGATTAATACAGTGCAGTACTATATTCATAAATTAACGAATATAGAATTGCTACACGCTATAGTATTGCTAATTTCCCTCGACAACAAGGTCACTTTCTTTGCCGGGGGACTAACACACATGCGCATGTGCGGCTCTGAAGGATCTGATAGCGTTACAGCAAGTAATAAGATTCGTAGAATGGTGCCAAAGAAAATAAAATGCGAAACAACTAGAATAGTATTAAAAAGTCGAGTATTTCGAAAGCGCTAGTAATTCAGTATTCTATTTTTATTTCATATTTATATATTTTTACTTTCCGACTCTAACTACTCAAGAAATGACGTCTGTTTAATTGGATTTTTGAATTTAACAACTGAAGTGGCAACCAACTGAAGTGGCAACACGGAATTCTGTTACTATCAGTGGCGTCTCGTGACTTTAAACTTAGGGCGTTGGAAACTGTATTAGCCCTGTGACCGGTTTTAAAAAGGGCAGAAATGTGCTCAAACAGCTGCGGGGAAATTGGAACTCAGGGTTAACCTGCCCATTCCCATTTTTAGGAACATACTACGGAGATTCCCTTTACAGAATTTTAATAATAAGAAAAACAAATTTGTATAATATTCATCTATATTTAACAAAATCAGTTCGATATGCTCGTTTCAAAATTTTAATGTTGAAAGTTAATTTAAGATGCATGTAATTTATTTACCAATATATCTAGGTGTTTTGTTGTGAAAACTATAGATCGGTGTGGGTAGTTTTATGTCTCAGCTGTTCAGCAGGCTAATTCGCACATCTAAATGCAAAAAAGTTCTCATTTGCCATTTTAAGAATAAATTTATAAAAATGAAAGAAGGGAGGTTATTATTATATAAGAAACGATAATTTCATTAAAATTATAATAAGACAATACATATAAATCAAATGCATATTTACTTCTATTCATTTGAATTCTAGTTCAAGCCGCCTTTCTTTCTGGAGAAACTTCTGAATAACTGCTTCATAAAATTTGGATTTATTTTCACGTCGTAATTGAGAAAGCAGTTCTTTTTCAATAGAAATAAGACTTAGATTAGTCATTCGGTGTTCAGTCTGAGTAGCGCGGCAGAATGTGTGGATCCTCTTCAACGATGAGAATGATCTTTCTACAGACGATGTTGTAGCTGGTATTGTGGAAATCAATGTGGCTAATTTATAGATTTCTGTGAATCTACTCACTAAATTCATTTCTATCAAATGATTAATCACTTCAATATGTGTTTTATTCCGTCCTTCATTGGAAACGTACCAAACGTGCAGCTCATTCTGCAGTTTAGAAAAATTAAAAATATCCCCATAGACTTGTTGCAGCTTTTTCAATATATCATGAGGGAATTTTTCTCTTTTGCTGAAGTACACCAGTTTCCATGGATTTAGAAGTTCAAAATACTGCAATTTTTCAAAACTTGCAAATCTAATTAACATTTGGTTTTTAATGTTGTCAGTAGTAGATAAATGAGAGTTCTGCTCATGCGGTGCCATGTTAATTCTGCGGTGCTGCCTGTATAACTGTGTTCCCTGGGTTGAGCGGGGAAGGGGGGCGTGGTCGGACCGGATGCTAAGACCGGATGTTCAAAGGGTTGATAAGAATTTTTTTTCCTTTTTTTTCAAATAAGGGGACTTGTAATTTTTTTCAGATCGTGACATATTTTTCAAATAAGGAGACTTGTAATTTTTTCAGACTTTAAGATATTTTACAAATAAGGGGACTTGTAATTTTTTCAGATTGTGACATATTTTTCAAATAAGAGGACTTGGAAAAAATTTTCAGACTGTGATGCATTCTCTCATGAAAATAAGGGACTTTGACATAATTTTAAATAAGCTATACTTTAGGAATTAAACCTGAAATAAAAAATATTATTGTAATTAAATGAGGACCCACCAGCCGCCCGGTAGAATTCGTCTACCGCCTCATTTCAAATAAAAATTCTTACTGTGCCTTTCCCCATCACGCTAGCCTCGCATGAATGGAGACAGGGCGTAGCACAGCAGACGCGTTGTTGTTTTTGTTTCTTTAAATAATAATTAACTATGTGGAGCAAAGAAATGAACAACATCCCCAGGAGGCCTACGAACTTTAATTTTAAGTTAAATAAGTAATTTTACAACAAATATTTTTTTTAATCAAGAATTAATTTATTTTTTAACCAAGTTTTAATTTTAAGTTAAATATTTTACAACAAATATTTTTTTAACCAACAGTTTTAATTTTAAGTTATATAATTTTACAACAAATATTTTTTTAATCAAGAGTTAATTTATTTTTTAATCAAGTTTTAATTTTAAGTGAAATAATTTTACAACAAATACATTTCTAAATTTATTTTTTTTTAACCAAGTTTTAATTTTAAGTTAAATAATTTTACAACAAATATTTTTTAACAAAGTTTTAATTTTAAGTTAAATAATTTTACAACAAATTTTTTTTAATTAATTTTACAACAAATATTTTTTTTAATCAAGAGTTAATTTATTTTTTAACCAAGTTTTAATTTTAAGTTAAATAATTTTACAACAAATACATTTCTAAATTTATTTTTTTTAAACCAAGTTTTAATTTAATTTTTAACCAAGTTTTAATTTTAAGTTAAATAATTTTACAACAAATACATTTCTAAATTTATTTTTTTTAAACCAAGTTTTAATTTATCAAGAAAAAATTTTAATCAAGTGTTTTTAATTTATCAAGAAAAAAATTTAATCAAGTGTTTTTAATTTTTGTATACCGTATTTTTGTTAAGTAGCCGTTTAACATTAAAGTAGGATACCCATACATTTTCTACAAATTTAATCTACGGCTAGGCAAGTGAGAAAATTATACCATAGAAAGATTTTAGTACCTATAGTTTTTACAAAGTATACATACATACATTAGTAAAACATAATAAGATATAGTCTTATATTCTATTGCGAGAAAATCACTTTAGCCATATATCCCCCAAAACTCAAGTTTTTGTATACGAAATGCATGAATACGCGTTAGAACCCCTTAGAAAGTCCTCCTACCAAGGCACCCCTCATCCTAGGCAGATACCCCGAGTGCAGGTTTGCCTTCAAACACAAACAAATAAACAAAGTACTTATCTAAACATTTTTGATAAATTTTAGGCAGCGATTATACTAGTTTATATTTTCTATAGATCAATTAGAGAAAAAATTACATTTTTAGTAATCCTACAAAACATTTTTACTGTATACCACAAGTAGAGTAACATGATTTATAGAATTTCAACACGATACGAGTTAGATTGTTTGTGTGCAACACTCATTTCAGTTTGACTATGAAAGCATAATTTTATACATGCATTAATATTTTTAGAGGTATGCACTTAACCTATTTTATAGAAAGGTGAGCATAACTAGCACAAACTTTTAGACTAGATAGTACTATTGTTAGAAAGTTGAACTATTGGAAATAAAAATTGAAGATCCGTTTTAGCACAATTGCATGTACATAAAATATCTTTCAATACTTAGATAGTTTAAATCGAAAATCATTACTTAAACTAAAAAATACAAGGTTTTTACTTACGTGAAGGGACATCGTTCTAAATCTTCTAGTCTCTGGACAAAGTACCAACATCTATACGGCTAGCAAGACCGGAAAATCGAATAATGATTTAAAATACATTATCCCTAATTCCCGGTCCAACTAGCACATTTTCATTCATTCTTAATACCATCATATGCTGAAATAGGTATATTATTTTGACACTAAAAACAAAACACATTTGAAGATATTAAACGCTTTAAAAGTAATTTTTTTTCTTATAACAATTTACCAGATTCACAATGCTATTTTATGTAGGATAAAATTAGTTAGCAAGCGAAAATTTAATCTTAGTTAGAATTTACTGAAATACAAATACCATGCATGCCTTATTTTCTATTAGGAAAAAGCCCTCAAACCCCAGTTTTTGTATACAAACTGCATAAAGTACTTCTACCGATAATGCCTATTGCTATTAATTACACTGGATTACCCACTTAAAATTTCGCAAAACACCAAAATACAGAAAAACATGCATTAACAAAAAAAATCACACTTAAAAGTACAACACATCAAAAGTGCAACTATAAGAACCACATAATTATTTTCAATTAGAATTACGGTATCAACTTATATGTAACTAAAATAATAGAAAATATTACACTTACCCTGTACTTGTACACGCGAGAGGCGAAAATAATAAAAATATTTAAATAATTCGCAAAACAATGATTGAAGTAAAATCCACGTGCATATCTCTAGTACAGCTGATAAGAAATTGAGAGAGATAAGAAAATGCCTTGAGGCTCTACAGAGCCGGTACAATAAGAGTTGGCCAGTTTGCCGATAAGATAAAACCAGGGAGGCTGTTAGGGGTATGCAATTGGGGACACGTGTTTCATTCTGCGTTCAAAAATGGGGACTTATGGATTAAGATCATGTTAGATTAAAGCCATTTCAATAAAAATCTATCCTTTTTGTAAACATGGGCATTATATCCTAAATTAAAATATCAAAGTTAAGCTACAACGATTAATATATTTTACGTAGTTTAGGAAAAGAATGAATCATTAAATTAATTTCTGTGAAACAATTAGCAAAGAGCATTATACTAAAGCATTAAAGCAAATTATTTTTGTTAAGTTTTGATAAATAACAGTAATAAATTATAGGCATTGCAGATGAATGAGTATTCACGTATAAAATAGGTATTAAAATTATTGTTTAAAACAATTTTTAGAATAATAAACTAAAATTTTTATTTAATAAAGTCATAAACTAAAATTATTAATTAAAACTTGTTAATAAATTAAACATATCAAAATTTTTACACTCAATTTTTTTTATAGACTTAAATTTTACAAAGACATCCTTTTAATAAAATCATAAACTAAAACAATTTTTACAATAATAAACTAAAATATTTATTTAATAAAGTCATAAACTGAAATTATTAATGAAAACCTGTTAATAAACTAAACTGATGACTCTAAAAGATAGCTAATCACAACATATATCAGAAAAAATATAAGCAATTATAATACCTGAAAAATACCGGACAACACTCTTGTTACATGCGGACAAAACATCTGTTTGCACGGCTAAAGTATTCTTGGGTACCCGTTGCAGGAGAACTTACCTACGCCCAACCTACAAACTCTACAAATTTAACGGCAACTGATTTTCTCTTATCAGGTATCACAGATCAGATAAGAGATAAGGAAGTGACATGCGCAGAAGACACGTGATAGTGACGTGTGCAAATCTGTGTTGATTGAATATCCGCTAGGTTCGTTGGCAGGATGTACATTGAGTGGCAACTCTCTGTAACAGGCTAAGACAAGTTAGATGATGCAATATCTACAGGTTTGAGGAAGGTAGAGGGCGCTTGGGTAATCACGTGATTTTTATTTATTTATTATTTTATTTTATTTTTTAAAAAGAACCAATAGGAAGATATTTTAGTTAGATAAAGTAGGGAAGTGTTTGTTGCGAGACTCCCTTTACACTGTGTGCGCCTATACTTAAGACGTGTGTTTTAATTGATTTTTCGCCGAGTTTAAAAAATGTGTTTGCTTGAATACACTCCCGAGTTTTATACTCAAAGTGATGCTGATATGTTGCTGCAAGAAATAATACAATTGCCTTTAGATGTAAAGCCTCTGCAAAGTATTGAAAAGAAAATTTCCCCCGAGTTTTATACTGAAAGTGATGTTGATGTGCTACAGCAAGAATTGTTTCAGTTACCCCTGCAAAGTAGTGAAAAGAAAATTTCCTCGACCCGTAAAGTAATTACTTTTGCTGATGAAGGAATCAATTACAGTTTACCTGGAGCAACAGTCACTGTTTACTCTTGGATACCCATTTTGCAAAAAATACGTGAAGATCTACAGAAAGTGACAAATTATGAATTTAATATGGTACAAGTGAACTTTGACTCTGAAGAACAACCTAAAATTGAAAACGGTAACTACGAAGATTTTAATCTAGACCTATCATCAGGTGTATGCATTCTAAGTTTTGGATCTAAACGAACTTTGGATTTTAAACCAGCGAACTGTGAAACCACTACCATTAAATTAGAACATGGTTCAATGTGTAAGATATATCCCCCAACCAACAAACTTTTAACGCATGGTATTCCTTCTGAACCTTATGTGACAGACCCGCACATTAACCTAACATTTGCCAAAATGTACATTTATGAGCCTTCCCCGAAAAGGGTAAAGTTGGACAATTGGACGGACGATCTTTACCATAGCTTATATGCTTCTGTAAATAGTACATGGCACTTGGAAAGACTTATCTACGTTTCACTTCACAATGAAAGAACTGAGTTGAAGATTTATATTAGACAATTTATACAGAATGCCCAATTAGACTATATACCAACCGGTCAGGGAGTCGTGATGAACCCTTCCACATGGATCGAATTTATTGTAAAACTATTAGATTTTAATATAGGTCATAGCAATAGCTCTTTTATTTGTAATAATCAATTATCTGTATTTAATGATGATGGAAAATGCATCTTACAACAAATTTACAAAACCGCAGATTCATTCACGTTAAATCCAATTTCCTTAACACTTTTAAATGATCAAGTAAAAAAACTTTGCGAAATGAGAAATGAAATATTGGAATGCATTTTAAAAACGCTATATACGACGACCCTGCCTCATTTAATTTTAAAATTAAAGCCGCAAAAATGTAACCGCGAACCCCATTGTAATTACGATGAAGCTAAACAACAATTAATGGATATAGTACATCAGGAAATTTTTAAAAACATAGGCCGGGTTCAAGATCATTCTTCGCATAGGATACATGCCTGTTCGAATAGATCACATATTGATGAGCGAGAGGGTCTTATAAGTAGTAAAGCATGGTTTACGGTCGACATGCCGTATATTGCAAGAGAGATATGCGAGAAAAAATGCACTTGTCATTATGACGGAGAATTTTTTTCAAACATTTTCATTGAAGACTATATGAAGTATCTTCAAAATGAGCTATTTAATTCATTTTTTCAACCGTTTTCAGATTTTGCGAATTCCAAGGATGACAAAACATGTGTAATTATGTGATGTTATTGGTGTATAACTAGTATTGCGATTGTAAAATATATATTAAAACCATTGTGATTATGTAGAAAAAGTTTGCTTGCTTCTACAACAGTAAGATTTTACTGATTTGTGCATGATTAATTGAGGATTACACTTTGAAAAGTTATTATTTTCTTAATTGTGTAAATAGTTTGTGTAATTTAAAATATGTTTTTGTAAATAAATAAGTTTAAACATGAAAACTTTTCTGTGTTTTCTTTATGTGTATGTGCGTGTTGATTACTTGCAAAATAAAAATCTATTAAATAAAAAGTGATAAAGTTAGCATACTTGGTCACGATTTAAAGTTCTCGTTTTATACTTATCTTTTATACACTACAAGGTAGAAAGTTAGAAATTTAACAAAACTTATTGAAGCATGTACTATGGAAACATTAATCTACTACATAGAATTAAAATGTTTTGATTAAAATCATAAACTTAAGTGTGATAGGTAAATTGTGTTACATGAGAATTCCCAAAGTACTAATTTTTTATAAAATGAACTTAGCTAAAAAAGTTAGTTTCCATAATTTTATAACTTAATCGATTTTACAGGTTTTTCAAAAATAAAGTTAAGTGAGACAAAGAAACTTAGTATTTTTAAATAAAGATTTTTAGGTGTTCTTTAATGTAAAGATCTTACCATATTTTACTTGAAGTAACAGAATATTTAAAATCATACACTATGTTTTTAAAACATTAGAGTATTACATTGGCATATTTTTATAATTTTTATTAAGTAATGGGCTTGAATATTTTTATGAGAAATATCAACTAAGTGCACATGTTACACATTTTACTGATTGAGATGGTTATGCTTACAAATTTTAAATAAATATGCTCTTACTTTTATACATGTTACTTGTTCAAACTAAGTATACTTTTGATTTGTATACGTTTATGAGTTCTCATAAGTTATGAAATTATTTCTCGAAAGGAACTTAGCTATTAGAACTTTGTAAATTTCGTAGAAGTAGTATGCTTAACATGTTTTTGATAAAATAAATTTAAATGTAGTACAGAAATGATCAGCTATTTTAGCATAGATGTATAAACTTATCTTTATGTAAACCTTAACTAAATAAAAGTAATATAATTTATGTCTGTACAAAGTGAGGGACTTAGGCTATTTTTCAGAATTATCAAGTAAAGGGTTTTACAAAATACTTAGTAAACTGCATTAATAGATTGTAAGGTGTAATTTTTTCTTTTAGAAGTTTTGCACATTGGTATATTTTATGTTCTGATAAGTCGTTGAATATGTTCTTGAAATAAACTAACATATCTGTACTTTGAAAATTTTATTGAAGTGTTGAACTTTGGTATTTTTAGAATGTTACGAACTTGATACATTTTTTCTGAAGTGCTAGATATGTGAAATTGTCTTTTTAGAAACATTGAATTATTCAACTTAGTACATTTCAGTTACTCTTTCAAGATAACGGACTTAGAATTTTTTTACAAATAGCAAGCTAGTAACTTGCTAAACATGCTTCTTGCAAATATTTTTAAATACCGTTCTTAGAAATCACAGTGTCTACTTAATTTATTATATTTTAATTTGTTTATTTCTTTTAGTAGTTACAACTTTGATAATTTTTAAGAACGGTATTTAAAAATATTTGCAAGAAGCATGTTTAGCAAGTTACTAGCTTGCTATTTGTAAAAAAATTCTAAGTCCGTTATCTTGAAAGAGTAACTGAAATGTACTAAGTTGAATAATTCAATGTTTCTAAAAAGACAATTTCACATATCTAGCACTTCAGAAAAAATGTATCAAGTTCGTAACATTCTAAAAATACCAAAGTTCAACACTTCAATAAAATTTTCAAAGTACAGATATGTTAGTTTATTTCAAGAACATATTCAACGACTTATCAGAACATAAAATATACCAATGTGCAAAACTTCTAAAAGAAAAAATTACACCTTACAATCTATTAATGCAGTTTACTAAGTATTTTGTAAAACCCTTTACTTGATAATTCTGAAAAATAGCCTAAGTCCCTCACTTTGTACAGACATAAATTATATTACTTTTATTTAGTTAAGGTTTACATAAAGATAAGTTTATACATCTATGCTAAAATAGCTGATCATTTCTGTACTACATTTAAATTTATTTTATCAAAAACATGTTAAGCATACTACTTCTACGAAATTTACAAAGTTCTAATAGCTAAGTTCCTTTCGAGAAATAATTTCATAACTTATGAGAACTCATAAACGTATACAAATCAAAAGTATACTTAGTTTGAACAAGTAACATGTATAAAAGTAAGAGCATATTTATTTAAAATTTGTAAGCATAACCATCTCAATCAGTAAAATGTGTAACATGTGCACTTAGTTGATATTTCTCATAAAAATATTCAAGCCCATTACTTAATAAAAATTATAAAAATATGCCAATGTAATACTCTAATGTTTTAAAAACATAGTGTATGATTTTAAATATTCTGTTACTTCAAGTAAAATATGGTAAGATCTTTACATTAAAGAACACCTAAAAATCTTTATTTAAAAATACTAAGTTTCTTTGTCTCACTTAACTTTATTTTTGAAAAACCTGTAAAATCGATTAAGTTATAAAATTATGGAAACTAACTTTTTTAGCTAAGTTCATTTTATAAAAAATTAGTACTTTGGGAATTCTCATGTAACACAATTTACCTATGACACTTAAGTTTATGATTTTAATCAAAACATTTTAATTCTATGTAGTAGATTAATGTTTCCATAGTACATGCTTCAATAAGTTTTGTTAAATTTCTAACTTTCTACCTTGTAGTGTATAAAAGATAAGTATAAAACGAGAACTTTAAATCGTGACCAAGTATGCTAACTTTATCACTTTTTATTTAATAGATTTTTATTTTGCAAGTAATCAACACGCACATACACATAAAGAAAACACAGAAAAGTTTTCATGTTTAAACTTATTTATTTACAAAAACATATTTTAAATTACACAAACTATTTACACAATTAAGAAAATAATAACTTTTCAAAGTGTAATCCTCAATTAATCATGCACAAATCAGTAAAATCTTACTGTTGTAGAAGCAAGCAAACTTTTTCTACATAATCACAATGGTTTTAATATATATTTTACAATCGCAATACTAGTTATACACCAATAACATCACATAATTACACATGTTTTGTCATCCTTGGAATTCGCAAAATCTGAAAACGGTTGAAAAAATGAATTAAATAGCTCATTTTGAAGATACTTCATATAGTCTTCAATGAAAATGTTTGAAAAAAATTCTCCGTCATAATGACAAGTGCATTTTTTCTCGCATATCTCTCTTGCAATATACGGCATGTCGACCGTAAACCATGCTTTACTACTTATAAGACCCTCTCGCTCATCAATATGTGATCTATTCGAACAGGCATGTATCCTATGCGAAGAATGATCTTGAACCCGGCCTATGTTTTTAAAAATTTCCTGATGTACTATATCCATTAATTGTTGTTTAGCTTCATCGTAATTACAATGGGGTTCGCGGTTACATTTTTGCGGCTTTAATTTTAAAATTAAATGAGGCAGGGTCGTCGTATATAGCGTTTTTAAAATGCATTCCAATATTTCATTTCTCATTTCGCAAAGTTTTTTTACTTGATCATTTAAAAGTGTTAAGGAAATTGGATTTAACGTGAATGAATCTGCGGTTTTGTAAATTTGTTGTAAGATGCATTTTCCATCATCATTAAATACAGATAATTGATTATTACAAATAAAAGAGCTATTGCTATGACCTATATTAAAATCTAATAGTTTTACAATAAATTCGATCCATGTGGAAGGGTTCATCACGACTCCCTGACCGGTTGGTATATAGTCTAATTGGGCATTCTGTATAAATTGTCTAATATAAATCTTCAACTCAGTTCTTTCATTGTGAAGTGAAACGTAGATAAGTCTTTCCAAGTGCCATGTACTATTTACAGAAGCATATAAGCTATGGTAAAGATCGTCCGTCCAATTGTCCAACTTTACCCTTTTCGGGGAAGGCTCATAAATGTACATTTTGGCAAATGTTAGGTTAATGTGCGGGTCTGTCACATAAGGTTCAGAAGGAATACCATGCGTTAAAAGTTTGTTGGTTGGGGGATATATCTTACACATTGAACCATGTTCTAATTTAATGGTAGTGGTTTCACAGTTCGCTGGTTTAAAATCCAAAGTTCGTTTAGATCCAAAACTTAGAATGCATACACCTGATGATAGGTCTAGATTAAAATCTTCGTAGTTACCGTTTTCAATTTTAGGTTGTTCTTCAGAGTCAAAGTTCACTTGTACCATATTAAATTCATAATTTGTCACTTTCTGTAGATCTTCACGTATTTTTTGCAAAATGGGTATCCAAGAGTAAACAGTGACTGTTGCTCCAGGTAAACTGTAATTGATTCCTTCATCAGCAAAAGTAATTACTTTACGGGTCGAGGAAATTTTCTTTTCACTACTTTGCAGGGGTAACTGAAACAATTCTTGCTGTAGCACATCAACATCACTTTCAGTATAAAACTCGGGGGAAATTTTCTTTTCAATACTTTGCAGAGGCTTTACATCTAAAGGCAATTGTATTATTTCTTGCAGCAACATATCAGCATCACTTTGAGTATAAAACTCGGGAGTGTATTCAAGCAAACACATTTTTTAAACTCGGCGAAAAATCAATTAAAACACACGTCTTAAGTATAGGCGCACACAGTGTAAAGGGAGTCTCGCAACAAACACTTCCCTACTTTATCTAACTAAAATATCTTCCTATTGGTTCTTTTTAAAAAATAAAATAAAATAATAAATAAATAAAAATCACGTGATTACCCAAGCGCCCTCTACCTTCCTCAAACCTGTAGATATTGCATCATCTAACTTGTCTTAGCCTGTTACAGAGAGTTGCCACTCAATGTACATCCTGCCAACGAACCTAGCGGATATTCAATCAACACAGATTTGCACACGTCACTATCACGTGTCTTCTGCGCATGTCACTTCCTTATCTCTTATCTGATCTGTGATACCTGATAAGAGAAAATCAGTTGCCGTTAAATTTGTAGAGTTTGTAGGTTGGGCGTAGGTAAGTTCTCCTGCAACGGGTACCCAAGAATACTTTAGCCGTGCAAACAGATGTTTTGTCCGCATGTAACAAGAGTGTTGTCCGGTATTTTTCAGGTATTATAATTGCTTATATTTTTTCTGATATATGTTGTGATTAGCTATCTTTTAGAGTCATCAGTTTAGTTTATTAACAGGTTTTCATTAATAATTTCAGTTTATGACTTTATTAAATAAATATTTTAGTTTATTATTGTAAAAATTGTTTTAGTTTATGATTTTATTAAAAGGATGTCTTTGTAAAATTTAAGTCTATAAAAAAAATTGAGTGTAAAAATTTTGATATGTTTAATTTATTAACAAGTTTTAATTAATAATTTTAGTTTATGACTTTATTAAATAAAAATTTTAGTTTATTATTCTAAAAATTGTTTTAAACAATAATTTTAATACCTATTTTATACGTGAATACTCATTCATCTGCAATGCCTATAATTTATTACTGTTATTTATCAAAACTTAACAAAAATAATTTGCTTTAATGCTTTAGTATAATGCTCTTTGCTAATTGTTTCACAGAAATTAATTTAATGATTCATTCTTTTCCTAAACTACGTAAAATATATTAATCGTTGTAGCTTAACTTTGATATTTTAATTTAGGATATAATGCCCATGTTTACAAAAAGGATAGATTTTTATTGAAATGGCTTTAATCTAACATGATCTTAATCCATAAGTCCCCATTTTTGAACGCAGAATGAAACACGTGTCCCCAATTGCATACCCCTAACAGCCTCCCTGGTTTTATCTTATCGGCAAACTGGCCAACTCTTATTGTACCGGCTCTGTAGAGCCTCAAGGCATTTTCTTATCTCTCTCAATTTCTTATCAGCTGTACTAGAGATATGCACGTGGATTTTACTTCAATCATTGTTTTGCGAATTATTTAAATATTTTTATTATTTTCGCCTCTCGCGTGTACAAGTACAGGGTAAGTGTAATATTTTCTATTATTTTAGTTACATATAAGTTGATACCGTAATTCTAATTGAAAATAATTATGTGGTTCTTATAGTTGCACTTTTGATGTGTTGTACTTTTAAGTGTGATTTTTTTTGTTAATGCATGTTTTTCTGTATTTTGGTGTTTTGCGAAATTTTAAGTGGGTAATCCAGTGTAATTAATAGCAATAGGCATTATCGGTAGAAGTACTTTATGCAGTTTGTATACAAAAACTGGGGTTTGAGGGCTTTTTCCTAATAGAAAATAAGGCATGCATGGTATTTGTATTTCAGTAAATTCTAACTAAGATTAAATTTTCGCTTGCTAACTAATTTTATCCTACATAAAATAGCATTGTGAATCTGGTAAATTGTTATAAGAAAAAAAATTACTTTTAAAGCGTTTAATATCTTCAAATGTGTTTTGTTTTTAGTGTCAAAATAATATACCTATTTCAGCATATGATGGTATTAAGAATGAATGAAAATGTGCTAGTTGGACCGGGAATTAGGGATAATGTATTTTAAATCATTATTCGATTTTCCGGTCTTGCTAGCCGTATAGATGTTGGTACTTTGTCCAGAGACTAGAAGATTTAGAACGATGTCCCTTCACGTAAGTAAAAACCTTGTATTTTTTAGTTTAAGTAATGATTTTCGATTTAAACTATCTAAGTATTGAAAGATATTTTATGTACATGCAATTGTGCTAAAACGGATCTTCAATTTTTATTTCCAATAGTTCAACTTTCTAACAATAGTACTATCTAGTCTAAAAGTTTGTGCTAGTTATGCTCACCTTTCTATAAAATAGGTTAAGTGCATACCTCTAAAAATATTAATGCATGTATAAAATTATGCTTTCATAGTCAAACTGAAATGAGTGTTGCACACAAACAATCTAACTCGTATCGTGTTGAAATTCTATAAATCATGTTACTCTACTTGTGGTATACAGTAAAAATGTTTTGTAGGATTACTAAAAATGTAATTTTTTCTCTAATTGATCTATAGAAAATATAAACTAGTATAATCGCTGCCTAAAATTTATCAAAAATGTTTAGATAAGTACTTTGTTTATTTGTTTGTGTTTGAAGGCAAACCTGCACTCGGGGTATCTGCCTAGGATGAGGGGTGCCTTGGTAGGAGGACTTTCTAAGGGGTTCTAACGCGTATTCATGCATTTCGTATACAAAAACTTGAGTTTTGGGGGATATATGGCTAAAGTGATTTTCTCGCAATAGAATATAAGACTATATCTTATTATGTTTTACTAATGTATGTATGTATACTTTGTAAAAACTATAGGTACTAAAATCTTTCTATGGTATAATTTTCTCACTTGCCTAGCCGTAGATTAAATTTGTAGAAAATGTATGGGTATCCTACTTTAATGTTAAACGGCTACTTAACAAAAATACGGTATACAAAAATTAAAAACACTTGATTAAATTTTTTTCTTGATAAATTAAAAACACTTGATTAAAATTTTTTCTTGATAAATTAAAACTTGGTTTAAAAAAAATAAATTTAGAAATGTATTTGTTGTAAAATTATTTAACTTAAAATTAAAACTTGGTTAAAAATTAAATTAAAACTTGGTTTAAAAAAAATAAATTTAGAAATGTATTTGTTGTAAAATTATTTAACTTAAAATTAAAACTTGGTTAAAAAATAAATTAACTCTTGATTAAAAAAAATATTTGTTGTAAAATTAATTAAAAAAAATTTGTTGTAAAATTATTTAACTTAAAATTAAAACTTTGTTAAAAAATATTTGTTGTAAAATTATTTAACTTAAAATTAAAACTTGGTTAAAAAAAAATAAATTTAGAAATGTATTTGTTGTAAAATTATTTCACTTAAAATTAAAACTTGATTAAAAAATAAATTAACTCTTGATTAAAAAAATATTTGTTGTAAAATTATATAACTTAAAATTAAAACTGTTGGTTAAAAAAATATTTGTTGTAAAATATTTAACTTAAAATTAAAACTTGGTTAAAAAATAAATTAATTCTTGATTAAAAAAAATATTTGTTGTAAAATTACTTATTTAACTTAAAATTAAAGTTCGTAGGCCTCCTGGGGATGTTGTTCATTTCTTTGCTCCACATAGTTAATTATTATTTAAAGAAACAAAAACAACAACGCGTCTGCTGTGCTACGCCCTGTCTCCATTCATGCGAGGCTAGCGTGATGGGGAAAGGCACAGTAAGAATTTTTATTTGAAATGAGGCGGTAGACGAATTCTACCGGGCGGCTGGTGGGTCCTCATTTAATTACAATAATATTTTTTATTTCAGGTTTAATTCCTAAAGTATAGCTTATTTAAAATTATGTCAAAGTCCCTTATTTTCATGAGAGAATGCATCACAGTCTGAAAATTTTTTCCAAGTCCTCTTATTTGAAAAATATGTCACAATCTGAAAAAATTACAAGTCCCCTTATTTGTAAAATATCTTAAAGTCTGAAAAAATTACAAGTCTCCTTATTTGAAAAATATGTCACGATCTGAAAAAAATTACAAGTCCCCTTATTTGAAAAAAAAGGAAAAAAAATTCTTATCAACCCTTTGAACATCCGGTCTTAGCATCCGGTCCGACCACGCCCCCCTTCCCCGCTCAACCCAGGGAACACAGTTATACAGGCAGCACCGCAGAATTAACATGGCACCGCATGAGCAGAACTCTCATTTATCTACTACTGTTGTCGATAATTTCGAAGTAAAGTCTCCGACAATAATCCTTTCGTGTTTCACTATTTAATCTTCTTTTTTTTATTTGAATTAACTCTTCGTCTTCATTAACAGAAGACCACACTGTTTCAAAATGATCTCTTTCCTTTTGGAGTTGATTTTGAAATTCCGTAATTTTATTACTGCAGTACAAAATATCGACATTTTTGCACTGCAGTATGTCGAATAAGACATCTGAGAAAGCAAGTAGGTTAGATAAAACCTTTATTAAAAATATATTTTGTAGATTTTTAAGGAAACTGCAGAATCCTCTAGCTGTCATTGCAGCTAAATTATCAAAATCTCCACTTTCACTAACGTGATCAAAAAACGCAATTAAAGCTTCTCTATTTTCACATACCATGTGGACAAGCCTCGAGGTAAAATTCCATCTAGTACTGGCTAATGACGGCAGTTTTCTTGACATGAAAGCGGAAAATTCGTGTAGCCTCTTTGGAGAGTGTGAAAAAAATGCGGTTAGCGATTTTAATCTGGAAAAAAATGTTTTCCGTTCTCTATTGCATTCAAAAAATTGCATTCAATTGATTGCTGCAAAACTAAGTTCATTACATGTGCATAGCAGTGCGTAAACGAAGCTTTTGGGTATTTTTCCAGCACTTTGGTTTGGAGTCCATTGAGATGGCCGCTCATCACCGAAGATCCATCATATGTTTGTGCAATTAATTTATTTTCACACTTATATATATTGATGATTTCACAGACACGGTTGGAAAGAGCTGTTGCAGCTTTATCAGCGCTCATGTCGCGAAATCCAAGAAACCTTTCAACAATTTTTTTCTCGTTTTTGGAAAAATACCGCAAAACAGTTGACAGCTGAGATTTGTTGCTTATGTCAGATGTTTCATCAAACATAATAGCAACAAAATCCGTGTTCTGGATTTCTTCATAAATTTGATCCCATAGAACGTCGGCAACTGAATTAATTAAATCGTTTTGAATGGTTGCTGAAGTGCCGCGGAAAACTGTGGAAGTCTGTAAATGTTCTTTTAACGTGGAATCAAATTCAGCACTTGCTATTAAAAATTCCATATAGTTTCCCTTATTTAAAGATTCTGCATGCTCATCATGTGATCAGAAGGGTAGCTCCTGCTTTGCTAAATAGCAGACGGCATTAATAAGCCTCTTCAATATTTCTCGATTTTTTTTTACTTTCTCATTATGACACTCAATTTCCTTTCTTCGTTGGGAATCTAAAAGAACATCTATTCTCGCTGGAGTTGATACAAAAGTATTAAATTTCATGAAACTGGAAAGATGCATTTCAGATTCGCCATGCTTCTTCACAGCGGTATTAAGATGGTTTAGATCATCATAGCCTTGATTATTCCAAACGTTTTTCTTGTTTGAGAATAGTAAGCATGTCCAAAAGAAAAACTTATTTTCTTCACTGTATCCACAAAGCTAGTCTGATAATTCATATAAATTCATTCGAAAATGTCTCTGAAATCCAACACCACTTTTGCCTTTCACATTCGTCGAAATTGTGAGATTAGGGCATGGTCGACCATTCTCAATTATTTTCTTTTTCTCAACATAACTAAGTGACGAAAAACACTTTTTAATAGTGTTTGGATAACACTATTAGAAGCCATATTTTTAAAAAAGCAACGACAATCAACGCAGGAGAGGAGATACAGAACTGGTCAGTACGAATTCTCAAAAAAGAATGTTTTTTTGCAGGGAGAAAACTGAGAAAAGGCAAGGAAATGCGTGGGGGGTGAAACCTGAAGCCCAAAGGGGACGAGTACTTTTACTGAAGTGAGGGTGTTTGTGACCCCCTCTGGCTATCTAGCTGAAAGCGTTGGATTTCGTTTCAACGCCTTGGTTAGCTTAAGCAAGAGGTAGAAGACGTAAAGCGCATGCTCCAATTAGTAGTGGTGGGAATATAGCTGAGACGTCTCCAACGCCTTGCTTATCTCGACAAGCATGTTTTACTGCCACACAGGAAGGCTCGTAGTCTGGTCATTTGGGAGCTGGGAGGGGAGGGGGTGTGAGGGAAAACTGGGGAAACATTAGGATTCTCACAATAAAGTCAAGTAAATTGCAGGATTTTTTTTTTCTGTTTTTGATTGGGCGTTAACACACGACTTGCACACCCCGAGAAAACGCCACTGGTTACTATAGAAACAATAATATTAAACACAGAATATGGAATCAAATATTTATTTTAAGTGTACAGCATGTACTGAGTGTAGATTTCATTGATAAATATAAGAATCATTCTGCTGCTAGAAAATGTCTTTTTATATTCTCAAATCATAAAATATGAATTGCTCATACACTCACGTACCATTGATCATACACGAACATGTTCATGCACGTTTGCCTTCTGGCAAAAGAAACGCCCTCTGATGTCGGATTATTTGATATCAGTATATTATTACCCATGACTATCACTGATAAAATGAATGGTGAGTTTTAAAAATTTTAAGAAAAAAATACTGTCTTTTAAATTTGCGTGGGGCTGTTTTTTTCTTTCTTCTCTTTAATAGCATGAGGCTGTTTGCCTAAGAATATCTCTTTAGAATACTACATTACAGTTTTTTCAATGACTAGGGGCCAAGGCCCCCAGACTCGCTACGCTTTTCATATGAGGCATTCGGCCCCTAATCGGGCTTATTCGAAAAAAGACATAATTTCTACAGAGAAAACCCGAAGATTGGATCAGATAGAATGTTACTGAGCTAAGCTACACATTGCTTAGTTCTTGCATCTTCATTGGTACATAAAAATTTAAACTTCACACTACAGTAGACCCCCTACCCCTCATAACACGGAAGATATTTTGTTATGGGAATCCGTGTTGTACGGGTCCTGAGCTATACTCCACCTGGAGTGCGGACTCCGCTTATAATCGCTGGAAAAATTATTTGTACTCCTCAGAAACACAATGATATTTAATGTTGCCATTCAAAGGTTATACTAATTAGGAGCTAAAGCGTAATAAAATAAGAACATATGTTTCAGCTGTATTTTTAATAATGTAAAACCTATTGGACACCTTGCGAATTTGCCACCCATGGCGATTTTTCATTATTTGGCGATTTAAACATACTCACAACCTATATTTACTGTTCATTTAAGGTTACCGGAAAACCGTTATCCATACTTTCATTTACATAATCGTTTGCAGATTGGCGTACTTAACACCACGAATTATACCATCTCGTCGCGCTAGCAAATATCCAAAGTGTACTATAACTGCTATAATGGCATAGTTAACGCCAAATATTTCTACTGGTAGCAAATAATCCAGCTGGACGAGAACCGGCTTTAAAATAATCTGCATTTTAATTATTTTTCATTTTCAAGATATTAGTTATTCTGTTTTGGAAAAATGAATAATCGCTAATTCTAAACTCCTGTTGTCTAAGCGAACTTACTATTTGAGAATTGTCAACTTTGAGTAACACATTTTGAGTTACTTATTTCATATAGTTTTTATTTTGGCGTAAAATGGACGTAATTCTAACTCATGTTTGTAAATTTCACGCGATTCTAGATACTTGGAAACGCTTTGTTGCAAATGAATGAATGATTTTATGCCAAATCTGGCAACCATTCTGCTTATTTTTTCAGTTTTTTATTAATATCTTCTAAAATAATTCGATTTTCGAAATTTATATTAGCTCATCAGGTTCCTCGGAATTTTTCGAATCTGTGGGCACCTTAGTTGAAACTTAAATCCCCAAGGTTTAGGAGGAAATAGGCCAACAAGCTTTGACAGCGCCAGCGGCCTTTACTTTTTTTTTAGAATAGAGAGATACCCAAATTAAATTTCATGCTGTTCTGGAAACTCGCGGAATCTTTTCGCAATCGAAATATTTCGTTTTGTGTACACAGCTATTCTCATGTCCATGCAAACGATTTATTTGTGAAAAAAAAAATGATAATAAACTGTGTAATTGGAAAATCTCTTTTAAACGAATTTGAATCCCAATTGTATGACGTCATATTCACTTGAAAAGGGTAATTTTGTCACGCAAATGACGCATTTACTTTTTTGACTCGCGGAAATAAAATGGTGCTGAAAATAGCGAAAAATCGCTTAAAAAGGAGGGAACGGTTAGATATTCAGATTTTTAAAGAAGCGCAGATTGTTTTCTATATTTTTATACATGATCATGAAAATTTTCAAGCGGATCGTGCAAACGGTGAAGAAGTTATTAGGCTTTTTGTGTTAACTTTGTAAATTTCAAGCGCTTCTAGATACTTGGAAACGCTTTGTTGCAAAGGAATGAATGATTTTATGCCAAATCTGGCAACCATTCGGTTTATTATTTCAGTTTTTTATTAATATCTTCTAAAATAATTCGATTTTCGAAATTTAAATCAGCTTAGCAGGTTCCTCGGAATTTTTCAAATCTGTGGGTACCTTAGTCGAAACTCAAATCCCTACGGTTTAGGAGGAGATAGGTCCAGAAGCTTTGACAGCGCCAGCGGCCTTTACTTTTTTTTAGAATAGAGAGATGCCTTAGAAAACAAAATATTTAGTGTTGTTGGTTCATAATCACAATATATAAATCGTGATAGATATTTCAGCACAGGATAACATTTTACAATCTGTATTCTGCTCTGCTATTTGCATAAAAGAGAAAGAGCAATCAAGCTCGCAGTTTCTAAAGAAAAAATCTGAAATATTCCGCATCAATGGCAAACAAGACTTTTTTAACAATAGAACGCTGTTAATTCAAAGATTTCGAAAATAGCGCAATCTATTTAATCTTGCACTAAACATTCGCTTTAAGGATAGTCTGCTTTTAACTAAAACAAAACAGCTGTCGTTAGTTAAGTATGCATCAGTTTTCCGCAATATTTCACGTGCTGATTACAAGACCTTTCTACGGTTACAATTGTAAAATTTTATAGGTTAATTTATAGAAATACTGAATTAAAATGCATAGTTGTTGTGTTCCTAAAAATGTGTTTCATTTATATTGTGAAAATTTTATTATATCCCACAACTGGGATGTTAACTAATCATATCATTTGTTTTAAATGAAAGTAATCGTAATTATCTTGAAAAAGTATTCTTGTTATCGACAGCTCAGTGATTCTTCGATATCTGTTTACTAAATTTACTCAGAATACTTTCAAAACTTTTGTTAACGTCTTTCTATAATATGATTTTGAGCTATGCAAAAATTAAACGCTATATCGAGAAGTATTTGTAACTCTGATTGTAGATATTTATCTTTAAAATACACATAAGCCAACTGAGTGTTATATCGATAGTGCTTATAATAATATATCCCTAAGAAAAGATAATTTTCTTTTCGTAAGATCAGTCGCATTTAAAGATTATTCAGAACTCGTTAACTTCAGTTAACAATTGAGCTGAAACTGATTAGTGATTAAATTATTTGTATTATTGTATAAATGCTAAATTAATAATTACGGCCTATTTCAGTAGATTGATTAATAATGTATTTAAACACATTTGTCAATAATAAATATCAGTAGGATTTAGAAAATTTAGTAAAGGTAGTGCTGTACATATGCTGTTTTTTAAACTTTATTTTTAGTCAAATGTCTATTAGAAACAATACTGTCGTGCAGTGGCGTAGCCAGAAATTTTTCATGGGGGGGGGGTTACGACTGCTGCAACTCACATATATGTATACGTGTATGTGATAAGGGATTGAAGAATATACATTTTGTATGGCAAAAAATTCCTCATGGGGTGGGGTGGGGGTTGTGACCCCCTAACCCCCCCCCCTTGGCTACGCCCCTGCTGTCGTGCACAATCAATAAAAGAAATTTAGAAATTTAATATATGGGAAGGTGGCCCAAAATGATCTTAGCGGGCAAAGCGATCTACCTGTGTTTTTTTCGACACAGACATTGTATCTACTAGGTAACGCAAAAACTAGTATCAATTAAAGAAGAAGGAGCAACGTCGATATTTATTTTTTATTTTAAAATTTTCATAAAATAAATTATGCGTGCTATATGATTGTAAAACTTATTGTAAAACTTTATGTATGATTGTAAAACTTTATTTCACTATGCACAGTCATAATTATTTTTACATGTTTTATTTTGCCGATAAAAAAAACAATTTATAATTATTTTTGGAATAAAGGATCATTTTACCCTTGGGTGCGGGTAAAATGATCTTTTTGACACATTTAAAAAAAATTTTTCATAACTTAGTGTGGGTTTAAAATATTATTAAAATACATTTATGATGCAAAATATAGTGTAAAATATTGTAGCAAGGAGAAAAGTTTTATTTACCATCTATGGTATTTTATGGAAGATTTTCTCTTAAGGGGGTTCATTTTGGGTCGCTTTCCCCTACTTTCAAATATATATTGAATTAACTTTTTAATATATCAACATAAAATTAATCAAACTCTTTTTAAAATAACACACATAAGAAAAGATTATGTCTGTTACTTTATAAAGTTTTAAATTAATTTTTTCTTTACACACCAGGCATTTTGAGTGTTCTTATCAGTATATTGCAGCTATATTTATTGCATTTACTGTTCATAAGTGAAAATCAGTAACAATATCCGGTAACTATGATAAACTCCTATAATTTAGTCCCAGGATTGTTTTTGGCAATAATTTACAATTATCGGCTCATGTTAGTAATAATAGATTAGTTATATTTACTGTAACGTATAAATACACTGCGAAAACGAGGTACTTAGAAATAAGTAAAATGTACTCACTTCTGTGCACTTTATCATCTTGTAATAGCTTCGAGTACTTTATTCTAAAACTTAAGCAACACATGTACTCATTTTTTAAAATTTTAATTTATATTTAAGCACATTATGTACTGGTTTATGATGCAAACGTACTTGAAATGTGCCAATACAATAAATTACTCATTTTGAAGTAGATTTTTTGTAACATTGTATGTATACTTCATATAATATAAGCGCTAATCGCATTTTAAAAAAATGATGATATTGGAAAATTACTATTTTCGAACGGGCTGTGTATTAAAAGTTTCTTTCCTTTTTTCAATGAATAAGTTCAGTTTAAAGAAAATGTGTAACATGTGAGTTAGATATATCTGAACTTTCATTGGTGAAAGATAATAAAATTTTTTAGAAGAAATGTGTATGTGAAACACCTTAAACGATGTCTTTTAAGTGACACCAGTGTTTGATTTGAATGCTCGAAAAGTCTCTCAGTTGAATTCAATATTTTAAATTTAGATTGCTTATAATATGAATGAATGAAAAATAAAAACAACAGCATCCAATCCAGTAAATTTTAAAGTACTTTTAATAACTACAACAAGGTTGCTCCAGATATCTAAGTTTCACATTTCTTTTCTTTGAACATTAGAAAAAGAATTATTACAGCTCATCATAACTGTTCTGGAACAGCTCACAATCATTTATTGAAACATCACCAGTAACAAGAAAAAGTTTTATTCTGATTGTCATACATGATTTTTTTTTGTCAGTCTTGCAAGAATAAAACTTTATAACAATGAATTCTCAGACAATTTTATTACAAAAATATGACATATATGATCACCTCCACGGGTGTTTGGAAATCTTGAATATCTTACAGGCAAATGAATCGAAGATTTTATTACAAAAAAAATTAAACTTTTAACAAAAATAAAAGGTTATATATAAATATAATTTCATAAGAACTATGGCACAACAACCGTAGTTTTAATTGTTCAATGAAATTTGAGGTATTTTTTAATAAGGCACATGAAAGATGGGATTTTTGTATTGAGAAAAGCGTAAAATTCTAAACAATTATTATTTTTTAAATACTTACAAAGCAGAAACTAATTTTTTAAGTAATCGAATTTTAGCCAAAGAGGGTCGAAAAATTCGAGATGCTTCACAGAAATTAAGATTTGCTGCTAAGAAACTAGTTAACACTTTAAGAGGATTAGTTTTCTAACATGGCTCGTAAAACTGATTTGTAAAACCTTTAATATTTTAGCTTTTGTTAGTCTGAGCAAGTAACTATTTGAAAACAGTTAGGGAAGACTATGAAAACATCACTATTAACAAAAACCTACATAAATAACCAAGTAGGACATTTGAATATTGCGCTTTGGGAAAACACTGGGAAATTCAGTGAAATATAACTCCTTACATGTTTTACAAATTTAGGCTTAAAAATTTACGACTATTTAATTCATAGTTTTAACTAAGGAATTATACATTTTCTAGAAACTTAAAAATGTAGCGTTCCAAAAGATTTTATTACTGTAGATTCATATTAGTTCTGAAAAAAAAATATTGATTATAAAATGTAAAAATTTGTACGTTTATTATGAAGCTGAAAATTTTAAGCGAAATAAGTATTTATTAAAAGCCAAAACGAAAATTTAGAAATTAGACGTTATTTTTAAGTATCAAATAAATGGAGAAAAATTAGGGTTAAAACAGACTAATTTACCATTGATTCATTTCTTGAGCATTAATCAAGCATTAACACTATAAGCAGTCACAAATTTTCGTGAAAATGATCAAGAAACTTGCTTCGTTTAGGACAATAGGCTAACAATAAATTTCTATTTAAATTTATTTTTCAGCTTTAGTTTTCTTGATTACATTTAAAAAGGATTTGTTAATCTTTATCATTCAAAATGTTCATATTTTTACACTTAAACACACTATAATTATAACAAAGTGCTTTTAGCAATTATTTTGTATTTTATAAAATCTTATAAAATTTACAATAAAATTTTTTAAAATATTCATATACATATATAACACCAAAATAAACCAAACCTTATGTTTTTACAGCTATAAATGTCATTTTTGCTTTCTTTATAAAATGCAATTTTTAGTCACCGGTTCAGATTGTCCGTTTCATTCAGTACATTTATAGGGTTTCCCCCCTTTTTTTGAAATTATGTACCAAAATTCACGATCAAGTCATATAATAAATATATTTAAATATTTATACAATTTATTCCTATACACGAATGTTTAACTAATAACATAATACGTAACACGTGCACCATTTGATACATTATAAAAATAATATTGTTCTTAGTTTTACAAATAGTGTTAAGCAGTAGTGTCAGTTTAATTTTCCAAACTTCATCTGAAATACAAAATTGGCTTTTGCTACCTAGTAAGTCAGCCAGATCTATGTACTACGATTTTTAACTTTCTTTTAGAAATCGATTTAAAACGATTTTAAACTTTCTTTTAAAAATCAATTTAACTGTTTTAATGATATGGAAGAGAAAGTTTTACTTGAAAAACCCATTAACAGCATAATTTTGTAAATTCTCTATTTTATCTTTTGTTAGGCTGTAAGCTAGTGAAAGGAAATTTATTTTTAGTTAATTGGAATATTTTTAGCGAAAGAAATTATCAGATCAAAAGTCATAGGCTTTAAAAGTTGCCGTTTTCAATACATTTTTAAAAGAAAGCGCTGTGTTTTTCCAAGTATGTAGAAATTTTGTTATTAAAATGTGATACCGTATACAGCAGGAAAAAATTTATAATTTTGCTCCCTATTTTAATTCTATTTTGTTATGAACATTTAACTGATAAAGTACTATTTTCCAAGAAGTACAATTTTTAGGCACTATATTACATTAATAGCAGTAGGAAAGAAGCATTGTAAAACAATGAAGTATTTGTATGATTTGATGATATGTCAATAATGCTGCTTAAAACGTGAGATCTTTTATCGACGTATAACATTACGTATGGTTTAATTTTACACCAGGAAACATGAATGAGATATTTCACAAGATAAAACTCAAAACAGTGGTCTGAATTGAATACTTATTTGATACTCTTTGTAGATTCACAAATATCTATATTGTCACCAGTAACAGATCTTAACTCAAAGCACTTAATACTGAGATAGTAAAATACTTATTTATGACATGCTAAACGAAAACAAAGCGGAGATAACACACATAGGGCATTTGTGAGAAAGGCATCCTTTCACATGTTGGGATTTCCTGTACAAAACCCAACGGCCATCGGTGGTAATTCTGACTAGGAAATAAACGTATATAATAATTAAAAGAGATTAAAAAGTGCTATCCATGGAAATATCTTAACAAACGCACCGGGGATTCAAAATGCACAAACCAACTAGCGCAACCGATGCCGCATTGCGTCACAACATCGAAAATGTCCTGTGAGTGAAATATTAGTTTTGTCTCAACGCTGTCACAATAACAGTGTGACAGCGTTTGAAAGCACTGTAGTACACGCAGTTTCTCTTTACTTTTGTTTTACACGAATGTACAGGGTGGTTGCAATTAAACTTTCCCTATAAACACCATTCCGTAGCTGAAAGGGGCGAACAAATTGCCATCAACGTTTGCATATGGACTGTAGAGAAGATGCATTGGGGGACATTTAAAAAAAAAGTTTAGTTCCAAAATTATCCACTAGGAGGCGTTTTACATGGGAATTCAGAGCAAGAAATGAGCCAAATGTTCAAAAACTATTGAATAAATCTTGAAATTGCGCATTTCGAGTTAGTCATTCACATTGTTAAAGTTGCTGTTTTTCAATGCAAAGCGCCCTCTAGAGGGCATTTTTGAACTTTAAAAAAAAAAATTCCTTGAATGCATCTCATGTATAGTCTATAAACCAAATTTGGTTGCAATGTGTTTGTTCACTTGCTTCAGCTGTAGAACACTGTTATAAAAGGGGAAGCTTATTAATCGCCACCCCTGTATTACGGGGACTGGAAAGTAATGTCGTATTTTCGTACGTCAATGTTTCGCCTTGCTGAACTTTACTTAAGCTAAATAAAAGATACGAAATAAATACGAAATTTGGCATGTATGCGAGGTTAATAACGCAAGTGTTTGATAATAGAGAAATTACCGAAATTCGTAACCTGGGGGGGGGGGGTAGGTGGTTATAAAATCCTTTCACTTACCTCGTTCTATCTCAAAGAAAGAAAAAATATCCATAAAATAAAATTCTTGCTGTAAAATGTAATACACACGAATACCTAAAAATAAATTTCAGAACATTTGAAATTCGCCCTCTTGGTACGGTAGGTGAACCCCTTCCCTTTTTCACAAATCTTTCTTGCAAGAAAAAAAATTGTTATTTTTGAAATTTTTGCTTTAAAATGTAACAAATATGACTTAACTTGTTTGTGATTAAAAACTTCGGGAAAATTTATTTGTTTGAATTTAATGTAAAATAAAAAGACATTACTTTCCAGTACACCTTATTACTTTCCGATACATTTCTACCAAAGAACTTTTATTTAAAAAGTGAGGTCTGTACTTCTTTTAAAAACTCGTTTTTCTTTTCCCTAGAGTTGGATGTGACATTTTGAATCAATTGCCAAAATATTCACAGGAAGCCACACTGTGTGTGAAACTGGTTCTACAAAGACACTCTTTGCTTTAGACGAAATATAAACCCTGAAGCAACCAAAAGATTTCATTAATTAGAAATTTTGTCATAAATCTCTTTACATTCAGAAAAGAAAAGACATCATACAAACAAAAAATGGAATGTCTGAAAAAAAAATTTCTTCCAGCAGACACCCCTAATCGCACGTAAACATTCATCAAGAAAGACAAGAGAAAAAAAAAAAGCACTCACATCAAATACACATATTAATGAGGAAGAAAAGGGGCATGTCTTAGAAGAAACTAGAATACATAGATTTAATACCGGGAAGAAAGATCGTGGTTTTCTTTAAATATCATTTCAGTGTGCGATTATTACGCTGAGTGATTGCTTAGAAAAGAGCGAAGATGATGAATTTTTAATTTAATAATTTCGTTTAAACATTCGAATCACAACAATTAGTTCATTAAATGATAAATAAAACCTTTTGAAGGATTTTTTAAAATTCGATTTAAATATGGACAAATAGGAGTCTTTTTAAAAGCATGCAGTAATGTCCTTCTTAAATTGTCCGATACGAGTTCGGCAAAAATTTTCTATACCCATTGAAGATAGAATACGAGTATTATTGCTCATGTGACGCAAATGAGTCCAAAGAACTTACATTTCTTCTATTGTTCTCGAATGAAGTTTGTTGATTTCCGGTGCCTATTCTTCAAAAGACGCTATGCGTGAAAAAAATTCCCTTAAAAATGTTCCATTTATGAAAAACTAATCAGCGGTAATTCCTTACATCAATAACAATTTTCTGACATTTTAAGTGTATCGTTTGGCACCTGCAATAATTTTCATTCAGAAAATATTATTTTATCAATAACTAAGTCGAAACGTCATTGTATGTCACTGTGCAAAATATTCATACTTTTCCGTACTAGAAAAAGAAACCAAATGAGTCCATTCTGGTTCTGAGATCGATGAAGGTATTTCTTTATATTCATGCACGCACGTCAAAATTTCTTTTCTGATTTCACGAATATAACTTTTAATTCATTATATTTTTTCCTTTTAACACAGTTGTTGGACAGATCGAGAGAAAAGTAATCAAATTCTCTTACACATATACTGTAAGCCTATACTGATTCAGTGAAGGTGGAACGAATGTACGCTGTCCTAAAATTAAAAACACAATTATCTGAATCTTTCTCAGTTCACCGGGTGCGTTTTTTTTTTTTGGAGAAGAACGGAAAAACAATAACGTACTTAGAAAATGCACAAAATAAAACTAAACAACCCGTACAGAAAATCTTGCCAAGAAATGGCGCACAGCTTACAGAAATTTGGAAACAAAAGGGTTGACTCAGAGGCGATATTTTACATCCACTGTACGATGTTCGTAAGAGAAATTAGGACGTTACTGCATCATTTTAAATAATGGAAAGGTTATTTAATAAAAGATCATTTACACCTTTAAGATATATTTCTGTGTCCCCGAGATACAGATTGAGAATTATTTATAAAGACATTCAAATCAGTTTTTAACAAATATAACTTAACAACTAATAAATATATATGTGATCACACGGCAACACTCTGAGATCTTCGCAGTTCGCTGATTATTACACAGAGGTAAATATATATATGTATAGATATTCACAGGACGGAGGTTAGGCTTCGAAGTAATAAAAAGTACAAAGAAGTCATGAATCTATGGCAATTCACAAAAATATATCATTCTAATTACAAAAATACTGTAATCTGGGGTTTAAAAGACATTTGGACTTCACAGGTATCATCATTTTAGTTTACATACGATGTGGGATTCGTTTTATATAAATATACAGAAGTCTCTAACTCCTCGCAATACATAGACATAGATTTTTTCACTTTTTAAATACGTGAGTTCTATTTACATGTTTGTATTGTCCAAACCACACATCAGTTCATCTATTTTCTCCTCAAAATAATATATTGCACGTCTTCACTGCAGTGAAACGCCGTCTGCAGTCAAGTACATATAGAACCAAACATTCAGAAAAGAACTGCATATGTTCCACAGGGCTACGCCGTTTTTATACTGTTCTTTAACAAAATGAAACCCTTTTCAAATAAAAATCCCGAAGTATTACACAAGCACAAAGGATCATTGAGTCTTTGCAAAGATTTGCAGCAGGTGAATTTTGAATTGAGCCTTGCAAGAAAAGGGGAAAAAAAAAAAGGAAATTTTTTACATCGATTTAATTTAGGGTGAAAGTTGTGGATTATCACAAAAAATGTCGCCAGTAACGATACAAATCGTTACTAGCTACATAGTATGCTATTATGATTTTTATGCAGTTTTAAAAACTCAAGGCATCTAATGAATCTGAATAAAGCAATCACATATTTTTTTCACCATTTCTGTATAAACGTATAATTAATTCACTGCAGTGATATATCCTTCCAAGGCAACACTCGGAGAAAGGCACTTGTTTTGGTTTGTCATACCATATCTCTCGAAAAGTTTGTTCTATACAAAATAAAATACAATGCTACATTAAATCAGTACCTATAGCATGATTTGTCTTGCTTCAGACAAAGCAGCAATGAGTCCTGAGTTTTCACTTTTCGTGGGAGATGCTGAAGTCCCGTAAATGGATGACATATTCGATGCACCAGAAGGTGCACGAGCAAAATTAGGCACTTCTTCGTTAGAGCTGTCCATAGGTAGGCCAAGGAAAGATTTGTCCGTATTGGTAGTATCACCGTGAGTGTCTACGTAAGTAGACCCTTCCTGACATTGATATGACTGTGAGTACTGTTGCTGGGACATTACCTGTTGGCCACTGGACGTGCCTTTGAGGTACTTTTCGAACTCGTTCCTGTCCACATCGTCAATGCACTCGTTTTCAGCGTAAGCTTGGTCAGGGAAATAACCACTTTCAGCTTCCTGCTGATACCTAGTTTGTTGGTAGTAGACTGCGTTTTGGTATGACGAAGGAGTAGCGTATGGATAGGACGGAAGTGGACGTGGAGGTTTGACATCGTTGAATGCATATGAATAGTTGCAAGAGCTCCTCTCGTCCGGTTCCTGGACTTTGATGACCGTCTGATGAGGGTCCCCGGACATCATATCCGTTGACATCGAATACTGTTGTATTGTATAATGTGAGTTATTCGCAACTAAGTCTCTTAGAGTAAAACCGTTTGGTGGAGGTTGGGAGCCTCGTACTGGAAATGGAGGTCGGACGTTTCTCAGGAACTTGGATGAGTCGCTGAAGCGAGTGATGAGCTGAGTTACTGGGTTGTCGTTGGCATCACGAACTACTCCTTCCTTTTGGAACATAAAACCATCCTGGTCCCTCTCGATGGGTGACATTTCAGGAGTTGGCAGCGACCGGATTGAGTCCGGGCTCACATTGGAAGATCCAGAGTGATCACCGTTTGGTATAGAGTGGGCACTGCTGACGGGCATGCTCATAAATTCCGGATACCTAAATACAGAGAAAAAGAGAATATAATTATAAATCCACGCATTCCATCAGCAAGTAATGCAAAAGTGAGAAGTCAGAGTCCAACTGCACTGTTTGTGAAGAAAAGTGAATTCTGGCTATTCCCTCAGTTTCTAGATGTTCATGATTCATGATTTGTTTTTATGACTTGATTTATAGAGTAAGGAATATAAGACCATATTATGAAAAATACTGTCTTTCAAATTGTTCCAAATGAATTATTTTTCAAGTGGATCCTCAGTGTTGACTCAAGAACGAAAGCATGAAAGGCAACCTAAAAATTCATTTTTTCGTCTCTTTCAGGGCACAGTCGTGCAGAGACTTGACTTAGAGACCTTCTGAATTGGCTGCATTTATCTATAATTAAGACATGCGTCATATGTGCAATAAGTTGGACAAAAATCTTTTACCTATAGTTGTCGAGTCTTCGAGCGTTCGCCTCTGAACATGGGCTTCCGTGAGGGGATGAATCTGGCGTTTGAAGTCCACACACGTCCATGCCCATGGCGGATGTCCTGCCACTGCCTCCGCCGTAACCCATAAGATGACCACTACTTGTAGGCGGAAAGGAATAGGATCCCGAAGAGGAAGGAGCTGGAAATGGCATTAAAGGTGGGGATGCCGGGGCAGCCGGGGCGCCTTTCCGAACGCCGCCCCTCTTGGTGTTTTTCCGCCTCCTCGGCCGGTACTTATAGTTCGGGTAATCGTGCATGTGCTGCACGCGTAGGCGCTCCGCTTCTTCCACGTAGGGTCTGCGGTCATCGTGACTCAAGCCTCGCCATTTTTTACCTGCGGAGAATGAAAGGAAAGAAATTGTATCCAAACGGGAACATGTAAAACTTTATTGATTGTTGAGCTAGTGAAAAATAAATATATGAACATTTTAAAGAAAGTTCTCAATATCTATAATTTAGAAAAATATATGTGTTCTTTAATACTCATAAATTACGTCTACTTTTAAATCGTTGTTAAATTTGTTTCGCTTGTCGATAAATATTTGTACACGTGAAATCTAAGAGCTTTGATTGTCGATCCCATTTTAACACCTTTTAAATTCTCCTTTTAAATCACTGAAAAAACTGTTAAACAAAAAATATTAATGTACAAATTTAAGAAGACTAGAAGGATTTCTCTTTCATGCCAAATAGTTATATGAAATATTTAAAAACATGAAAATATTTGTATTAAGGTTAAGTTTGTTGAAATTTCTATTCATAAATATGAAACAATTTTCTGCACGGTGTTGAATGTATTTATGTAGTTCAAAGGTAACTAAAATTATAAAATTGAGGCGAAAATTTAAACATCACTATTCAGTAAATATTTTACAATCTTTTGACGATTTAAAACAACAACTCATAAAAAAAAACAGTTTTAAGGAAAAGAAACTGTTTCTATTAGTCTACTTAAAAATTTTTAAAGGAAGTTTTATTTTCCGTAGAATATTAAATTCATTATTTCACATGCTTGTTCATTAAAGAAATCAGATCCCCCCCCCCTTTTTTGTCCCTTAATAAATAGCACTACACAATAAATAATAGATGTCCTTTCTAGGTGTTTAAACATGATAACATTTAAAAATCAATAAATATTGTGGCAAATACAAATTTATTTCAAGAAAGTTTAAAAATCGGCTTTGATTTTCACCAAGAATGTACGAAGAAGAAAGGTATCTTGTGTGTTTGAGACACGTAATTTATGGATGAAAATTTTTTTATGCATTACAAAAGTACATAATAGGCTCAAAAAATTCAACGGGTATTTTAAAATAAATTATACCAAATGTAACGGAATTTTATATAACATACTACTTTAAAAGAATTTACGCTAACTTGAAGAGTTGTTATTCATTAGGAATTATTTCCCGAGGCAATCTTTAAATTAGTATGGTTCTTAAGGAATATTTTTAACAATGCAGAGAAAAAAAAATGAATAATTTGTGTACCCGTTCTATAAAAATATTTTTGTCGAAATGCATGCGATTGGTATGTTGTCGAAACGCAACACATAATTAATAAAAATTTCGTTAATTAGTTGCACTTTGAAAGCATTACGATTATTTCTTATTATTATTGCTTACAGAGTTACTAGGAGGAAAATTTTGGATTACGTCATAACTATCATTTAGTACAGATGAGACTTTTGAAATCATTACTATGCCCCTTTTTTACCCCTTGGATTTATTTTGAGTAGAATAAGTACGGTCGTTTGAATCAGGGCGAGTTATTTAAAAGAAAATTAAAAAATGAAATAAAGGAAAGTTTGAAGGTGTTACTAAGATAAACGGGGATTTTAATGGCAACTGACTGAGTAATGATTTGCCGCAAAAATTCATTTGCTAAACAACGAGTCAGTGAACTCTCCTTTCATAACTTAACACTATTAATTATACAAATGTTTCATCATTAAGAAAGCATAAACTGTTTTTCAGAATGAATGATATTCGTCGCTTAGAGCACCACTTTACAGCCTCTGCAAATATACGTCCATTTGTACTTCGAAAACATATTAGAGAGAGAGAGAGAGAGAGAGATGGAGGAATGAACAGAATCCTCCCTTTTTTTTATGTTCTTCTTAAAGTGAGTAGTACGTTCAGGAATCAATCAGCGGGGTTACCTGAGCCGAGGGACAGGTTCAATCTCGTGATGTGCGCCACCCCTGAACCGCTCCTAAAGGCACCTGCTTTACAAATCGCTGCCAATGACACACAGCACAGACAGACAATTAGCAGTGGATAGCTTGAATGCACCAGAAAACAACAGCAACAAAAAAACAGCTACTTGTCGATTAGAAGTGGCGAGAAGAGTTCGAATTTTTAAAAGCTCATCCATAGTATCGGAACAACCCCGATTTGAGAAGTAATACAACATTTTGCTTTAAGTGCTTAAAAATTGTTGCACTGATCTTTTGAGAGTCCAAGCTTAGTGCTATGCCTTCATCAATTCGATGTTATAATTTATTCAAACGGCTAAGTATTATTCTAAGTATATGAACAGCATGGTGTTGATAGCACAAAAATAAAGATGTATCACCATAATAACTGTAATGGGCAATTCCATATAAACATGGACATGACAATAAAAAAAAAAATCTGATGTGTCCAACACATGACTTCCTTGCACGTCCATTAGATCAAAAATATTTTCGACGCACTTCCTCTAAATTTATTTGTTTGTAAGAGATAAAATATCAATAATAGTAAGGTTTAGCAATTTCTAGCCAAATATTTCGATATCGCCAAGCTGAGTTCAATTTGAAAGATTTCCTTCTGACACTTTATTTGGCGATATTTCACCAAAAGCCGACAAACTTGAGATAGTCAGCGAGATTTTGGGGATAGCCAAAGTAGTCAGTGAGCACAGACCTTCAATAAATTGAATGCATCTATACACCTCAATGTATTCAAAGTCATTTGGCTCACCATGTAAATAAATTCTCAGTCGATTGCTGTCAAAAAAGATATTGAAAACAGTTAGATATTACAATAGTTCTAAATACAAAGTTCAAAAATCTACGGGTTAAAGTTTTAGAGTTATACAAAATAGGAAATAATTTTTGGCGCCAAATTTGTCGATATTTCGGCGAAACTCGTCAATGTCGACGACATTTGGTGAGATTTTAAGCATAAACCAAACAATGACAGATTATCGCCAAATTTGGCGATATTTCGCCAAAACTCGCCAAGAACGATGACAAATGGCGATACTTTGGGCATGGACGAAATGACTGACTATCGCCAAATTTGGCGATATTTCGCCAAAACTCGCCAAGAACGATGACAAATGGCGATACTTTGGGCATGGACGAAATGACTGACTATCGCCAAATTTGGCGATATTTCGCCAAAACTCGCCAAGGTCGAGGACAGACGGCGAGATTTTGGGCATGTACCAAACAATGACTGTCTACAGTTGTATTATAATGAAGATGTCCATAGACATTAAGGTACTGAAATTCTTTTCGGTGGTCCTGTAAATAAACTCTCCAGTAGATTGGAACCAAAAATCGAGATGCACAACTAGATGTTACAACATTCTTATATATGAAATTTCATAATAGTTTTTGAGATTTGAGAGTTAAATATGCACACACGTACACCAAAAGTCGCCAAGCTTGGCGACTTTTGGCATAGTTCTTGAGGGAGGCACGTGACCGTGGTCGGACCATTACCTAACTTATGTGGTAGGACGGTATTGTGCTTGAAATGGATGAATGCCCCTAAAATTGCTATTGACCGTAATGTATTGGAAATCTTTTACTTTGAGTGTTCCTGTAGCAGAACTATAAATGATAAAGACACTTTTTTTAATAGAGAAATTCATTTTCTAACTCTTTACAGCATATATCACTTCTGAGTCGTTTGAAATAGCCCAATACCTCTAAAAAACGCTTTGATGAATTTCGGCCCATAGAGCGTAATGTATTTCGAATCTTTTGGGCGGTCCTGTAGATAAACTATTCAGTCGAATGGAACCGAAAGGGAGGTGCACAACTAGATGTTACAACAATCCTAAATATAAAGTTTCAACATTCAACGCCTAACAGTTTTTGAGATATGCGAGTTTAATGAATTTCGGCCCATTGAGTGTAATGTATTTCGAATGTTTTGGGCAGTCCTGTAGATAAACTATCCAGTCGAATGGAACCAAAAGGGGAGGTGCACAACTAGATGTTACAACTATCCAAAATATGAAGTTTCGACATTCTACGCCTAATAGCTTTTGAGTTAGGCGAGTTTAATGAATTTGGGCCCATAGAGCGTAATGTATTTCGAATAATCTTTTGGGCGGTCCTGTACATAAACTATCCATTCGATTGCCACCAAAAGGGGAGGTGCACAACTAGATCATAGAACAATCCTAAATATCAAATCTCAACATTCTACGACCAATAGTTTTTGAGATATGCGAGTTACATACATACGTACGTACGTACGTACAGACGGCATGGAAAAACTGGCCACAGTAGACTCGCCACTGGTCAAAATGAGTTGCAGACGCGTTAATATGATCGTGCATGCTAGCCTACGATGAGATGCATCGAAAAAATTTTTAAAATTCAATTTAGAGGTAGTCAAAATCGGTTTTTATGTCGAAATTTGGCCCCCAAAATTTTTCGGGATCACATTACTTCCTTATACTACGTACAAGGAAGTAAAAAATATTTTTTAATTAAAGTGTGTGAGAAATTATTCTGAATTGTTGTAGCTGGGTTGGCAACAGTTTATTTTGTGTAAAAGTTTCTTTTTATCAGAATGGCAACATTTCAAAGTGAGACATCTACATTGTAGCATGAGTTACTACACACTTTCTTACAGTTTCTTTCTTACTTGCGTTTATCTTAATTCAATAAACAATTCTATATACAAAAATATGTTTTGTGATAAGAAAGGTACATCCAAACTCTCATAAAAATGATAGCACTTTGGAAGTAGAATTTTATCAGAAATACAACTCTGAAGTATGGGCAGAAAAGTCAATGTCTTTTTTCTGTAGCATGGGTTACCGAGCAATTTTAATTAATATTTCAAAAAATTAATTAGTTAAAAGATTTTTAATGGTTTATTGAAAAAAAGAACGCAAATCGTAATCAGCATGAATTTTGTTGAACGAAAATAAATGCTTTTTTTTATTATTATTACGCCAGTTTAAAAATGCGATTAAAAAATGGAGTTACCGTGGAATCACCCTAATATGTTTAGCGCATATTATAGTACTATAGTGTTTGGTACTCTAAAATGTTTATTGCGTCTTTTCTTCGATATAAATCTTTACATCTAGACATCTTACTAGTTGTTTTAAATTCTATTTTATATAAAAATACTCTAAAACTAAATTTGTACTAAATTATATTGATTTTAAATAATTAATTCCTCCAGTAATCTTAATTTATCGGACAGAAGTTGTACAGTGGTATCGGTAACGTTAAGTATCGACAATAACTGATTGTACTGGATAAAAACGTTGATGAAACTTTAAAAAAAAGTAACTAACGTTTAACATTAGTTGCAATGTTATTTGTATGTATATGTTACTAAAATTATGCCTGAGAATTAACTGAACGGGAAAATGCTAGACGAATATGTAAGTTTCAGAGGTAGACAGTATTGTATAAGTGATTAATCACATCCGTGAAGTGTACCCTGACAAAATAATACATAATGTATATTTTCCAAAAAGTCATTTTCCGAATGATTAAAAGAGTCTTAAATGTGTATTTATTGAACTCAAAAAAATTTTGTTACAATCTTATACGATTGGAAAATACATATAAATTTAACAGCATTAAAATGAGTAATAGATAAGTCGAAACAGCGTTGTACCAGACTTCATGCAATTTGCTTTTTAGGCTTAGAAGTTTTCTTTTGTACGTGGGGTAAGTAAGTCTGTCATGCATGCTACAGATAGAAATGGAAAATAGAATTGATTTAATTTTGAAGTATTGTAGCTTAAAACAAAGGTGAAGATTTGGTGGTGTAAGAAACAGTTTCTAGCTCTCAATTTTATCCCCTTAACATCAAAGCAAATAGCATCAATTTATTAGTGTGCTTACTCATAGATTAAGTATTTTAGCATTTAATAATCTACCTAATATAAGAAAAATATGTAAAGCAGTTCCAGTACAAATACAACTAGATTGTGTAATTATCAGTGTTATCAAATTATTATCTAATAAGGTTCTAATTACAGTATTGAAACAGAGAGAAGTTATCTTAAAAAGGCAGTGTCAATATAGCGGACACTGCCTGAAGAGCGAAATTCTGAGTATCATGGAGAAATTATGCTGCATGAAGTCATGCGTCGAAAGAACTGTTCCAGCTTCATTAAAATGTAGCTCGAGTAAACAAATCGCTGCGCTGATAACAATATTCTTACATTCGAATACTATGATCAGATTTATATGCAACGCAGTTTAAGAGCCCCCTTTGACTTCAAATTATACAACGGCTTGCAGTTGACGACGACGCAGTTGTTTACATGCGTTGTTGATCCTGCGCGACAACGTGGAACAAAAGTACAAGGTCGGTGGACAAGTGTAGTGCTTCGACCTACCACTAAGTTATCATATGCACAAAAACGTTGATTATTTTGCAGATAAATACCCCAAGGGGAAAAATAGAAAAAAAAATCTTAGATAGCGAGTGATCTGATTTTCCTTTTATGCTCTATCACCCTCTCTATTATTGATAATGCACTGAAATCGAAATTATATTGCCTCCGACTGGCGAAGGCAGCCCTTAAAAGTTTATTTTAAACAGATCTTGAAATTACTTCTAAGATCAGAGGTTCCCAAACTGGGTGCCGCGGCACCCTAGGTGCCACGAGCGTATGTCAGGGGTGCCGTGGAGATAATCAAGAAAGGTGTTTTGATGGAGTATAATCAAATAATTTCCTCTGAACCGGTATCCCCAAGAAATTGAGCCAAGTCGATCACTAAGTGGGCTCAAACAAAAATATTTCAGTCAAGTTCAAGACTGTCCTGTAGCCTCTCTTTTATAGGAACTCTCTGAAATGGGGGTATTGTCAAAATTCTATATCCCTTTCCCAAGAGTACTTTCTTGATAGTTAGCCCTATAAACAAACAAACAGAAAATAACGGGAAATGCATCCAAACTGCTTCATTCTAACCTTCATATTCATATTGCTTTAGGAAATCTGTCGCGAAAGTTTTTAGCCTGAAAAGGGTGCCGCGAAATGCTTTTAGCCTGACAAGGGGAAAAAACGTTTGGGAACCCCTGTCTTAGATGATTGATAGATACCCTTAGTAACGTATCTTGCTTGCTGCATGCGGTACAACCTGCAGTGAGTGATACAAGTTCTGACACATTAGAGTTAAAATGATAACTTCAAAACAAAATGCGAGAGAATATCTTTTTTTAATCTTCAGATAACTTGGCAACGAGGGCTAACCTTTTACTTTCTTATTTTAATCTTTATTAGAGAACGGAAGAAAAAGTATGTTGCTCTAACTTGTTGCTACAGAATTTAAACATTATGCTAAAAAATCTATGAAAGTGATTTAAATTGAAATATTATTTACTTAGGTCATATAGGGTGTAGCTCATTATGAAAAGATAATTATCAATACCTAAAATTGCACAGCGCTAAGTGTTTTCCAATTCTTATTGTGCCAATTGTGGGATTTTAACAGCTTTCTTCAAAATTTCTTGTGGTCTTGTCTGCATAAATACCCTTACCTTGAACAACATAATGTCAGGAAAGCAGTTTGGCGTCTTTTAAAGAGTATTGCATGCTTTTATTTTGAATATTTTAGATAACCTGAATTTTTTTGTGTGACAATAGTTTATTTGCTTGTTTGATTGCATAATATTTATATAATTCTTTCAATCTCTAGAGAGAATAATTAATAATTTAAATTTAGATAGCTTCTTAAAAAAGTATGGAAAAATTACTTTCAAAAACTTTTGAAGAAATTAGTTTTTACTTTAAATAGAAAGGTATAATGCCCACCGTCGGTGGTTTGAGTTAAAATAAAAGTGTGTGAAGGTTGAAACATTCACAAGATTCAAAAATACTATACCCATTACACGAAATGGGTATGCATTTTGATAATGTAGGTACGCTGAATATCATATTTAACTTTAGCCTTATTAAAGTTTCACATAATTTTGCTCTTTTTCAAATTTCAATGCATAAAGGTGGCTTATACGCGTCACTTAAAATAAGAATATACGTTGATAATGCAGCAGAGGTAATATAAGAAAGCGCAGCTAGGCACAGAATCTGGACATACAGCTTCAATTGGTTAACAATGCGTAGATTATTTGTTTCTCAGGCTCTATTTCAAGAATTTGCTTGCGAAAATACTTTGGCCATTCAACTTTATCATGACATTCCACGTTGCAAGTATAATTGAAAAACACGTGTAGCAAACACAGTAACTGTTCCCTAGGTCATGAGAAACAATGACTTTCAAGGTCCTTATTATTAGTAGTATTATGATTTCTTTTCTTTTTTTGGAGAATGCCTGGAAAAAAGTTCAGGCCGCAACCTTAACATTAAAGACATTGCCACCATTAAATCTCTCCACAGTAGTCCCAAGTTGGACAAACAACGAAGCAGAGGTTAAGGATTAGCGACAAACCAGTTGACAGCTGGAAAAGACACGAAGACAGCAAGAACAAAGTGTAAGATCATGGCGGACCTTTTTTTTTACCGCTCTCTCTCTCTTTTTCTCTAAAAGATGCTGACCCCTGAGATGTGCAACGAATGTCCGGCCCCATATTGGGTGGTCCCCCCCTTGTGGCCCCGATTTTTTTTCGGCGTACACCGACCTTTAACATTATAAGTCTCGTGATCCATTCAGGAGATGACAAGCTGTTGACTAAAATTCCATTATTCACGTCCAGCTTCCGATTGTGGAGTCTTCTTGTTGCACCCGTGAAATACCTGGTAACTCGCCCTGTATCATTTTGTTCCTGATTTGCTGGAGAGCGCAGTTCAAGCTCCAAGAGATAGGTTGCGTGGGTTGAGGTTTCAATCAAAAGGTATTTTCCGGGTCGTTGAAACGAGGGGCTTATCGGGGTGAACTCGGAGGAAGGTTGAGAGGTCGTACAGAAAGATGCAACTTCTTTAAAAACTGATGCTCAGGTAAGATTCGACCATTGCCGTAGGTGTATAAGGCAAAATAGTAACAGAGGAGTTCGGTGAAGTTTGGGAGATCTGCATCGCAAGGCGAACGCAGTATTTTAGGTGATATATTCCTATGCGGGGGAGGCGGACAACAAAATATGTTCCATTTCCACTCCACCTTCATTAAGAGCTAAGATTAATAAAACTGGAGCGGGAAAGATAAATCTTCTGAATCTGTCGATTGTAGAACACTTTCCGACAATTTCTTTTCTGCCATGCATTTAGGCTAGTTATATGGACTCGATGGCAGAGATTCCTCTTTCTATTGCACTTACACTTGCGTTGCAATACTAGTGGAGGCATTCAAAGACCTATGCCTTAAAGAAATGCTAGGAGAAGGAAAGGTAATTTTTACCCCCCCACATCTTTGTGATGAAGGGACGTGAACAAGTTAAAGCAAATATAAGATACTAAAGTATTCTTTAATACAGTGAAATCTCCGTAAGTTGGACACCTGCAGTTCCCCCAAAAAGTGGCCAACTTTCAGAGGTGTCCAATTTATAGAGAAATATTTCTATATTATGGATACGTTCCGTTCCGGACACAAGAAAAGTCCAACTTAGGAAGGTGTCCAAGTTAAGGGATTGTCCAACTTGAGAGGTTCCACTGTACTGTCTAGAGATTCGAAAAATATTGTGGGGAATCATTGTCCCGTGATGACCATTGGTGATGTCTCCCATGTGTAGAAGAGTTTTTAAACTGATGTGAATACTGCTCAAAATAATCTTAAAAGTCAGGATATTTCTAGCTTTGCTTTTCAGGAAAATCTTTGTTTACCTTATAAATTATTAAATTTTCGTTAAAAGAAGAAAAATTTCTTAACTTTCAGAAATTTCGTGGGCAAAAGGTCCCTCAGAACGTTCCCTCTACCCCCCCCCCCGTCACAGATTTGTAGATTGTTTTGATAAAATGCCTTTTCGACATTTTCAACTGGCTCATATAGATACCAAATAATGATTTTAATCCATTTTTTTTAAATTTACTATAAAGTACTTTAATCGAAACATTTTTTTACACGTGTCACGCAACATTGAAAATAGCTTCTGTATAAGTGCCAACAGAAAATGCTAACAAAATATAATGCATTGTTATAAAAATAAAGGCTCTCATTCGATCACTCAAGTTAAGCAACTTTTTTAACAATTTTATTCTTAATATTACTACATAGTTACTGGTAGTACTAACCAACGGAGTGGTTACGGTACGGCCAACGGAGTACCAACGGAGTGGCTATTAGTACTGGTAATAGCCACTCCGTTGATTTTCAAATTCGAACGTGGAAAGATTTCATACAGCAAATGTGAGATAAATGCAGTTCATTGACTGAACGAACACACATAAAGTCAACAGTCTTTGTAAATAATGATGAACATCACAGAAAGAATCGTGAAAAGTGTTCAGTAACTGGCATACCACTTATTAAGTAAGCTGTAACAAGTCATAGCATTTGGAATGAAAATCTTTCACTAGATAATTGATATCAATCCCCATAGAATAATAAAATGCTGACAAAATTTAATTCATAAATTATAAATAGCCTATTTTATAATTAATGCAAAATAAATGGAAAGTTATTCATCGGCAGCTTAGTTTATTTCTACTTTAATTCTATTTATAATTCTTAAAAAACACTACCACGATATGTGTGTGTGTGTACGATGATGTAACTTCAAGATGTTATGTATGTCAAGAGATAAAGCACTAAAAACAAATCTTAATGATTAACAATCTAAACATAAGTTGAAAGCAGAAAACGCTAGACATAAAGAAATCTTTACAACCTTTAAATCAAAAAGATAAAAAGCGAGAGCGGATTTGTAAACTCGTGTACCTCTGCAAAAGAGCAATTCATTCACTCTGTATTTTTTTTTTTTTCATCACAGCACGGTAAAATGTATTCAGATCGTTATTATGCATATATATTTTCACATTAAATCACTATTTTAAATGTGTACATGAAATATTTAAACATATGCAACCTTTAAAGTATGAAAGAACACAACATTAGATATCGCACGCTTGGAGATACATAAGAAAACTGATTTTCAGATGCCTACTCAGAACTTTTCATGAAAGTCTGTTGTACTCCTGAATGGACTATTCAAAAATGCTTGAATAAAAAATTGTAAGATGCATAATATAACTTAAGTCTTTTTTTTTTTTCTGAAGGTGGAGAGATACTATGTCTGACTATTACATTAGTAGCATTGTTTTACTTTGTCATTCCACAGTTGTAGACAAACAAGAGCTAATTAAACAGGTACACCAGCTTACGTCTAAATAGCTACTTCTCCACTACCTGCATTAAAAGCAAACTTTTGCGCATTACTTGGACATAAAGGATCAGCCAATCACTAAGGTAAACTAAATTCATAGGAACATTCAGAACCTAAACACATGGCCTCTGCAGAGATCGGTCGTTACAGGCGTTAAACGTATTCTTTTGATCAGATACGACTATTTTTGCACATCATTACAACATATAAATAATCAACCAGTATAGAACAATATAATAATATAAAGAAGAGTAAACTTTCACATCGGATCATTCAAAATTATGTCATTGAGGTTAACCGCTTCTATTTCTAGTTCAAGACAATCAGCCAAGATCTATCGTGTATCATCTGCCGACCGATGTGAGCACAAGGCTAAAAGGCTCTTCCCATGTATTAATTACCGCTTGTCAAAGTGCGTTGTCATTTGTCATCAGTATCATTTATAATCTAAATTAAATAATCACTGGATTCAGTTTCCCGCGGTTTGGGAGTCTAGTTCATTTATTAATTGATTTGTGCTAGTAATCTTTCGGTCATTTATCAATGAAACCAGAGAGAGAGAGGGGGGGGGATTACGGACTGAGACTGATTATTTAGAGCGGGACATCGCAGTAATCATAAGAGTTTGGTGATTATCTGAAGAGTAGGGTAATTATTTTAAGTGAAAAAAATTATTAGATATTAACTTAAGCGATTGAAGAAAACGGTTTTTATTTTTATTTTATTTTTATTTTTTTCTTTGTGGGGGTTAGACTACGTTGTAGAGGTTAGTATTTCAGGTGACAAAATGATCAGGTTTCTGTTTCAGCATGATTGATTAATCAAATCAAATGACGATAAACGAGGAGCACTGAAATATTATAGAGAAAGTTACGAATGAAAAATATTCGTCTTAAATTAATTATGTCTGATTGAGCATTAAAAGCAGGGAAATTTATAGCTGTGCTGTGAAAGTGCTTAGTTGAAAAGATGAATGGAACTGATTTGATTTGTCTTACATTAAATGAATTTTTTTCTATTTCACTTTTATATGCGTATGAAAGTAAATTTTGGCAGAGTATGGAAGCAAATAACATTAATGGTCAAATTTGTGTTGTTTAGACTTGAGTAATTTTAGGTAAGGAAAACTTGAAAAAGCATATGAAAAAAAAATCATAATTATTACATAAATTTTCGTACCATTTACAGATAATTTAAAGTCGGAACCGGGAAAAAAAGAGCCGATTGGCTTAACAACGTTGGAGAAGTTTCTTTTTAAATTTGAAAACACCGAAAACCTAAAAATTGAAAAACGGCTACATAGTCATATTTTTACTATGTACAATTTTCAGTAATAGTGTAAAGCTATTCCGCTATGTCTTTTGCAAGGTTATAAACCAGTCTTATTTTTTGAAGGTCATCAAGTTTTACCTTTTACCCATAATTTTCATTCAAGGAAGATTTGGCTAATCTAAGACACATCGTTAGAAAGATCCAGCGATTGCTGAAGCTCAACGCTGGGCTTCAGGCAAGCGTTGAACCAAAACCTTAGTTGAAAAGCAACACTGTTCGTAGAAGGGGATTCTTCTCCGTTGAATCTTTCCAATGATGAGAACACACGGAGCAAAAATGAATGTCCGATCTCTGATAAAAGAAGCCCATTGATGTAATCATTAGAACGTTTTGCTTCTGTGCGACAAATCCGGGTCACGATTCCCGGGCTGGGCAAAGTTGACTCAACGTTTCCTACCTTGAATGGATCGATAAAATGGGGACCTAGCCTGCTTGGGGACTAAACATTGGGGGCTTCGCGTAAGGCTGATCATCTGTCCGGAACATATGCTTCCACACCTCAGAGCCCATGGCCATAAGGAGTTCATGGGCAGCACAGGCCATACCCCAAAGTAGGCTGTTGCATATGTGTTTCGTGCCATCTCTTATAAAATGTTCCGCCGGACTTACCACCTGTCCCTTGATGCTTTTCTGAATCCGCCAATGGTTTGATGTATGATAATAAGCACGAAAACGTAGCTTGATGCAGAAGGTAATATATAAGCATCAGGAATAAACGTATAATAGCACCAATACAAAAGTTAATATAGCAGACCGTTTTCGGCATGAATAGTGTTTACGAGGACCCATAGGAATGCAGGTGCTCAGAAGAGGGTTTTATAAAGGGGGTAATAGAAAGCAGGAAATTAACAGAGCAGTTTCCAAGATTCAAAAAGGGGGAAACAGCGAAATCATGGGTCCTCGTAAGCACTATCTTGAATTCCCCCTTTTTTACATAAGCAGAGCAAATCTTTATCATTCTCATTCTAGCACTGACGACGGCATGTCACACATGCCGAAACCGGTCGGCTACATTAATTATTGTATTGGTCCTATTATACGCTTTTTCTCGATACTTATATATATTCTATGTATGGCAATTAGAGCTTGGACTGACGAACAGACAAATTGAAATCGTAAAACACTGATGTTAAAAATGTAAATAACAGATGCTCCCCCCCCCCCCATGCACAGAACCCGCATTTCACCGGCGCGATCGTGATACCCGCATCAGTCTCTTCCCGTCGGCCGAATCGTCTTCGAGCAAATGGAAAATACGCAACCCGCGCCTCAGCGGCCGTTTTGAGTAATACGGAAGCCACAAACAGAGTGGCCTTTTAAAGCCGAATCCATTTCTATTTATTAAAAAAAAATAAAAAAAAAAAAGGCCACTTTTTTTTTTTTTTCCCACGACTCAACCCTTCGCGAACGGCCACTTCTCAAAGACGTCAAAGGCACGCTCGGAGCCGAAGACGGGCCGGTGACCCCTGCTCCCGTTCGTGACTCGAGAAAGTCACAGTCGTGACTATGACCACGTGGAGAAGCCGTTCCCAGGCTCTTTCTTCCACTTCTTCTGCTACTTCTTTTTTTTTAATGTTTTTTAATTATCCACCGCTTGTTTTAATTCTTGCATGAGGGGGGGTGGGGTGGGGATCCAGAATCAATTAATCCGTGGTTAGCATGAAGTGTACTGTAAAGTGTTAAGTTTCTTTTTTTTTTTTTCCTTTTCTCTATTTATTGTTTTACTTTTTCAGAAAAGTGAATTTGAGATTGATTTTGGTTCGAGTACGGAGGAAAAATGATTTTCTGATTAATAAAGTGAAAAATAATTGTTCCCAGCGCCAGCATTGTGCTGTTGCTTTTTTGTTTAATTTTAGTCTCGCAGACGGGAATTAAGAAAGAAAGCAGGACATATATATATAGACTTATTTGGGATTAGGCGACCGCACCGGCTTAATTGAAAATCATAAATAACGCGAGGAATATCATTAATTTAGAAAATTTTTGCCCCTTACGAATGCAATCTCATTACTGGTTCTTCATTAATCAGTTCTGTTGTTTTTCTAGGATAAGCAAAGGAGCTCACTTTCTGTATATGCTTTGTTGAAGATCACTGTTCTTTTTCAGTGATTAAATAATTCCAAGATACATTATTTCAGAAAAAAAAGTGAAAGAGAGAAAAAGAGTAAAGGACCATTCACTGTTTTGTGCTATAAAAGGAGGATATACATATCACTGAAGATATTTTAAATTAACCCTTTAACGCGCAGTGTTCCCGCTCTGGGAACACCAACACACGTTTTGACTGTTGCCAGTCACGAAGAATAGATTGGATTTCTATAAAAATAGTTGCGGGTGACATAGCTCCACGAGAATCCTTTAATTTTTAGCACGCCATTTCCCGTAAAAAAATTATCACGATTATTTTTAACAGCACTGACATCTGCTGGAAAATGGAAGAATGCGAGACACAGCTGGATCGATTGCCCAATGCTGAAAAAAGGGCAGCCGTTTCCACCAGCAAGATGGTGGACGATCGAAACGTTCATCGCGTGCCACAGATCTAGAGACCCTTTTTTGACCTGGCTGTGCCGCACAGCTACCTGCGTCAAAAAAGGGTCAAAAATTCATTACTTTGATATTTGAGAGCAAAATTTCGTACAAATTAGTTTTTGTGATATACCAATGAGGAACAAAGCGATTACTGTAACATAATTCATGTTTCAATTTATCTTTCATTCAATAGACCGGATGCTAAGTTAGGCGGCATTTTTCATGTTTTCCCCAGAATATTGTTTCATTATATTTTTCTGGTTTTTGTACCATTAGAGTCACTAAAGAACTTTATTTCAAACTCAGACATAACCAAAAAATAATGCAGATACTCAGAACTTATGCTTGAGAAGTTCTGTAGGCCATGCATTTCATGTTTCAGTCTATTGAAAATAACAAAACAAGAAATTTCTAAAATAAGATATCTGATTGAAACAACTCTTATTCAGAGGTATCTAGAACACGTACGTGTAATACTCAATTCCATTTGTTGAAACTAGCAAGCTAAAACCGCAAATCCATTAAAGTTTTACAACAACAATATAATTTAATCAATATGTGTATATTCATTAATGTTACTGATGCCATCTTTTCACTGCTTTTTTTCCAAATCTTGTGATAAGATTTTCTTTACCCCTTTCCAATCATCATTATAGTTTTGGAATTTAGCATACTGGTAGGAATCCTGTGACTATACAATATTTTGCTAAAACATTTGAAATTTAATACAATTTTATTCCTAAATAACATATTCACTATGAATAGTAAATTCATCATAAAATATGCCCAAAATATAAGTGCTTTGTCAGCAAAAACTTGTTGACACTTTTTTTAAGTTTGAATCTTTATTAATATGAATATCATAAATATTTTCCTGTCAATGGGCATAAAAAGTCCAGTTTTAATGTTGACTTTGAATACTCGAATATAAACGCTAAGCAATGCGCAGTGTTAATTTTCACATGATTATTATTCGTGCGTCGATATATATATATATATATATATCTTCGTTATTGATTAAATAGTTTCTTTAAATCAATAAAATATTGAATATTCTGAATATTTTTCATTAACTATAAACATTACCTACCGTTTTATCAGACAGAATCATGTTACATAATTGACAATCAATTTTTAAGAAATTTCAACACAAGAAGCAAGAAGTACATGCAAAAAATAGATCTTTTAATATTAGTTTGTAAGCATTTTTATTCAACTCTATTAAATTTATAAATATAGTATTTTCACTGCAAATCCTCAGGATTAAAAAATCAACTTAGCCTCTAAAGGAATAAGTGATATTCAGTCTGCTTTGTAGCGTGAAAGTTGGAAATTTAAATCTTGAATTTAAAAAAAAAGTCGTTCCTTTTTCCAAAACCTTAATCACATTTTTTTCCCGTTTCTTGTAATGATCTTTTCAACAAGTTATTAATGTGACAATTTTAACATATTTCGAAGTATTACATATACCCTATTCATATGCTACTGGTGCAGTTATGATTTTCCTGATCATTAAAACATAACATGCTTGTAACTTAAATGATAAAAGAAACAAAAGTTAATTTGCATAGTGATGCTGAGAAGCAATTAAAGCATTTAAAAGAGAATGTATAGATTTTTTAAAATGTTGTAATTTAACGTTTTAGTTTGCATTTAGTATTTTAAGGGAAGTTTTGCAATCGCTTCTAGTTTTTATCTCCTGCTCTGAAATACAACTTAATTATAAATATTGTTTCTATAAACATTTAAGAAATATAATCCCTGAGAACTTTAAAACAAATTAATTAAAGAAGCAAATAACAGTAATTTCCTCAAAATAAAGCAGACTTTTCCTTTCACGTTTTAATTATTTATAAATCTATAAAGATACTAATGATATTTATTTTTAATGAAAATACAAAAAATTAAACATGAATTTTGAACTTCACTGTGATCTTACGAAAAATATGAAAGTCAACTTATTAATTTTAATTGCAGCATTAAATTATTTTTTAAACACTCTTCTTTTGGCTTTTAAGGATTAATGTGTTTTAAAGTGCGTCTCAGACATCTGTATACTTGAATATGTATAATTTGTCGATGTTATTTAATTCTCTATTTTTTTTATAGCTACTATTTATGATTTTCTCTAAAGCTAGTATCATTATGCTGACTTTTAATCAGCTCGTAATTTAAAATTCTGATTAAACGAAAACTGAAAACTTAAACTAACTCTGAAATAGTCTGATTTGACTTAAATTACATGCAGTAGCATGTAACTTTAAAGCAGTTTTTACACGCAATTACATGCAGTAGTATGTAATCACTCAACAAAATAAAAACACACAGCAAAACAGTTACTGTTTTAAATATTTTTAAGTAAAATGATATCTTAATTTTTTCAACGTTACTGTGAATTTTAATCCATGGATATTAAAATAACCTTTATACTATACTAGCAGTCCCGCACAGCGTTGCCCGTGAACCCTTTAAATTATGCGATTTACAAAATCTGACATGTAAACTGCAACTCTAGATTAGTACTCTAGGCCGCAATTGTATAACAGAATGTGCAGATAATGGTTCCAGAGTTTCAGGTACGTACTTACAAACGCACCACTAAAGACAACTCACTGCCGTGGCCGTCACATATTTTCCCCAGAAATATCGTGTAATTTGCATTAAAATTGCTGGAGTTATTAAATATTTCATCCAATTAAGCAAATTATCTTGTAAAATCCACAATTTTCGATTTAAATTTCTTAAAATTAGGAAATGTTAGGTCATTAACGCATTAAATATCATAAAAAGTACCATAAAAAATTTCATGAAAAGGTCCCATTAGGTAAAACGCGCCAAATGACAGAAAAATCGTCAAACTTGGCGAGTTTTGGCGAAATATCGCCAAAATTGGCGCCAAAAGTAAGTCCCCAAAAATTAGGTTTTCGAATAGCTACGACCCATAGAACCCGAGATTTCCAGAACATTCTATATTGATGCAACAAAAAGCAAAATTTAACTATTTAACGCGTAGAATATGAATTTTAAACTGTTTTAAACCCCAGAACAGCGGGTTGCTCCCAAAATTCGTAACACAGGGTAAGAAAATCTCCGTTTTAGAACAGTTTTTAATTAATAATTAAAAAAGTAAAAAATTTTTTTAAATTCTGATTCTCAGGTGCACATTATCGGCATTCATGGGCTTATATATTCAAATTTTCAGAGTTTTGTGTGCAGTAGATTTGTCTGGAGACCGCACACAGACAGATTTACAAACATTCATTTTTATTATTATAGAGATAGATAGATTTGGCGTAAACCTGATGAAATTTTCGAGCCATTTCATGCTTCTCAAATGCAAACGATTTGTTTTATAGTAGCATACGGGCGAAACTCGCCAAGCATGGCAACGTAAAAAACGGTTTTTTACTTTTGCGGTTACCACTCACTTCAAGTATAAATCTTTTCATGAGGCCAAAGTTCGCCAAACATGACGATCTAAAATCGGTTTTTAATTAATAATTTAAAAAGTAATTAAAATTTCAAAATTCTGAGCCTCAGGTGTACATTACCGAAGGAATGGGCGCATATGTTCGAATTTTCAGAGTTCTGCGTCCAGTAGTTTTTTCTGGACATCGCACGCATGCAGATTTTCAGACATTCATTTTTATTGATATAGATTGGCGCAAAACTGACTAAATTTCCGTGCCATTTCATGTTTTCCAATGCATGCGATTTTGTTTCACAGTATCATACTGGCGAAACTCGCCGAGCATGGCATACTGAAAACGGTTTTTAATTAATAATTAAAAAAGTAATTAAAATTTTAAAATTCTGATTCTCAGGTGCACATTATCGGACTCATGGGCTTATATATTCAAATTTTCAGAGTTCTGCGTGCAGTAGGTTTGTCTGGAGACCGCACACATACAGACAGACAGATTTACAAACATTCATTTTTATTATTATAGATGACACCATAGTAAACAGCGTTTTAAACAATAAATCTCCTTTTCATGTTCTTTATTAATTGAGATATAGCTTAAAGTAACTTTCGCACACGTGGAAAATTTGAAATTAAAATATACTGAATTCTTGTTAAAATTTCTCTGAATTCTGCGCTCTAGTTTTGATGCATTATTAAAGCAAACATACAGAGTTCAAGGATATTTTAATGAAAAACATGCACGAAATTTTGAAAATTGAAAAACTTTGACGAATTAAGAATTTACAATCAATTCAATAATACCGTGTTTACTCGTATAATAGTCGCACCCCATTTTTGAAGCAGAAAAAACAGCTTTAGACTGAGAATAATATGTAGTATATTTTACCTGCATAATAGTCGCACCTAGACTTTCAACGTGAAAAATTGGCAAAAAGTGCGACTCTTACGCGAGTAAACACGTTAATAAGACATTTCTTGCATGTTTACACACCACAAGGGGAATTCCAACAACACACGGTATTCTCAGGATGTCACCCTCCTATATACTGATCCCTAGCGTCACTGATTCCTTTCAATGATCAGATGAGAACGGGTATTTTCAACATGGTACACTGTTGACTAAATATGATTCGTATGAAATGGCACGCTAAATACAGCAAAAGTGCTTGAATTTGTACTTACTGCTCATGTTAAGCAGAAATTAAAGTGGAAAATGAAGCAAATGCTAAAGAATTCGTGTTTACTGTCTGTGCATCTATGTTGACACTCATTTTCAGCAGAAAATGAAGAACAGCAACGTTTTCATTTTATTAGATACTAGCTGAAGTATCCGTCGTTGACGGGTTAGTACTGAATGCAAATTTCTAAAAGCAAGAAATTTCGTCAGCATTGTAGGAGTACACAGAATGGATGTAGTATGCTGCCAAAGTAAAGAAAGCGAAATTATAATTTTTATGTATCGTTAAAATATTACAGGTTAGAGAGTCACTAAGTAATATCATTTCATTCGCTTTAGTCGTAATTATGGGATGCGCGAACGAATATTTACACATATTGAAACAATTTTCGCAAAATCTCAAAATCGAATCAACATTTTTGAAAAATTGGTAGCCTAGAATTTAAGTTGAGTGACAACCTATCATGTCACCCAATTTCGTTTAATTCCCTGAAGTCTTTATTTCGTGATGCTGGAACAAAAATTTTAGCATTTTTAAACGATTTTCACAAAATCTCAAAATGTAATCAAAATATTTTTAAAATTCAACGCCTATAAATTAAGATTAGCAACTACCTATCATATCACCAAATTTCGTATTAGTCGTTATTACGCGATGCTTGAAGAAATATAACCGCATTTTGGGAGAATTTTCACAAAATTTCAAAATCTAATAAAAATGTTTAAAAAATTGGACACCTGTACTTTATGTTGAGCAACAAACTATCATGTGACCAAATTTCATATCATTCGCTTTAGTCGTTATTATGTAATGCGTGAACAAAAATTCACTCAGTCTGAAACGATTTTTGCAAAATCCCAAAATCTGATCGGTTTTTTTTAGATGCTTATAGTTTAAGGTGACCACCTATCATTTCACCAAATACCATTTTTTCACCTTTGCAGTTATTACGTGATGTGCGAACAGAAATTTTAGCAGTTTGAAACAATTTTCGCAAAATCTCAAAATCTAATCAAGATTTTTTTAAAATTCGACGCCTATGTTTTAAGTTGAGTGACCACCTATCATGACACGCAATTTCATATCATTCGCTTCAGTCGTTTTTACGTGATGCTTGAACACAAATGTACGCAGTTTGAAAGGATTTTCGCAAAATCTCAAAATTCAATCAAGATTTTTTTTAAATTCGACGCCTATGTTTTAAGTTGAGTGACTACCTATCATGACACCCAATTTCATATCATTCGCTTCAGCCGTTTTTACGTGATGCTTAAACAAAAAAAGCGTCACGGACAGAATGACACAATGGCAGAACGACAGAAGGACAGACAGACAAACTTTTTTTTTGAGGGTCGCATCGGATTCCCGGGTGCTTGAAACGGATAGAAATCGCAAAATTTTTGAATTCCAAGAAATGTACAGACAAAAGTCTAATTTTATTTATATAGATGTCAGTAAAATGTAGCGCTTTATAATCCGAACTTTCACCAGTCGTTTGATCAATACACGATGCTTTCTTCCAACATGAATTCGCTTTCTTTTTCAAATTAGTAATCATTATTTTAAAAGTTTCAGAACCGGAATTAAAAAAGGCAAAAATACCTGACAAGTTTACAGCCATCTACATCAGTGTTGACACTTATTTTCACCAGAGAACGCATAACAACATCGTTTCAATTATTCCCACCCAGTTTGCACCACTTTAATACAAGAAACTAATTACTTTTCGAACACGTTCTCATGACTGATATGCTGTTCAGCTCTCAAAAACAAAGTTTTTTTTGCTAACTAACGTTGAATTTATGAGGTTAAATTACATCCCCGGGCAGAATATTGAGTTAATTATTTATAGGAAACTTATTTGAGACCCTCGGAATGATGGAGCTTGGCTAAGAAATTCATTACCACACAAGAAAATGGAGGAGGGGGGGATTTTCTATTTTTTTATCATTTTCTTTATGTTTTATTATTGAGAAAATCCGGTTTTTTTTTACGGAATAGCGTAATACGGTGGCTAGGAGGTGGGATTCATATTATGAGTAATCCGGTGGCAATCAGTCTTTCTTGAATGTGATTAATTTCATAAACATTACGGAATTGGTTTCATTACACTGCCAAACGACTATAATGTTGTATTAAAAAATGCATCAATTTTTCATGTATTGGATTGCTGTTAAAATTTCGTAAGTCGTATTGATGGAGTCTTTCGAAATGGGAGTTCGTTAAAATCGTAATAATCTGTTGGTTGCGGACTGTTTTCAGATATTTCATACGACGTTTAGTATCGCAGAATTTGCACCTATCGTTGATTTTGGATATCAGATCCACAAATGAGTGTATTAATTTTAAAAGAGAGAATTGAAGTGAATAAATTTTAGCTAAAATGTTCCCAAGAGCGAACAATAAGGACTCTGTACTGTCAACAAATTTCTCGTAAGCTCATAAGTTTGCAGTTTTTTTCGAATATTGGCCTATAAGAGATTTATTTAAGTGTCAAAGGCAGTAAAGTAATTACACAGCTTTATGGGATAGTACGAAAGTTATAAAAAGCTCTTTAAAGTTTTTAACATAAATATAATTTGAGAAACTAGAGCGTTACGCGTAAACTATCATGATGCTCTTTAATCTGAGAAAAGGAAACATTCGAATCATATCGTTGTAAAATCTTTCACGGTTTCTTTCGTAAGTTGCCGATACATAGGAATGAACGCGAGACAAAAAAAAGACTTGTCTCGTCTCGCAAAACAGCTGCAAATTTTTGTCTCGTCTCTCAAAACCCGTATACAGCAATCATAAAAACGTGTGCCTCGTCCGACATAAAATCAGTCGTAAAATTAGGCTTAAAATCAGAGTTAAATCTTTGTCTCGTCTCGCATTTATCTCTGCCGATATATGAAAATGTCAGCTTCTAACAGCGATGTAGGAGAGAAAACAATTAAAGACGTAATCTACCAAATTTTTATTGTCTTCCAGATTCAGCCAGCTCCATTACCAGATTATATATTATTTACAGGGGGATTCATGATTATTCTTACAAAATTTAAGGGGAGATAGGGCACATAATAAGGAATCAGAATCACATACAAATGTAGGGTCGGAAACGTCGTCTTTATGTAGCTGTTAATAATCACTTTGGAGCGGGTGATGAAACAATACAGTGAACTTTCCGACCATTGTTTGTTAAAAAGAAGCGTATTTTTCGCAGAAAGCATGTGACTAAAATTCATAGCTGAAAAATTTTATTTCATTTCATAGATCAGATTTTTGGAGACAATCCCATTGCATATGAAACCTGCTTAAGAAATTAGACAAACACTTCAACATTTTTCATAAAGTGATTATTATCACGTAAGTGAAAAAGGCGTTTTTGACGGCGAGAATTTTCTAAAAACAATTTAGAATCACCCTGTATATATATATACAAACATATACAGGGTGGTCCTAAACTATATGATAAAAATGTAAAGGCAGGTGGAGGTTCAGAATCAGGCAGCAATGTGGGGTCGGAAACGTCGTCTTTGTGTACCAGTTAATAATCCCTTTGGAATAAGTGTTAGAGTGTTTATCTAAATCCCCTCAATCGAGTTGCATAAGCATTGAGCTGTTCTCCAACACTTTCAAGAACGGGATGAAATAGAATTTGTAAACTACCAATTTAGGTTAAGTGCTTTCTGTTTAAGATGCACTAATTTTGACATACGATGGTCGGAAAGTTCACTGTTACTTGAACACTTCTTCCAAAGTGATTATTAACAAGTACACTAAGACGACGTTTCGGACCCCACATTGCTATGTGATTCTGAACCGTCTTGGTCCCCTCTACCACCCTTTACATTTTCGACATATAGCATAGGACCACCCTGTATCTCTCGAGCAGTTTACGTCTCACCTGATCTTAAATACCCTTTAACGCTCAGTGTTCCCGCTCTGGGAAAACCAAACTCTGACGTTTTGACTGTTGCCAGTCACGAAGAATAGATTTGACTTCTATAAAAATAATTGCGGGGGACATAGCTCCACGAGAATCCTTTACTTTTTAGCACGTCATTTGCCTTAAAAAAATGGTCACGATTATTTTTAGCAGCGCTGATATCTACTGAAAAATGGAAGGATGCGAGAAGAGCTGGATAGATTGCCCAATGCTGAAAAAAGGGCAGCCGTTGCCATCGCTCTACTTAACTACCAGCAAGATGGCGGACGATCGAAACGTTCATCACGTGCCACAGATCTAGAGACCCTTTTTTGCCGTCCGCCATCTTGCTGGTAGTTAAGTCGAGCGATGGGAACGGCTGCCCTTTTTTTCAGCATTGGGAAAGGGTTGCGCCTCAAAGGGTTAATTCGAAAGTTCCCATTTGAGAAACTTAAGCTCATTCTTTGCTATAAAGAAAATGAGAGATATTTCAGGAAAAAACCCCTCTAATTTGAATCCGAATAGGCAATGTTTTGGAGCCCATACATGAATTTAGAGTTTTCTTTCTAAAGAAGTAGAATTAGGCAGATGGGTGTGGAGCTTTTAAGGTGATGAATGTTTTTTTTATGTTGAAAATTCACGTTATCCGAAGGGTGGAGTATCGGTATTGTAGTTTATGTACCACACAAAAATAATTTTTCAAATTATGATAGATTGCTTTTTAATTGTTTCGTGGGAAAAAAAAGGATCATCAAAACGTGATTTCTGAAGGTTTATACCTGATGTAAAACACCAGTGATATGTAATTTAGGGTTGTAGTTAGAAAAAAGTTTTTTTTTTTTTTTCCCTGTGAAATATTTATCAGTTAATGGGTGTAGTTCACATGACCATTTAGAATATTTATGAGATTTTCATGATTTTCAGGAGAAATAAGATGTCAGATGTATGTTCAGTGACAGGGAAACCAGTTTTAATACATGAAAGAGGGAAGCATAAAGCAGTCCAGGCATTAATATGATAACAAAAGTGATCGGTTTACCAGCGAAATTATAAGTTTTGAGTGCTCTAACGTCAGATTTTATCAGGCACATATTTGGTATACATTGATGTATCGGTATGTCTATATAGCATATTTAACAGGTAAAATGTAGATAGGTCTAGTTTCTTGTAACATGCACAATACAGAAAAAGAGAGAAAACTGTATAGTTTTAAATTTAAAAAAAAGTTTCTTTCATAGGAGACTTTTAGCGCCTAATTTTATGTGATGTAAATTAGGGAATTAAAGCCGCAGCAGTTTCATTAGGAATGTAAGTGAATTTATTTTATAAATTTAATGTATGTCAAAATATTCACCAATCATATTTAAAAAAGTATTCACCGTAAGTAAAGTTTTATAATATTAGATTACTCTATTATTAATCGCACTACTCGTTAGCGGACACTCCTCGTCAGCGGGCATGAATTGTGGTCCCAACGGTGTCCGCTGTCGAGAAATTTCGCTGTATATTAAAAAATACTGCACTGATTCAAGATTAGTTTAATTATCTTGAATCAATGTAGTTTTATTTAAAACATTCAGTATAATTTTTTTAAATTACGTGAATAATAAAATTGCAATTAGCAATACATCACTCTTACGCTGCAAAACAAGGGGGAGCCACATATATAGTACTATTATTTAAATTCTATCAAATTTTGACAGTAATAATTAAAAAACTAATTTTTTGAAAAAGAAAATATTCGATGAAAATGACTAACAGTTTCTTGTCTCTAAACCTGCCAACTCGAAATTTCAAAGCATGTAAAACTCAATAAATAATAGCTTTGACGCAAAATTCGTATCCATATCCTATGATGTCTAGTTATTGCTAAAAATATCCGAATGCCTTTTGTGTGCCTATTTGAATACTGGTTCATATAAATATTACTTTCCATTGTCGTACGAGTAGAATTTTTTTTTTTTTTTTTTTTTTTTAAGTAGGTGCACAATAAAATTGCAATTAGCAGTGCATCAATCTTACGCTGCGAAATACGGGGAACCACGCGTATAGAACTATAATTCAAATTCTATCAAATTTTGATAATAATAATAATAATAATAATAATAATAAAAATTGAGAAAGAAAATAATGCTATGTGTGGGGATGATGCGGCAGATTTTGTTTGAGTGTTCAAAAGCGCTCATTACATGCTAGGATTCTCTTATTTTGACAAGAAATGAGATAGGAGAAAAAAGTTATGCAACAATAAATAAAAGAAAAAGGGAAATTTCAAGTTTTATTTTATTTTTGTTATTATTATTATTGTTGTTATTTATTTATTTTTTTTTCGTTCTCGACCCTCGTTTGCGAAGATAAAGGCTCATGCCGAGCAAACAAGGTACATTATCAGTTTTTTTTTTCTCCCCGTTTTACTTGCCTTTGCTTTAAAAGAGGCAGATTTCAACCCGGAAACGAGTATTTACCGATGTGCAGATAGGCCGGCCTACCTACAGACTGGACGGAGGCTCTTCTTATCTGTGCACGGCAAATAATATCCCGGCTTCGGAGAAGAAAAAAAGAGAGTAAATAAAAAAATACCACGGGAATAAGAAGAGCATAATAAGGTGAGGAGGTTTTTACACACAGGAGACGGTGGATGCGGGGAAAGGGAGAACAGCAGTACAGTTTTAATGGGCTCGCAGCGGGTACAGAGTAAATTGAAACTTGTATATGTGTGTTGTGTTAACCCTTTAACGCGCAGTGTTCCCTCTCACCGAACAGCGGCGGAGAACACCGAACTTTGACGTTTTGACTTTTGTCAGTCACGAAGAATAGATGAGTTCTATAAAAATAGTTGCGTGTGACATAGCTCCACGAGAATCCTTTAATTTTTAGCACGTCATTTCCCGTGAAAAATGGAAGAATGCGAGAACAGCTGGATAGATTGCCCAATGGTGAAAAAAGGGCAGCCGTTGCCATCGCTCGATTTAACTACCAGCAAGATGGCGGACGATCGAAACGTCCATCGCGTGCCGCAGGTCTAGAGACCCTCTTTTTTGACGCATCTGGCTGTGCGGTACAGCCAGCTGTCCTTGGCTGGAGTTCCTTTGGCCAAGAGAATCCTTGGCTGTGCGGCCCAGCCAAGGATTCTCTTTCTGTGCCCATCGTTACTTCCTGCATCGGTCTTTGAAAATCGCGCTTTGCCCCAGCATTCTCGTGAAATCTCTACTGCCGTGTCTTTGATTGGAAGGAAGTGAATAGTTTAACTATTCGTGACTCAGCCAGCAGTTATGATATACGATTAATTTCATGATTGCTGTTCGAACTTGAATCTGTTCTTCTCTATGAGCAAGACTTAGTGTACTCATTCATTGATATCTTAAGTAGTGTCTTCTTTAACCCTTTGAGGCGCAACCCTTTCCCAATGCTGAAAAAAGGGCAGCCGTTGCCATCGCTCGAATGAACTACCAGAAGAGGGCGGACAGCCAGCTGTCGTCAAAAAGGGTCTCTCGATCTGTGGCACGCGATGAACGTTTCGATCGTCCGCCATCTTGCTGGTAGTTAAGTCAAGCGATGGCAACGACTGCTCTTTTTTCAGCATTGGGAAAGTATTGCGCCTCAACGAGTTAAGGCAAACCTACACGGTACGGGAGTGCATTGAGCGGAGGAAATTTTAAGGGCATAACGCGTTTTCATGTTACATATGGAGAAAACCGGCCAAAACTCCAGGCCGCTAGATCGACATCTTAGCGGTCGGCCAGAACCCTGGACCTCCACACTTCAGACCCCCTACAACGTTCAGTGTCTTATACACTCGGCTATAGTGGGGTCATTTAAGATTTTAAAAACAAAAACAACGATAATAATTGACAATAATAATTGAGAAATAAAATAATGCTCTGTGTGTGGATGATGCGGAAGAGTTTTGTTGAGTATTCAAAAGTGCTCATTATATGCTAAGATTCTCTTATTTTGACATTATAAAAACATTTAAAATTACTTGACAATTGACTTTTAAAATTAATTGACATTTAAAATTGTAAAAACAACAACAACAACAGCAATAATTATTTTTAAAAAATCTACGCTTTAGTGCAAAAATAACAGATGGAACATGAAATAAAATAACAAATGATCTTTTTTTTTTTACCTTTTCACAATTTTCATAGAGAAACATTTTAATATTATTATATTATTAAAAATGTTTCTCGATATGTTTCTCAGCTATTTATTTGAGAATCATTCTAATTTTTTAATATACGCTGCAAAACATGTTTTGTTGAACTGAGTAAAATTTTATTCAAACTATTTTTCTAAAAATAATATTAAATTAACAAACTTTGGGGGGAAACGAAAATTTTCATCATTCAACAAAATTATTGAGCTAATGTAACGTCAAAAGAGATTTGTTGAAATCAACGAAATATTCTTCTTCGTGCACTAATTTTAAATTTCAATTAAAAAATTTTTGGGGTATTTTTGAGAGTCTTAGGTCGTAATAATTTTGGTTTGTTAGCTTAGAAAGATAAATAAAAGGTGTGAACGATAAAATACTTTCCAAGAAAAAATGGTTTGTGTTCTACATATTTTGATTCTCAGCCAGTAATTAAAACAAGCAGCCAAACAAAGCCACTGTAACATTTCACTCAATTATCATCGATACAAAGCAATCAGTGACGAATTTGTTTGTATGCTTATGTAAAATAACTATAAATCTAATTCATAAAAATCCCCAAAAGAAGTTTTCAGTAGGATATATCAATTGAAGGATTATCTGGAATATTCTTTCTCATTAACCCTTTAACAAGCAACCATTTTCCCATTTATATAGAAGAACAACTTTATATAGTGCCCAACGATGAAAAAGTACACCCGTTGCCATCTCTCGAGCGAAATACCAGCAGCATGACGGTCGATCGAATCGCTCGTAGCGTGCTACAGAGCTCAAGTCCCTTTTTAAAAACAGCCGGCTGTTTCGAAAAAGGCTTTATCACGGTAGCACGCAACGGGCGATTCGATCGACCGCCATATAGCTGGTAGTTAACTCGAGGGATAGTAGCGGGAGAAGTTAAAAATCTCTTTGAGCTGTCGTAGAAAGAGTTTGTAAAGTATAACTTAATTAAAATATTATTATTTTTATATGCAGAAAATTAATTTAAATGTTTTTTACATTGTCGAGTGCACTTATGCCTGTAGAACACAATGCACTCGAATTCCTCATGCACTTCATGTAAAAACAACATATAAAAGCTATGAGCACCTTTCTAAAATGGCGAGCATGATCTTATAAACTTAAAGGGTTTATAATTATTTTGTTTTCTTTCAAATATAACAGTATTCATTAAACCTTAGTTATAAATGATACATGCATTGAAACACACATCAAGAATTTTCCTTCACAGTTCGTAAAATTTTGGAGCATTTTGCATGGTCTTTTAATAATGTTTAAAACATATAAACTTCAAGTTTACTTCAAGTTTGAAAACAGATAGACAAACAGATAGGGAAACCCAAAATCAAAGAAGCTTCAATTTTTGTTAGAAAATGTGAAAAAAGTCTTTAATTGTGAAACATTAATGTTGTTATGTGAGATAAATAATGACTTCCTACTTTGAAATTGTCTGATAAAACTACCAATCAAAAATAAAAAGCTTTCATATGCTGGATTCGTTAAATAGTTTTATTGGCAGAAACAATGAATTAAAATTTTGTAGTTAATTTAATATTCCACTTCATAAAAGGACATTCTTTAACACTTTAGTGCTGGGTGGTCAAGCTGTGGAACATTCTAATTCCAGCATAAAACTATGGATAAAAAGCCCTAACGCTGAAAAATTGTAGCATTTTCCATCGCTCGGTTTAACTACCACACGGAAAACAACGCTTTGTTGAACTGAACAAAATTTTGGTGATTCAACAAATTTGAATTTTGATTTTTGTTGATTCAACAAAAATTTGGTTGGCGCTATTTCAATCGAATAGTTTTGTTGGTTTTAACAAAATGCTTGTTAAATTAACAAAACCTTTCGATGAATTAACAAAAATTATGTTGATTTGACAAAAATATTTCTTTGAATAGAGCCAACCAGAATTTTGTAGAATCAAGAAAACATTCTTTCCAGTGCAAGTACATGGCGGTTCGATCGACCGCCATATAGCTGGTAGTCAAATCGACTGATGGCAACGGCTGCACTTTTCCGACGTCGGGCAGTCTATTCAGTTGATACTGTATATTGATGTGAAAATGATTGCGCTTCAAAAGATTAAGCGACTTTTCATGAACAGATACAGAAATAGACCCAACAGGATATTTCACATCTCCAGTCGCACGTGCCTCAACTATATTTTTCCAAGTAATAAAGCTGCAAGAAAATTCATTTTTGCAATTTACTTTGAATATCATTTATTTTACAAAATAATATTATTTCATGCGAGATTACAGAAAAAGAAATTAAAGCGTAGAAATAAACATACTCTAAAGATAGAAAAATAAAGAAAAACCAAATCTTGAAAAGCAATTTCTCCCAAAAGCAATTGCAGAAAGCACTTTTAAAAACAAAATAAAAAAAAAATAAATGAAGAAAAAAATAACACCCATATGAAAATGATATAATAACATAAAACATTCTCCGTCTATTCCGCTTGTAATAGCACCTCATGATTTAATTTTTTCTACATTATTTTTTTAAGCATAAAGCCAGCAGTGATTAAGCAAAAAATATTAAACAAATTTGAATAAAAAGGGATTTTTTTAACTACTAATTTATATTCGTATTTGTCTTCTCATCAAATTGTATTTTTACTCCATAGAAAGTTAACGTTCACTTTCACGTGCCCTTCACATTCTAGCAGTCCGATGTTTCTGCTAGCTTTTCGTGCACTGATAAAAAATTTGCGTAACTTTTGGCGTAAATAGTGGCTACAACAGAATAATGTACTATACTTAAAAGTTATGGTATGCTGTAGTTGCACAGCACAGCATAAGGGAGTAAAAATTCCACGTTGTTTTTCAGCTTGTGTGAATTTATGAAGAACTATGTGTTGTGCGCATAATTTCATTCTGCATTCTTTTAAATCGTCTTTCTATCGAACAAATCTTTCGAATGTTTCCCAAGATTTATTCTTTGTGGAATTCTATCTTTCTTTTGTCTTTTAAATTGGAGTTTGATTCACATTACTAATCCATTTTTACTAATCCATTAGTTTGTTTGGTATGCACTTCAGTTCCCAGCGAAACATTTTTTTTTTTTTTTTTAAATTTTATATCTCTTTCGAAGTTACCATTGAATATTTATTTACTAGATGCTGTTTAAAGAGGTTTTTTTTTCACATAAACTTTCATGTTCAATTTGAATTAGTAAATGATTTATTTTTTTAAAAGTAAAATGTCATGAAATTACTTTCCTGTCAAAAGTCTCATAAAATGCAAGAGTATGTTTTTCCTCTGAAAATTTACATATTTTTCTTTTAAAAGAATTCTCATGTACTATAAGAGTGTATATGTTTTCTATGAAAAAGTGTCACACGTTCACACATACACACGTTCACACGCGCGCACGTTCACACAATTACCGTTTTTCATGTAAAAAAATCTCATAAAATGTAACAGTACATTTTTGTATGGGAAAAAAAAACTTTAAAAATGCCTCATAAAATACAATATTGCACATTTCCCCCGTGAAAAATCTAAAAAATAAAAGGTAAAAGTGTTAGATTTCTCCTCTAAAAAATATCATAAATAATAGAAATAGATTTTTTTAAACAGCAGATTACTGATAAGAATTAAAAAATTATCGAAATTTATTGACGGAACAGGAACACAACTTGAAAAGATTTTCATAGAAGCACTTGTGTTTAGAATATTAATAACTTTTAAAACCCTTGAAAACAATTTTCAAACATTGAAGATACTATAATCGATAACTATGCATTACTCGTTATCTACGCATATCCTTTCCAAATAGCTAAAAGTCTCAAAGATAATTTTTTTCAGATTTTAAGTTCCGATAACTCCGACACTCCACTGTGAGCGTTATCTTGTAAAATCACTCTTACAAGTGATAGTACACGCAAAATAGGTCAGTGGGTTTATTATTACGCGTTTTACCGACGCCATATCGGCGCCTCAAAAACGATAGGTTTGAAGTAGTTAAAGTTTTATTTTAACCCTTTGAATTGCAAGCATTATATATTCGTTGTTCTTTTTAATTAGGAAATAAGATGTATAATTTCACTTAAAATTAATCCATAACGATTTAAGCAATGGACGTTTACATATTTCTGCAATATAAAACCTAAATACACGAAGACTACAAACTTTGGTTTACATCTAGTATTCTGATCTCACTGTTCAACTATAAATACGTTATGCCTCGTGAGGGCTTCGGTACGATCACAAACTTCCCGTAATACGTGTGGCTATAAGAGTGTTTGTGAACATTCCACAAACTCAAACAGCACGGCCCACTCCTGCCCGTCCCGCTGTATCGTGATTCTCGAATTATCAAAATAATCTTTATTACCGTACAAATGCCCGTTTCGACAAGTGTCGCGTATCTATCGCTTTTTTGTATCTCTGCACGCTTTTCAAAGCATGGCGGGGGCGGACGCCCGTTTTCTTGCTCGGCAGGCCAACCGAAAAAAAAGCCTGGTCGTTTTCGGTTTTACACGACATTACCGTTCGACACGCCGTTATGTACCGTATACACACACCAGCTGTTTTCATTGCGTGTGCTGCTTGCCGGGACGTTTTCCGAGTGTTTTGGGACGGTAGCGGATAATGTGAAAAGCTTTTTCGTCAGCTACACTCTTAAAAAATTTCGTCCAGCACTGAACCTTTTGCCGGAGTCATTTCAAGGTATAATGTTACAGCACAATAATTGCACAAACACGTACATCAATGGGTTAATCATCAACAATTGGTTCTTTGAATCTTCAAAATTACAATAAATGGTAAAATATCATTCATAGTTCAACCTTTCACCATCCAATGGCAGTATTTTATAGCTAATTACAGTAAGAGTGGAGCTACATCATCGGTGGTGAAGTTGAAAAGTAATTGACCTCCGGACCGCAACCTTTTGGTCTAGTGGTTAACGTCCGGTGTGCTTACGTAGTATCCCTGTGTTCTATTTCCGCTGTTTCCACATACGCACGTTCACACTGCAAAAAAAAGTTTGTTAAACTGACAGAAAAAACTGTCAGCCAGGACGCCAGTTTATTTCCGTATATTTTCTTCTTCTTTTCATTTCCGTCTTCTGTATTTTTTTTCCTTATACGGAACATTTCCGTAAAATAAACTGAGAATCTGTAAAATTTATGGAAGACTTCTGTAAAAAAAATAATAATAATAAATAATAAATAAATAAACTGGCATCCTGGCTGACAGTTCTTTTCTGTATATTTGACAGACTATTTTTGCAGTGCAGAAAGTTGCTAAAAATGCAACCATGATAAATTCTTGTTATTAAAAAAGGGCATACACAGGCACTGATATTTTAAAGATATTTGTCATTTAAAGATTCAATATTTGACCAGTATATCGTTCAATGTTTACGATTTTATGGTTCAATATTTTACCACTGTATGGTTCGACATACATAAATGTTTACTGTTAAACTTGAGAACCAAATGTTGGAACATGGTTTCGCCATCTTATGTAATTGCTCAACTTTCCTAGTAGTAAGTTTTGATGAAATGTTGCGCCAAATTTACATCACTGAACCAAGAAAGGTAAAGCATGTTGAAAGCATCGATTATAAAACTATTACCAACGGCTCGCTTTCATTCTTACAAACGGAGAGGCGGCGCAGATATTTCCGCTTTTTTGTTAATCGTAGCTTTCCGGCATGGCTTTTGAATGCTCTCACTGTGGCCTCAGGAGAGGGCGTTGATAGACTCATCTGGAAAGCAACAATATGAACTAAAATTTTTAAAGAACTTCTTTAAGTGAGCCTCTTGCACAGTCCATTTACCAAGGGTAGTGGTAATCTGCCCACCCATTTCAGTTGCAGAAAGCTGTTTATAGGAGAAGTTGAATTGCAACTACCCCGTATATGTTTGTGAGCAAGAAAGTTGGCAGACTGAAGCTATAAAACTGCTATTCTATCATCAAACATAATTGAGATTTTCCCTTCATTATTGGAGGATATTCTTCAAAAATTGACATTTAGAAAACAGTAGAATTTGAATGTAGTATTCCTCTTTTAATTTGCCACATTTATTACTAGTAGTATTTTTAAAATTTATTGACTGATTTGCTCAGTTTTTGTCGTCACTTGATTATAAGGAAAAAACTAGTTATGAAGAGGTGATGCTCAACATGAATATATTTTGGTATGTCTGAGTAATTTGTCAAACAAAGTAAATGGATAAATAGCTAACAATAAAATTACTCCTATTGGCGATTATATTTAGCATATTTATAGCAGAAAATGCTGATAAATGCTATCTTTGGCAACGCCTTCGTCTTACAATATATGCAAAATATTTTTGGTACTTGCGTATGAAATCGTTACGACCATTTTCATGGATAATTTTTTCCCCGAATGGTGTAATTTGCTGACAAGAATGGGACACTGCTATGCAATTCCTGGTATCTTTTTCAAAGTCTTTGCCAAGAAAAGGACTCGGCTTCCAAAATAATAGTCAATTTAGTGATTATATACCTCATATTTTAACTCGCCGATCCAAACTAAAGCTAACATAAAGAAGAGATAATTCGTATGCTAACACAAGGATTACTACTTCGTGGAAGGGTAAATAACTAGGCAATTTCCTAATTCAAATTAAATAAAATTTGTCTTTGAAACTCTCCCAAGCCCACCTGGACATTTTTCACGGAACATAATTTGTCTTTCGCGTTCTATAACAACACGTCAGATATGTAGTACAGTCAACATTTCGTACCTAATTATAGATCGTTATAATAACAGCAATAAAATTAAGGGTTTACTTAAAATCTGTTTGCGGGATGGAATTTTCTAGTATTAATAACACACTGTAGAAGAGAAGAAAATAACGTACTTTCGTCTCTCCTATTCAAACAATACAACCTTCTTTTTTAGATTTTTCTCCTCATATATATATTGTCGTATTCTCTCATTATAATCTTTCATGCGAACTACACAGAACATTCCACTTTTATTTATTTTATTATTATTTTTCTATATGTCATTTTCTTAGTGTGTTTCGTTTATTAAAAAAAGAAGAAAAAAAAATTAAATACACGCTCTTCTCTCTTAATATCAACTCTCAGTTAGAAGTTTAGCTTCAGTAATTTGCTGACAGCTGTGCAGCTAGCTACTACTACTGCAGGAAAAAAAAGGAACTGCCAGTTGCCCTAATTGATTAAAGGTTAAGGAAGGGGAGGGGGTAGCAGAAACTGAGATACAGAGAAAAATATATGTAAAAAATAAAAAAGAAGAAGAAAGATAATCATAGCAGCTGGGAGACTGGGGAGGTTGCTATTTTTAATAGGCGATGGGGGGGCATGGAGGAACTTCGCATGCATGCACTTTTATTTTTGTGGGGGTATGATTAAGAGAAAAAAAATAAAACTCTAGTTGGCATAGCAAGTCTAGGGAAAAAAAAAATATTATTCCAAATTACTACTTACACACATGTGCATATATTTACACACACGCATTAAAAGCATAGTACTCTTTAGTATGACACAATCAGTATGCCTTTTTCTTAAATTTTAGAAATTAGTGTATTACCAAGTAACAAAAACCTTTTAAAGTAAAGTAGCTATTTCAAATAATCGATTACTTGTTATTAACGAGATAGTTTACGAGGCTTTCAAGTTTGGTTTGGTTTTGCACGTAAATTTTGTGTACAAAGATCCTCATCGCCAAACGAAAAATTGGTAAACTTTTTGACAGATTTCTAGTTTTAGATTTTTTAGTTCTATTTCTAGTTTTAGAAGCCACCCTCCACGACGAGTTCAACATTTTCAAATATTTCGTTGACTAGGCTTTCGTATTTAATGCAACAGGAGTGTCTCGAGGCCTTTAATATAATTTTTTGGCTTTAAAGCGGGTCGCTACACTAAAAAGTTTGTAAACGATGACTTATACTGAAGTTTGTACAGGAAAAAATAAATAGAATATGATGAAAATGTTTTTAAGAATGTACTTAAATTTGATTTTCGCAACGAGGATAAAGACGGAATAATTGAATTAATAATTAAAAATAAATGAAAGAGCAACGTTAATTCGGGAAAAATGTACTTTTAAATTGCAAAAAGGAACTTGTTACACATGTACGTGATTATAACGCTCGAAGTGCTTGCTAACTATGAGACAGTGTGACAAACATGGTCGACATGTAAAACCTAGGCTCAAGAGTTAAAAATAAAAGAATGGTCGTCTCATCTCTTTCTGGAAACATTTTGCGCACGCGACTGTGTTCCTACAATTTTAACGATATGTAAGAAGCAATAAATTTGAAATCGAAGTTTACAATAATTAGAGAAAACAAGCTTTCATTACTATAAAAGTTGAAAGAGTTTCAGCTTTAAAACAGCTTGTGAGTGCAAGGGTTTTAGTTTAGAAAGAATACACAGGTGTTCTGCCGTGAAAACCAGAGTTGAGTGAACGGGTTTCATGTCTATATTACCCACGATCTGTATACATGACTTAAATTCTAAGGACATGCAATCCGCAAATCATACGCATTAGAAATCAGAAAGTACGCAGATAGGCAGTCCGCAATCAAAATGATAGATCTTTGCATGTGTGATTACACAACAAAATTATTCCGTCCGAAACAGCAACATTATAAAAAAAAAAAAAAGAGATTTCAGATATATTCTTATCCTGTTACACCAAAGCTGCTTTCTGGAACCACTCGAAAGTAAACCCGTGCAGCTTATCAAATGAGGCCCGATATCGACCATCGTATACATGCATAGATCATCGTCTATCACTTGGCTTTACATGTGTGCGTGTCGATATCACTGTCAGATAGAAAAGCCCAATCAGGTGAGCCTAATGGATGGGGTGAGGAAATCGAGAGAGAGACCCCCGAGGCCAGTCGTTGACGGACGGCATCGATTTGTTCGATCTCGATGTCTAAATCTGCTGATTTCTGTGTATCCTAATTTTAGATCGATAAGTTATGGGCAATTAAGGGGGGATATCTTCGATAGAGAATAAGACAGGGATGTTCGGTACGGCTGGGCAGAGTTATGCAAAGTAGCAATGGCGCTGGTGGTGGAACCAGAAAGGGTTCGAAATTTTATCAAAGAGGGATCATTACTTTTTTTTAATTACCTGTTCATTTTTAGTCTTGGATGCATGTTCAACCCGTTCGCTCTCATCATTGAAAATACGTAGCAGAGAAACCTCCCCTTCTTTGTCTAACGTTACTTCCTAGCTTGAGTCTTTGAATGCTTTGCTGCGCTTGAGAAGTAAGAGTATTCAAAGACTCATGCCGAAAATCAATACTGCTAAAACTGTGTCTGGTACATATTCATTGTTTTCATTGCTTTTTCTTTTTAATTTACAATGGCAAAGATGCTACAAAAAATAGAATAATAAGCAAAAGGAGTCAAGGACTAAGACCGAAGTCATAGTCCTTGGAGGAAAGCTTGCTTCCCAATATCTGGACACTTCTGTTGATCCACGAAGATCCCAACAACGGAACAGATGATTCCTATCCGTTACATCTCCAGAATCACATAACGGGCAGATCGGATAGGGAAAGATGGTCAGGCGATACAGATCGGCAGCCACACAATCATGTCCGGTAGACAGACGAAACTGCGTCCCGTCTAGGTTTGTCAGGGATATGAAAAGAGATTACCCCCTCCCCCCCACCTACAACTTTTGGAAGCTGTGCGAGTCTGTAGATCCCGCAAAGAATGAGAAGTAAATAAGTGATTTATAAACAGTTTAATATTTCAATAAGAAGTCTCTGCATTTGGATTTTGAGGTAAATTAGCACCTCTTTCTGCAAAGAAGTCCGCCTGCTAATTGTCCCAAAGTCCACAATGGCCAAGTTTCCACTGAAGAACTATTTGTTTTCCTTTCAGGGCTAGAGTTCTCAACATTTCTTGGTACTGGTGAACCTCTGGTGGCGAGTACATATTCGGTAGCTTAAAAAATTGAATAATTATAAAAAGGATTTTAAAAAAGTTACTAAAATAGAAATCTTTCTAGTTTAACATACAACTTTCTTGAGCTGAAGAACCAAATCCATTTTGATTGTTTTTAAAGATTTCAGTGGAGGAAGTATTAAAAATAAATAATGAAATACAGTTTATCCTCTCAAATTTACATAGATTAAAACTAAGATGGTAAACTACACTACAACTTAATATCCTTCTCACGATACATGATGACATAGTCAGTAACGTCTTCTGCGTTCCTAAAGCCAACCATATGTAACCTAATAAACGTGTTATTTCATTCCCCATCAAACATACACAATCACAGCATAAAATCTCACTTATATTAGTCGCTAAGTGCGTTCGTTAGTACTTATTACATATTAGCTCTGAAAGCTTCCAATCTTCCATTCATTCAATAAGTTCTTTTGTTAGGGAGGCACCAGAGCATGAAATCATCTACGCTATTGATAAGCTAATGCTTGATATACTGAATGAAGCCATTTTTTTTTCTTAATTTTTTTTTCTTATTGTTTTGCTGTCCGTTGACAACACAAAACAAGTATTCCTTCCTCATCTTGTTTACTCCGTTGATTCTCCATTCAGACTCTAGCCGTTTATTAGTGTTCTTATCCCCCCCTTTTTTTCGGAATTGATTTTAATATGTTCGGACGTGTGAGAGAAAAATTATAGAGAAATGTATTCTTTATTTTTTAACCTGATAAACTTGTGGGGGTAATATTAAGTAGCGATACATTTCGATTTTTTTTTTTTTTCTATCGAGTGTTTGATTCCTTAATGTTCCTAAAGCAATACATAAAAGGACTCCCATATAAACTTTAAAAACATTTCTACGAAACGTAACCGTAAATGGACTCTTTATTGCATTAAAATGTCTTGGTTGCAACTGGTGCAACTCTTCCCTTGAAAGTTTGAGCCTTGCACTTAGGAAACAATTGTAATTACTCGACAAAATATTTAAAATAGCGTCAGTTTTATCTAAAAACAAGAAATATAAATCATGCTCAGCAAATCGAACACTTTACAACTCAAGTCGCTCTGAATTGGGTGACGTAACGGTAAGCGATCACTAGTGGCTCAGTAGGATTGTCCAACCGGCCGCACAGCCAGCTGTGTCGAGAAACCACCTTCTTTAGCTCTGTGGCGCCAGATGGGCGATTCAATCGACCGCCATGTTGCTGGTAGTTAAATGGATCTATGGAAATGGCTGCACTTTTTCAGCGTTGAGACCATTTAACCATATTATTTTTGCAACTAGCAGTGAAAATGCTGAAATAAGTTTCACGGCGGATCCACCACGCGTTAAACGGTTAAGGGGACAGTTCACCCATTCGAGGCATGGAATCACTAAAAAGTGCTCTATCTTCAGAAATTTTTAACGAAAAAAACTATTGTAGGTTTTAAAATGATTTTTTGCAGTGTGATTGCACTCAATATTATTTTGTATAATACAAGTAAAAAATAAGTAAAATACATTACTACCTAAAAACACAAAAAGATAACACAAAATTTCACGTCTTCAAAATTACTATAATGCACTCCGGCAGGATAACAGTAAAAAATTTAATATTTTTCAACAAATTTCACCTCAAATTAAACAAAATACTCCTATTAATGATATGAACTACAATCATTAAGATAGTTAAAATTGCAAGAATAATATTTAATTTTAATTAGGAAAACACAAAATTCTGGCAACATTTGTGGCTTTTTTGCTTAAATTTTTTTTATATCTATTTTATATTTAAAATTATAGTTCATTTTATGCATATCGATATTATGAAGAAGTCATGAAAATTTTAAGGTATTATGTTGACACGTTCCAAAGACTTTTCGGAATGTTAAAATTTGCCATTTTGAGAAATAAGCATTTAAAGATAAAATTTGCAATCTGTTCCCGTCATATCTCATATGAAATGTTCTCGCTATGTCTCATGAAATAAATGTCGTATGATTGAAATGTTGGTATTAAATTGTCCGCAATGAAACAAACTATATAATTAAGGATTAAAAAACAAAAATCGATTTTTTAGCCGTATTTCGATGAACTGTAGCCCTTAACGCTTTCCCAATGCTGAAAAAAGGGCAGCCGTTGCCATCGCTCGACTTAACTACCAGCAAGATGGCGGATGATCGAAACGTTCATCGCGTGCCACATATCTAGAGACCCTTTTTTACGCAGCTGGCTGTGCGCGCACAGCCAGCTGCGTAAAAGGTTAAATTAAAGCGTTAAAAGCGCTTTTTAACTGTTTCCATATTTCAACGTTATTATACATGGATACAGCCTCCTTCTCGCCAGCACTTAACAGTTAACCAAGCGTTTTTCTTCTCACTTACAGGTAGGTAGGTATACTATCTATACATGCCTCGCATGCCACACTCTACTGGTCGTACGAGGGAGGCGGGAATGTATTTTTTTTTTTTTCACTTTCCCACTGATGTGCTTTATTGTGTGTTTTGCAGTGCGAAATTAAATTGAGGGGAAAATTGCTACTTTGCCTCAGATGGAGCGTTTTCTATCAAATAAAAGGAGAGTGGAAGGAAAAAAAAAAGAGAAAAATTTTTGTTGCATATTTTCTTCTATTACCGTATAGCTATCATTTGGCTAAATGTTTCCAAAAGAACACGAATTTCGTTATGATTTTTGAGAAGTGCATTGAATATATAGTAATTTCTTTTTTCCGTTGCAAAGGAATTGTATGTTCTTTTGAAGTAACGTTCGACGTAATTGCATGCCTTTTGAGTATTTTGAATTGTTAAGATGCTTTTCTTTCCTTATATGATGTTCTGGTGATGATGATTGGTGGTTGGGAGGGGGGGTAAAAGAGTGGCACTTCGATACAACGATAAATGCCTTTAAAGCGAAATTATTTCACTTTAGGGAATGGTTGCATTCAATTTTATGCTACGCTTTAATCTGAACACTTATTGTGTGCGGTTTTCAACATAAAAGTATGTTTTGTTAATCATAAATCTCTTCGCAGAAAACATGATTCAATGCCTCAAAAATTAAAAATACAAATATGTTCTGTGTAATAGGCAGTAATATCGATTTTTTTTAGATGAAATTCAAACAGATAAATTTTCTGCAAGTTTTTAATCACAAACAAGTTGTGCCTAAATATTGAATTCGTGTTCGCTAACGTTTTAAAGCAATAATTTCATAAATAACTGTTCTTTCTTTTCTTTCAAGAAAGGTAGAAAAGGAAAGGGTGGCCGCCCACCCTCCTTGGAAGGTCAATTTGAAAATATCTTGAGATCAATTTTTAAGTATTCCTGTTTTTTTACAGCAATAATTTTATGGACATCTTTTTTTTGAGCCTTGGAATTCATAATACATTTAGATGTGTATGATGATGTATTATGAATTTAAGGTTCCATCAATTTATCCAGTAACGCTCCATCCCATAACGTACTTCGATGTTGAATTCCTTATTTGATGGTTGTAGATGAAAATCTTACATGAATGTAACTTCTTACAATATATATTTAGCGATTCCAGCAACGAAAAGGTACCCCTTTACCAAAATTTATTGTTCAGACTATAGAAACCTCATTTTTTTACTATCGAAATTATAAAAAATTCTAGATCTCCAAAGATACATTTACATGACACTACAGATTACTTGATAAAATAAATGCACATATAAAATAAACGGGTATACTCCAGAAACTGCGCACACGCTTTATGTAATTTATACAGTTTAGAAAATATTCAAAAACGAAAATCCCATAAAACGAAATTTCAAGCAACAATATTACTCATAATGTATAGGTTATAATAAGCTACAAGGAAGTAATAATTTAATATTCATGTTGCCGATAAATTATTTTAAAAAAATGCAGATTTTTTAAAAATAATTATTATTTATGTACAGTTGTGCGCAAAACCTCTCAGATTTTTATGCATTTTTCAACGAGTCAACATCAAACGCATCTTTTAACTCCCTTTGAATGCACGCCTTGTTCCAGACACCTACATTTTTTTCGACGGAAAAAAAAAATCGCACCTATTCATTATTAAAAAGGAAAATACAACCCAAACCTGCCGCATTTTCTCCCGTTATAACCATTGCAACGGTTTAAAAGAAAAAAATTCCTCAAACAAAAGCGCCATAATTTCTGTTGTGAGGAATTTTAAAAAGTGTTCGTCAGCATTTCCAGACACGGTTTCCCTGAGAAATAACGGCCGTGTAAAAGAAAAAAAAAAGTAAGAAAGGGAGAGAGGAAAGTTTTGAGGGGGGGGGGATACCACTTTAATTTCGATTAAGGTAATGCAGAACTCCTCTCCTCAGACCTACGGTGAGGCAGGTGAAAACATTCTTCAAGTTTTGGCTTACGGGTGCGCTGTTCTCTGGCGCTCCTCCAATTTATTTTTGCCGGTGGAAAAGAAGGGCCCTGAAAACGACGCTATACATCGTCGTAATGCGTACATTAACGTCGTTTAACAAAAATTTCGTCGCTCGACTACTGCCAGTTTCGCGAACAGTCTGGAAAATGATTTGTCACTGACAAATGGGAGCCTATATATTTTTATAGGCTCGTGTTGGCTATTGTTGAGCTTAAAGGCATAACTATTCTCCGGATGAAGTTTTAAATGGGTCGGCTTGCTTGACTTTTTTTTTTCTCTTTTAAATATTGAGTGATGCGCCAGAATTTATGACGCTTTCTGAAAGAATTAAAAAGCGTTTTTATGATTTTGGTTTGTCTGTCCGTTGACCGTGCTCTAACTGGCGCGTAAAAAGACATCGATTATCACAAAATTTATAAATGTTATGTACACTACTGGTAAAAAGTATTGCAAGTTTGAGAAATCTAACCATCGTTTCAAGAATAATCCCAGATGAAATGAACAGGCAATTTCCCAGATTTAATATTTTTGAGAACTTATGCAGTATAATTGGAAAGAATATATCTGAAAATCCCCAAAAAACAAAATGAGAGCTTCTGGAACCAATAATTTAAGTTGGCACCATGAAACACCGAAGGAAGTGTTGTAAAACATTGTGGATTCCGCATCTAAAAGATTGGCTGTTGTGATCAAAGTCAAGGCTGCTCAGCAACATAATAAATTATCTTTAGTTCAATTGCATTTATTTAGTATCCTCTTTTTGCAGAATAACCTTGAAATTAATTCTTTATTTAATTTTATTCAGGCGAGCCAAAGTGGATTATGATTTCTATAAAAACCTATATATTTTTTCAATAAATTAAATAATTATTTTTCTTCTTTAACTGAATGCTATCTTGTCTTCGAAGTTATTAATTTAACATGTTGACATTAAAAATATCAATTATATTGATTTTTAATTTGACGGGAGAGAGGGGCTTAATCTTGAAAAGGGTTAGATTTCTGAAACTTGCAATACTTTTGGCCAGCAGTGTATAATATGGTACTTATACCGAGTGTCCCGGCACTTGGGAGGTAGACAACATCGTTAGGAACCATAATTACACAGGAAAGCATGAAGGGAAATAGATGGGTGGCGCTGTGAGCGAACTCTTAAGATTGTGGCTTCCTCATTGCCATAGCTTCCAACTTTTTACGCTGTTTTTGGAAATCTACCACAATTTTCACACACTTTTTTACATAAAATATTTGAATTTATTTAAACATGAAATCACACAAACACACACAAAAAAAAAAAAAAAAAAGAAAATCAACCATGCATTGTAATTTTTTGTTGTTTAATAAAGCGCTTTACAGTACAATCTGTACCGTGGCTTTATTGCGTCTTGTGTCTCTTTATCACGTGAGGGTGAAGTTTTCTCCATGCTTTCCTGTGTAATTCTGATTCCTAACGATGTTCTCTACCTCCTCTCCAAGTTTGTACACGAAGCTCTGGGACATCCGGTATATGTGTAAGTGTGCGCGTGTGTTGTATACACTACGCACACGTACGTAGCGTATAGCATTAATAAGTGTGTGCATAAACAATATTTTTAAAAGCATTTAACAATTGACGATAGATTTTTTTTAAATCCTTAATAAAGGCGAAGGATATCGTTGGTTGTGGTTATCGACTAAAACTTTTCAACGATTAATATTAAGCGTGATTAAATATTAACGGTTAGACGATTCATATTTAACAACGATTAATGATTGAAATCTGTAGTCAATAATCATCTTTAGCGATATCGCTAACTGTGGTTATTGACTAAAAATTTTCATTCAGAAATTCTTATCGTTAACTAGCTATCGTTAATCGTGAATAACTCTTTTTTTCACCAATTCTTCTAATACAGTATATTGAGGCATTCAGTTTTTTAATACACTTTAAATATTAAAATTTTAAACTGCAATTGAATTTATTCATAATTCATTTCTTAAAAAATTAAGCAGCATAATAGTGCATGGAAAGTTAATGCTATAACAGTATATTTTTATCTTAGTACGATATTTTTATTACCGTTGTGTCCAGGGTAATTTGTAGAAAGAAGTATTCATGAATCAATACCTTTATAACATTTTATTCGGTAATACTTTATTAAATAATGAATCATTTTTATTGAGATTAAATGATTTTTTTTCTCGAATACATTAGTTTTTTTTTTCTTTTCTAATTTCACTTAATAATATAATTTGATGTCCTACAGCGAAGAATTAGCATAAGTAGCCTTCTAGGTGCTTTTCCTTGTGAAATAAAATTAATATATATTCAGTGATAAAATGAAATATGTAACATTTATTTCTATATTTCCAAATAAAAGGAAGGAGAGGTGACAGTATAAAGTAGAGAGAAATAAAATGAATACACTTCGAAACCCTATGGAAATACAGATCGTTTAATTTTGTAAATTTAAATTAATTTTCTCTGCTATCTGTAACATTAAAGCGATTGGAGTACAACTTGATTTGATTTAAGCATCCCCTTCTTAAAAATGATTTAGATAAATACTATCAGTAACAAGTAAAGTCAGCTGTTTCCAAATATGCACTGCAAAAAGAAATATCTACATTATACACCCAAAGAGTTGTGACATATATTCATTATTAACTTTTCTTAAAGATCTTAGATTCCTTGCATTTGAACTTGTCGTTTCTGATTAAAGAAGCAAATGTTGAAAATCTTAAGTATAAATGCAACTCTTAGCCTTGGCCTTCCTAAATCTAACAAATAAATAAAAAATAAAATATAACGTGAAACTAAATGTGGCACATTTCCTTAAAAAATAAATCATTACACAAAATTAAAATGTCAATTAAAATGTCAAAAACCAAGACGTCTTTTCGTCAAGCAATACTTCAATGTTTAAATAGAAAGGAAAAAAAAAAGTTGATGGAGATATAAGTATAGGAACCAGTTTTTTTTTATTGAAGTTTTATCGGCTAATTCTAATTCAATTTTATCTATCTCATTTTTACCTGATGCAACTATCGTATAATAAACGAGTTATTCCAGAATTCTCGCAAAATCACACGACATTATCCGTCTTCCCCAAGCCGCTTCATTAAAATACAATCAAAATAAAAGTTTTAGCTCTGGATAAGGAAATAAAAAATAAAAAAATCGCATACTCAGAGATAAATAATACACATAATAATAAAAATATAAAAAAGTTAAAAAAAAAAAGAGCTCGCACGCTGGAATATGCATGACCCAGTTTTGGTCCTGCGGCGAGCAGTGACCCTCGCACTTCGCAGCCACACCTCAGCCCCTCTCGAAGTCGGGTAGGCAGAGAAGTCAAGAAATACACCGGGAAGATGGTTTGCTTTCGGACAAACCAGTATTACGCGATGGAGCCGGGCTGCTAGAGAAAACGATTCAGGTGGGGAAAGCTCTTAGAGTGGACAACAATGATTGTTATTACTCTTTTTTTAACCCTTTAACGCGCAGAGTTTCCGTTCTGGGAACACCCAACTCTGACGTTTTGACTGTTGCCAGTCACGAAGAATAGATTCGATTTCTATAAAAATAGTTGCGGGTGACATAGCTCCACGAGAATCCTTTGCTTTTTAGCACGTCATTTCCCGTAAAAAAATGGTCACGATTCTTTTTAACAGCACTGACATCTGCTGAAAAATAGAAGAATGCGAGAACAGCTGGATAGGTTGCCCAATGCTGAAAAAGGGCAGCCGTTGCCATCGCTCGACTTAACTACCAGCAAGATGGCGGACGATCGGAACGTTCATCGCGTGCCACAGATCTAGACCCTTTTTTGACGACAGCTGGCTGTGCGGCACAGCCAGCTGTCGTCAAAAAAGGGTCAAAAGAAAGATAATATAAGTTTATTTTTGGATCTGGTATCTACAAGGCAAAATATATCCACACCAGTGGCTGTACTATAGATACTAGTCTTAAATGAAGGTGAAGTAAAATGAAGGTGAAATAGAAGGAAAAGACCAAAACTTTTAATAGCTATTGAGGTAGGTGTGTGCCTTACTCACCCTGAGGATTTCAAATTTAACTTCACGTTGCTGCCAGCTTGCGGTCTACGCAGCTGGCTGTGCCGCACAGCCAGCTGTCGTCAAAAAGGGGTCTGTAGATCTGTGGCACGCGACGAACGTTCCGATGGTCCGCCATCTTGCTGGTAGTTAAGTCGAGCAATGGCAACGGATGCCCCTTTTTCAGCATAGGGAAAGGGTTGCGCCTCAAAGGGTTAACTTTGCAACAAAGTGAAAAGCGTTCACGATTATGTTTCCTTGTCTGTCAGTCCTCGCTCAAGCAGGCATCGATTGCCAAGGAATGTATGTATCTTGTTGATACGTAATGTACTGCGAAATGAATCCTATGGGAAAATAATATCAGTTGAAGCGTTTACAATTCCGGTTTGCCTGTCAGTCAGTTCTCGCTTTGACTGCCGTAAACAGACATCGATTGCCAAGAATTTTTTGTATCTTGTTGATATTTAATGTACTTTGAAATAAATCCTATGGGGGGGGGGGGGATGGTATTTGCTGCAGCTTTTATCACTCTGACTTGTCTGTCTGCAAGTTCATGCTCTGATTGGTGTAAACAGGTATTGATTGTCAAGGAATCTATGTATCTTGTTGATGTATAATGTACTATGAAATTAATCTTCTTTTTCAGTGCATGCAAGCAATTTTCAGTCTATGGGTAGTCACTGTTCAGAGAAGCTCATTCCTTTAAGATTAAAATACGCATATTAATGGATGTTTCTTAAATAATAATGTTGTCAACAGAAAGAAGTGCGTATAACACTTACAGCCCGTTGGGAAACAAAATAACTTGAGATACACTCTGAGGAAAGGGTTCAAAAGCTTTTCACAGCGTCTTATTTGTTTCAGCCTGCTTGGATTCTTTATTGAAAAAACGCGATGACAGAGATTTCCTCTCAGTGTCCATTGCTGCTTCCTGGCACAGATGAGGCCTTTTATCACACATTCATTTTATTCTACTAAGTTCGCTCTCTGTTCCTCCCTCTCTTCACCTTTTCTTGCATTTTACCTATCTTCGCATCGGCAGTATTCTGTATTCACCACACTATCTCTCCTTTACTTTCGTTCTGCCATTATCAATCCTGTGCACGCACACTTTTGGGTTACATTTTCCTCCTGATGAAGTGATAGCTTTTGATATCTTTGAGGCTCGACTCAGTGGGCTAAATTTTAAACAGTTATTTACAGTTAAGATACTTTTACTCAATCCGTACTCATCTGTTAATGATGCATATACAGGGCATACCATGAATCATATTACAGTTGTACAAAAAAACTTCTGCACCATTTCTCGACTTCTTATATTTTGTATTGTTTTGAACGTGTCTGAGAATACAGATATGCTTTTAAATATCCCGGAACATTGGTAAAAGAGCTATAGAACAGGTGATATTCCGCAGCATTCGTTTAAAAGAGATTTAATGCGATTGTAAACATGAGCTGCTGTCATTTATCCAGTTGCAAATATCAGGATTTAGAACAAAATGGTCTCCAGTTTGTATATTAGGTCGAATTTCGGGCTGATCTCGGGCCCTGATACAGATAAAAGATGTTGGGTTCCAGTTACTATTCTAAGGACCTTTAACCCTTTAACGCACAGTGTTCCCGCTCTGGGAACACCAAACTCTGCCGTTTTGAGTGTTGCCAGTCACGAAGAATAGATTTGATTTCTATAAAAATAGTTGCGGGTGACATAGCTTCACGAGAATCCTTTACTTTTTAGCACGTCTTTTCCCGTAAAAAAAATTATCACTATTATTTTTAACAGCACTGACATCTGCTGAAAAAGGGAAAAATGCGAGAACAGCTGCATAGATTGCCCAATGCTGAAAAAAAGGCAGCCGTTGCCATCGCTCTACTTAACTACCAGCATGCCGCCATCATGCTGGTAGTTAAGTCGAGCGATGGCAACGGCTGCCCTTTTTCTGCATTGGGAAAGGGTTGCGCCTTAAAGGGTTAAAAATGAGTCTGCACTTATCGCTTTCACACAGTTCCAGTCGCACTGCTCAGTATTACTGGAGGTAAGACGATTGCAGTGCACTAAAAACGTAAACATTACATTTAGTTTTATTTGATGGGCATCTTTTAGTGACATGATTCCACCCTTATGGTTGACCGGTGCCAACTAGTTTTGATGAATACTGTCGGAGAGAGAAAGCTGGGTGCTTCAGTTTCGAATTTGATTTTTTTTCTTCCATCATTCTTTTGTTATCTGTACGGCACCATTTCTTTTTCTCAACCCTAATTCCACCTCCGCAGTTTTTTCGAGCGTCTCTTCTAGTGTTCTCTTCCGTCCTTCGAGCTGGTCTGGAATACAGGTATGATCTCCCGAAGAGAGTTTGATATCGTACGGGTCGAACAACAGTCGAGATAGCGTGGATCGATAACGTGGCCTGAGAAAGCTATTGCCTGGCATTCGCATCCAGACCATGTCGTAAGTGATTGGAAAGGCATCTGGTGCTGCATCTTGAAGAATTTTATAAGCGCTCGGAAGATGAAGAGGCTGTTATTGCAGTCTATATAAGCGGGGAAAAAAACTTATCAGTTTAATTTGTAAAAGTTTCTTTTTATTTCTAAAGTGTATTCTTTGGGCTGTTGTGAATTTTGGAAAAGCTGTTAAAGGAAATTTTAAAAGCATACATTTGTGTGAAACGTAAATTTAAGTGTTCGATTCGAATGAGCTCCAACCAATTAATTTATTACTAACTAATTACTCAACCTTATTTGAAAACTAATTTAAATGATAGAGGAGTTGAATAATTAAAATAATGGGTATATGATGATTATGAACTTGATAATGGCTTGTAATGTAACTACCTAGAAAACTTTTCGATTTACATTTTAATAAGTTAGACGAATATGTATGCATCCTTGTTAAAATAGGCTAAATAAAACTAAGTTATATGATTAAATCACCTGAATGGAGTATGAGAGCCTCCATAAAAGTCATCAAAGTAGATTACATCAAAAATCGTGCTTTGAAATGTTATTAAAAAAACAAAAAAACTAGGCTTTGCTTTGAAAATGTCGTTAGAATTGTCATTTTACATTAAAAAAAAAACTCTGTTTTTATAAGTAAGTTGCGATGATGAAATCACTTTTCACAGATTTTTATAGATTTTCAGAATAAATGCTGTATCAAGTAACGAGTAGTTCAAATCAACATTCCTTCAAAAACTTTTCACTGTTTTTTGTTAATTTAAATAATTTTTATTTTTTTTGTCTATAGTTTGCATAAAGGAAATATTGTTTTTTGGAAGAAAAGCTGATGTCAATTTGAATTATACCGAATGTTGATATGTAAAAGTACAGCAATCGCTATACTTACTTATGTTATTAATTGTATTTTCAGTTTTTCCAAATAAATTAATAAATAAATAAATAAAATAAAATAAAATAAAAGCCAATAAAGAACTATTTGTCACTGGGAAAACAGAATACACTTTCCAAAAGCGTACCATTTCTACTAACGCAGCTTTTTACAGTCAAAATCAACAAGAGTCTTTAAAGGTTATTTCAAATTTCTTAAATAGCCATTAGTTTTGAAGCTGTGTATTTGTGGTCGGATTCTAAGCTTTAATTTTCAAATTGAGTTTCACTCAGCACATAAAATGCCTTTGAAATGTAGATACGGGCGCTAATCTACATTATTATATTAAATGCAAAACAAAGGCTGCCGGGGATCAATTCAATTTCAACTTTAGGTAGCAGAGTTTGGAGTTCTCAATCAAAATGAAAATAATCACTTGAAGATCGAACACGATTCATTTTTCATATTAAAAGTATGTGGAAGTCATCCAATGGTAAGTATTCATTATATTCACTTTTCAGTGCTGGTTGATTAAAGGCAAAATTATAGCTATTTTCACTGAATCAGACATGTTGCTAATAGTGGTAATGATGGGTAAATACTGCAACATATGAGTTTCTTTTATTTATTCTTGCACTCTTAAGTAATAACAAAAGGAATGCTTCCTTTGTCTTCACGGTATGAAATGATCTTAAGTCGAACCATTCGTGTGTAGCGGATGAATTCGATAACAGATTAAAGTTAATGTATATAGAAACATCAAAGAATTGCACTCATTGATAGCTTCAACACCAGACAGAAAGATCTTAGCTTTCTTTGTCTGCTGATTTAAGATGCTACCAGTCAAAACCCGAAAGGGCAGTTTAGTGAAAATGTAAACACAAAGTTCATATTTTAAAAGATCATCACAGAATATCATGTTTGATAAAAATGTACTAACATGAAGCGTCACAATCTTTAATTACCTTAGTGATCTTCATCTTTGAAAACTATTTCAGAACGCAAATTTTATGCGCCATTGACGACGAAATATATACTGCTTGGAAGCAAGCAAATACATAATCCAAAGCTTTAAAAACGGACGAAGGAAGTATACTGGATTAAATAGCACTTGATGTGTTTTTTTACTTTTCTTTACTAAGAGTTACTTGATTTGTACTGTGATGTACTAATAGTTCGAGATTAACACTTATGAGCTAAAAACTATCAATCTTCATTTTGAATTTAGAAGTATTGAGTAATAAAAGAAAATCCTAATGGATATCTGGTGGCACGAAAACATCTATTTGGGAAAAGCATTTAGAATTTCAGAGACAGGCATTTTCAAAATACGGCACATTTGAAAAAATAAATAAATAAAATAAGGTTTTTTTTCGTCAAAGCTGAAAAAAGTGTTACTTTTAAGAGTATTTTTACAATGAAATTCAACTATATTTTAGGCAAGAGCTTAGAATTTTTTATTTTATTTTTTAGGAATAAATAAATCAAGCTGCAGCAATATAATTCCATATCTTTAAAAATATTGTAACAAACTCTTAAAGTAAAGAATTTTATACCTAACCGGTTTATTCTTATTTTACAGTTCAAAATGTTTCCTAAAATTAATCAAATCGACCAACCAAGCAATTTTTTTAACCTTTTCTAAAACCCCATCGGTTAATTATACATTCAGTGTCGCAAGAAGCTCGTATTTTCAAAATGTTTATGGGGAAACAAAGTTAATTTAAAGTAGAAAAAACCGATTTAATAATTACGATATGAGTATTCTAATCGTAATTTTGAGTATATCCATTTTAAATAATTCAAGGTGAAAATCATTTTTCTCCTATTTCAAAAATTCTAGGTCATACAGGTAGCGAAAATTAAAAAAAAAAAAATATGGAGTCTTAATAACATAAAAAAGTTTTTGATGGGAAGGAAATGATTTCAAATGCATAGACCTTGATCTGTTTTCTGGTAGACACTAAATCTACAGATTACTTTTTAATTCTTTCAGTTATTTATGAGATTTGTTAGCAGAATGGGCAGACCTTGATCTCCATAAAACCGTAGTGAATGTATGAAATTGTGTTTTATCAGTGCATTTATTAACTAATTTACTTTACCACTGCTGTCTGATTAGTTTCTCACACATATCAATCTTGACGCAACAACATGCTTCATCTTTTAGATGAAGCATGTCCATACAAAAATTAAAATTTATTTTTCTCTTGATACTCAAATTTAGGTATAACAATATATCGCCTCTTCACAATATTCAATTACAAAAAAATCAAAAGACGTTCTCAATCTATCGCTCGTGAGAAATTGAAACTGACAGCAACTAAATGATCCTGGACCTTGATTAATGTCCCACCGAATTTTCGCCATTAATTTTGGATGCATCATCCTCTAGGTGTCAAAGATCAAGGCTTTGAAATTCACTCCAGTTTAGCCATTTGTGTTCGCGCTCGACCTTTTCTTAAGGAAACTTGTAATTATTGTGCATGTGTTTGTGTGTGAAAAGCTGCACACATAAACCGTCATCATCGCGTGCCACAAAGATTTGATAAATTTCATAAGTTCGAGAGGAAGAGAAACGTTTTCTCATTAACCTACACAATGCTAAGACGCAAAAAATCTAAATTAATTATTAATTTATTTTGGACTGATTATCAATTATCAATTATTAATTAAAAACAAGGCAGTTTAAATGAATTTATTCAAGTTTTTTTTTTTTTTTTTACGCACCGATTGTTCTTCGTATCTTTTAAGAGTGCGGAACGCAAGGACTTTTCTCTTTCATGATTAATATTTAAAGAAAAAAAAAATTAAACGGTGGCTAAATTTGATTTTTACACGCTCTTTTTTTCTGTTTCAGTTAATACAAATTACATTTGATTTATATAACTTATTAAATGTAAAACGTTTAATACCCGAAAGTATTTTACAAGCATAAATTCAGAAAGAACGAATGAAAATTATTAGTTTTGTTCAACAAAATTTAATTAAAGTATTAATCAAATACTTAATGTATTTGTTTAAATTTTAAAAAATATATTCAACTACAATTTCAGACGAAGAAAATATGTATATTGGAGTCCCCGCACACGAAGAAATTTGTTGTAGGTTAAATATCAGAGTTCCGTTTTAAATTAATTATTTGAAAATAAAGAAAATTAAAGGAAAAAAAGAAAGTAAATTGCACCTACTTTAATTTCTAGTCTAGATTTTTAAGATAAGTTACATATTTATTCCATACAGTTATTTACATTTTCGTGCTTCATAAAATGACTGCTTCCAAATTTGTCAAACCTCTTTGTAATCAGTTATATTTTTAAAAACTTTTATCACTATTTAAAAATATTACGGGTGTATATAAATAACATATCAGTATGTATAGGTGGTATTAATTAAAAGAGATACAGTCATGCCACTAACTTCGAAATTCCAAAGAAAATTATTAGCCAGAAGTAGTACCTTACAAATATATTCCAGAAGTTTAAAATCCTACTGTTCTTCGCTGTCGATATATCACACTGCAGGAAATAACGAATATGATTTCACAACTTACCTGAAATTAGAAAAGAAAACATATTAAGTAAAATATGAAACCATCTGCATCAACAAGCAATTATAATAATAGATAAATAAATAAACAAGAAGGATTGTTTAGTAAATTTAACAACATACATAATTTTCAACATCCTTTTGCTGGTATTTGTGAAATTACTTTTTTTTAATTCGTCAGCTTCCTCAATCGCTCAGTTTATTCAATAAAATTCAGCATTTTGCATCACCAACTGAATCAGTCTTGATCGCTGTAAGGCAGACACTTGATTAAACGAAATTTAAAAATTTCGTAATTTATAAGCTGTATGTATTCAGTGTTAATGTTTCGAGTAAGGTAAATCATACTGTTAACATAGGATAGATAAGCACCTTGATTAGGATAAATTTCCACTAGTTCTTGATCTATGTTAGCGTTACAATCTTAAAAAACTTTATAAAACCCCCAAAAATAAGCGAATAAACAAATATGCTGCAAAATAATCAATATATCCCAGTTACAACGCAAGAATCAACCAAGTCTACCAATCTTTATCGATTAACTCTACAATCGTTATAACTTACTGAAACTTTGAAAACAATGAGCCACCAATTAGGGGAAAAATATTTATGCATCACATTTATAAACAAAACTATAACAATTAAATAATTTTGTACAGCCTCATGCAGCTTACACGTTATAATATTTTTGCTTGAATAGTTTCATGAAACTCTTTCTTTTATTTTTTCTTTTTTTCTAATACAACGTATAGTTAGAGTGACCAGCCTCAGTGAATGCATCGCATATGTAAGTGACTAACTATTTATTATTATTATTACTAATGCAGTGATTCTGGTGCAAGGTAGGACAATAAAAAAAATATTTTTACAAAGAATCACCGCCCCCCCCCCCAAGGGCCATATAGGATTAATCTAACATTTAGAAAGAATGTTATTTGTTCTAGCGACTGAACGAGACACAAAAAGTACTATTATAAATGCGAAAGGGGTAAAAAAACGAGAATGCGTGAGATGTTACTCTGATGGTTATTAAAGTTTAAATGTTTGAAAGAGCTCTTATAAATTTAAAACTATATATTTTAGAAATTTCTTCAGTAAATAAACTTAAATAAGTTATAAAAAAAAACCTTACAAATCCTTTTATATATTTCACAACCGACAAAACTAAATTTAATCAAAATTATCCGAGATCCTCTAAAAATAATTACGCATTTATCAGCATTTGATTTTAATTTAGTCAAACTCTGAGTAAGACGAACGCTTGGTTCCTCTTTCTCGAAGAAACCAGTGCTACTTTATAACTCCTCAAGTTATTCTAAGTCCCAGGCATCACTGTAGATTCCTAGACAGAGGAGTGAATCAGCGATGATACGTCACTGGTGGAAAAACAATGGAAATATTTACAATCAAGCTAGCTAATTAGGCATCAGTTAGACGACACGATGTATGATAGAGAAAAATGACAGCATGCTAAAAAGAAGTGGACAGGACATCGATGAAAACAAGAAACGTAGCAGGACATTAATGTCATGTCTTCGTAATTTTATTTTTTATTTTTATCAACTAAAGATAGGAGAGGAAATGAAGCTTGATGACAGAGTTCTAAAGACTTTTCATAAAAGTGTATTATTATTTTTTTTTTTTTATGTAGAATACAATATGGTAGGCATTCGCGTATTTATTCTAACTCACCCACTTTTTTTTTTTTTTTTCAGTGAGCCATTTAAAGATCGCTTTTGTGAAATTTTAAACTTCTGGTATTTAAAACAATTTTAAATTTATTCTATATTTTGTAATAATATCACTACGACTATTGATCTTTGTCGTTAATGGTAATGTACATACTTTATAAATATTTTTCATCCAACGGCTTCTAGATTTGTGTTTCCATTCCTTTTATTTTTTTAAATATTTTATGTTATAGTTAGACCACTTATATTATTTATGTTACTCTAAATAATATATAAAAAAATCAGCGTTTTTTATTAATTTCTTTAGAAATAAATAAAGTGTTGGAAGACGTTATTCATATTTCTGATGCAAAAATTTGCTTAAAATGAAAGTTTTGAGTCAGAGAAAAATAACTCAGTTTGTAGATGAATGAACAAGCACGAATTAAATAATTTCAGTTGAAAATTGGTTATTATTTCCGTTATAAAGGATAAATTAATATTAAAATATTCATCCAAAACTTAGTAAATAAAAGTTAGTGAAACATGTAGAAGGAGGCAGCAAACTCCTTAAATTTTATGCCTAGAATAAAGAACAAAAATACTTTAAAGTGAGCTCATTTCTTGAGAATTTTTCGGGAAGGGGGATTTAAAAATAACAAGTCATGATATTGCTGATCCATTCGCTTCCCGTCTACAAAAAAAAAAAAAAATAAATAAATAAATAAAAAATCAGCACCCATATTTTTTCGAACCAATAACAGCAAGCGGATTATGCAATTTAACAGAAAAGAAAAAAAAAAGTTTTACTGAACTTCATTCACAATGCCAGTGCACACCGATTGTACAAAGTATTGTCAGACAAACGCAATCGGAAGATAGCGTAGTTGAGAAAATGAAACACCCTCCCGTGTTTAAATATAGCCCCCCGAGAGTGATGATGGAAATGCAAGAGAGAGCTTGCGGAAGCAAATAAACAACTCCTCTTGCCAGCATAAGTAACCTCGCGATCTTTCTTCATTAAAGATTTCTTGGCCACAGACAACTGACGGGGCAGACAGCTTGCATACTTTCCACATAAGACGATATTTTTGGACAGATAAAAACGGAGAGAGGGATTAAATTCTTTTTTTTTTTTCTCTTCTCTTCCCCTATCAGAAGGGATTATCAGTATTTCGTGCTAATTACTTGGGAAAAAAATTCATAAGAAATCTGCGCAGTAGTTTAGCATGGGGAAAAAGAAAAAAAGTAGAACCTTTTCTTAGGGTGTTGCCAAAATATTTGAATGAAAAAAAAAGGGAGTATTTAGAGAGAAGTAGTGTTTGAAATACTTTGCGTTTTCAGACCAGTGTGGTATAAAAATGCCGACACTTAAAAGAATCAACAGTGAAAATGCAAAAATGGTATTTTAATGAAGTCACTTGTCTCTCATAAAGATCCACGACCCATTTTAAAATGGAAATGCTTTTAATACTTTCCAACTATGAATGCCACATACACTATTTTTGATGGAGAATGTTATTTTTTAATCCTTAATAACACCGATTTTTTTTAATATAGATGAGTATCTCTTAAAATAGCATTAAACGATGACTGCCCATAGAGCGTTATGTATTGGAATTCCATTGTGTGTTAGTGTAAAAGAATCCTAAATGTGTACACCATTTTCAATGCTGTACACAGTAGAGTACAAAGAAATAATATATATAAATTTCGTAGTGAAGTTGAAAAGTGCTTATCATTTCGCTTTGCTTATGTGTCTGTGTTCGTTGCTCTAACCGAAGCAAAGATGCATCGATTACTATGATATTTATCTATATTATTTCTTTGTACTATACTGTGTACTGCATTGAAAAATGGTGTACACATTTAGGATTCTTTTACGCCAGCACACAAAGGAATTCCAATACATAACGCTCTATGAGCAGTCATTTTAATGAATATTTTTAGAGATAATCGTCCATTAAAAAAAAAAGATCGATGCTATTAAAAGGATTATACGATAATACTCTCCATCAAGATGATGTATGTGGCATTCATAGTTTATCTACAGGAGCTCTCAAAAGAATTCTAATACATTGCGGTCTATGGCTTTAATGACATTCGCCCATTTCAAGTAAAACACAACAAGCACAAAAATGTTTAAAACAGCTTACTCTTCTTTTAAAGGATGGAAATATCATTTAAAATTCTTTTACAGGGTCTCACAAAATTGCATTAATAGTGATATGCGATTTTTTGAGGTTATTCTTAAAACCGTAAATGATATATCGCCCCATTTGGCGCAAAAAGAAGCTTGTTGTGTTGGAAAGTGTTTTATAATCGATGTGGTTATCATGATTTACCTTTCCTGTTTAATTTGCATTCACCAAGTAAGATGTAAGTATCATGGAATATTTCTTCAGGCAAGGTTTAGAAATTCAAAAACTTGTGTTACCAGTAAAACATTTCTTGAATTCATTATCCTGATATCACTTAACATTTTACGAAAAATTTACACAGTTTACTGATAGCTGAATATATATATATATATTTAAAAAATTGTTTTAAAATAACATTTCAATGTGCACAACGTATATCTTCTTGTAAAAATGGAAGAGTTTGTGAAGAAAAAATAAGGCTACTTTATTGCTATCAAATTCCTAATATTACAAAGTTTGGAGCAATTTTGGGTTTTCGTTTATTAAAACTACATTTGGGGAAAAAAGGATATGGAAAAGTCTTACTTTAATCTTAGAATCAAGATTGTACATTTTATTAGTAGCAATACTTTATGTATATGTTCTACTTTAAGTTCTTTTCTATGCTTCATGTATTTATTAACTACATGGTGAAAACACTTTCGTTTTTTTACATCACAATTAATGAACAATGGTGTACAAATTTAATTTAATTTCTTTACTATGCAGCTAATGTCCAAGATAAATTAAATTATTTGTATTAAATCTTCTGTTCCATACAAAACGGGCTTTTTATTTAAAAGAGTTTGACAGCACATGTACAAGAACATTGTAGTTTCAACATCACAAATTATAAATTTTTTTACTAGTGAATACTTTTTAAAAATTGATTTACAGTATATGTAAATAAAATATGAAAAGAAAAAATAATAAATGTTGAGACTTTTAAAATATAAGACGTATCTTTTCAGCAAAGTAAAAGTATTTTTAATTGGAAAAGATTGAACTTTTATGGTTTCCTTAAAAGAAAACCGTCATTATTTTCCGTCTTTCGAAAAAATTCTTTTGATTGGGAGCAGAATTTTTGCAGTGACAGTTATAGGCTTTCAAACAGAAAAATATACATAAGTTCCCCCCCCCCCAATTTATCATTTAAAAAATCTCATTCTCACACGTCGGGAATTTTTCGCATTCCAATCTATTTGTGATGCATTGATTTACTTTTCTGGCTTCGATTTTACAAAAACTGTTAACGAAGATGGAAAAAAGATAATATTGTTTTCAGTCTCCTTCCTACTTGAACTTTTATGGTTTCCTTAAAAGAAAACCGTCATTATTTTCCGTCTTTCGAAAAAATTCTTTTGATTGGGAGCAGAATTTTTGCAGTGACAGTTATAGGCTTTCAAACAGAAAAATATACATAAGTTCCCCCCCCCCCCAATTTATCATTTAAAAAATCTCATTCTCACACGTCAGGAATTTTTCGCATTCCAATCTATCCGTGATACATTGATTTACTTTTCTGGCTTCGATTTTACAAAAACTGTTAACGAAGATGGAAAAAAGATAATATTGTTTTCAGTCTCCTTCCTACCCTTAACAGTCAATAGTTGGCGGCGTATTTGACCCATAGTGGCATTATATATAGGACGGTTACTCACCTTAAGTGTACCCGAAGTAATGCTGTTTTTTACAATAAATTCAAATAAATAAATATTCACAAATCTTTAATTACAAACAACTTTTTCTTAACCATTAGAGGCGCAACCCTTTCCCAATGCTGAAGAAAGGGCAGCCGTTGCTATCGCTCGACTTAACTACCAGCAAGATGGCGGACGATCGAAACGTTCATCGCGTGCCACAGATCTAGAGACCCTTTTTTGACGCAGCTGGCTGTGCCGGGCACAGCCAGCTGCGTCAAAAAAGGGAACATTTTTTTTTTTCAAAACAAGTATCGAAAATTTGTCAATGATCCTTTAGGCAATCTGAGCGTCTGAACGACTGTCGTTCCGACGCACGTTCAGATGAAACGGCTCGATCGGAATCGATCGGAGTTCAGTGATCTGCATCTTCCATCTCTTCTCAATTCGGAAAAGGTGGAGGAACCGATTACGTATCAGGGAGAGGGGGGGGGAGGTAGGGGATTCGCATCTGGCTAAAAGGGGCTGGCCGGCGGCCCGATCTCTCTCTCTCGTCTCCGGGCTTCCCGTGCGACGGTCACCCCGCGGTCTGCCCAGACTCTTTCCGGGTCGACACGGGTCACCAGGCGCGGCCGCCCGCCCCGTGGGAAAAGAAAAAGAGAAAATCTCTTGCGCCGCGCCGCACCGCAGGGTCGGGGTTTTTGTCGTCGTCGTCGTCGTCGCCGAGGAGCGATCCCGGGGCTTCCCGCGGAAGAGCGCCGGTCGAAGTCCCGAAGGTGCGGCGGAAGGAAAACGCGCGCGCGGCAGGGAAGCCGTGTTCGCAGGTGCGAAACTGAAGGAAGGACTCCGCGGCGGTTAGCCCTTTGAGGCGCAATCCTTTTCCAATGCTGAAAAAAGGGCAGCCGTTGCCATCGCTCGACGTAACTACCAGCAAGATGGCGGACGATCGGAACGTTCATCGCGTGCCACAGATCTAGAGACCCTTTTTTGACGCAGCTGGCTGTGCAGCACAGCTAGTCAAAAAAGGGGTCTCTAGATCTGTGGCACGCGATGAACGTTTCGATCGTCCGCCATCTTGCTGGTAGTTAAGTCGAGCGATAGGAACGGCTACCCTTTTTCAGCATTGGGCAATCTATCCAGCCAGGCGCGTAGCCAGGAAAATTTTTCGGGGGGGGATATGAATTTATATGTGTATAAGTAGACGGAATTTCATCACTAATCCAAAAATTTCGGGGGGGGGATATATCCCGATATCCCCTCCCCCTGGCTACGCCCCTGTATCCAGCTGTTCTCGCATTCTTCCATTTTTCAGCAGATGTCGGTGCCGTTAAAAATAATCGTGACCATTTTTTTTACGGGAAATGACGTGCTAAAAAGGTAAAGGATTCTCGTGGAGCTATGTCACCCGCAACTATTTTTATAGAAATCAAATCTGTTCTTCGTGACTGGCAACAGTCAAAACTTTAGAGTTTGGTGTTCCCAGAGCGGGAACACTGCGCGTTAAAGGGTTAAACATATTTGTGCCCAGATATTTTTGCGACTTTCTTGGATTTTTGATAATACCAGCAAATATAGATGAATTTCTGATGTCAACTTTTTGAAGAAGGGATGATTTCTTTTTAAACTCGTTACGCATAAAAATTGAAATGTCAACAACCTGGGTTATGTCAAATATTTTGTGGAGTTGAGGTTCAATACTTGTGAATAAAGGATATTAAAAATAAATGACGTTTTCGAATGATAGCGAAATCTCCGTCCCAAAAAAGGGACACTAGGCGTAAATGGGTTAACCAGGGATAGAAATTAGAATATTTAGTCAGTGGTTTGAAGGACCAGTGACTCCGTGACTTCCCTGGTCCGTGTATATGATTTTAAAAATTGCAGAAAAAAAAAACTTATATGAGAAATACATTTTGATTTACCGTTTACACACCGAATTGAGAACCGGGCATTTTTTATTTATTTATTTATTCATATTTTGTCTTTTAATGCGTTATTTAGAGGATATTGGTCATTTAAGTGTAAGAAAAAATACTGCATACAATTTTCACTGTGCTTCCGATCAGGAGCATGGGTTGTTTCTGACTATACTTTTACATTGGTTTCAAGAAGGAATATACTGATGGGTAGTTTGAATAGTAAGTGAAATATTAAGAATTAATAAAAGATTTATTTTTAAATTTAAGAAAAGATATTAAATAAATTTGAAGGGGGTGGAGGGTGTATCAAGATAGCTCTGTAAAAAGATATTTTTCAAGTTTCGTACTCATGATAGAAATGCAACTTCTACCTCAAAAAATCAACTCAGCTTTAAAATTTTATCTGCTAACTTTTTTTTTCAAGGCGATATTGATAAAATTTCATTTTTGAATAAATTTTTAATTTGATGTTCCCAATTGTGAGAACATTGGCCTGGGAAAGGTTAAGTGTTAAATTAAAAAAATAAAAGTAAATACCTATTATAAAACTATTCAATAGATCAAATTGTATGACATGCTTTGGTAAAATTAGATGACGTATATTGTGGAACTAAAGGAACGTTTGATACCACTGATGATTTTGATCTATAAGCTGCGTCAGAAAACTTCTTTAGCTTGCTGGAGCCAGATGGGCGATTCGATCGTCTCATTTTGTTGGTTGTTAAATGGATCGATGACAACGGCTGCACTTTTCCAGCGTTGGGGCCGTTTAACCTCATTTTTTCCGACCAGCAATGAAAGTGCTGAAATAAAGTGGTTTCATGGCGCAACCACTGCAAGGTTCATTTAAAGTAGTTGAAAGAAAAAATTTTTTTGCATAATTTTCAGGTTTGAAGCCCATTTAACCACTGAAAGTTAGTCACTCTAGTTAAATATAGTCTGTCACTAAACTAAACAGACTGTGAAGACTAGACAAGAACTGTCTGGCGGATAAACAAACGACGATAAATGTTTGGCTAGATGCAAACTGCACAAACGGAAAAGAAAAATATATCCCCGATGAAAAGCTGAAAATTTAACACCTACTGACAAGTAGAGCTATCGAATTGCTCTATAAATAAACATAAATGAAGTGTAGCTCTTTAAAAGTCTCGGCGTTATACAATACGATATTTCTGGTCTCTTATATTACACATTTTTGCTCCGAATTGTTTTTAAAGTTTATTAAATTGTTTGAGGCTTGTTAAACATATGTTTGGAGAAGTACATGCGGAAATTTTTATCAAGATTTGAGAATGCTGAGTGATGTAGCAACTCTAACATTAGTACTGCTTTAAATATCCAATGAGCACCGACGAATTCGAAGATAAATACTTCAGCGTGAAATGAATCCCCCAACTTTTAATAAATTTAAAAAATAGCGATTTTGAAAAAAGTTAATGTGTAATTATTAAAACAAAAAATCAAACTCCATACGAACGCGTCGATTTTCAACACACTTCCAACACGATTTCAAGAAGCTACTTCCAAGCGAATCCCTTTGTTGCAGGCATGGCAGACTTCAAACCCACAGTTGAACCCAGGTTTAACCGGTTCGAGTACAATCCTTGGGTTCCGGCGTAACATTCAAAGACCCCAAGCTTGGAAGAAACACTGGTCAAGGAAGAACGCGTCTTCCCTGCGACGTCATTTCAACGATGACAGCGAACGGTTTAAGCATGGGTTCGGCATTAAAAACGACCCATCTCTGATAACGTGCTACGTCACACTCATCACCCGTCTTCTTTGAGCTCTTCTGGATTCTGATCCTACTGGTGGGAGAGGGATATTCCACCGTTTGCCTGTGGCAGCATCTGCGACAGCTCCTCGATGTTCGAGAGCTCTTCCGGGGATGCTCATTGTCTTCCGGGAGAAAGCTCGCTAGCTGGAGGTGGCAAGCGACAGACAGAATGAAATGTCTCGAAACAAAGGGTCTTTAAAAGCCGACGCTGTCGTCGGTAACCAATTTGTGAGTGACTTAACAGTAATTAAATCTTTGGAGCGCAACCGTTTTCCATTGCTGAAAAAAAAGGGCTGCCGTTGCTCGATTTAACTACCAGCAAGATGGCGGTCGATCGAATCGTTCATCGCGTGCCATAGATCTAGAGACCCTTTTTTGTGTACAGCCGGCTGTGTCAAAGGGTCTCAAGATATTTGGCGCGCGATGAACGATTTGATCGACCGACATCTTTCTGCTAGTTAAATCGAGCGATGGCAACGGCTGACCTTTTCTTCACCATTGGGCAGTCTCTATCCAGTTGTTCTTCCATATAAGTGTATTTCCCTCGTATTCCTCCAATTTTCAGCAGATTCCAGTGCTGTAAAAAATAATCCTGACAATTTTTAAGGGTAAATGGTGTGCTAAAAAGTAAAGCATTCTCGTGTAACTATGTCACCCTCGAGTATTGTTATTGAAATCAGATTTATTCTTTGACAAGAGTCAAAAGTAAGAGTTTTGTGTCCTCACGGCGAGGACACCGCGCGCTAAAGGTTTAAGACATTTTGGCGATGACGCACGCGTCCCGCACCATCGTGTAGCCATTTCGTGTAGCCATGTTTAGCCATTTTGGGGAGAAAGATTTCGACGTTCGAAAGAAGGGTTAAGGATTCTGATATTTTCGCAGAAATTTCTTTTAAGACTTTCCAGCAAAGTTGCAAAAGGATTGATGGTTAATGTCTGTCTGTCTGTAAGTGTTGTGACTGTAGTCAGTTAGCCACTGATGGGTACGAAATTCACATGAGCTGTTGCCGTGAACTCACATCATACATCCTATTGAAGATTTTTGCATTATATTGGCATTCATATTATAGGTTTAATGTTTATTGGCTTAAGAGTTATACTGACTGTTTATTCAAAAGACTTTCAGTGCATTAAGTTAGTCGTTGTTCAAAGTACATTTTGGAGATTTCCTTCTATTTCAAAGAAAGCGAAATGAAAGTATATAAATTAAGTTAATAAAAACTACACACATCGCAGGTGTACGTAAGCTCTTTAACAGGGGGGCAAACCACACATCGCAGGATGTGTGTACACAAGCTCTTTAACGGGGCCAAACAAGCAAACAAACACAACAGGCATAGATTTAGGTTCTAAGGTAACAAGAATTCGATGCAGAACCTTTGTAATTCGATGCAGAATCTTCTCTTCTCAAATGAAAAATGCAATTTTTTCCTGGTGGATGAAAATTTCGGACTTTATTTGAAAAAAGATAATTGTATATCTAAGTAAAGCTTAAATTTAAAACTGTTAAATTTTATAGGATTTCTTCCGCTTGGAAAAACCTAACTGAGGAGACTTTTCACAATTTTAGATTCTTAAGAGAGGGGGGGAAAATCACTCGTTAAATTTCTTCTTACCCCTGTTTCCATGAAATCAAAGCCGATTTGACGCATGCGTAAAAGCTTAAAGGTTGTCATAAGCGATAAAAAAAAGTAGATATATCAATGGATTTTTAGAAACCATAAATGAAGTGGAAAGATCTTTGTAGACCAAATAGATGCCATCAAAATAATTTTCACAATGAAGTTTGATAGGCACATAATTATGGTACTTACAAACGTCTAAAAAAGAAAATATGAATGTGGTATTTGTTGAGATTAAAATTTTGACATTCATCAGTTTTTTCCATTCCATTTTTTCCCCTTCATGTCTGACGAATTTCTACAGCAGTGGAGGTATTCATACCTATCTCATATACTGTTATTGAGCAGTTTACTGAACTGGATAGCTCATTAACCCTTTGACGCGCAGTGTTCCCGCACAGGGAACACCAAACTCTGACGCTTTAACTGTTGCCAGTCACGAAGAATAGATTGGATTTCCATAAAAATAGTTGCGGGTGACATAGCTCCACGAGAATCCGTTATTTTTTCGCGCGTCACTTCCCGTGAAAAAAATTTGTCACGATTCTTTTTAAACAGCACTGACATCTGCTGAAAAATGGAAGAATGCGAGAACAGATGGATAGATTGCCCAATGCTGATAAAAGCACAACCAGCTGTCGTCAAAAAGGGGTCTCTAGATCTGTGACACGCGATGAACGTTTCGATCGTCCGCCATCTTGCTGTTAGTTAAAGTCGAGCGATGGCAACGGCTGTCCTTTTTTGAGCATTGGGAGAGGATTGCGGCTCAAAGGGTTAATGCCATGCATATGACAGGTTTCCCGTAGTTAAATCTATGAGTATGGCAGACAAATATCAGCCAATTACCGTAAGGGGCGTAATATCCTAAGCGATGTCTTTTCAGAAGATAGAAATTTTTTCCTCAGCAAGCACACGCTCTCCTTTTCTCCTCAAATGACCCTCACTAACCTCTCACGTTATGCCTTGCTGTATGTTTTGTTTGACACAACAAACCGCATCTAGTAAAATGAACCATAAAAACTGTTTTATTATATTGGAATAAAAGCTAATAAACACTTAACAGTATGCGTACATTTTGTTTTCCGTTTTACATGCTCGATAAACCGTATAAGTCGTAGCGTGTTAACCTTAGATCCGTCTTATCAGACTCGGTGATATAATCTATTGTAAAAAACTAGCATTTTATTTATTTTATTTATTTATTTATTTGCTGGGGAAGGGGGGACTTTCCTTTTAGTCTAAGAAAATAGAGATTCTGACCAAAAGATTTAATATTAGAAAATACGTGTATCTGGAAGATGGGAATAATTTGGCTTTGGGTTGTTTTTATTTGTTAATAAATATTTAAGGCGCTTTTTTCTTTTCCCGTTGGCGGTGGAAGAAAAAAAATCGACCTAAATTTTGAATTTACTGAGAAGTTATTTCGGAAAGAGATTGATTTATATTGAGAGATTTTTAATTTTCGAAGGATCTAAACAAGATCACCAGGGAATAGAAAATGGAACCTTAGAACTTATACTGCTATTATCCCAACGGCATTTATATAAACTTCAACTAAATTTGGAAAGTATTTAATCCAGTGTTAAACATCGAAAATAAAAATGATTTTTTAATAGTGCATAGGTAGTGCACTTAATTTATTGTCTTAATCTTTAACGATGGGAGAGAGCAAATTAAAGCATACAAGACGCTAACGTATTTTTTAAGTTCCCTTAGATTGTAATCTATGGAAGAGAATCATTTAAGAAAAGAAGAATCATTTTGTTTTAACCTATAAAAGAACTACCAATGCGGAATACATTGCTGACGGATAGCATTATGAACTTCTATGAACTTCAAATATGTATGTTCATTTTATTTTCTCTGAAATTCTTTGTAAAAAACTAAGGACTGTCTAAAACGTCTTTTAAACAACAGTGATTGCAAGCAGAGCTAAGTGTATTGGAACTCTTTTGTGCGTTCCTGTAAATATATAAAAGCATACATAAATGATATACACATTGCTATATTGTAATAGCATGCATGAATTTTGTAGCAATGGATGACCATTGGAGACCACGGACCCGACACATTACACAAAACAAAAATTATCAACACCCTTCAACTTCACTGTTAAGTGCCGACAACAAAAGCAAGGAGAGATTAATTCTTTCATAGAGCATCAAGCTTTTCCTCTCGCCTAAGGTAACAACGCAGCCGCAAAAATAAAAATAAAAACAGCAGAAGCCCGTAAAACACTGTGTATCGGTGTCCCAAAAAGGGAACACAAACGCAGCACAGGGACAAGGGGAGGGGGGGACTAAAAAAAAACATCAGTTACCAAATTTTGTTCGCAAGCTTCCGTTACGGGGTCGTGACCATGCCCGTTTTAGAATTTATTTCATTATTAACTTATATTTTGTTTTACTTATATTTTGTTTTCTTTAATCTGCGGGAGAGAGACACGCTGCTAATTGTAAGTCTGAGAGAGAGAGAGAGTATAACATGTGAATGAGCTAAGATGTATGTGTGTGTGTAGAGTGTGTCCCGGGGCTACGGATGTGTATGGGACAGGAGAGTGAAAAGGAAGAGAGAGGGCAAAAGCTGTTTGTCAACTTAATACATGTTGGGAGTAAAAGGAGTGAGTGAGTGGCATCACGCAATGTGCACGGTCGTTGGGAAAAGAGCGCTTCCAGGATTCTACCGGGCGTCTGAGAATTTAAAAAAAATTATCATTAACCCTTTGAGGCGACCCTTTGAACCCTTTAACCCTTTCATAATAGTTTCTGTTGATATTAATTTTATTACCATTAATTATTACAAATTAGAGAGAAAAATAAATATTTACTTAATTTTGCAATTAGGTAAATAATTTTGTAATTTACAATTTTTTTGTAAATGGTGGGGTGTAGAGAAGGGCAGTAACTAATCCCGATGAATTTGGTAAATTCGGGGAATTCTATATGAATGTCATCAGTGGATCCTAGGAAGTCACCCCCCCCCCCTCCACACACACACACACACCTTCTTGAACACACTCAAACATAAAAGTATTCGCAAGAAAATTTCATGCATCCAGCATTAGGTATTGTCGTGAAACATAAAACGAATATGCAGAATTGGGAAAAAGAAACTAGCCAAAGTTTGCTGCTAAAAGAACCATTCTCATTTTTTCACCTTTCTCAAAAGAAACATCGCATAGTACACCCTCCAAAAAAAGTATTCGAGCAAGAGAGAAATTTCCTACGTTGGTTTCGTATATTAAAAATTATTTATTATAGAATATGAATTAGGCTATGCAGGTGCGTAGCCAGGAAATTTTTTCGGGGAGGGGATATGAGCCTGGAAATTTTTTCGAGGGGTATATGAACTTACATATGCATAAATAGACGGAATTTCATCACTAATCCAAAAATTTCGGGGGGGGATATATCCCGATATCCCCCCCTCTGGCTACGCCCCTGAGGTTATGTATAAATATGACTTTCCATATTTCTATCAAGCTGTGCGTTTTTCAAAAACTCAATTATTATTCATAAATTTAAAATAGGAAATTTTTCTCTTGCTCGAATACTTTTTTTGGAGGGTGTACATAAGACTATAAATTCCATGACAATGGATTCATATTGGCGTACGGTCAGAAATCAGAAGGATAAACAGATAGACAAACAGAAATCGTAAACACTTTTTAGCTTCGTCAGAAGGTGCTGAAACACAGCTAACAGCAAAGAAATCCAAATCAGATCTTAGATCACAATCACTCTTTGGCACGGGTAGTTATCCAAGAACTACTTGGATGCCATGGCAACAACCATTCCCTCTACAAAAAAGTGTAAATAAATAAATAAAAAGTCTGAAAATGAAGAAAGAGAGCATCGGGATGATCAGTTCAGAATCGTCCGTGCAATAGTTCGCAGATTGGAGATTTGACAAACAGGCAAACTCAACCACTACCTATATTTATAGAACTGTATAATGTTTAGAAACAGGCGTCTTTTTTTTTTTAGCTCTTCCTCTCAAACCAAATGAAGAAATCATTTAAAGTTCCCTGAATTGTTTTTTAACAGGTGTTAAAATTTCTGTCGCAAACTGTTTACTGACGAATTTGTATTTATGCGCCTGAGAATTTTGTAAAAATAACTAAAAGCGAATTTTGTGCGTTCTAAAAAAGCTCCTGAATCGAATAATTGTTTAAATTTAGTTTTTGAGTTACTATTTAAAGCAATTAGGATTACTCAACAAATTTTAAAAGAACAAAAATTCATGCAATTCGTATTTTATCCAAAAACTATTACCATAATTCCCTTTTTCATTTCAATAAAATTTTTTTGAGTGAAGGATTAATCGATTTGTAGACAGTTCTATAACAATGATTTCACAAGAGGGAAAAGTTATATTTTCAATACCTTTTTCACATAAAAAATTTAACAATTATCTACCAAAGAAGAGTTATTATCGACTACTATATCTATTAAAGTTTAACTTTAGCAGTTTTATAAAATATGACATAGTTATACAATTTTTTGCAACATAGCCGGTGGTAAAATTTCAATATTTGATTTTGCACGACTTTTGAATCATATTTACGATCCTGATAATAGTTAAAAAGAAAAAATAACTATCTGAAATTTAATCGTTTTCCTTAAAATACAGCACACACACAAAAAGGAAGTAGGTTTAATTCTATTGAGGACAGTGTATACAGTAAGGACTGATGCTTTATATTTCTAAAAATGGCATAATGTTACTTGGGTTCAAACTTTTTTGTAAGATCCAACTATTATTATATCCCTAAATAAAATGATATTTTTACCCAATCAAGCAGATTACAGTAAATTGAATATGAATTTCGAAGATGAAATAATTATTATGAACGTTTTTAAGATGAGTATATTGTATGAAAACTATTTGCAATTAAAACTTTTAGAATTAAGGAAGAGCAGTTATGTATCGTTCCCTATAACTCCATTTCAAGTTTGACGTTTCATTTTGTTGTTGTTGTTTTCGGAAGTGGGGCATTGTTCCTTTGGGCATGGGGTAAAAATAAACAGATGCGATAAAAAAGTAGAATTTTACCGTTTTTATCTCTAATGAGTAAGAACAAAAATTTACGTCTATAAGAGGGTACTTTATAAATTGTTTGCATATTTTTCAGTCTTTCCATCTCAAAATAGCTCAGATGATGGATCAGATTAAGAGCTCGCCAAATAATCGGGAGATTTCTCCTGGCTTTGTCTGCCACATCCTCGTTAGATACGATTACGAGATAAAACTATAAGAGATATCAGAATGAGTGAAAAGTAAGACACGAAGCTTAAGGTATTTATAAAGACTGCATCCTTTTTTTAGAAATTCCTCATTGCGCTTTTGAATTGAAATAGTACAGAAGTAAACACAGTAGCTCAAATCATCATGCTTGTTCACCCAAGAAATGTTATTTTAAATTTTTGTTATGTCAAACAAATATATACCATATCACAGTTTTCTATGGGGTTTAACCTTTCTGGAACTGAAGTTTAACCTGCTTGGTCCCAATCACTGCAAATACGAAAAGATGGAGTTTCCCCTCCTAGCCCAGCATTTTTTTCCTCCCGTATCGATCTTAGAATGCATGATGTGGACAGATACATAGTTTTCTAAATTGTTTAAAAGTTAATGGGGTATTTGAGCACTTTGTTTCAAAAGAAAAAAAAAAAAAGAAAAGAAAGAAAGAAAGATTTCTCTTCTCGAGCCTTCTATTTGGAAAATATATTCTATGTTGGTATTTACACCCACTTTATCATGGATTGAAATGACAGCTAAAATAGTAGTATATGAGAAATAACTACCTCATGCACAAGTAAGCAGAGAACTTAAAAATAAAACCAAGTAAGGTAATTGACGAAAATTCAACAATTTTCATATTAGAGCATAAAAAGGCTGCTTTATGCATTTTTTCCCCTACAGAAATTGTAAATAACTATTTATGTTTTGCAATTAAGTTTTTTAATCACACATTAATCATTTAATTATGGTGCAAATTTATAATTAAAAAATAACCTCATATGAGTTGAAATGTTATTAATTACTCTTTCATCTCCACCAACTGAGTACCACTCCTTCGCAAACAAAGGAGGGGATATTTTCCAGTGTAAGTAATAATAGTTTATTCGAGCTATGCGAGTTAAATTGCTTCGTTTACGCTGCATTATGTCCGATGCAGTACACAATATTTGCTAGTATCAAATGCAATTTTAGAAAATACTAGGCAAAAGGTATGTCAGTTTTGTACAATCATTTGTTCCAAATGACCCAACCAAAATGGTAAAAAAGTGGTAAAGATTTTTAAAAAAATCAAATTAATATAATTTTTTTTCTATAGCTTTGGACTGCAAACAGAACTTTCTAATGCTAAATTACTTTACAATTTACTCATTCAGTCTTGAATTCCATCTTTTGAGTACAAATGCTAACTTTGAGCTGATACATTAAAACGAGTGAGAGAATCGCACAATTTTGAAATGCTAGTTAGTCGTAAATGGTCTGCAAGTGATTGGTCCAAGTTCGTTAGTTTCAGTAATTTACCTTAAAGCGGAATCTAAAGAACTGAAATTTTTGTTTTGCACGAGACATTATTTATTTCGTCTTACTTTAGTGGCTGAAGCAAGAATATATCTTTTAACTCTTGATGTAATCGAATTTATTATTTAGTTAGAATCGTAGCTTCTACCTAAAAGTTAGCCTCTTCATCTTTTGAGAGTCTTCTTCAATGATCACACCAAAATGTTCTTAATAAGTACATTCAGGCGATTAAGATGGGTTGGATTATTCAGTGTCTTTTTAATTATTTTTTCTCCTTCTTTTTTGCGCCACTAATATAAAAACCAAACAGACAATCTCAGCGAAAATTGTATAGGAAGAAAAATAAATTTTAAAAGCCTTGATTCTTTAAGAAATTAATAATGGCATTATTTACACTCGTTCAATTTACTATCATGAATTAGGTGAAAATGGTTAAACCAGATTGCCTACCATAAAGATTCGAATCAGAGACAATTTTTTTGGCTGAAATTTTTTTCTAATGTTGCGTCAACTTGTTAGTTGTGAACGCTTTCCTATTTGTCCCAAAGGTACTTTAGTTTTTACTTCAAACTGAGCCCAAATCAGACACGATTCCAAGCAGCTTAATTTGAGATATTTCGCAAAACTTTAAAAGCCACCTGGTGAAAAAGAACGTACAATACCAGTATAGTATTTTTCATCCCAGTTCGGATATCAAAAATTGAAGCACAAATGTTCGAAATTCCTCTTTATTGAAGTGGCACACCTGCATTGTCGTCTACAGAAATTGCTCTTTTCTTATATCCGTTAAGAGAAGTGTGTGTGTGTGTATGTGTGCATCCAGGTTGCGAAAAGAAGGGAAAAAAAAAAACAGAAAAGAAACTCTTGATGTACTGCCAACAAAACGTCGGCTTGAGCCATATATCTCAGACTAGGTTTGGAGTAAAACAAAGATTTTTAGAAGGGCACGTGTCTTTTCTTTTTTGCAATGTCGCGAAGCGATCAGATTGTTTACTTTGCCGTTAAATCCCTGTCTGGTGCAGAGAAGTGACACTTTGGCGGTCTTCGAAAAGCATTCATAACTGCTTTGCGGAATGAGTAGTTTGCAAGAACAGTACCAGTCGCCTTGGCTGTTCATTGATTTTTATTAGGGCACCGAGTCGTTAAAGCACAAGCTGTAAACAGTGAGCTAAAGCTGTTTTCAGTTTTAGTGATGCTATTTAAACGTGAATTTAAACGAAGTAAGTCACATAGAAGGGAAGTTGAATAGTTCTCTGGCAAGTTGCGGGTACATAGTGACAAACTGCGCATTCATCTGAGAATAATTACCTGAAAACACTACTCTCACCTTTGAATTATTCATAGCTTTGGACAGCGTATTCAGAAACAAAATCAGTTTTTGTTTGCTTAATAGAGCATAATACATCTTCAAGCTTGCGAGCTTGATCTCTGTGATTCACCTATAAACTTTCGTGAAATGAAAGGTGATTTTTCGTTTACGTTAGAGGACCTTTTTTTGTTTAGTGATTAATTTCTTTCTAAAATCCAAAAGGTTGTTAAAGATAAGATTATATTCACAGATATCTTCATGCTTTGATTTCAGATAAATGCTAAAAACAACTTTTAACTTCAGGAAAATTTTCTATATGCACAAAAAATGTATTTTAATTGTTTAAAAAAATGTCTTTTTTTTTTTTTTTGCCAAAGCCAAATAGTATATTCATTCGCAAAATCACTATTATATATAATAGTTAAACTTTGTTCACAAATTATTTTATGCTATTCTATATATAAACGCATAATTCAACACAATAACTAAAATCTTACGAACATTTCGGGCTGCAGGTCGAAAAACTAATGCCTCTCATGTTAATATTTATATATTTCAAATAATAGATAACATAATAAGGCCACATTACGAAATAGTTTTCAATTTATTTTGTAAATCATGAAAGATACATTTGATTGAATTTACACAAAAAAAACCCCTACTAGATATTGGGAGAAACTTTGGTGGTTCAGAAAGTAAAAGAATAAGAATGAAACCCTGGAAGAAAAAGAAAAAAAGAAATTTTCTAGTTTACAAATTACTACTTGCTGTAATACTTAAGATGATAATAAATAACTCTTATAGAATTGCTATAAAATAATTGATTGATCAATACTTAATTTCTGCGCCGATTTAAGTACCTTGCCATCCAATTGGAAGATTGGAAGACACTAAATCGATGAAGATTGGTATTTGCATGTAAAAATTCCAAAAATTTATTGCAAAAGCAAATGCTAGTAGTTTCAAACGCATAAAATACTGCTCTGGTTTAAGCTCACAAATAATGGCAGAGATTTTATATAAGAATTCTAACAAGAAAAAAAAATTATTCTAATGCAATGCAATGTATTTCACAGAAGAATATATTTGAGATTACACTGTAGAGTCTTCGCATTTGGCCCTTAAAAATACCTCACAGAAAACCCTAAGTGGAAAGAGACATCTTTAAAAGCTACTTTCCTTAACCAACAACCGTGGGAACATGAAAAAAAAATATTAAAGTAGAAAATAAGTATAAAATAAAGGGGTGGGGGGAGTCCCCCCCCCTGTCATTTTCTCTGTAACCAAAAAGGCCACAGACCACCATACCGTGCCATTACTCGCTTCGGACAATACGCGCATGTGACTCTATTTTAGATTTACGTCTCTCGGGGAGATTCTGAGTCAAAAAAGAATCAAATAAATAAAACGCTGGAGGAGCACTTAAGTACAATTTGGGAGCCTTTTTCTTCCCTCTCTGTCTCTCTTCCATCCCACCCCACTTGGCCTGTGTGTACCTGTCGTGGCAGTCTAGTAGCAGCAGCATCATTGGCAAGGAATGATCCTTGAACCGTCCAAGCGTGGCAGTGCGAGATTGCCATGTTGTGGAATCTCTGGATTAGGAGTGAGAGCTAATAGTCCATAATTCGACCCGGAGCCTCAAAAGCGCGCATTAGCATACGGTGTCATGTATGAAAAAGAACCCGGGAGTGAGTGTCCATAAAAACCGCTTGTTTGTCTTGAAATCTGAGACGGCGGGAGATTATCCCTTTGCCCTCCCGGGTTATTGGGAAGATGCATTGTTTAGAGTTCGGTCGGCTGGTACGTGTATGACAAGTGGGGCGTTTTTAGTAGTGGTGGTGGATTAGGAAAAGTTCGAGAAAAGGAAGGGGGGGTGATCGCGTGCCACAGATCTAGAGACCCTTTTTTGACGCAGCTGGCTGTGAACGGTCTCTAGATCTGTGGCACGCGATGAACGTTTCGATCGTCCGCCATCTTGCTGGTAGTTAAGTCGAGCGATGGTAACGGCTGCCCTTTTTTTCAGCATTGGGCAATCTATCCAGCTGTTCTTCCATTTTTCAGCAGATGTTAGTGCTGTTAAAAATAATCGTGACATTTTTTTTTTACGGGAAATGACGTGCTAAAAAGTAAAGGATTCTTGTGGAGCTATGTGACCCGCAACTATTTTTATAGAAATCAAATCTATTCTTCGTGACTGGCAACAGTCAAAACGTCAGAGTTTGGTGTTCCCAGAGCGGGAACACTGCGCGTTAAAGGGTTAAAAGAGATGAGTTGTTCGTGTTTTTTTTTTTTTTTCCCTATTCATTTTTAATCTTGCATTCATGTTTAACCTGTCTATTCTCATCATGGAAAAGACGCAGCGAAGAAGACTCCCCTTATGCGCCCAGAATTATTTACCAGAAAAGGGTGTTTGAATGCTCTATTGGGGCCCATTGTTGCTCCCTAAAGACCCAAACTGGGAAGGGATGCATCTGGAGGAGACTTCACCTCGCGTTTTCAATGAGGGAATTGTTTAGTCCTAAATTGGGTTTAATTGGGGGCTGAATTTTCTCACTTCTTCTCTTCAAATGATATGTCTGATACATTTTTTTTTTTAAAATTGAAATTCTGTGCAATATTTAAAATTATTCTGGTTGACAGAAAGTTCAGAAATCTCTCTCATAAACTCTTCCCATCATAACAGAATTTTGGCAGAACATGTTTCCTGAATATTGTTCATTTCCCTTTGCATTCCGCTACAAAATGATAGATATACTGTTAAATGCATTGCAAACATTTAATATATGTAAATAATTTCCATTCTGATAGATTCGGTAACATAAAACACTCTGCGAACAAGTACTTCAAAAAAATTGTCGATTACTTTCGCTCGAGTGTTTTATAAAACGCAACGTGCGTTCTAAAAATTCAATTTAGAAATATTTTCATTTGCTAAAATAATGCCAGTCAAAATAACTGGATCATACAAATTCACTTACATGAATTTTTCGAGCATACAATTACCAGTGTTTATATTTATAATACGTTTCTTTCATCTCAGTGGTAATTTCACTTCATTCTATTTTTTTTTTTTTTTTGGCATTTTTTATTAATTGCAGTGCATGTTTAGTGATAATATTATAAAAATCAACTCAAAATAATTTGTAAGTGTAATTTAAGCCAATAACTAACAGTTGAATTGCCGTAAGGTAATGATGAAATGCTGTGATACAGAATAATTATCGAGTTTAAAGGTCGGGCAGAATGCATCATTATTCCATTGCCTTGGATTGTAATTAGAGATTAAATAGAAGTAACTGTAATTTTAAGACATAATTAATTATTACATACGGTGGAAGGTTAGTTGAAATAATAGAATAATGATTTATCGACTACTAAAGCATAGAAAGACGGATACATTCAGAGATAAAAATCATTTTTAAAAATAATAAAAGTAGCTTCTGGAGAAAATGCAGATTAATGATTATAATTTCGAACATTTCCATCACTTTACGAGCTCCATGAGAACAAATTTGAAAATGCATCTTAACATAAGAAGAAAAAGCAGCGTCCTTACGTATGTAAAATAAGTTTAGCATTGAACGAGAGACTAGAGCTAATTTTGATTAACTATCAACAGTGGAGATAGTATTGGTGACAGAGAAAAATCGACCGGAAATTTTGAAAGATTAAATGATGTTTTTAATATTGGTGATATTGTAGAGCTTTTCATGCTGCATGCTTAGATTTGGTTTAATAAAAAAAATAAGTATATTTCTCATATCTCTTAACGTTAGGTCATTGTTATATTGAAAACTCATATCTTGTGAAAAGATAACAATAGAAAGTTTTTTAGTCGATTTCTTTGTAAACTTTACTATCTCCGTATTAGTACGTTTATAAAAAGTTGTAAGGTCATTTTAAATTTATTAAAGCTTATTATCACACAAAAAATGAAGTAGAAGCACAAGGCTACGAGTTATTGTTTAGTTTTGTGTCAACAAAAACGCGAAAGATTTTTTTGCTATGTTAATTTTCATTCATTTCAGAAGATATAATTTACAAAAATCTCTAGCACCTTCATGAAGTATATTCAAACATCTGTTATTTCAGACCTTTAAATCTTTATGTAAATTAGAAGGGGGCTGGGCACAAACATTATTTTTAGATGTTTAAATGCATATAAAATTCAAAGAACTTGTTAGGAATAAATTAAAAGATTGAGACTGGATTTGGTCACTTATTATGACCAAATTTAAGATAAACTGCACCCTGAATTTTGTGTTTTTTCCAAACAATTGGGGTGCCATAATTCTAACACATTTAAAGACATTTCAACGCACTTCAAACATTCAAACTGCATAAAGTTTAATATTAAAACTATTCCAAAGCTCAATTTAAAAATATATTTTATTATAACTTCTAACAAACAAGGTTGTCAGTTTGCTTCAAATAAACTAAGAAAATATATCTGGGTTTTACTCATAAGAAATGTATTTTTACATACGTGTCAAAACACTAAACTAAAAGAATCGCTTTTCTTTATAACTAATGAAAAAGTAAAGATCTATCCAATTTTCAATGAACTTCATGTTAAAAATCTACACTTTTCTAGGAATAAAACCCCACAACTCTCAAATAATTGCGAATTCATTAGGGCCATAGCTAAGCGTAACGCCTGGAATCCTGCCAGTAGATTCTTGCTCGATCCTCCAGCTCTTTGGCAGCAATCATAATCACTGGCGTGAGATACGAACAGGGGAAAAAAAAGTTTTTGTCATTCATTTGACAATTGTCGTTGATGCATGGGTTGCAAAAATGGATTATTTTATTTGATCAGACAATAATAAGCGACAGCGATTTTATAAATTCATAATTGAGTAGATGTGTTTTATCGCTTTCAGGAACTATATCCCGTATTTTACGGTTATGTTTTCTGATTGAGTAAAATGTCTTTATGCAGATTATTTTTACATTAAATTTAGCTTGTAAAGGCTGTCTTCGATGTAACGTAAGTCTGTTTCCATTTTTGATCAACAAAATATGAGGTGGACTGAAGAATTCGGGGTTTGATGATATAGAATGATGTATGTTTTACAGTTTATTAAAAGAAACGTGAACGCGATTTTAAATTATTGAACACAGAGGAGAATGATACTATAATATCTGGTTGCAAATAACGTAAAACGATTCTAAGGGCAAAAAGCAAAGGTTAATTGATAAAAATTCATTTAGTTTCATGTCTCGTAAAAAAGGAACAAATTATTTTTATTAAAATACACTGTTAATAAAAATAGTTAATATTTCACCATAATATGGTGTTGAATTAACTGCAACCCTTCTATGGACAAACGTTGAACCATGATTTCGTGCTCCATGGTGAAACGTTTCTCCATAGAAAAGATGCAGCTAATTTAGCTCCATTATAAGGTAAAACGTTGAACTACTTCCATTAACGGTGTAAAGCAATATTTATTGTAATATTTATTTTTGTTCAACCGAAATATTATTTGACTTCTTCACTGAATATTTTCATTTCGTTTTGATCCAATGTAAAGTTTATGTTAGTCGAGTATCAGTTAAGAAATTCTTTACAACAAAATTTTTATGTATACGTTCTTACTATGTAAAGCAAATTGTTGTTTGATAATGTAAAACCATTTTTTTCTAGAACTTCATACATTTTTAATGAAATTTTTTTTTCAAACCCTTAAAAAAATCGCAATTTCTTTTCTACTTGTTATAAATATATGATTTTCAGAAATAGTGTTTTTGCTTTCTTTTATCAGTTGTGTTATTATAAGAGTCTGGAAACCCATAATCAAAACCTACAACTTGTGATTTAAAAAAAAAGAGGTTTTCGAAAATTACACACCAGACTACTAAGAATTAATTGAAAACTGAAGCCGAAGATCCAGTTGCAATTTTTTAAGCTGTAGATGAAATCAATTTTTAAAGACGAATCGGAAGCTTATTTTGGATCGCGTGCATCAAGCAAACCGAAATTGATATTCGTTATTAAGGATTACAAAATAATGTTCTGTATTGAAAATAGTGAATGGTGTGTATCATAGTTTTTCTACAGGAGCACTCAAAATAATTCCAATATATTTCGGTCTATGGTAATGTAGAGACGTTTGGGAATTTCAACTACAGTGCAATGAATATAAACTTTCATAACAGCTTATCATTTATCTAAAATATCGAAATAACATTTAAAGTTCATTATAGGGCCACGCAAATTACATTAGTTTTGATATACAGCTGTTTTGAGGTTATTCACAAAATCGCGAAGTTTGACGACAGCATCTCTAAATTTGGCGGGGGAGGAGAGAATGTTTTATAATCAAATGGCGTAAGTTGTTTTTTCTTCTTCTTTTTTTAAAATCAGTGCTAGAACATTTGTCCATATTATTTTGTGTATGTTAGTGTAAGAGGTAGTTTAGTATAGACAGCTTTGATTTTATAATCAGGACAAATCACCACATTCGTATATAGAAGGAAAGAATATTTTTGTAATTCGACGGTTTTTATAATCTTAAAACTCTAAACAGAAATTATGCATATATGTGTGCGTATGCATATACAATATGTAAGTAAAAGAACATCCTTTTAACTGATCATTTGCACCATTATAGTCTTTACAATGATGCAAGCGAAATCTCGAATCTGGCTTTACGATTAAAAATGGAAACGGATGATTCATATTTTTACTGCGCCGCACAGCCAGCTGTGTCAAAAAAAATGGTCTTGAGCTCTGTGGCACGCACTGGGTGATTCGATCCATCGCCATCTTGCTGGTAGTAAAATCGTGCGATGGCATTCGACATTGGGAATGGGGTTGCGCTTCAAAGGGAGGTGTCTTGTTGTGAAAACTGCGGATCAGTGAAAACAGAATTTCAAGTCTCAAGGGTTAGAAGAAAGGAGGGAGAGAAAATTTTGGAACATTGGCGATTTCCTCAAAACTTTTACGGTATAAGCGGCTTCCCTTCTGTATGGGATCGAGCCTCCTGCTAGAGAAAGGTAGGCAAAAAAGAAGAATCCTCTCGAGGTCTTTAAATATATTAGAAATGGATACCTGCCGGCAGAAATTGGAGTCCGTCCCATCTTTTTGTTGGGATGACTTGGCACGGGTTCCCCGCTAAAGCGGCTAAATCCGTCAGAACCCGGCCTGCTCACACTCTCTCGCATCGGCTATATCTGTAGGCAACATACACAATTTTTTTGCCTCTCTCTTCTCTACGCATCCCCTTCTTCACCCTTCCCCGCCGCTGCTTCACCGGATTCCCCCCGGGGCCATGCAAGCCTTATCCAGAGTCTGCAGTTTCTTCTTATTCTCGCACGTACACTACTCTCGAACACACATTTCACACCAAATCGTACCAACACATAACTCGAAAAATAAAATAAAATAAATCAATCAAGAGCGATCATTTGTGCTGAATGTACCTTATAAAACACTTTCCGATACAATCTCATTTCATGGGGGAGATGGGGAAAGCTCGAAACCAATCAGCCGAAGTTATAAAATTGCAGGACATGTCGATCCTCTCTTAACCATTTAACGCGCACTGTTTCCGCTCTGGGAACACCAAACTCTGTCGTTTTGACTGTTGCCAGTCACGAAGAATAGATGTGATTTCTATAAAAATAGTTGCGGGTGATATAGCTCCACGAGAATCCTTTACTTTTCAGCACGTCCTTTCCCGTAAAAAAATGGTCACGATTATTTTTAACAGAACTGACATCTGCTGAAAAATGGAAGAATGCGAGAACAGCTGGATTAGATTGCCCAATGCTGAAAAACGGGCAGCCGTTGCCATCGCTCGACTTAACTACCAGCAAGATGGCGGTTTGGTTTCGTAAATCTTGAAAAATAAATAAATAAGTAAAATAAATAAAGCACTAAGTAAAGGATTTATCAATGGACTGGACGTTTTTAAGATACTAAATAACTGACAGTCATTGAAGAAATTTTTATAAATTTCAACCTGCATTAAAAAATTTACCCATTAAATCCTATTTCGTATAAGACATGGGACTAACTGTTTTAGTGTATTTGTACTTCAGAGTAGTTTTTTAAGATTTATTGTCTGACAAAAACTCTCCTAAAAAGCACTAAATTTTGATTTTCCTGTTAAAATAATTTAATAAATCGGTGTATGTTTGCATATATAGATATCTAATAGTGTGAATAGCAACATTAGAAATCTAATATCTATAGCTGGCTTCATTGCACAGACTATTAATACTAAATGTAACGATGTTTCATTACATTAGTTAATCATCTTATGTGATGATGATAATCTTGATGTTTAATGCTCATCAACGTCAAGATGGTGGGTACTAAGCTTCAACAGACATTAACAGTTGATGGTACTGAAATGTTTTATTTTTCGTAATTATTTTAGTCATTAGTTTTGGGAAACTAATATTGACTGCAACGTTAATGATAAATTATTACATTAAATACTTCCATCACTATGCGAGCCGTTATCATTTTCAGATTTTTGTTTTTGTGCCAAATGGATGACATGTGCATGTGTGCATATTCTTGTAGAAGAAGACCTTGGCCTACCTCGGGCTGTCTGGTTCGTTGAAAAAGAAGATTTTGGTGATTTCATTATTGCAGCACATCAGTACAAAAAATCTAGAACATAATTGATCTACCTTCTTTAGGTTTATTGGGTTGCTTCTAAGTAATGTATCTGATCTCAAGTCTTTTGTGTTAAGCAATAATTATATTTTCATTATATTATGGATCAGATTTTGTGGAAAAAATATATCTTCACTTCCAGAGAATAAAGAAGATTTTTTTCCTTCTTCCTAATAAAACACAAGTTACTTTAAAAGCGGTACACTCGGCTGTTAAGGCTGAATGTATCGTAAATATTTTATTCATAGTAATATTTATTCATCTACGTAATGCCATACGCCATGTGCAGTAATGTTTAAGTTTTTCATTTTTTTCTAAATCAATAATAATTTTGCTCAAAAGACAACGTAATGAAAATCAGGTGAGTTCTAAACATTTTGAAGCATTTGAATCCGAAGGTGAAACACACCTTATCTGCTAATACTTTTGAAACAGCATCGCGCATGATAGACTAAAGCATGTTAGCCAACTCTTCTTCCAGGAGTCATAGAGGCTATTTTATAGAATAAAGTATCTTGATTTTCCTGATGCATCTATCCCTAACTCTCCCCAAACAGTTGGAGCAGAAGGACAAGGGAGAGATGGACCTGCATGTTCATCACCATACTGAAATAGAAAACGAAAATAGTCCCCAAAAAGTTGGGAAGACGATGATGAGTAAGGCTTGCGACAATCCTAACATACCTAAACGTATAAATTACGAAAATCCGAACAAAGAATCAACAGTTCATCTGAATCGGAAGTTGGCTATTGTGTTCGATGATTTAACCCTTTGAAACGCAACCCTTCCCAATGCAGAAAAAAGAGCAGCCGTTCAGAGTAGAACACTTACAATTCAGATCTAGAGACGGCTGCAGCTGGCTGTGTGGCACAGCCAGCTGCATAAAAAAAGGGTCTCTATATCTGTGGCACGCGATGAACGTTTCGATCGTCATCCATCTTGCTGGTAGTTAAGTCAAGCGATGGCAACAGCTGCCCTTTTTTCAGCATTAGGCGATCTGTCCAGCTGTTCTCGCATTCTTTCATTTTTCAGCAGATGTCAGTGCTGTTAAAAATAATCGTGACCATTTTTTTATGGGAAATGACGTGCTAAAAAGTAAAAGATTCTCGTGGAGCTATGTCACCCGCAACTATTTTAATAGAAATCAAATCTATTCTTCGTGACTGGCAACAGTCAAAACGTCACAGTTTGGTGTTCGCAAAGCGGGAACACTGCGCGTTAAAGGGTTTAAAAAAAGTTAGTGGTTCTACCCAGTTTGTTGAGGTAATGGTGGTGTAGCTGGTTAGTAGAATCCTTCCTTTGAAAGCAATATTTAAAGCCTTATAAACTTAATCGATAGGCTACTTTCAAAGGTAATATTGTGTTCGATGACAGCGACGCTTATTTTGATGATTGGAATAAAAGTAAAATGGCTGGATGTGCTGAGGATTACAATACAGCTACAGTCAAAGAAAACTAGATATGATGTCCTGCATCTTCCGTTGGTTGCAGGAGAACTGCATCACAAAAGACAGTAAATGTGACGCATGGACGGAAAAAGCTCCAAACTAACAAAATTAAATAATAAAGCTGGAAAACTATGAATATAACACGAAATTTTGTAAATAATGTTGTTTTATGTGGGATAACGTCTATAAACAATTCTTATTTGTTGTTAATCATCTCATTTTTGTTCGGTAGGTCCATCTAACCCATAATGCTAAGAGACAGATGAACTCTTTGTATATTTTTTGTTTATTAATAAAACCTTTATTTATAAACGCCTTCCGCATTAATATTGATATGTATTATTAGCGTATGTATTCAGAATACGATGGTACAATTTTTTCATCAATATTTTGTTAATAATGAAAGTATAGCGATTCAGAATAAAGCATCCAATCGCTATCGTATTTACCCTATATATGCTTAAAAGGTTTAGGAAACCAATAAATATTAAAATATTGATTAAGAAAATTGAATTCAGTATACAAGAATTATTTTTTATTGTTATCAGAGTAGAACACTTACAATTTTTACTGTAAGGAGTACTGGTAGTGGAGTGTCATTCGATTGATTTCTATAATTGATTACTACTATTTGAATAAAATCAATAATCCATTGATTGAATAGTGAATATTCGCGAATTTCATTATTCGAATAATATTCGTGGTTCCAATAATTCGAATAATATTCGAATTTTTTACTATTCGAATACTATTCGCGATTTTGCAATTTGAATATTCGCACAGTAATTGCGATTTCACCATTCAAATTATATTCGAAATTTCGAATGCCATCTGCTATTCGAATGCTATGTGCTGAGCGCTCGAATAGATTTTCCAAAATCAGTTATCTTGAACGCATTTAATAATCGATTCATTTGAATCGAAAAATTCATGCCCATTAAGTATTGGAAGCCAAACGTAAACGGGGAAATATCGAGTTATTTTTCCAAGCATAACTCCGTACATATTTAAACTTATCATTTGACTTATTTTGGGGAATACCCAATCGAACGCGCTTCCATTCCGACTCATGAACTTGTAAGTCAGCGACTCAATTGCAGAAACGTGATGTTTTTTGGTCGAATTTTCCTCTTTTTTTCCCTAACAAGCGATTTCCTGTCATTTCAGGGATTCATTACATTACTCATTTCGCAAATAATTGTTCTTTGCCTCTGAACTGTCATGTGCAAACGTGGTTTGTTTTGTTTTGTTTTCCAAATGACAAAACCAGATAGGGCGCTTCTGATATCTGTCAAGATCGGGGTTAAGCAGCCATACATCAGGTTGGAGAAAAGAAGTTCAGAAATGCAAATTTCACCTCACGGTAAGAGGCGGCTTGTTTCTAGTGAAGTGGCGTCGTTCAGTATCCCACTATCAGAAGCATTCCCTCCAAATTGTTAATCCATGTTTGATAAATAATGGATATTGAGAAACCATTTGCGATATCCGTCATTTTTCGCTTCTTAAATGACTACTGTGTAAGCTTATAGTTTGTCATGTCGATGTTTAGAAGTTTCTCACAGTATAACCAAAAGAATTGGGACACTTTTTATTTTTATTTTAGACATACTAATTAATAATGCAATTTTAGTTAGTGAGGCAATTTTAGACATACGTTTCGATTTCTAAAGAAATAGAGGACGGATTTTTCTGCAACTTCAGACATTTAACCCTTTCAAGCGCAGAAATTTTCGCAAATGGGCATTTTTATCATGAATTCTGGATAGTTAAACCAAAACTGAAATTTATGAGAAAATCCTGAGCATACAACTCCGCTCAGGGAATAATTCTGAATCTATTATATGGAGATCTGTATGTCATGATTTCCTAACGTTGTGTGCATGTGTGTCAAAGAATTGTTTGTATGAGTTGCTCTAAAGAGAGAATTTAGAATTATAAAATCCCAAAGTTGATATTTTTTGCTCGTGCGCAGCTGAAAGCTTTTACTTCACAGACTAAAACTCCTTAAATACTTTTTTTTTGTTTGTTTGTTTGTTTGTATCTTTTTCAGAATTCAGGAAAGTTCCTCAGCTGTTTTGTACATTTTTTAAAATTTAGTTGAATAATTTCGTTGAATTTTCCTTTTTTAAGTGTATATATATATATATATATATACATTCACTTCGTTATCATTACCCTAATTGCACTTCTGATATATCATAAATTTCAAAATGTAAATTCAAACACGTTCTCTACATGTCCTAGAAGTTACAGAAGTGTTTACTATTTCTTTATCAATTGAAAAAAAAAGTCTCTGAAAACGCAACATTTCCGACTTCTTTCAGCTGATATATTGAATCATACCATAAGCAAATTTTGCAATTCTAGCAAAAATTCGACAATCTCAAAAGTTTTGATTTTATGCGACTGCGCGAAATGCATAATATTGCTTAAAAAAAAGCTAGAAAATTAGATTTAATCTATTTTAAGTATTTGATTCACAGTAAATCAAAACGATCGTAGATCGTAGTCTTTATGCATTTTGTGACACCCAATAGTAAAAGGATAACATTTATTTGCGGGAAATTTTTAATCACAGATTATCTCGTTGTCTATTTTTACACCAACAAATCAATCATTCTTTGCCGTTAACACGTTCCTTTAATTTGTATCGACATTAAAACATGATCTTATTCATTATATTTACACGACTTCTTGTTTTAGAATCTTCTGCTAATGCAGATCAGGAACAATTGTTGCATCTTGCAGCAAAAATCTGCAAGACGATATTTGACTCGAACGATAAAAAAGGGTCTTGGAGAACACCCCTTTCAGAATGAATCACTATGTTTCGTATTCCAAGACCACCAACGCTTAGCAAACAAACAAACAGAAAAGATAGAACTATCAAACTAAGTCCTCGGCAAAGTCAGGCATCTAAATTTCTCACTGCCAATGATCGCTTGTGTACTTTGGCAGAAGATCTGCGTTCTCGGAGCAAGAATCTGTGTAAAACCCAAAGACTGTTACCAGCGTACGGCCTTCTAAAATGACCCTATTTTTGATTTATTTATTTCCTTTTTTTCTTGAAGCAATGGGGAAGACAAATCATGCCTAACACATTGATAGCGACACACGTCTTTTCACTCACGACTTAAATGTGTGCGGTAAATAGCTTCAATGGGTCTTCAGACCGACAGATGACTGCTTTAAACCTTCGCTTACTAGAAGTATTTATCAGAGCCGCTAAAAGTAAGGCTTTGTGAAGTAGTTTATACAAAATTATTCTGATGGCTTGAAGGATAGATGTTGTATACATCCGAATCCTCACGAATTCACATTCAATGAAATCACAAAATATGTTTACTTTATACCCTTTAGAATTTGGAAAATTTCAGAGTGAAGTATAGCATCTTTCTTTTAAATTACTTTCAGTAACTACTTGGGATAATAATAAACATGTAATGTCCATCTTTGGATCTTAGCACATACCACTGAATGTGAACTGTAAAAACATATGCAAATATAGTCAACTCCGGTTATAGTGAACCTCTGAGGACCATCAAATTTCGTCCATTATAGCCGAAGTTCACTAAAACCGAAGTATCCCCATGGTGAACAGAGATACTGCATGTGAATCGGGATGAATGGTTTGCGTTCACTATATCCGGAGTTGACTGTAGCTGGACAGTTGAACTAAATAAGATGCGAAAGCCTCTTGCTGCTGATATGTCCAACAGTGGAGGATATTGTTATAGAAAACAATGAAACTAAGATCGAAACCAATTTTGTACAAAGGATGTCTTATCAGGTCATGCATTTGCTTGCCTGACTATTCGATTAGCATAATCTAAAAATGAATTGTTATACTAGAGCTTTTAAATGCTGTCGCCGAAAGAAAGTGCCACGGGGTTCTGAATAGCAACTTTTTTTTAAGCACTAGAATGCCATTCCAAACATCGAAAATTTGTCAACAATTTCGAGAAATTGTATATTCCAATTTTCAAAACATATTCATGCATCATGGTTGCCAAATTTGGCGATTTTTGAGTTAAATCTAAGCAAAGGACAAACATGCAACTTATGGGAAAAGAAAAAATTGTAATCACAAAATTTCTCATTTGGTTTAGTTAAAATATCGTTTGCATTTGAAAAGAGATCGGGAACAAATTGCTTTAAATAAATGAACATGGATTGTGGTGTATTTTCCAACATAATGAAACAGTAAAGAGAAATAGGGAAAACGTATGGATTCTGATCCACTTTTAATATGCTATAGCACTATAGTGTCAATCTGGTATTCTGACGATTCTGTAGGGGGTCTGGTTGTCTTCTCAGATTCAAACTATGCTCTTGAGGTCACACGAAACGGTGAAACAAACATAACTCAAGGCATTAATTCTCTTCTCAGCCTAATTAATTAACTTAGTAAGCTCCAGTTCATCCCTGCCCACGTGGTCATCGAGGGAAATGAGTGCGCTGACATCCTCGCTAAGATGGCTCGGGATTTGGATCAGCTTCTTACCGTCACTTCGGAAGATGCGAATGCGGTCGCCAAACGTAGAATTTTTGATAAGCCTTTTAAAAGGCCTTCTATCCCAGATCTTAACTGCTAGAGAAATCTGTCATCTATAATAGCAAGACTCCGTACAGGTCATTTTAGAGGCATGAAAATGTATCTAGATTACAACTCAAGATACTACGCCTTCTGCAAAAATTGCCCAAAATACTCAATTAACACCAGACCCTATTTTCGAGTGCCAAGCCATTATTGCTTTTCTTTTCCAGCTTGGTGAGCCACCACAAGATATCCTTTATAGCTCCCGGGCTCCAGACCTGGCGGTCCTCATTTTCAAAGCTTTTCGCTCCATCTGGCTTTCACTTACTTATGGACACAACAATAACAACAACATAGTGACAATTTAAAATCTAAAAGCATTTCAATTTTTCTTTTATTTTTTATTTTTTGTATAAGTCTTTATTTAATTGCGGGATACATCTATGTCTAATATTTAGTGTACTGAGGAATTAAGGTTACCCACTTGCTGAACTATATAGGATCCCTTGCATTTCTGTAATCTTCTGCTAATAGGAATTCAGAAGAATTCATATTATCTACGCAAATAGTAACGCCTCCATTCTTTTCAAAGACCTTAAAATTTTATCAGTTAGTACTCGTTAAAATAAAAAGAAACACTTCTGTAAAATCCATTAACAGAAGAAGATTGTTTATTTATTAGCATAACCTTAAACAATTGAAAATAAAATTCTAAATATTGGGAGTATACACCGTGCACCGAAGGAAATTCAATAACAAACACATTTTCAACGAATTTTAAATAATTAAAATCTAAAATTAAACTGAGCTTTAGAAACACATTTCACAAAATAGTCTAGAGTGATTACTAGACTATTTTGCTATACTAAAATTACTACATTCAATTTAATGACAGTTTATAAAATTTAATAAAAATAATTTTATAAACTGTCATTAAATAGAATGTAGCACAGATTTTTCGGCTAAACGAATGGAACGATTAAAGGAATTTAAAAAGTCTTTATAGTTAACTTTGACAACTTTCTAACTTGAGGTTTGAAAAACATGTAAGTTTATTATTTATTTTGTAAAGTGTTTATTATTACAATTTTTATTATTACACGTTTGTTTGTATAATCAACTATTAAGTATAAATGTTTGATTAACAGTCTTTGCTGTTAAGTATGAGAATAAAAATCTGAAATTTTCGATAATTTTATTTCATGCAAAATGATTTTCTTTAATATAAAATAATGTAATCAGTGTCGTATATTCTTGATTTATGAATTTGCAGCACAGGGTAATGCTAGCTTAATTTCCTTTCTTGTATGATTTCGTAGAAAAGGTTTGAGATCAGTGCAGAACACGACAAGACAGCCAATTTGGCGATATTTTACTGGCACCATGTTCTGCTAACGATAAAAAGTCAAGTCATCGATGTAATTAAGTTATTATTTAATATTATTACTATTACTATTATTACTTAAAAGGAGAAGTTCCATTTTGCTTGGTAACCAACTTGGCGTTTTATCTCCCTTGGATTTAGCGGCTGTACTGTCGTGTTCTGCATTAGAGCCAAGTTCTGGCTTAATGCTGTTAAATAGAGTGTATATCAAGCATTTAGAAGATGATAAATGTAAAGGACTTTGTTAAATTTATTCTAATGCATTCCTATAACCTACATTCTGTTCTGAAAAACGGTATTAACCTATAAATTACATAGCAACCAAACCCAACAAATATTAAATTGCCAAGAATTCAGAAGAAGCGTGATACCGGCTGATACTCGAAACAGGAACTTCAATAATAATAATAAATATTGCATTAAGCAACTAAAGATAGCATCTTACACAGCGGTCGCAATATATGAAATTAGGAAAATTAAGAAAAAAAATCGAATTAAACAAGCAAAGGGAAGAAATTATCTGCACCTTGTAACGACTTTATATACACAAATGGAGATCAGCCTGATGAATAAATTATTTTTAAAAAATCCTTTTTTATTTCTTTTTTTATTTTATACAAAACTTAATTGTTTGGAATAACTCAATCTGACTTGTAATGTATTCATTGAATTACGTGAGCAGCATACGAAACCCGTGAGTTTCTATGGGGTGTATTAAATGAGAAAGTGGCGAGATGATGAAGAAAGAAAAGAAAAAAAAAACTTGCTTATTGCGGGTTAAAACCTTGCGCGTATAAAATGGAAAAGTAGGTTTTGAAAAGTTGTTTACATGATTACACGCCTTATCAAAACACTTTAGAGTAGCGGGGAGTGTACTCTTTGGAAAATCTCTGCTTTTGTTTCTTTAGAAGGGAAAGTAAAATTACGTTTTATATACTCGTATACGCGTCGAAGTGTTCAATTTAGATTAAATAAGATTAAATTACTTGCCTTAAAAAAGTTGCATGCAATTTGGCTGACTGATTTGTAGGAGGATTGTAAGATTTAAAATTCGTCTAACGGTGGAAAGTTTTTTATTATTTTCCCTTTAAATTAATGGCTTGGAAGTGAATGGAAAAATCAGTGTGCTTTGTGCAACTGATGTGAAACTGAAGACTCATTTATATCTGCAGAGGCAACAAACGTGTTTTAAATGAGGAAAAACGCCATCCTATTCCTACATTTTGTTTTCAAATAAGTCAAGTATTTTGAATATATAAACGCATATATTTAAATTTTAAAATACATGCATTTAATTTGAATGCATATTGTATAATTTCGCTGAAATTATAAAAGTTTATATTCTAATGTTTGATGCCAAAATTTGTCCCTTGTGTTCATCGTTTGCGACTAATTATAAAGAGCAGTCATTCTTTTATGCTTTAAAAAAGCTTCCGGGTTCCTTAAAGTATCACACAATTTATAAAGTTTACACTTATAAAATATCATAGTATTTTTTTTTTTTAGAATCAGCGTGGTTTTTTAAGTAGAAAGCACTGAATGCATGTTGCTCTGAGACGTAATTCCGAAAGATAATTCACATTCAAATATTTTTACAGATCTTCATTTTTCAGTATACTTAAATGCGAGGTACTATATTTTTAAGCATATAACGTTTCTATATTATAAAAAATAACGAAACATTATAATTTTATTTTAACATGAAACTCCCAGTCTCAAGTTCTTTCCAACATAACTTCCACTGTCTGTGTCCTAGAACTCAGAAGCCTGCTGCAATAACCATTGCCACGTGTGTTTTGACTTCATCGAACCTTCTAAGGCGTTTAAGTATAGGAATAAAAGGTAGCCAGTGTGAGTCGGATCAGGACTATATAGAGGGAAAAGCAAATAGTTCCCAGGCAGTGAGGTCTTGGGTTCGTTAAGACAAGTTTTTAGTTTCATTGTTTGAAAAGCAAAAGCCAGTTCTACAAAAAATGGAGATCTTTAGAAGGATGGACATCAGTGGCTGTCACACAATAAACAGCTGATTTATCTGTTTATGGAATGCAGAAACCGATTAAAGAATGCTAATGATCTCTTAAAATATTCGGAAATTGTGTTGGAAAGAAGATAAAGATCTAGTCCCAAAAGGAAAAAAATAACATACATTTTTGTTAGACTGTCTTTTCATTTCTTTTCAGGATGTACGACACTTTCTTGAGAAGAAAGAAAAAAGGCAGGAACACTTAATTTTTTTTTAAATTTCTGCAATAAATTATCTTTAAAATATTAATCACTTCAATACTTCAAAGGTCTCAAGATTTACATCCGCTAAAAATAAAAACTACGCTCATTTTATTGCCATCTCCAACTGCAGCACCAAATTAATATTCGGCCTCAGAAATCATCATCAACAACAAGCGCAATAAAAGTTGCTACTCACAGAGCACTGCTTTATGTGACTACGCAGCAATTTATGAAAACTCCAGTATCACATCAAGGCATCCATTCATTTAAATTATTCCAAAAAAGAAACAAGTTTCAGTCTCCATAATTCCGTTCCACCTCGGTCAGAAACTGGGGGATCGGCCAAACTGATCGATATGCAGATTTCTTGCCAAACCGGCAGCAGTTGTGTCAAAAATTTTTACTCCTCATCCCTCGCGTCCGGTCAGGGCCAAAATTATGATTATTATTTTTTTTTTCCTGCTTGCATGGCTCGCGATACTCTGCAGGGAGGGTCGCAGATGGTACGCGCACCAGGTGGTACGCAGCTCGCGCACCTGGAATACGCAGAGGATGGGACGGATAGATACCTTTTTTTTTTTAAGTACTCAACGGAAAATTAGGGCCAAAGGTTTGAGGAGTCGTTAGGCAATTGAGTGCGAAATGAAACACAGGAAAAGCCCTTAAAACGATCATTTATATTTCCTCAAAACTGTCAATGGTTTCAATATTCCGGTTCCAAGAAGTCCCGACTTGGAACTGTCGATTGATAAGTTTGATTCTATTTTTTTTTTCTTTCCGTCTGTCTACACCGAATAATAATATTATACAAAAAAAAAAAAAAAAAAAAGCAATAGTATTGTTTCGTAATGACATCAGATTCAATTCCCCTTTTTTCTCTGAGAACTAAAAAACTCAAAATTCGTTCCAGTTTTCAGGAAGACCAAAATGCTGGGAAATGTAAATTTATTCTCACATGCTGACTGATGCATAGAAAAAAAAATGCCGGAGACTTGTGTTATTTTGATAACTAAATTATATCAGTGAAACAGACATATTTAACATCAATGATTATTATCTTTTTTTTAAAATAAATGTAAGCATGTAAAATTCTAAGCTTTGAAGAATACGCTATGTACTCGCAATGCACGAATTTAGCGACACTTCAATCAATGATCTTAACATTTGTGCATACTGCGTACTGCGTACCAGACAATAATAAAAATTAGTTTTAAATGCATGCGATCAAACACCAACTCGAATAATAATGAAAAGTAGAAATATTTTAAACAAAAGTTTTTTAGGTTGATTATTAAAAGGGATAAAATCGTTATTCATAAATGCAAACGAAGTTGATCGGCCATGGTCAATTGTCATGTTCTTTCATTCTATCGTTTCCACAGAAATACATATGTGTGTGTGATGCACCGGGACGATCCTAGTGGAGAGTAGGATGGTGCAGAGCACGTATGCGGGCAAATTTTTAGGGTGCCGAAAAAAAAAATATTAAAGCATAAGTATGAAATAATTAAAACATTGAAAATAGCACACTTAACAGGTACATTTCAGACTGATAACTGCCTGTTATGTGTGTTATTTTGCAAAGTTTAAATTATTTAGTATTTTAAACACAGTTTATTTTTGAGTGTTTTTTTGTTATTAAAGCATGAAGTTTGTAAAAATGGGCCGCCGACGGTCAAGGATTGTTTCAAGTGACTCGAGTACTTCCTTCTTTTATTTTCCATAGTTCTTCCATCAGCTACTTAACTGCGAGAGAAGGCGGAAGTACTACACAAATATAGTGAGGAGGTACTAACGTCCTGCATTTCTATGGAAACTGACAAATGAAAGAGACGGCACGAATGATATTGATCGGTCTTTTCTTTTACACGTACCGTAGCCGATGAATAAAATTTGCTTACATTATAAAATACCAAAATAATCAAATTCAAAATTCGACCTTAAAAGTTACGTTTTCCGTTTAAATTAAAAGTACCTTAGTAGATGTAAACTTTTGAAATATTTTCCAAAAACCGAAATTTTAAACTAAAGGTATGTAATATATATATATATATATATATACATATATATATATGCTTTTGATAAAGAATTTTAAAGAATACATTTCTCTATTTCAATTTACTTTCATTATAATTACAGTTTATTTAGTATTTAATAATATCTCAGGAGAACACAGGTACAAGTGCAAATTAAAATATCTAGTTTGTCTTGAAGAAAACAGAATGCAACTTTGATTTTAGCATTTTTACACGGGTCTGTGATACTGAATTTACATAACATTATGGAGTGTACTTTTTTTGGCAAGGTATTTTAATTTTATAAATCTGGTATTATGCTAATATGATAAATATTTCACGTGAATCCATTTCATTGTTTAAAACCCCAGAACAGCTGTCACTACCATGGGTGCAAGAGTATGCGAAAACATTTTATCACGGGCATTTCCATCAGATTTGCGTGCTTACGTATGAGTTGACTTCACACGCATTTGTTTTCGCTTCCATGTTTAAGTGCAGTTACAGTTAACCGTCCAAATCAATAAACGTTTCCATGTATGTTTATAACTTCACTATGTACCATAATAGTTTCGGTTGAACCGTATTTGAACAACTGTCTTGAAATTGTGTTTAATGAAAATAAAAATATTATGTCTGACTGTTACTTGCCTAACCTTCCGGTGAGAATCAAAATTTTGAACGGGTGTATTCAAATTTTTGCCAACTTTACCAGAGTAATATTATTGTATATTAAGTGACGTTCTAATTTATTAACGGGGATTGAATTAAATCTGATTATGTACAAATCGAAACTTATTCTAAGCCTGAAGTCTGTATTTTCTATCATTAATATTCAAAATCTTGTAAGATTTTGTTTTCAGACATGCCATAGAAAAAATTTTATAACAAAAGTTATTAAAAAAAGATCTGTATTACAAAAAGTTATTTTAAAAAATACATGTTTTCGAAGTTATATTAATAACTGATGTGTGAATGATTCCTTTATTCCTTATGAAGTTTAGTTATTTTAATATATATATATATATATACCATGAGTAAATTTTTAATGATATTCCTGTATTTATCTGTAAAATGTATACGTGTGCAGGATATGCATTTAAATAAATGTGGTAATACTTTATCAGTAGTTATATTAACCTAGTCAAATTTGTACTTAATTTATTGTAAACCTGACAAACATGATTGATTTAAAGATTTGTTTTTCGAAGTATGATAAGATATCATTGAGAAAAAAATATGAAATATCCTTCCTTGAAATGTTCCAGAAACATAGAGGGTTTTTTTCTCTATCAAACTACTTAAAACGCTGGGATCTAATGAGACATTCAAAAATCCATGCCGGAATGCAGCAATGGGCCCAGCAGGACTATTACTACCGTAGCATCATTGGAAATATGGAAGCGAACAGGTTAATCATTCGTAAATTAGCAGTGTTAAGATACTGTAAGGTACTTCCAAGTGAACCTATTGTGAAAGATCGAAAAAAGTAGTGATACCCTGTCTTCTGCTCTTTCATAAGGTAAAGTCCAATTAAACGACACTACTCCTTTTAAAAAAATAACGGATTTTTCACCTTAAAGAAAGAAAATTTGGTGGGTCCGTTTTCCCTTTGGTGGACGTTAAGGTATGAATTTACTGGAAATATCTGACCGTAACAAATGAAAAAAACTATAAAATCGCAAAGATTTCATTGCTTCAAAAATTAACGCGACCAAGTCAGAACTCAGTCCGTTTCCTCTCAGGGGGCATATCTCAGCATGAGACAAAGTGACCCCGCTCGTAGAAAGTCATTAAAACGCAATGAAAACGCCTTTTTTGCATTCTAGTGGTTTCCGACGAACGAAGAAACTTTTAAAACCAGAGTTGACCCACTGGGTTTTTAAAAAAAGTTGGGGCCCAATCTTAACCCTTTTACGCGAAGTGTTCCCACTCTGGGAACACCAAACTCTGACGTTTTGACTGTTGCCAGTCACGAAGAACAGATTTGATTTCTATAAAAATAGTTGCGGGTGACACAGCTCCACCAGAATCCTTTACTTTTTAGCACGTCATTTCCCGTAAAAAAAAATTGTCACGATTCTTTTTAACAGCACTGACATCTGCTGAAAAATGGAAGAAGGCGAGAACAGCTGGATAGATTGCCCAATGCTGAAAAAAGGGCAGCCGTTGCCATCGCTTGGCTTAACTACCAGCAAGATGGCGGACGATCGAAACGTTCATCGCATGCCACAGATCTAGAGACCCTTTTTTTGACGACAGCTGGCTTTGTCGCACAGCCAACGTTTCGATCGTCGACCATCTTGCTGGAAGTTAAGTCGAGCGATGGCAATGGCTGCCCTTTTTTCAGCATTGGGAAAGAGTTGCGCCTCAAAGGGTTAAGACTACTGCAACTCGTATATGTATGTATATATCGTATGTATGTAAATATCGTAAGGTGTTTTAGTTTTCATGCGTTAGCTTTTGCCGGTGGATCTCGACGTGTCATTATAAAGTCATAAATTTCTCCAGAAGAATGCCCTTCTACCCCCTGTAGTCACGACAGTCGCTCGCAACTCAGCATCGGCCGTATGATTTCAAAATTGACTCGATGGAGTTTTCTCACGTTTTGCGTTTTTATTTCTCTTCTGGTAGGTTAACTATTTTGACACTGGCACAGAGTAAAAAAAAAAATGTCATAAAGATCCATTCAAGTATCTCGATACAAGCAATCCAAATGGAACAAGTGCAAGAAGAGGGGGAGGGATGGAAAATACCTCACCCGGCAAAAGTGTTCTCGAGACAAATGTCTGCCACCCCTCGTTGAACTCCGAAGGTGTCACCACCATTGTCGAGAACGTTCAACCGCACAAGTTGAAGACCCTTGCTGATTTACAGCGACACCCTCCAACTTCCATAAAACTTCCCTCTTGCAACGCGTTTTCGACGCTAGGTTTCTGAGAAATGTGAGTGTCTACCTTTCCACATTTCTCTGTTTTTTTTTCCTTATTCTTCTTCTCTCTCAAAAACACAAAGGTTATTGGCGCTCCAAAAAGTTGCAAATATGTTCCAGTCACGGGAAATAGACGGGGATCACGAAATTGTTATTGTTTTTGACAAAATAATATTTAAAAAAAAAATTGCCTGGAGCACAAACCTTCCTTCTTTTGATAACATTTTCTATAAAATTTCGTGTAATGCGGACTCATTTTATGTCAAGAGACACCTTGTATAAAGTAGAATATAAGTTCATAATAATGAGAAATTGGAAGTGTTACATGAATTTATTCTCGTTTTTAAGATACAACACGCCGCTAATGCAACGCAGACAAAGGCTAGCGATGGCAATTAAATCAAAGATATCCACCTCACGTTTAAGCCACTGAAAAGATACACTTGGGTAGAAAGAGATAAGACCAACAACAGAAAATAGAATAAAACAAATGGAATTTGCTTAGTGAAGGTGGTCTAACTTGGAAAGAGATACTAAAAATTTACAACACCATATTGACTTCTGGTGCTTTTCAGGAACTACGCACGGAAAACTCCGAAAAGTATTTTTCTTTCGGGAATGTACTTAAATTAACAAATGTTGCAGTAGCTGGAAGTACGACTACAAACAATAAATAGGTAATTTTAACATAGTCTGATTAAAACTTATGATGACTTCCTGTGACGTGTTTTGTCTTGCCAAGTATCTTAAAAGCGACGTTCCACCAAAACATGGTAAAACATGGTACTAGAAAAGTTGGTTCCGTAAGATGGTGAAACCTCGATCCAACATTTGGTGATTCACAAAAGTATGGTTAAACCTGAGCACCAAATGTTGGAACAATATTTCACCATTTTATGAACCGAACTTTTCAAGTACCATGTTTTGGTGAACTGTTGTGCCAAATTTTTTAAAAGTGTGTAACACAACTTTGACAAAATCAATCTTCTAATTAATTTTAATCAAGACATCAAGTGTTCCGGATTTTTCCTTCTCTATTGCTAATTTACAGCCAAGGAATTTCGAAAATGGAAAAATTTGGCAGTTTTAAAATAGATATCTTTGTCCGATTTTCATATTATTTATATGGAAAGTAGTAGTGAATTTAATAATTCTAATGGTGGAACTTTTTGACTTGATCACGTTTTGTCATATCAAATATTGAAATCTCAACGGCTTTGTGATTTTATTATGCAATAATAGTATATAACTCAAAGTTTTAAGGTAAAGAATTTTTAAAAATTACTAACTCAAAGTAAGTTCATTCTTTTAGAAAACTTTAAAATTGTACATATCTCTCGTAAATCAAATATTTCATCAACCCTACCTATTATTCATCCTCTTTACGTACGGTAATTTTCAGTAAAAAGAGAATTCCCGTGACGGTGGAAAATCATTTAACTTTATGTGTATTTTACCATATATGATAAAAATAAGAAAATAAATAAAATTTCTTACATTTCAAAGCTACGATACAGTAACTCAATAGTACAGTGCTTAATGAGAAAACTAACTTCACGAAAATATTTAATTACTATTCGCTAATCTATGATTTCACAAATGGCCAGTTCATTGGTAACAAAGTGAAATTAGATGAAATTCGCGTAGCCAAGCTCAAATAAAACTTTGCTATTTACTTTTAGAGAGATGATTAGAATTAGCATGTAATTTGTTCTACAGTACATTGACTGAAATATTAAATATATATATATATATATATGCATACTTTTACTTGCTTACATAACAAACAAATAATTTGACCTTCATAATTTTCCTACAGCGCCTTTGTTATTGAAATTTCTAATACTACTCAGTGTAATTTGAAATCTAGTTAGCATCAAATTTAATAAAATTACCCTTTTTGTTTGTCAATTAGAAAAAAAGAAAAGACACACACGAAAAGTTGTAGTGCTCACGATAAACTTTCATGATCTTCAGTCATTGATCCAGCATAAGACTTAAATTATTACACTAAAAGTCACTTTGATCCCGGTGCCTAAAGTGTGTCTGCAAGGAGGAAAAAATAAGATAATAGCCCTCCACTCGAATTCTTGACGCTACGCTCACTATGTTGCTGGAAATCACGATGTTTAAAGCCTCGCTAGAAATTAAGATAACAATGGAATAAAAAAAAAAAAAACGAAAACAAAAAGAGCCACCAACAAGGAACGTTGTCAGCGATTTGCGTTAAATAGACAGCATGGGCTGTTTGGGATACCGAAGCCAACATCATTCGAAGAGGCTTCTGACGTTTAAACGTTCATTTCGGTTTTTAAAAGGCATGATAGTGTAATTTGTTTGTCACAAAAGGGAATCTTAAAAACAAGACTTCTGGAACGGTCTACTAAAACATCTTTATCATCGCTGAAGAAAATTGTTATGTTTAACAAAAGCTTATCGTCGTTGCTGAACCAATATCTGCTCTTTGCAAAAAGTTTATTATTAAAAGTTTTTATTAGCAGTTATTATTTGACATTATTCTGGCTGATGCACCTAGCATACCTTTTTTGTGACCACACTTCGCCGTATAATGCTTAGAGTCACACAGCAATCTTTTTATACGAAAATTTGGTTAATAAACTAGTAATAATAGTCAAAATATCGAAATCTCCAAAAAGTGCACATAGCAGATATTGGTTTGACAATGATGCCATCTTACTTTAGGCTTGTGTTAACGTAAGTCCAGTTGCTTTGATTTTAGTTTAAGCACAAAAAATATTTGAACTGTTATGTATTTAAATTTAGAAGAATTTCATACCTTTTGATTATAAGAAATAAAGTAAAAGGTACAGTTGACGACAATTATAATACGACTGACATTGGAGGTACAATTATAATGAAAATCAATATTCAACATTCAAAATCAGTATTAATTCAGCATATTACACATCGTTTGCTCAGTGCCAAAATTAATGAATGTACAATATTCACGATACAACTTAAGACACTGAAGATACAGTTTGTACTTATGAAAATCATAAAAGCCGTTTAATACTTTTGCCATAATTCTCAGTATAACAAGATTTAACATATTAAACATGGCTTTACCATGTTCCAAAATTACTGTATAATATTGAAAATTTCAAGAGATATATTTTAATAATACTTCATTTCTCTCATATGCTTATCAGTAAAACTATATAAAATGCAATTTATAAAAATTTTGAATAACTTGAAATTTTTTTTCGGTAAAACGTGTAGCTGAGCAGATAAAAATAAAATAAAATAGAAACATTATTGCAGCATTTTTGTAACATATAAAACGACCCCTAATATCTCTGTACGACTTATTTGAAGTCGTATGAAGATGCTTTCATATCAGACTTGTGTTAAAAAGTATCCATAAGAAAACTAATATACTTTTCAAAAAGGTGTGAGAAAGTCACTGTTTTTAAAATGCTCTGGCTATGTAAAAAGTAGCGTTGAGCTTAAAAATAACTACGGACAGAAATAAATAAATGAAAACAGATTTTTTTTCACTGGAAGATATCATACTCCTTTATAAAGTACTGTAAATAGCTTGCTTGGAATATTTACTTAAATCAGTGTCCCATTTTAATCTTCATAGTAATTATTAATTGAAAATTGTTAATAAAATTATTTAATTGAAACTTTAGCTGCACCAAAATGAATTGGAACAAAAAATAGCTTGAATTGCTCAACGAAATTTGATCAAGAGTATTTGTTAAAATGCATTCTATAATCTGAAAAGTTTTTTTATCAATTAATATTGCACAACTGTTGAAACTTAGTAAACTTTTCCATCGGATTATTCTGTCTCTGAAATTTCTTTCTTTACTACCAGCTTCTACAATTAAATTTGCCTACTGCAAGCTGCAGTGAATGACTTAAATGCAATAACTACTAACAAATCAGAGCTACAGATAAAATCTGGGAAATACGCTTTCTGTCTTTGGTAAAGGGCATTTGCAACAAAAGCTTCCTCTATAATGAGAAAATTGGGGATAATTTTCTCCAATTACTTAAGTATCAGTCTCTGATATCCCATGTCAGCGACCCAACTGGTGTAAGGAAGCCCTGTGAAGATTTTTCAGTGGCATTTTTATTTTTATTACATAAAGAAGAGGAAAATCATTTAGTGTTTAAATCATACGTATGCGTCTCTGTTTTTTGAGAGATTTTCTTTTTCTTTCTTTTTAATCGTTGGAATAATGATGGACGATATTCAAAATTTTGGATACAACTGGAAACCATTCCAATGTTTTTTAAATAAAGTTTCTTGAATCGTACATTTTAGTTTGATGCTTTATAGCACATATGCAGAACTCGTTTGTGTAGTATATGCAAGTGGTGGATTAATTATTTTTAAAAAGGGTATGGGGAGAGAAGACGATAAACTTAATGAGGTACTATCAAAAATGCACCATTTTTTTTCTTCTTTCCATTCTGAATATTTTTGCTCACATTCTGAGCCGGATTAAACTTTTCGAGGGCCTTTAGGCTGTGAAATTACTAAGGATCCCCATCTACAAACATAAGTTTTGACACCAACCTCAAAGTATAATCAACCTCAAATTTTCCAGTACTCATCAATTTAAATGTCATCTAAAAACTGTTTTGTAAAGATAGCGAATTTTTCATATCCACAGAGTCACTAATTATGAGAATTATTTTTTCTAACTTGTATGCAAACTATTAAGCACTAAACTTTAAAAGTTTAATTATATTTTTTTCTTTTGATTACTGCCGCGAGGTCTATAGATTGAAGTCCACTGCGCCTAGCGGCCGTGCTCTCATTATTGAAAGGGTTTAGATTAACCTTCTGTGATCCATGTTGCTTCCCAGTCAAGCACAATACTGGGCAAATATTCTCAACTTAACCTTGGTTCTAATTGTCAGAGGATTTAAAAATCTTATAGCTTCTCGATTTCACCAAAGGTTTTAATTGTAATATTCACAGTTTCATATATACTACATTTAAATTTAGAAATTCTAATGATGGGCGCAATATGTGACGAATGCTATGTTCTTTAGGCAATTTTATAAAAAAAATTGGGTTGCTTTAGTTTTACTTATGCCTGTGTACTTTAATTTCACTTATGACCGCATTCACCAAACGTTAAACCTGCGAGTTACTTAAAAGGTTAGCTGGGGAAATTGGCGTTCTCAAGGCCCAATACCACGGTTATCAAGACATCTGACTAATATAATTTCCATGTTGCCTCTGCCCCCCTCGGTTACCTAAATTATGGAATCATGGGGTTTGGCGAATATGAGTGTAAGTGATATATAACCGCTTTATTGCAGTGAAGCAAGCCTAAGCAAAAAGGTGTGGGATGATCACTTGTGAAGGTGTACTTAAAAATTTAATGAATTCTAAAAGCTTTAAATCACTTGATAAATGTTTAATTACTTATTAATTTAAATTAACTATGCTTTGGCATAACTATTAATTGTTGATTTCAAAACAAACTAATTTCGATCCACAACCTGCTTAGGTAGAAACTTAATTTTCCATCTACCATCTTCAACAATATAATGTGAAAAGGACTGCAAATTTTCTTTTTGGATTTGTATTGAAAATCTGAATATAATATCCTGATTTGTTCCCTTTTTCAACCATTTGGGAAGGCTTACTTTTACTAAGAATACTTTGACTAAATAAAACATGTATTCTGTTTCTAAAGATATGCGAAAAATAATTGCTTTTAATAATGTGATTATGACTCCTAGTCTCCTAGAATCCTAGTATTCTTTAATCCAGAAAGCTCCTTTTGGTTTTCTCTCTGATGCAGAATCACAAATTGAAAATTGTAATGCATTAAAACAGTTTTGAATTTAATCCTCTGAAAATCAAAATGGTTTGGATGTACGTGTGTCCCACCTAAATAAAGCCACCATGATTGTGTGCCGCAACTGGATGCGAAACAGACGAATAAGAACGAAACAAATATATTAAGAAAGTATACACAGAAATTCGTATTTACAAGAAAAAAGCTCACTCCCTGCCCCACCGGGGCAGGAATAAAAAATAAATGTCTGGAAAAAAGAGGGGGAATAAAGCCAGTACTGTTAATAGCCAATATATTCGCCACGTTTACATATGACTTTGAATAGTCGATGTAACATATCATTTTCCAATCTTTCTAGGACATAACATTAATATTATTCCAGTGTTCAATGATAGCTTCCTTCCATTCTGTCACACACACACTGAAACTGCCTGACATCTGCATATCGATCCCTGCTGAAAATACCCGACACACATTTTTTTGGCGATTGAGATCAAGCGAAAAGGGCAGATATTTCATGATATGCAATCCATCATCGAAAAAGCATTTTCAAGAGGATTTTGCAACGTGAATGGGTCGTTGTGCTCATGCAAAATCAAACTTCGGCCACCAATTCTCCCTGCAAATGACAGTAAATAGGTTTCTAGGATTTATTGGTAATCAGTAGCTTTCGTACGGCCTGGCGGAAAAGCCAAGCTAAATTTACCACCAGGTAAAGCCTCTCCACACTGTATAACGGGTCTTCTTGCCTTTTGGAGAAGATCTCCTCGTGTCATGTCAATAGAACGCAACACCATCTGATCCTTCCAGGTTTGATGATATTTGGCCAAATCTACTCTTTGCTTGTGGATAGAGTTTAGGAGCTGATGTTTCTTCTCTAAAGACTTAGTACCTAAATTCCTGGAGTAGTCACAGTATGCATTGATATGCAAATGCCAGACAGTATCAGTATGTGGCAGAATTGAAGGCGGCCATCTTCGAACACTGGGGATAATATTTATGTTACCTTCCTCCAAAGATTGCTAAATGCTTTGTCACATCGACTATTCAAAGTCATATGAAGGGTCCACGGGAAGAACGATGAGAGTCCAATACGGCTGATTTTCCAAAAAATCGAAAGGCGCGCGGGACTTTCATATTTCTTCCCCAGTAAACCGCATTTTTGGGCTATATTTTCAGTGTATTCTCATCGTTCTTTCCCCTTATGGGTTCGGATATTAATAGTGCCACTAATGAACAACAGAATGCAGTAGAAACCTCAACATTGACGAAAAGTGGACTCTCATCGTTCTTCCCGTGGACCCTTCATATGTAAACATCCCTGCGTTCCTTTTCAACTACAAATCTGATTTTACGAAAAACTAAAATTAAAAAAATTACTGCTGAAATTCTTTATAAACGAATTTTTAAACAAAAAGTAAATTTAATTATTGCTTGTTAATCTAAATATTCTTTGTATACATTAAACTACCAAAAAGAATATACCTTTTCTTTGTTTGTTTGTTAATTGTCACACACAATAGAATGAGCTTACATATGACATCCACACGTGTTGGATGTCTTTGCGTAATTTTATAGCAGGATTTAAGTTAGACGCAATTCCTTAGTCATGTTCTTTTTTGCCTCAAATGACATTTTTTTTCGTTTTCCCACTAGCTTTTTCTGATTACTGAACGAACTTTGATCGGAGCACTTTGTCCGAATGACTCCAATTGTAAATCTCTGGCTTAAAAGATTTTGCAAAGTTCGTCATCAAACACGGTAAAGGTAAACCAGCAGCCTGCTTTTGTTCTAAATTACACGACAGAAGCTCTTAGTAAAAAAAAAAATTACTCTCAGAGAGCATAGGAACCTTGTTTTTAGAAATACGTCTTCAGTTCCGAAAAGAAATAAATACCTAAAATGCTGTAAGAATGGCAATTATGTTATGAATGGAAATTGTAATGATTTCAATAAATGCACTTTATTGTAATGATTACAATAAATGCACTTAACTTAATTTTTAAGATTAGAGCGTACATATTTCTGTAAATCCCACGGTACATATTTTCTGAAAATCATATTAATTTCCTTCAAATATAAATAAATTTATGCAAATAAAAATATGCAATTAAAAAAAAATCTTATGCTTATTCTTTATACTTAGTTTTGAAGGATATGTTTAGTCCTTTCCAACACACTCTTTTTTAGCATGAAGGAAGGCAGCTAGAATATTAAAGCAAATGAGACGCCAAAGATAAATTTGAGCAAACGCACGATTGTAAGGAGTTAATCCCAATAACTAGCGACTTTTCATTCTATTTTCATAGTATTTTGGGATTTGTCGCTAAAATTTAGCGACTTTTTATTGCATTTGATGCTATTGCAATGCATTACATGAAAAAAAAAAAAAATCAAGCGAATTTTGGGGGAAATGTAACGACTTTATCTGTACAATTTAGCGGCTTTTGCGTCAGGACGTCTTGGCAACACCGGCGCTTGGATCAGCTCCGATTTCTTCTGCTGCAAAAACGGTGCAGCCAAACCGTGAAAACGACGAACCTGAAAGAGAGGCTCTCTCCACCGGGGCACCTCAACTGTATACTTATTACTAAATGTAAGGTGGTGCTCTGCAACCCCTGCACGCATGCCAAGGTCCGTTGCACCGTTTAACGGAGGAGTGAAACATATCGAAAGAAAAAAAAAATCATATAAAAAAAAAACTCAAAAATAAAAAAAGAGCAAAATGGCTAGCGGAGACCGCAGTGTCCTCGCATGAGCGACGGCTTGTGAATTTCGTAAGGGGGGGGCCCCATGGCTGTTGGCGCCCATTGCAGACACACCACGGCTGTTCTGCGAAAAAAGCGAGACAAATGGCACGAGATTGATTCCGAAGGTGAGGTAGTTTTACTCCAGCGAACTCGATCCGTGGAGGCGGATGGTGATCAAGTAGGTTTATGTCTCCGCAGATCGTGGGCCAGATAAAAAGTGAAAAATTTAGTTAATTTATGGCAATAAAAAAATGCGTGACAAATTGCATTGCGTAAAACGGTTGGCTCGCGTATTTCTTCAGGTAGAGCCTGTGGATACCGAGTTCAATGCAAAACTGATTTTTTTTGGCGTTCCAGAAAAGTACGTTTTAGTCGCTTCGTAACTCGGTTGCATATTACAGTACAATCTCGATAATCCGGCTGTTGGTTAGTCCGGCACGACGTTTGGTAATCCGGAGTCCTCAGTAAACACGTGAAAAAATGTGCATTATATGTGTAAATTTCCTAATACTCATGTTAATCTGAAATCGTTTGATAATACGGCAATTGTCTGGTCCCATATATGTCGAATTATCAAGATTGTTCTGTACTTATAATTGATGATTGTACACTACTTATGATTGATGTTTAAGTCAAAAACAAATATTTTGCCATTTCCTTGCTTAGCGCAAAATCAGCTAATCGGCCGAGTGTTACTTCAAATTTGCAAGACTCTCTTTTTAAAAATGCATTCTTTGTTAACCCTTTAACGCGCAGTGTTCCCGCTCTGGGAACACCAAACTCTGACGTTTTCACTGTTGCCAGTCACGAAGAATAGATTTGATTTCTATAAAAATAGTTGAGGGTGACATAGCTCCACGAGAATCCTTTACTTTTTAGCACGTCATTTCCCGTCAAAAAATGGTCACGATTATTTTTAACAGCACTGACATCTGCTGAAAAATGGAAGAATGCGAGAACAGCTGGATAGATTGCCCCATGCTGAAAAAAGGGCAGCCATTGCCATCGCACGACTTAACTACCAGCAAGATAGCGGACGATCGAAACGTTCATCGCGTGCCACATATCTAGAGACCCTTTTTTGACGCAGCTGGTTGTACAGCTGGATTAATTAAGAGTTCAATCAATTGCAAACTTATAATGAAGTACAGGAAGTGACTTGTAGTAAAAATTAGCCTGTCCAAGGTGGATTATCATAATCGATTTCTAGACTTTGTGATCAGCTTAAAAAAACATTCTTGCCTTGTTCTAGAACCCAGTGATTTACTGTCAAAGATTCTTCATTTACTGATTTGGCAAAGTATGCAAAAAATTGCAGATAAGGTTTTACTGCATTTAAGATCGTAAAAGTTACTGTTATATTTGCATCAACTGAATAAAATTATCGACGTCGAGTGGCATTTTTTTAAGTTTGCAAGTTAAAAAATTTACATTTTTAGCCAACTTCTTTTATTTGGTGTTAGCAATGAGAAACGTAAAGCTTAATTACAATTCCTGAGATTTCACGCACACAAAACACATTTTCAGAAGGTTAAATAGTTAAATTTAAGCCTCTACGGCTTTTATAGTGATAAAAATATGTTTGAGTTAATCAGCAGACAAAGGTTTGAACTCATTTTACCAAATTCATGGTGATATTAACCATTTATGCAAGTCTAAAAAGAAGAAAAGAAAAGCTTTTGCAGTATTAACCGTGGATAAAAGGGAATCATATCTCTGTTCCTAGGATTAAAAATAATGCGGTGAATCCATTGTCAGTTGGAGGATCAATGGGATTTCGAAGTTGAAGTAGGGAGGCGTATATACGCTAATCTGTGTTTTACGAAGGTATTCTGCCTTTACAAAGTAGTTTCTATATTCCCACTGGTGTATGCTCCAATACAGATTCTCTGTGTAAAGTTAGGGTACATTTTTTTCTTCCTTTTCGGATGCTGGAGATGAAAGCCGCTATTGTCGCAGGGGATATGGAGTATAGGGGAGACACCCTTGTTTCTAGATTTTAAATAGGATTTGACTTTCAATATTTCATTTTAATTCAATTGTAAATTATTTATACTTTTGAATTTATATCTATTACTTAATTATTATTATTATTATTATTATTATTATTATTAAAAATTTTATTTTTATTATATTTTTCCTGGAGCCATTTAGCCCAACAGTTTAGTCCTAACAAATTTAAACCATGATTCTTATCATCAAAACGATCTTTCAGCTTCTGCAGCAATCAAACGGAAGGTAAATTAACAAATATTAAGCAAATATTAAACAAAACAGCGACAAAAAGCTTGTGATTGATTCTAATTCTCTGTGAGACATTCAGTTCCGTTTAAAAATTGTTCTATTTCCTTACTGAATACAGCCAAGTAAAAATTAACATTACTAACTATCGTTAAAAAACTACATTGAGAAAGAAATGTACAATGAGAAACAAATACATAGCTTTCATTTTCTCATCAATATGGAATAAAATTTTTAAACGAGAGAAGAGAATTAATAGCTTGATGTTAACAACTCATAAAAAAACATAATAATTGTCTGGTCTTTCGTCGATTTTATTTGCTCCAAATTTATCAAAAGAATAGTACGTTGATAAAAATTTTGTTTGAGTCTCTTATTTATTTTTTTTAATATTATAATTTATATGGGGCATATAAAATGCAAATAAATCTGCTTCTTTTTGGCGATTATTCCAGGATTTTTTAAAGCTTTTTCCAGATAATTAAACGAAATGAACAAAAAATCCATTTATTCCGTTATTATTATTTTTCTTTGCAAATAAACATAAATTTAATTGTATAAAACTTAATAATTGTTCATTAGCTTTAAGTGAATCTTCTTGTTTAGAGTAAAAATACTTCATTTAAAATAGTACTGCAATTTAAAACTATTAGCATGCAATTTGCTATTGGCGTAACTTGAAAAGTGTTTTGAAAATTTCTACGTGGTGATCTTTATCACACACAAAATGGGTCATCTCTTTATCTTGCAATAGAAAGTCTAATTTTCCTAAAGGAAGTAAAATTATCCTTTGGAAGGTTAGCCCTAACCTAGTTTAGCCAATGGTATTCACACATAACTATTTTACCATCATGATTCAACACAAAATGTATTTTTGAAATTTTTTTTTTAAACTGGCATAGGTTTATTGCTTATTATAGTGACTAGTTCAACTATTGAAGAAACATCCTAAAAAATGTTAAGTCAGCGATATTATTAGTCGTATTTATGCACGAAATCATAGAATTTTTTTTTTTTTTTTTGAACAACTCTCTGAACCAGAAGACGTTCTGTAGATTTTAAAACATACTTGGTAGTAACAATCTATAATAATTTAATGCACACAAAAAATTAAATCTTTTGAAATCTGATTTTAAACACTAAAATATTTTTTTTCAACCCCTGCATTACACAGTATAAGACAGTTATCCGAATATTTTATACATTGTGCCCGAAATTATCGTTTCAAGATAATGCATTCTTGAAAACAATTTCCAAACGAAAGTATCCGTATCCGCGGATATAAGAGAAGTTATCTGTTTTTATACCCGTATCCGGAGGTTAGCTTTTTAACGATCCGACACCCAGGCCCGACCCGGTAAGCAAGGTAAGCATCGCTTCGGGGCACCACCTTCGAAGGGGCGCATTTTCGAACTCAAAAACTTTGAAAAGCAAAAAAGGGGGAGGATTCTTTTACGTTTGCAGGGGGGCGCCATGTAACCTAGGGCCGCTTCTGCCGCCTCCTCTATAGTTTGAATGCATAAACCTAAACTCTTTTACCCTTGATTTACAAATATGAAAAGTTAATATTTGTTTACAGGTTTTTTTCTATTTGGAGTAAGGCACTTGGACTATAGGAAGAATATGCTACATATATTTTTACTCATGTGTTTGCTGTTTCCAAAAAAATATTATTACTTCAAAAAGAAAAATTATTTTATTATAATTCTTCAGGAATTTCATATTCAAAAAGTTTGTTCTTCAGTACAAATGGTAAACTTATTATTATTACTATTATTTTATAAAAACTCAGTAAATGAAAGACAAGAGTCTCTCTACCATCATAACTGACAGTGAAATTTCAAAATGGTTATGGTATAATTAAATTAGACTTATATAATAAGTGGATATTATTATTTTATGATTTTTGAAATAATGATACCCACAATCGCTCAGAATGGACTATAAAAACAAATATGAAATTGTTTATAAATATTTTCAAACCATAAATAAATAAATAAAAATTTTATTTAACACAACTAACTATATATTTATATCATCTAATTATAAAAATTTATTAGAAATCTTCTTCTTTTTTTTAATTTTCAGTTTCTTTCCTTCTCCCAGTGAGATGCAGAGCAACATTTCTTTTAATGTATCATTTCCCTGGTAATAAATTTTGACCAGATATTTAGGAACTATCTGAAATTCTTTTCGCTTTATTGTCATGTTTCTAAGAAAAATTGCTCATTTATACGGGTGTCGGATTTTCAGTTTTGGTTGAAGTTACAAAACATTTAGTTCTGTATTGTAAACAATATTTTTCATCAAAATATTACTGACATAGTTTGTTTCACAATAAACTCAGTAACTGATATTAGTTACTGCTTTTCTACAGTATGTGACTCTTATTAAAAAAAATTTCAGTGTTTTGCTAATTACACTCTATTTTCTTTCATTTAGACACAGGCAGATTCTTTATTACCAGACGTCAGCTGTTTATTTTTAGCTTAAGCATATATATATTATATAATTTCTGTGCTAATAATTTTTAGCCCTGAAATTAATTATCAAATAGAATGAATCCATATATGTTTAAGACTGATATATCTTTTTTCGCCCTTTGTCCTTTTAAAATTTTCACAGTTAACTAATATTTTAATTTTTATAAAATATAACTATAGTATTTTCCCGATTTAAGAATATTTAATTAAATAATTGGATGCTAATCTATATTAATTCATAAAATATAAAACATCATGGTTTTATTTAACATTCTTTTTACGACGATAGGTGTAAGACTTTTGTTTGGTTTTAAACTGTCACTGAGACGGGTTGGGGGGGGGGGATTGAAAGCATCACTTTTCCCTTGATGCAATACAAAAAGGGGATATATCTACATATAAGTAAAAAAAATGTTTATAATTAAGCATTATTTGCATCGAACAGATAATATTAGAATATATCTTGTTAAAAATAAATAAAATTCTAATTAAAAGCTCCCAACAGTAGCATATAATACGCAAATGCTACTATTCTACGGATAGTTTTTTTTTAAGATTAACGAAGTAAATATAAATAAATACCACGTGGTTTTTTAGTACTCAAGAGTTTAAAACTGAAATTAGCATCAAATATTAGTAAATCTCAGCTGCATTTATTTGTTTATTTAATAAGTTCTACAAGTAGTGAATAAAAATAATACCACCAAAATGCCACGAAAAATAGTAACAAAGAGAAATATTTTCCCCCGTAACTTTTCTTTCTACCAAAGCATGTAGTTTGTTAAAACATGCCGTTAATCAAAAGTTACAGATAATTTCCATAGGCATTTTGCTGATAGAATGTTCTGTTCTTCTTTTAAAAAGGAATGCCTGAGCTTAGACTAGTTATATAAAATCAATACCATTTAAAATGCTTGTATGTAATTTGGTATCGAAATTTTTCAAGTTTATCGAAAATTATTTTTTAATTTCAATACCAAAATATATTCTTCTTCACAAGAAGAGAACATACTCTAAGAAAATGGTATCAATATACAACTATTTTTACGTGCCTATCTGAAATGCAAACATCCAAATGAATACAGTTCGAATGTAAAGTAACATTCTTTGCATTTAGCTCTTTTGCGGTATGTTAGACTTGCACTTAATTGGAGATATGAAGAATTTTCAGATGCACTGCACTTCTATTTCACATGGTCTCTCTGCTTACACAAACTGGAGCATTGATAATCTGCATGGTGCAATTTGGTTGTATCCTTTAAACGACCTTTTAACCTTTTTGTTTGCTCGTAAGTGAAGATTTCAAATTAAATCTTGAAGAAAAAAAATAACTTGAATCCCCAAAATAGAATTACTGTGTGCAGATAATTTTGCTGAGAATAATAAATTTAGAGAAAAAGTTCCAAGCTTTTTTTGCAATTGCAGTTGCAATGATCTGCATCTTGGTGTTAACCGTACATTCATAATCTGTTCTAGAAAATGATTGTCAGAAACGAAATCAGCAACTTTGAAAGGAAATTTGGCAGGAAAAACTAAACAACGATTTAAATGCTGGGGAAATTTAAACTGAACGTACAATCAGCTTCATTCAAAAGGAACCGCAAACGTACTTGATAACATTCGTTGCTTAATATCATGAAATAAAATTTATGGAAAATTAAATAAATAATGTATGGAGAGATCAGAAAGTTCTTAAAATACTTAAAAGTTTTTTTGTTGACAGAACAACAGAGACAAAATCTTTCGAAATATTGTAAGAAAAACTGCAAAAACACCTAAAAATTATATACTGTTCCACATATAAATAGTTTCCAGTTTTCTTAAACGGAAAGGGGATTTTTATTCATTTATTTTTATTTTGGTTGTAAGAAAACATAAAATCTGGTTTTTACTGTATTTATAAAATATATTATCTAGAAATTTAAAGTTTTATGTACTTAACAATTTGAAATGGGTCCCATTTTTCTAAACACGTATTAGAGTAAGCTCATTTCAGCATAGACATTACAAGCTATTGATTTTTCAACAAAAAACGTATTTGGACCGAACTGTGAATCCGCCTGCTTGCTTCGTCACAAAGATGGGGTGCCGGAGATCTTATTTCTGTAGTCATCATTAAAGCCCCTAATAGATCTTCGAACGGCCTGCTGTAGCTCAGCGATTGCGTAAGTGCAACGCTGTGCTACAGTGAGCCGTTGAAAAGAACCATGCCGGAAAGGCCACGACGGGTGCAGAAATTGAATCTTTTCCGTCGTGCCTTGGCAAAGTTGGAGGAAAAGGCTTAAAAGCAGATGATAACACTGCTGTATTTTTTTTAAATTAATGCTATGGATTCAGAAGTATACGTTCCTTAATTCCAAAGATGGTGCTGACCATGCTATTGAATGTTGTGAAACCTAACAACTGCCATACTTAACATTTTTGGGGAACAGAACGTGGTCACAGACAAAACTTCATTTCCATAATTGGGTGGGACACTTCTTGGTGGAACCGAAAGTGTCCAACTTTTGAAGGTCTTACTGTAATATCTTCTGGAGGATAAATCCATCGTATGTACATTCTTTCTATTTAAAGTTGAAAATTAACAGCGGCAACAACAAAACCTAAATGATCCGTGAAAATACTCTGTTAGCCTCTTTGGCTTTTGGCCACACGTTCGAAAGGAGTCAATGACGGTTAAGAGTAGTGCAATATTTATTTACCACTCACCTAACATTTTGCTGAGATCCGCGTTGTGCAGGTCGGGATTCTCGTCCGCCAGCCTCTTCCTCTCGACCTTCGCCCACACCATGAAGGCGTTCATGGGCCGCCTGATCCTCTGCTCCTGGGCGGACCGGCCCTTGCCGCCCGCCGCACCTCCCGGATTGGCGACCGGCACCTCGGCGGGCGATCCGGCGGCGGGGGGCGACGGGCAGCCTTCCTCGCCGGGCACCTCACCGTATCGCACGCCTCCTCCTCCTTCCATGGAGGACAGGTCCCCCGGGGCCGAACTAATCCTGGCCATGTACTGGACACCGCCGTCCATCCAGGCGGCCGCCGCATCGTCCTGCTGCTGCTGCTGCACGCCGTAGGGCGGCACCTGGTAGTCCTGCTGCTGGGGCGGCCACGTGCGGGCGGCTCCGTAGGGCGAGTCGGTCGGCAGGTAGAAGCCCGCCGGACTCTGGGGCTGCCTGGGACTGAAGTCCTCGGGGGCGGGCGACCGGTGGTGGTGGTACAAGTCCTGGGGCGCCGCGGCGATCATCTGTTGTTGCTGAGAGTCACTGTTTAGATCCATGCTTGTTTTGTTGTGTGTTCGGAAAAAAAAAAAGAGTGGGTCGGATAGACGACAGTCAGCCGATCACTTGCCGATGCATTCGCGCGCGCGTACGCATACGTTCGCACGCAACAGGTACGGGGCTCCGTCTGATGCGTGTAGAGAAGAGAAGTCGGATCGAGTCGGAAAAGGGGGAGGCCGCTAGGGAGGACGGGTGGTGGGGAAACCGGCGTCGGCCAATGGGACGAGAGAGAGATCTCGGTCCCAGGTGATGTTGTGGGAAGATTTCACTCTCGCTGATCTCTCTGGCGGCGTGTTGGTTTTTTAATCGGCGACGTAGGAGGAAGATTAAAACTGGAGATGAATTTCGCCTCGGAACACGCGGATCGGGACGAGCGGTATTGCCAGCTGACCTTAGACATACTCTTCCCCCCCCCCTTTTTTTTTGTTGCTGTTTGCATTCGATCGTGAAAGCTGAGAATGAAACTTAATTCGAAAGTTGACTCAGTGGTTGTATTCCGTGAGGGACTCTTCAAACATGAGCGATCGGCAGATAAATTAATTTTCCCGCCTCGCACCGCATAAATGTTAATAGGAAATACGATGCTAAAGACCTGGTTTTGCTACTGTTTGGTTTAGAAGCTGGGAGAGCATTTCCCTCCCCCAAATTTATATTCTGTATTCCTTTTTATTGCTGTTTTGGTGCAATTGTAAAAGGAAAAAAAAATCCCTTTAGTTTATTCAGTTTATGTAAAAAGAGATCTTTAACAAAGCTTTAACTTTTAACTTCAAACTATATCTTTTAACGTTTTCTTTCGTACACTCTTCTATATTATAGTTAGTAAAAAAAAGTATTTATATTCGTAAAGCAAGATATTATTGATAGTTGTATCGAACTGTCTCCGATATTTTCTGAAGCACATCAAGAAGCACTTTCTTTCAAACGCAAAGTTAGAGGTTATAGCTCTTTTTGTTCAAATACAATTCTTTCCCTTCAGAAATTGTTTACATTTTTCAATTGATAAAAGTGCTGAGTTTATGTGCAATGAAAACAACTTTACAGTCTTGCTCACCCTCCAGGCAGTTGCGACGTAAATTCCCGTCCACTTCGTTCGAGTTTTCACTGCAGTGCATCAGTGGTTTACATTATTTATAACACTCACATACCATAAAATATATTTTGATATTAAAACTTGTAATTAACATAGGAGCTCACATTTATTTAATCATTACAAATTTTCCTGTCAAGATTTTATCTTTTTTATAATGTTAAAGCAGCATGAAAGTTTTACCATGAAAACAACTTTACATTATTTGCTCTTTGCAAGACGTCCAGAGGATTGAACTCTCACTGAGTTGCAAATTTGATATTATGTTGCCTTTTGATATTGTTCTTATCTTCTCCTTGGGCTAGAATTAATTGAATTTGTGCAAAAGTAATCTTGGATCACTTTCTTTAAATATTTATTTAATATTATTTACATTGTTTAATGGCCAAAGTGAATAGTCTCTAAAACAAAAAATGGATGCCAAACAATCTAATCATGTACAAAAAAAAATTTTTTTTGGCGTTTCGCAGCTAAGAATTCTCATTTTAGGTAATGATTGAACTGCTGAATTTTTGGTGCAGTGAAAACGATTTTAAAGTCTTGCTCATTTAAACTCTCACAGAGTTGATATAGTCTTCTAGTTTTTCTAGGGTTTGTATTAATTGAAATTATGTAAAAGGGATTTTGGACATTTATTTAGTACCAATTACACAAAGTGAATTGCCCCTGAAATATAAATAAAGTGGCAACCAAATTCTTAATCTCTAAAAGGATATTATTACTCCAAGAAGTATGTCGCTACCATGATCATGTCTATGCTGAGAGGATTTTTCCTAGTCATTTCAAAGTATTCATATTTTTCTCATTTAAGTGAAAGAGAAACGTAAAAAGCTGTTGAATATTAAGCTTTTAGAGAAAAAAAAATGATTTTTTTTTCCCGTTTATAAATCGTTTAGACATTGAGAAAACTATTACGCGAGCATAATAATTAAAATATCATCCACAGTTAAATTCCAAAACTAAAAATTAAAATATGAGTATGAATACATTTATTTGTCAATTTGCACTATTGACTTGATTAAATAAGAGCAGAAAAAAATTCTTTAGCATTTTGCACAATAGCCTGGCAACCAGGGCAGGGGCGTAGCCAGGGGGGGGGGATATCGGTATATATCCCCCCCCGAAATTTTTGGATTAGTAATGAAATTCCGTCTATTTATACACATATAAGTACATATTCCCCCCCCCCCCCCGAAAAATTTTCCAGGCTACGCGCCTGAACCAGGGCGTAGATCTCGGCCAAAATATATCCATTGGCTAATTGTACAATTTTTTGTAGTACTATATATCTAGTCATATGAGAGCACTCTAAGATCTGCAGAATAAGTTAAGGATTTCATAATCTATGATCAAATAATCAGTGGCTAGGGAACAGCGAATATATTTTTTATTACAGGCTTTATTTTACATAATAATGTGAAATCCAATTTTTTAATTGTTTTTAAGAACCATTTATGGTAATGAATTTTATCTATCGATTAGATTATTTTATAGATAAGGTCAACGAATATTTTATTATATAGGTGTTACAAATTCCTTCTTTTACTTTTTGTGTTTTTCAGTTACAAGTTGATTTTTATTTAAGGCACTGGGAAAAAATTGAGTAGTTTTTGAAAATACATAATACGGTGAAATAAATAAAAATATTTTTACTTGCACGTGCGCTACAAAGTGTTTTGAATTTAACAAAACTACTTTGGTTGAACAGTTTGGTTCATTCAACAAGTTTGTTTGATTCATCAAAATTGATCTAACATTTTTTAATTTTTTTTTTTTTTTGGGGAGGGGACGTTTTGTTGAATCTCAGAACTAATAAAATTTAAAATCGTTCAGCTTTCAATTAACGAACGTTTCAAGGACATGCGCAGGACAAGTGCAAGCCACTGAAAAAAATTCTTGATTATACAACCAGAGTCGAGCATTTGTACTAATGTCTTTTAATACGTTTTAATATAAGTGATGTCAAATACAAAACTATTCAGTTGGGGTAGTCTCATGGGCGGGGGGGGGGTTACGACTACTGCAACTCATATATATGTATTCGTGTGTGTGATAATGGAATGAAGAATATATATTTTGCATGGCAAAAAAAAAAAATCCTCATGGGGTGGTTATGACCCCTCCCCCTTTGGCTACGCCAGTGAGTTGGGTTTTTTTTTTTTTTTTTTTTTTGAGTTTGTTGAAGATTTCAGAAGCAAGTCTGATTAGTTTATCTAATCACCAAAATTTACATTCTTATTTTATTACTTTTATACTTATCCAAAGATTTAGTTTAAAGAGAGTTTTTTTTTTTTTTTTAAGCGTTAGACAAATTTGTTAAAACTAGCTGACCCGTGCGAAAATTTCGCACAATATCGTATTTAATTCTACAACTGTAAATATTATAGTGTGAAAATGAATAAATGTGTCTATAAGTATATAATATTCTGTTAAATATTTTCATGGGTCAGTTAATGTTCGATTGGAAATCGTTCAAAAAGTAGACATTTATTTTAACTATTTTATTTTATAAAAACCTCTTTAAAACAATATTAGCCAGTTATTATCTGATCATCATTGACTTTTTGACGATATGTTTCTTTAATACAAACATGAATATTACTGAATTTGCGAACTCGTGAAAACGCCACATATAATTGTCTGTGTGAAAATACAGGTTCTGGTAAATACAATCCTGCCCTTTGAAGCGTCTGGCCTTGAGCTTCATTAATGGTAATAGCAAAGGTTACTTTTATTGGGAATTGTTTTCTCATAATTTGGAAGGGTACGGTTGTATCCGAAGGTGTGAGATAACCGCCAGAAAAATGTCGCCAAACCTTCGAGAAAATGGCATAGAACAAAATAATCTGACGGCGACTGATGAATATAACTCACTGAATTATCAAAATGAGACGTCTTGATTGAAAAGACAAAATAAGAAGCTCTTTTAACCTCATTAAATATTTATTTTACAAACTCTTTACAAAAAAACCCGTATTTCTAGTTACCTTCAATCATGCATCCAACTATACAAAAAACATTATAACAACTCCGAGCTGTTCTATTTTTCTTACATTCTTTATCTGTCGTTGCCACTCATTTTGAAAGAAAGTATATTCAATTCATCTGACTCCATGGTAACCTGGAACCACGGAGTATGTTACATTTTTTTTGGTCACGTATTTAATGAGATCTAGCCGTGCCAGAAAAAAAAACACCTTTGAGAAATAACATATATGATCTGTTTATACCTTTTTTTATTAACAAAAAGATTTTTTCCGAATTTTTGCATATTTTTCGTCAAAAGTAGAAATTATAAGCTTTAACTGGGTATTTTTTATATATATATATTTTTTTGGTCAAGTATTTAATGAGATCTTGCCGCGCCAGAAAAAAACACCTTTGAGAAATAATATATATGATAATAGAATCCCTTTTGTGTTCGTGATAAAATAAAACATGTATAAATTTTAGAGTGAACTAGCTATCTAGTTTATTTGACTATTAAGGATTTGGAGTGTTAAAGGTAAAAAATTAGTTCACTCATAAGTCACTTGAGTCAGCGTGTAAATAATTTAGTCTTCCTATTTAGGGCTGTATAAACATCTTTTTTGAGAATGAAAAGTGAAAAGGGGTAGATGGGAGAAAAAAAAAAGAAAAAGACAACTGCTGAAGTTGTCTGTTCTCTTGATCGGTTATCATAATCTAGATTTTATTAAGCATTAAATCTGAACTTGCAGTATTAAATCTGCAACTATATATATACATCAAAATAATTTGTAAATACGAAATACGTCCACGTATGCAATAAAAGAGAGACAACTCCGTTAAAAATATCACTAAGAAGTAAATTTGTTTAACATTTTTTTTTAGTTATTATACTGCAACTTTGGATATTATCTATATATCTTAAATTTAGTACTAAAGATTCCTATTTATTTTATTTTATGACGAATGCAAGAGCGATCCTGGCTGCTTAACTGTCATAAGAACAACGGGAAAAACTGAGTTGAATCTCTTCATATTGAAATTATAGATATAAAGAAACACCGAAATAAAAAGGTAAATTTTATAAATTAGTTAAATTATTTACACTTACCTAAAAAATTTTCAACTAACTGCAGGTTCAGCAAAATACCATAGTAAAGTCTGCAAAATAATTTTGTTACATGAGCCATGAACACATCAGTTAAAGAGACATTTTGTTAACTGAACCAAATAATTCGGTTGATTTTAGCTAAATAAACCACTTAAATAAACAGTTTAGTTAAATTAATAAACATTCGTTAATTTTAATGAAATTGTTTGGTTAAATTGACAAAATGTTTTGTTGAAATAACCAAATGATTTTGTTAATTCAACATGAATTTTGTTGCCGCTATTTCAATCAAGCAATTTAACTGATTTAACAAGATTCTTGTTGATTTAACAAAACAGCTTTTTGCAGCGTAATGTGACAAATGTGACAGAAACAACCTCGTACAATTGTTTTGTGTTTGTGAAGCTAATTTGTAAGTGACCATCATCGTTTATCTTAATCAAAATTTCTCCACGACATGTCAATTTAAAGATACTTGCGATAAATTTTGAACGTCATTCATCACTTTGGCATTCAATCACTTCAATGCAGATCAGAAAATGACCCATCCTCTGATACATTGTCAAGAAGACATTTAAGAATTGCGCAATACACTAGAAGGAAATGCGGCACACTCAGACGTGCGTTTCAGAATTCGTTTTTACCCGATAACAGTCATTTCATAAAGTAATTACAGTTCGGAAAACATAATTTTTCATACAATTCACGAGATTGCATGTAAGTGTGCATTATTTATTTAAATAATGGGCAATGGCGAATGTGTGCTAGAAGGAAAAAGTTGCATTTATAAATGCAAATTTTTATTAAGTGTTTTTTACAGCTTCTCCTAATGACCACTTCAGACATCACACGTATGTAAATCTATGAAATTTTATATTTTACTAGCTGAAGTGCCCGTTCTTCGTGCTGGTCAGAGCAGGCATTTTTTCGAACACTCGTAATTGAACTTTAAACGATTGGAGCAGAAATTTCAAAACAGGCAGATTATTTCCCTCTTAATATTACCGTTTTCATTAAAATAACTAATGTAAACTTAACTTATAAAACTTTGTAGTAATTTGCTTTTTGTCGGCTTAGAGCTTAATGATAGTGGATAAAAAGAACTTTTTAGATAAATTGCATCCGTCAAAGGGAAAATGAAACTTGAAATTTTCAGTATTTGATTTCCTGCAGACGGTATTTTGAACTGCTTGTAAATAGCTATTCTTGAGGCTTTTTTCGCACCGAAAAATTACGGCGTATATAATAGGAGAGTTTGTGGAATTATTTCACCTCTAGCATAATTTTTACTTCACAGGTTGAAAAAATAATTGTATTACTAATGTGCTTTTAAACCCGTGACATCAAAATGGTGGGAATCGCACTTACAGTATCTAACTTTCTTATTGTATTGGATCACTATTCTACTCTATCGGATACTGGGAAGGTTATAACTTAAAAATTACAAAGAACATGTAAAGGTCGGGAACGGCTAAATTTTTAAAGGACGATTTAAAAAAAAAGTATTTTTTTCAAATTTTGAAGTTGGTCTGTCCTACTGTATGGATAGTGCTCAAACAGTATAACATATTAAGAACCATGCACTTTTTCAAAATCGAGCTTTTGGAAGTTTTAAAGTCACGAGACCATTTAAATCTTACAGTTTTCGCTTAGACTTCCTGTCTAAATTTTAAGGAAAAGAACAAAGTATAGATATATTTTCCTTGCAAGATAATTTCATATATCGTGTTTATTCGAATAATAGTCGCCCTCGTATAATAGTCTCACCACCGTTTTGAAGCAGAAAAAATAGCTTTAGATTTACAATATTATTACAATATTTTAGATTTTCCCCGCATAATAGTCGCACCTAGACTTTCACCAGAAAAGATAGGCAAAAAAAAAAAAAAAAAAGAAGTGCGACTATTACATGAGTAAACACTGTAGTTTTAACAATATAAAGCATGGTAAAGAGAAATTGAAATATTATATAAATGTGCTTTTTAACTTCTTAACAGCAACTATATTTTAAAATATTTTTTTAGACAAAATATTAACTCAAAACTTCCAGCATTTTCAAACATTTCGAAAAAGGAGGTGTTGTATACAGGTGAAGTTGGAATTGCCACATTTCCCAGTTTTCAGACCAGCTTGTACATGGAGAATTCGTCTTTCCAAACACACAGTAAGACTTGCCCTGAACGCACTTATTCAGGGAAAACGTTCCAGTCATTTTCTATGCCATTCGTTTGGCAGGGAGTGAAATTTCGATCATTGACCTCCCGTTTTCACTGCTACACATCTGTATTTTTTGGTCACTAAAATCTATTTATTATTATGCATTACTTTCTCAATTTCACAGTTTGAAGGCATATTTAGATATGATTTTCTCTTAATTGGAGTTGCTTTTAATAAAATGTGTTGCTCACATTATTGAAATTTACTGAACTCAGTAGCGTGCCTAGAAGTTTTCCAGTGGAAAATTCATTTTTAGTGCATACACTCAGGTTTAACTTCTTTATTCCTATCGTTGCAAAGTGACAACGGGGAAGATTAAATTTGTGCCCAGTGTTTTTCCCCCTGTATGCCTTTAACCCTTTGAGGCGCAACCCTTTCCCAATGCTGAAAAAAGGGCAGCCGTTGCCATCGCTCGACTTAACTACCAGCAAGATGGCGGACGATCGAAACGTTCATCGCGTGCCACAGATCTAGAGACCCCTTTTTGACGCGCACTGCCAGCTGTCGTCAAAAAAGGGTCTCTAGATCTGTGGCACGCGATGAACGTTTCGATCGTCCGCCATCTTGCTGGTAGTTAAGTCGAGCGATGGCAACGGCTGCCCTTTTTTCGGCATTGGGCAATCTATCCAGCTGTTCTCGCATTCTTCCATTTTTCAGCAGATGTCAATGCTGTTAAAAATAATCGTGACCATTTTCTTACGGGAAATGACGTGCTTAAACGTATAGGATTCTCGTGGACCTATGTCACCCGCAACTATTTTTATAGAAATCAAATCTATTCTTCGTGAGTGGCAACAATCAAAACGTCAGAGTTTGGTGTTCCCAGAGCGGGAACACTGCGCGCTAAAGGGTTAAATGAATGGAAGCATTCATTCGTGTGCAAACACTACGTTGAACTTGCGTTAAACCATTGGCGTAACTGGGTAGTCGTATCAGATATTTCTAGGAAGGTACGGGAGGGCGAGGGTTTATCTCATCCTAGTGGAAGTCATCTTTTATTTTTACAATAAAATATCTAACTTTTCTGGAGGGTGCTAATTTTTCTGTGGTGGGCTAAGTTAAACCTACCACACAACCCAACTTAGTTACTCTAATTGGTTAAACTTTAACTGAATGGAGTTTTATTTGAAAAACACTCCCCTTCCCTATTTAACGTTCGTAACTGCCTGAAGATGATATGAAAGGAAAAAAAACTTACATTCTAAGATTTAAGACAATTTTATTTATTTAAACTTTCAAAATATATTACTTAAGTTTTACATTATGAAAGGACTAGAGAATCGTTATGTATAAATATGGGCGAATGAGCCCAATTCATAAGCTTGCTTTTTATGTGTCATTTACATTTTTTTAAGGTATCAGAAATTTAAACATACATATCGCAATAAAATTCTGTCAATTTTTCTTCTATTAAAAGATAATATGTCTGAATTCTTAAATATTCCTAAATTTAAAGAAACGTTCCACTAAATAATCGGGGCAATCCTTCTATATATATGAAATATTTCTGAATACACATTATTGCTCGAGAATTAAAAAAAAATTTTTAGTTGTGTTTTAAAATGTATTGGAATGCAATGATATTGAGTAGAGAGTAAAAGATGAAATCACGTATTGAATTGAAGAAAAATTGTCCCAAAGTCTAAACATCGAATAAGATACATTTCAAATTTCTAAAGCAATGTCTCCCAATCTTTTTGTACCTGCGGACTACTGAAAGAATAGAAAACATTTTCCATACATATGCCAGTCCCTTCCCCTTCTCCTCCAAATAATAATAATAATAATAATTAAGGTACTTTCTTTATGAAATCATATACAAATATGATTCTGATGTACACACGTGGCTTGTTCACTAGTATAGACTTATATTTGTGAAAAATAGTTCAGAGGTTTAAGGAAGTTTAGAAAAAATTTTGAAGTTTCCAGTTTTTTTACCAACAGAAAACTCCCAATCACCAGTGGCGATTCACGGACCAGTGATTGGAAAACACGGTTTATAAAAACATAACTTCTCCCTGCTGGAAACTGTTCGGTAAAAGCATATTTCGCAAATCTGTTGCTTTCAGCGTATGAGTTAGACAAAAACCTCCCGAAAAACTCTTCGACTGGTTTAAATTTAGAAACCAAAATAAGATCTTCTCAGGTAACGTAGGGTTGGATATCTCCTTCCATTTTCTTGCCTCTATCGTCTACGTGCCGTCTAAAGATTTTTTTTCTGCACCCAGACACAGACACAGAGGTTATTTTTGATTTTTCTGGTGAATGCGGAAATGAAAGAAAATTTCTAGTCATCTTAGATCCGTGACAATGAAGTAATTTGAAAATTTAGTATTACACGATAACGCACGGTGTCTCACGGAAACACGTTTCGTGAGAAGACCAAATTAATAGTCACCTATTTTCATGTTTAAGTATTATGTTTATCTTTCTTCTCATCTTAATACAAACAGAACAATTATAGTACATAATTTTTTTCACTGTTTGCGTTATAAATCGGCAGACGATATTTCAAGAAACATTAATTTACTTAATTTTAAATGGTGGTAAAGAGGTGCTAAACTAATTTACTTTAACACTTAATTCAAAGTAAATTAGTTCTTAGCACCAAGTTTGTCATGAATAAAATAGCGTTTCGTTCAATTTAATAAAATTTTGTTGGAGCTAGTTCAAGCAAAAATATTAATTTAACCAACAAAATATTATATTGAATTAATGAAATATTTTGAAGCAACAAAACATTGGCTCACAAAATTATTTGGTTAAAATTAGAGATTATAGATGGATGCAAGACGACTTTTTCAGTGGTGAGACAGTGATTTACAGCTTTTTTTTGCGAGGCGAGACGCACATTCTTAACTTTACAATCAAAGGATTTTGCGAGACGAGAAAAAGCTTTTCAGCTGTTTTAAGAGGCACCAAAAAGCTATTTTTCGTCTTGAAAAACAGCTACAAAGTTTCGTCTCGCAGCCATCCCTAGTTAAAATATTGCCAATAAAACATTGTATTTTTTACACGGTTTCGAAACTATTTGTCTCGCAAATGATTACACTGGGGAACAATTTTTAACATAATTTCTGTTGAGTTCAATTTTTAAGCTGTTTTAGAGTCCAATGGGCACACTGATTACAAAACTGTTGTTAGTTTTCTTCGATCACGTCAAGTTTTTTCTCTACACATACCTTCTCTTCACTATCCACAAGAGCGAACTTCGTTCCCTGGAAACACTGTTGCTGTGACCCCAATGACGAAGATTTTGAAATTGAAGATGATCCCGTTCGTAAGGGATTTGAGCAGCATGACTTAAAGGTTTTGGGGCTATCTAAAAAAGCTTGAGAACTGTTAGTTTCAAGACTGAACGAAAAAAAAAATGCTTGAAAAAGGTGCTGAAGTATCCTACTTCCGATACAAGAAAGTGCATTTCTGCAATACTTTCGAAGTGATGATGGGTTTGTATATTGCCATAACATACATGGTTTAATGGAAGAGTTGAGAATTTCAGCTTATCGATAGCTCAAAGCGGAGCTTAGCGTGTGTACTCCTCCAGAATGGAAATTTATTTGGTGTAGTCCCAATAGGGCATTCAGTATGTTTGCGTGAGGAATATGAAGACATAGAGTCGTTGATTTGATGCAATATTACATGCACCAACGGATCATCTGTGTTGATATTAAAATGGTCTGCTTCTTCCTTGGCCTGCAACGTGGATATACCAAGTATCCCTGTTTTTTGTGCGTGTGGGACAGAAGAGCTCGTGAGGAGCATTGGGTGCAGTCGAAATGGCCACCAAGATATGACCTTAAACCTGGTGATCCAAACATTCTTCATCAGCCACTTGTCAACAGAAAGAACATAATATTTCCACCTCTGCATATAAAACTGGGTCTCATGAAGCAATTTGTTAAAGCTTTGTCAATTGAAGGAGACTGTTTCGGCATTTCCTAACCTGTCATTTGAAAAATAAAAGCTGGTGTGTTTTATGGTAAATAAGTTTTTCTAGGTAAATAAGTTTTTCTATGTGTCTTAAAACAATTTAACTTGTAATAACAATATATTTGGTAACTTTTCCCTTTATTTTTCTTTTTATGAACATTTTGGGGGTACCCTGTATCTTAAAAAGTTGACGTGACAGACAAAAACTACAGTTACTTTTGGAATCAGGAGCCAAAAGTGATTCAAAAACAAGTCACAGTTCTAAGACAACAAAATTGCTGTTCCCCAGTGTTATCCATGGCCAAACACAAGCAGGCGGTAGTCGGATGGAGCCTGGTGTTAAAGGTATGAAGTAAAATTCACCAACTAAGTGCGTTAATCGCCTTCTTGGTCCTTTCCGCCGTATAAAGTCTGAGTTTTTCTAACTCCGGACATGAAATCAATTATCTTTGGGAGTATATAACAGAAATCTTGATCATTAAAGCAATACCTCAATTTCAGCAGCTTACTAAACTACATCATTCTCATGTGGTAGAAATAAATGTTTTTACTAAAACTAAATAGTAGGTTTCTCCACCTGAAGATTTCAGTACTAGCTGTGCCACACATGCAAACATACAGCCTGTAAATGGACATTCAACAAAATAAAAGTCAATCGCACAATGCGTTTATGTTCTTAAGGCCAATTACTTACATTTTGTTTAAAGCTTTTCATAAATATTGAAAATTCGGGTTGATTATTATCTCCATGATTCCCTGTTAAGGAAATAAACTAAATCTTAGGTTTAACGGACGATTGTGAAATTACAGAGAAAAGTTTTTGCGTTATTTTTTAAGGAATAAAAACGAGCATTCCAGCAAATACGAAATCCTTAATCCCTTATCGGAACTACAGACTAATTCTGACATAACAAAAAGAAATTCAAAGCTTTTTGACTTCAGAAATTGTAGAACAAGAGTCAAAAGTGGCTGTTAAACTGATAATCCTTCTGATTCTGTAAAATACATCGATGTAGGACTTATTTCTTGCATTTTTGCTCGTCAACATCGTCATCTTTCACTGTAATCTACGGTGCGAAAATGGAACATTCGGTCTTGTTTTCCATAATTCTGATACATAACGGTTGAAAAAAAAAGCTAGCTATTCGATTCGGACTGAATGATGCATTTAAAATTTACACAATATAATATTTTCATCATTTACTTACTTAATGCAACATATTAAAAAAATCTAATCTCAAGATTTCTGAATTTGCCAATAAGAATTTAAAATTCCATTCAATCGCCAAGGCAACTCACGCGTTCCACTTTTTTCAAGGCACAAAATCGTCTGCGACAACGAAAAACGCTGAATAATAAATTCAGTAAGCGCGAGGAATTTCTTTTACAAACCAAGGAGATTGTCATGTGAGTGTAAAACACTTTGATCAAGAAAGGCGATTTTTTTCACTCATTTCATTTAAAAAAACCACAACAACATGAAGGGTATTGTCAGCAAATCGGAATTCGGAATCTGTAAAGATCCGCAAACGCCATGGCAGGAAAAATTCTTTTTACTTTGTACAATGTGTCCAACAAGTTCCAATACTCTAACTTAAAGAACTCATTGCCCATGTTTTTTTTTTACACTAAATTTTCCCGTCCACTTATCATCATATCAATTATTTACATTTTACCCCTTTGGCAAGTTCAACATAAAACATGAAAATAGGATGAAATCTGCCGGATGAACATCAACCGAACTTTAAAAAAAAAAAAAAAAAAAAAAAAAAAGATGGTGCTTCATATTCAACAAAAAGAAGTAATTAGTTCTAGTCTATCTCCCAATAAGTATTTGGGCACCCCTGCAAATGATGATATCTGCTGTCCTGATCTACGTCACGCCTTCTGTACTTAAATATCGTGTAGGAAACAGTATTTGCATTAGTCACATGCAAGATGCCACGAAATTCAGTGACTCACAAAATATCTAGTGAGTTAAATATTGCAAAGCCTACAATGGTTTTTGTGATTAAGAAGTGGAAGGTGAGGGGTGATTGTCGGAATGTGCTTCGACCCGGCAAACCCACAAAACTAAGATAGCTGTCCAAAGAAATTTGGAAAACGGCACCAAACCGACGGCTCACATACTCCAGGAGTTCTAACAAGAATCTGGGACTGTTGTTTCGATAGATACTATCCACAAGGAAGAAAGTTTGCTGGGTTCCCATTGTCATGCTTCCTTCCATAAGCTTTTGGTTACAAAGTCCAACCGTGCTGCTTGGTTAAGGTGGTGCAAAGCACGTTGAAATTAGACCGTAGATGAGAGGAAACAGGTTCTCTGGAGTGAAGAATCAAGGTTCAATCTCTAACAGTCGGATGGCAGAGTCTGGGTTTGGCGTATACCTGGAGAACGCCTTTTCTCAGAATGTATTGTGCCTGCAGTAAAGTTCGGCGGAGGTGGAATTATGGTCTGGGATGTTTTTCGTGGTACGGACTGGGGCCATTAATCCTAATTCATGGTAAGTTCAACGCCGACTCCCACTCCACTATTCTAGACAACAATGTGAATTCTATGCTGTGATAGTTTTGTGGGTGGATCATTGTTACTTACAGGATTATAACATAATTTGCCATGCTGCGAGGTCTACCATGGACTGGTATGATGACGATAGGGTGAACCGACTGGACTGGCCAGAGTCCAGACGAATCTTATAGAAAACCTCTGGGACGAGCACCCGTTCAAAAACGGTGCAAGAACTTACATGTCTTCTCTAAGCCAAGTGGAAGAAATTACCTCTGTCCATGATTCAAACACTTGTGGAAAGTATGTCCCGGAGGATCAAGGCTGTAATTGCCTCAGATAGGGTAGAGGCTCTACCAGCTATTGAATGTGAATAAATTCTGTTTCTCTCTTTTATCGCAGATGTCCAATTACTTATTGGTTGGTAGTGTATAAGTCACTGCTTGCGGGAAAATGGCTCTGTATGCATTGGTTGGGTAAATCCGTTCTTTTTATTATTCATCGGTACAGTTGCATGGCCACTTCGATTCTCAAACCTCAACCCAAAACATTATGGGTCTCTGGGGTTATCGCAATTCGCGATCACCTGAGAAAATAGTCAGAGTTGGAAGATGTTGTTCCAACGGAAAATTCAAAACAGTCCGGCTGCGATGCATATCGAGCTATTGCATGGACATTTGACAGTGATCACCTATAATGAACGTACCACTGGAATAAAATGGACTGCTTTTTGTGAAATTAATCATGATGTCAACACCATCAATAAACTTCGACGTTTTTTGAGTTGCTCTTTCAGGACACATTTTCTAGTGGAAATATTTATATACCTATGTAATGATTTCAATTTTGGTATCTTTTCGTTTTTAGTTTTCATTTTTTAGAAAGGAACTTAATTAAAACACCTTTATAATTAGTATCGCAAATTTATTTGAAATGTAGGTAATTTTCATACACAATATCCTGATGGTCATAAAATACTATTTTGATATGTCTTGTATTTCGTGTAGCCGTAACGTCTAAATATTAGTAAACAACTCACAAAGGCTAGGCAGAAATCGCGAAGCATACTTATCTAATATTTTGTTGAATCGGTGTCTTTTAATCTTCTAACAAATAAATTTGCATATCCTGCTAGATAAGCGTCAGCAGTAGAGTGGAAAACACCTCTGAAGTTATTTGGGATTTGAATAGGCGGCCAAAGTGTACAGAGGATGTCTGTGTTTTGTTTTTGTGTCAGAGTCTATCCGTTGTCTACAAGGCACCGCATTTCGGTGTTATTAGTGTTGGCAGCAGAAAGTTATGAGAAACCCTCGGTTAACAAAAGGGTTCTCTTAAGAACAACATCGTAAAATATGCGATGAAACATCGAGCGTGTGTAAACAAAAACATTTGTTTTCGAAATGTACATAGATTAGATTCTCTGAATTTTTTTTACAGTTCAATTACATTGCTAGATGCATTCTTTTTTCTTAATAAACTAGTGAAATGTTTAAGCAACTATTTACTTCAAATGCCCTAGCCCTTAATTATTGCTTTTAATGTTTAACAAAACAACTCAATTGGTAAATAAATACTTAAACATATGTGTCAACTTTTGAGCTTTTTTTCGGAGGATTATCGACCACAATTTTCAGTTTTTTATGCATTAAAATTCTGGATTTATTTTAAGATCAAATTAGTGGAGGATGATGTTCCGATTACAGCGTAAAAGTTGGCTATGGCAGCTATGGCTGAAAAAGCCAATGCGTATCTTGATCATACCTAAACTTACGTTTTCCTACTCATGTATAGTTTTCAGTATAGTTTGGCAATCGACAAGGAATTTAATAAGAAAAAGAACTAATAAGAAAAAGAATTAAAGATTTTCGATTAATTTGTGCCACAAAAAGCTGAAAATGATTAGGAAGTTTTATAAAATATTTTAGTTCTTGAGTCTTGTAAATAATGATTTTCATACAATTTTGTAAATATAGAACGTACACTGTTATAAAAAAATTTCTTTAAAAATTATTGAAAACATTCTGAAATTCTTATTTACGACTTATAGGGTTTCAACACATTTTAACAAAAGTTACAGAAATTTTAGCAAACTAAAATTTTTATGAACACTTCGGCTTCAAAATGTTTTATTAGCAGCCAAATATTTTTAAAAATATAATATAACGTAACTATTTAATTATAGTTTAAGATAACCAAGCTGAAAACTAATTCACTAATTTAATGACCAAGATAGTGACAATCAAAATCGAAATTTTACTTTTTAAATTATTTAAAATCCATATGAGCATAAATCTATATATATATAACGCTTACGTAGTTAGAAGCAGATTCTTTAAGGCACCTTTTTATCTGTCTGAGCAAGCGCATACTCTCCTCGACCAATGAGTAACCAGAATAAAGCCTGTCAATTAGAATTCGTAACTGTATTCGTGCTCATTGTCATTTCATGAGTACACTTCTTTTTTTACTCAATAAAGATAGTTAAAAACAAATTTTAACGATTCGAATTATTTAAAAAACAAGTAAGCTGAATTACCGCGAACTTTTTGTTTATTTTCTGTCACATGTCATGTTACACCCGCGTCGTTCTTCGATTTTTCCTGTCTGTTTTGTCCAAGATTTTGGTGACATTTCTGATCGTTCCTATTTATTTTTGAAACATTACGGCCAATAACATGACCATCGAATTCGACGGGTTCCAGCTCATCTTTCTTAAAATCCCTTATAATATTATCAGTTAGAATTTTAAACTGTTCTTTTAAAATACCTAAAATATTGTTTTTTAAACAAAAGTTACAGTTAAAATGTAAATAACTAACATTTTTACATGTGTTATAATAAATTTTGTGTATATATAAATATGTTATAATCAACTATGAATTTTTTTTAAATGCATTCTTTTAAGCAAAGCATGTATTCTGAGACCGAAACACTACATTGCAATTTTAATGAAGCCATAAAACTTTAGTTTAGCAAAACATAAATTACACTAATAAACAAAAAAAAGTTTTGGTGGATATCTTGGTATCCAACACTTGTTTTAAGACAATTGAGACATGCTGATTAAAAATATGCAAACTGTTTGTCTCTATCACCCACCGTTTTTGAGATATCTGACATTAACCATTTATATATGTTTAACATTGTATCAAGGCAAACAACTCGCAGACAAGTTACCGTAGAGCACATATTGCTAAATAGATTACTAATTAACATAAACTATATAGCATCATCTAGTTTAAGGTATTATACACATATAAAATTCATAGGTATAACATATAGTTCCTTAATTTAAAGTTAGTTCGGTTTCAATTTCTTAATTCTAGACTTGCGTTTGTGCTGAGCATTTGGCATGTTGCACTGTAGCATCCAGCAGTAGTCAGCCAACATTGCTGCACTCCATCGACCCTGATAGTGTGACTCCATCACCGAGATGTCCTGATGAAAACATTCGCCATGGTCATCACTGACAGAACCTAAGTTCTCGGGAAAGAAGTCGAGATGTGAGTCGAGGAGATGAATCTTGAAGGACATGTTGCAACCCATCAAGCTGTACGCACTAATGCACTTCTGCACAATATTTACGTAGTCAGGAGATTTATTATTTCCAAGGAAATTGCCTACAACAGACTTGAATGCCAACCATGCCTCTTTTTCAGTACTTCTGAGTAAGTCTTCGAAGTGACTGTCTGCAATGATCTTCCTTATTTGTGGACCTATAAACACATCTTCTTTCACTTTCGCATAACTTTGGAAATTTGTTGGATAGGTGCCGAAAAGCATCTGAGTTGTTGTCTAGTGCCTTCATGAAGTTCTTCATGAGCCCCAGCTTTATATGAAGTGGAGGCATAATAACTTTTTCACGCTCAACCAACGACACACGAAGGGCGTTTTTACTACTGGTCTGCATTTTATCTCTGATGGGCCAATTCTTCTTTATATAGTGGTGCTTCCTATCTCTGCTGTCCCACTCACGGATAAACCAGCAGTACTTGGTGTACCCTGTCTGCATTCCCATGAGAATAGTGGTTACTATTAAATCACCACAGATATTCCAATTGTAATCGCAATAGCGAATTTTTTCAAGAAGTAGCGACATGGTTTTGTACGTCTCTTTTAGATGGGCAGAATATCCAACCGGTACTGATGCATACATGTTCCCATTGTGTTCCCATTGTGTAATAATACAGCCTTTAAACTTGCCTTGGAGGAATCAATAAACAGTCGCCATGCTTCAGTGCTATGTTCTACCCCGAGGCTTGACATAAGACCTTGGATGTCCGTGCAGTAGCCCATATTGTCACTCATTGCAAAAAACTGCACGAGTTCTTTGTGTCAAAATTATGAAGTTCTTGTACCTGGTGATAGTAAATTAAATTCTTTCAGCCAAGCTGAACCTAGCAGTTCAGCTTGGATTTTTGTTAGTGCCAGGTCCTGTACGATGTTGCAAAGATCATCATTATTAATCAAGTGAGTATCTTCACCAGGATGGTAGTCAGAGTCTAAGTTGTTCCTAGAAGATGGAAAACTTTCTTCTTGGTTTCCTTCATTGTATTCTGTAGGTGGTGTTGGTATAGGATAAGTGACGGGATCATGTGGAATTGGCTTTGAAACTGAGGGAATATCTGGATAAAGTGTTTTTTACATTGTATCTTATATATTTTCATTGGGGTAGTAAAATTCCGGGGGGCTCTGAACTGTAGTCACCATTAATGGGAAAATTCGACGCTGCATTAAAAGAAAAAACAACGTAAAAAAATTCCAACGAAAGGGGATTAAAAAATATATGTTTTTGTTGATATTTTGAAAACCTGACGTGATAGAGCAAAATAGTTTTCAGATTTGTAATCAGCATGAAAAACTGCACTAGAAAAAATAAGCATCATGCCAGATATCTATGGCTTGTTATTGTGTGTTATTGAAATTCTTTAGATATGGGATGTAGTCAAACTCTCGAAATCAAGCTGCAAATAATTGCCAAAGATGATTATCTTTTGTCTTTTGTTTACTAATAAACGAAAAGTTAAAAATTAAAATTCAATGAAAATTAAGACACTGACTAGAAATAAATAGAAAATTTATGTGTGATGACGGATATGACATAAAAAAAATACTTTTCTATCGAGTTTTAATTTTGGATAAAATTAACATTCTGTGTGACAGTAAAAATTTCATCTTGATGCATATAAACTGCCAAGCCAAAGCAATTTCGAGGGCTTGATTTACGTGCTAAAATCACAATTTAACGAACTCCGCCTAAATCTATCTAACTTAGTAAGTTTTTGACATGATCGTAAGAATGGATGGCTCTTAATAAGTTTACTTTTTTGTATTTCAGGGTACATCCATAGATCTCTGAAAGAATATGTCTTGTAAAGCCTGCATTTTTGAATTTAAGATTTATCGAGAAATCTGAGCATAAAATGTTTAATTCTTACCATACTTTAGAGGATTGAATTGTTCGAGTTTGTTGTACGAATGCTACTATATAAAACCTACAAATATCACTCAGAGGTAGTCAGGCTGTGAATTATTGCCTTGAAAGATATTTTGTCTGCAAAAGATTGCCGGCAGTGGAAAAAAGCTGTTGTTTTCGATTCTAATTTCCGAGGAAATCGATAGTTAATGACTGATGTATTTATGCTTTGAGAAATTCATCTCTTATCGATTACCGTTTTTAGACGAAAATGAGTTGTTTCAAAAAAGGTATCTGGTTCTTTGTCCTCTTACTTTATTTCACTGAGCGTAACAAACGGGCAAGACAATTCAGAAGTGAATTTTGTATTAACGAATCACTTAACAAATTATTTTAAAGCAATTCTCGGTTTGTTTTCTTTCTAAATCGGTAACGCCACTTATAAAGTGCGGGTCAGACATACAAACCTTTATCTTTAGTTCCTCTTTCTCTTGAATTGAAGTAAAAAAATGTTATCGATATTTCTAAGAGGGAGTGCTTTGACGAAAGCGATTTCTGAAATTTAATGTGAAAAATACTTTTCGTTTACTTTCTAGGAAGTTTTTGCATTTTACGAAGAAAATCAAGTACGTTTTTCAAAAATCTTGATAAGCTAAATGCTTTACCACAATGGAATGGACTTTTAAACTAGTCCCTGGTGTTTTTATTTGATTTTTGCAAAGATTGCCGTCTTTCAAAAGCTTGCGGCCATTTTACACGTTGTTGAAAGTTGTAAATTACACTTTAAAAACTTTTCTGAGTATCATAAGATATCATCCTTCAGCGTGAATAAGGACGTAGTATGCGTTGATACACGAAAGGCAGGCATACATTATGTGGGTTTTGGAGTATTACAAGTTTGTGATGAATAAAGATTTTCGCACCAGCATCAAGTTATCTGTTAACGAATTTCTGTAATTATAACAAGTTATAACAAATTTCTGTACAGTAAAACAGTTCTTTTAAAGACATAGCTTCTTTTAAAAAATTTTTTCAATAAATAAGATAAAATGAATTGTAATAAAAAGTCTTTAGGATATGGTTCCAGTTACTAATTTGCAAAGTTCGTTTGAATATTGAGCCATCGTATCTCTAAAAGCGAATTTCTGTCGCATTCAGCATTCAATAGAGTTGCTAAGTATTGATACAATCTCCTTATCCAATTTATATCTTAATTTATTCCAATTTACATTTTAACTTGAACCATCGTAAATTCTTGTCTTTACCAAATGAAATCGAATGAACTGGTAAAAAATAATGATTTGTGCATCGGAAATTCCACAGTTCAAATTCAGAAATTTGATACTACTGCAAGTAATACAAGAAGGAATAGTGCGGCATGTGTACTGCTCGAGCAGAAAATGATTAAAAAATTGTTATTTTTGGTATGCAGACATTTTGGCAAAGACAGGCAGCTTTATCTCTTGAATAACACAAGAACTAACGATTGGAGCCACATCCTTTTGGTACCAAACGAAATAGATTGTTTTTCACTTCAAGATAATACTTGTAGCCCCAAGCACCAATAAGCTGCAGCTACCTCCTTTTCGCAGAAAACCCTTCAGTTGTTGAATTTGGCAAATCTTTTCCTACAAGACCAATCTAATTCTGCTAACATCAATACACCAAGGGCTTATCATTGAGCAAGATGAATGGCAAAACTCATTTATTGTCTGAAAATCTATCTATTTTGCTCACAATTTTACCTTACGACGCGTGAACTTCGGTAGTTAAAATTGTTCGTTGTGTCCATGTATTTGAAGGCGTGTTTCACTTGTCCCTGGGCAGCTTCTGCTCCACAAAAACATCTGGAATTGCTGCAAAAATTAATTGAATACTGGATTACAAATGAAGCCGTAGCTAATGCAGCATTGAAAAGCTTCCTGCGTCAACTTTTGTATTAAGGCGAACATTTATCATGTTTGGCATTCTATAGTGATGTTTCAGTGGATAACAAAAATTGTGATGGTCAGTGCTTTTTTACGAGAAGAAAAAAGTGAACCTGTTAAAAATATTAATCTTAACATTGACGACTTGTAACATTTCTTCAAAGCAATTGTTTAGTTTCGTTGCTGTGAACGCAAGACATATTTTTCTTGCACTTGATATATCGCAGGACTTTCGTTGACAGCATCCATCCAAGTGGACATCAATTAAAATCTATTTAGTTGCCCAAGCCAGAGTTAAATCGCTGACGGTGGTGAGTGAATGACACTGAAGAACGTGCGGAGTTTCACCAATGTAGGAATTCAATCCTATACTAACAAGTTAATAGAAATAGAAACAATTCCTACTGCAGGTGGCGGAAAAACGTTGATGTGAATTTCCTGAACCGAAGAAATTGAAACTCGTAGAAAGTGTAACTCCGATATGTTCTACTGAACATTAAGTTGATGGTTATGAAAAGTTTTGTAATTTGACTCCTAACAGGGCTTTTCGCTTCAAATATAGTTGATGTGTGGCTGTTATTAGCTAGTTTTCAGACTTTTTATCATGTAAATAAGTTTGCCCTTAAATTAATTAATGGAAGAAATTTCATATGCTTTGAGGAAGAGGTAACTATAACTTTTATATCCTAATATTTTTGGTCATAAATCAGTATTCCAAAAGGAGCATTTTTGACGGGTAAGACTAAAATTTTTAACTTCTTTTCCTTGTCACCTTAAGGGACGGTTATCCTTTAAAATGTAGTTTAGAGATATTCATCTCTTTCAAACAAAGCAAAATTAATAGATGTTTTTGAGGTGTATAGTGTGGTCTCTGTCAAAATTACTGTTGCATTTATGTTTATTATAGAGGTCAAACAGTACGACTATCATGGATAAGGCTCTAAAGGCAAATATTATAGACAAACATTTTAGTGCGTTATTGGCTTTAACCTGTTCATTTTCACTGTGACGAAAACTCACTGTGCCCGCCGTTGCTTCCGTCTTGAGTCTTTGAATGCTTCGGCTGTCGTCTGGCACATGTGATAGATAGCATGCAAACGCACGCCGTGACGTAACGAGGGGCACAGAAGTGAGAATTGTTGTCATCGAGTTTTTGTAACTATGGAAGCAAACAGGTTAAGTATGCGTTAATCAGTTGTGTTGTTGTTGTTATTCACTAAAAGTAGCCGAACCTAACTGTTTACGGTTACGTCATCTTCCTGAGGAAACCCACAACTTATATCACCTCCAGAAAGGGTGTCATTCCTGGTTCAGCATCTCTATGCCACCTGTCGACCTACCCAGTGAGAGCATATACGACCCTACAGATTTAAAGTGCACGTTTGATGCATATACACGTGATAGTCTTTGGTCACATCCGGGATACGAGCCCGAGTTTTCTATCCCAGATTCCGCCCCATTACCTACCGGGCTGCTAAGACCCTTATCAACAATCACATGTTTTATAAGTGCTTATATAAGTGATTGATAAAGTTCTTTATAATCGATGCGATAGGCTTGATTTACCTTGTGCGTATTTTCTTTGCAGGAGGGGAGTACAGATATACATGTACACAGACACCAAAGAATGCACATTATTTGAGGTTTGTGGTTTTTAATCAATGCGACATTATAACCAGCGAGTGCTTACGCAAAACGTGCACAATTACATAATGGGACACTGTGCAGTCCCGAATATTGCACCGATTTTACGAGATAGCACCTCCACCTTATACCCAAATGTGGGGAAGGGGGGGGGTCTGCTTACGTCTCCGGCGCCTCTCGTACGGGCTATCTACGTGTTGCAGAGCTGGTGCAAACTCTCAAACAGAAAAAAAATGAAAAACCAATAAAATAGCAGAGAAAGCACGCAATCTCGTAACTTGGCACGCGATAATGAAGATTTCTCTTCAGCCCAGACTCGTATCGTCTCGAAGGGTGCTCGAGAAGATGGGAGGTGGTGGAGAGATACAACAAGTCTAGGAAATCGACTCCTGTTTGTGTTGTGTGTGTGTGTGTGTATTTAGTGGATTTTCTGGTCTTTATCTGATGTGAAGCTTTTATCTTAAAGAGTCCACATGAGGGCTAAAAAAAAATAAGAAGAAACAAAAGAATACATCTCCAGAAAATCTAGGGTTCTTGAACGAGTGGTGCATACGGGACGTGGGATAGAATGCCTGACTTGAGAAAAAATAGTTGAGGAAGCGAGGAGTCAACAAAACAAACGAAAAAAAAATGAATTTGACAAAAACTAAAACGAAATTTTTAAAATTCAACATTTTCAGCACCATTGTGCAGTTTTTGAAAACATAGACTATTTTTTTTTTTTCGTAAAGGAAAGTGATACCTGTAAATGTTTATGTATTTTTTTGATGTCATAACCTTGTTCACTTCTTCCACGCTCCAGCGGAGTGTTTCCCTCTTCCAACAATATTTTCGGAATTTCTTCAAGTCAAGTATCCACATGTCAAATCCACAGACACCCTTACCATGACATTATCAGACCAAGATATTTTAATATCCAAATTTACGAATGCACACCTATACGAGGTGTGTTCCACAAGCATCCAATCTGCGTTCATAACTCCCAGTCACAACGTTCGAGCGATTTCTGTAGAGTACCATCATAGTATTAGCTACTCACGAAGTCGTCGGCTACCACGGTTTCCGGGAACCTTGTTCGTTCAAGCACGCTCTTCGCCAGCCTCCAAAGAGACCTGGCGTAGCTCCCAGAAACTTTTGGCAGTTGCCAGGATAGAAATTTTTTTCTCATATTGCAAGGATTCCAGCACAAACAGACGATTCAAAAGAATTTTGAATAATTTAGTTTACGCGATAGATCGTTTCTGTTTACTGAATAAGGCCAGCGCAAATTTTAAACTATTAAAACTAATCTATAATTTGTAGTATTAATTTCAAACAATCCTTTTCTCCCGCCCACTGAAATATAATTTTATGTGTTTTTAATAAAAGTAACAGAAATAGGCATAAATTATTGGTTTATTTTAGATAATTTATTATAAGCTAAGCTTTTAAAGTATGTGATACTTCTAATTATGATGTAGTATACTTTGATTCCCCCTGCAAGAAAATTTATAGACGAGAGACATGTTTTTACAACTTTATGTTTAAAAATAAAATTAAATGTCACATAAATACACGTATGACTTTTTAGAAAAGAAAATTACTGTACTGAAAAACTATTCCTATTGTAAAACAGAAGGGTTTGGCAACTTCTCACCAAATATAGAAAATGTTGCCAAGCTGTTTTCAGTTTTGGAAACTTCATTTTGGCGCCGAACTTGACGATAAATCTCCAAAAGTGGCCAACCTTTGCAACTGTTGAATTGCAACTAGGACCTCTTTAATGGCAATCCTTTAGTCAATGTTTTAAAAACATGTTTTTTTTTCAATTTTCTGAATGAAAAAAATTATCAGAATTTGACCAAGTTAATATGGCATCACACATGACGTAGCCCATTTTAAATAAAACAGAAGTTCTCGAAATCGGGCCGCTTGGTAAAAAATTCTAGCTAAACATACATTTAAAAAAAACAATGAATTGATAACCTCTTCCTTTTTTATTTGACTTTGTGGTTGATAGAAAACTACACGAGGACTATCTCACTAAAGGAGGATGCCTGGGGTGAAGGACTTTTTTTAAGGGGTTCTAACACGAATTCCTTTATGAAGTCGGTTCACAAAGTATTGCAGAAACATTTCAGAAACAGCAACAAAAATATTAACCTGTCGTTACTATTATTTTGATAGTATATGCCAAATTTGAAAATATATCATAATTCATTAGAATTCTCAATCAAACTAAAAAACAGAGATCGACTGAATGTGCACCATAATGTAGTGCACATTCGATTGAGCTCAAATGTGCACCCATTTGGGTTCGCTATTTCCTGAAAGACGATAGTGCACTTGTGAGAAATTCCGTGGATAGGCCAAAACGCAAAAGAATTCTTATTTGTAGGCCTGTAAAAATCTATATGTATTATACACACTAGGATGGACGCGAGACCATGCGAGACGAGAAATAGCGCAGGGCTCTTATCGTCTCGCACTTTCGCATCGAAGTATAGTCTCGTGGTTTTGTCTCACACCCTCGCACCTGGAGGTATCGTCTCGCACACCAAGATAAAGTCTCGCAGTCTCGTTTCGAAAAATTGCGAGACCGCGAGAAGTCTCGTCTTGTCTCGTGGTCTCGTGTCTATTTCTAATACTCACCAAAATCAATACCGGTCGTGGGAGGGTAGTCTGTATAATATGTATACTAAATTTGAGCTTAATCGAATGCACTGTTCAGGAGCTATCGTGTTGTTCACTTACATACACACACTCAAACGCATACAAAACACGTATACATAACGTCGTCGTAAAAATAATATAAATGAATGCAGAAGAACTTCAAACGTGTGAAGACATGAAACTTTCAAAGTCGAATTTTTTCATGGTTACAATACTTTCCTTACATGGTACATGTTCGAGAAGCAAAAAACTAATTTACGGTTTTTAAGTGAATGTGTGATTGCTTCACTTTCAAATGTTCATTTTATCTCTTTCAATCATGTTAGGGTTGTTCTACTTCGTCCGTGGTGGAAAAAACCACTGGAAAAAAACTGTCCTGGACAAAATATCATTTTGTCCATTCCGTCCATTTTATCCACTTTTACTCAGTTTCGATTTGTAAACTAGGAACGCTAAGTGATTAAATATTTTTATTGTTTTTATTAATTTTTAAGCAAAAATTCGGAAACTGCTGTTTCTCTCCCTCTACAAAGTTGTAGTTTATGAAAACACTTGTAAAGATTTTAACTGATTCTTGACTATGACAATTCTGACTTTTCTGTTTGTTAGATTTTACTATAAATGATGCTATATAAAGCTGTCTTATTCATTCAGACTGAGAATACGATGAGGATGGAGTTGCAGTAGAACTTGTTAAACTGGATACATCTGATATACTTTCATCAGAGACTTGTTCACACGTTCTTCTTTTGGGACATTTTTCTAAATGGTTTCGTATTCTACACGCTTCAGTACTAATGCTACTAGAGCACTCTTTACAGCACATTCCAACAATTTTACCATTTCTAGTTATTTCTTCAGAAAAATCTTCTTATTGGATCTTTTTTTCCTACCACATTTATCTGGAATTGTACTCATCTTTGCTTTTTATGTGGAAAAAAAGTGGATCCAACACTTTAACCATTTGAGGCTCAACCATTTCCCAATGCTGAAAAAGGGCAGCCGTTGCCATCGCTCGACTTAACTGACCCTTTTTTGGGTCAGTTAAGACCCCCTGACTAGAGACCCTTTTTTGACGACAGCTGGCTGTGCGGCACAGCCAGCTGTCGTCAAAAAAGAGTCTCTAGAATTGTGGCACGCGATGAACGTTTCGATAGTCCGCCATCTTGCTGGTGGTCAAGTCGAGCGATGGCAACGGCTGCCCTTTTTCCAGCATTGGGCAATCTATCCGCTGTTATCGCATTCTTCCGTTTTTCAGCAGATGTCAGTGCTGTTAAAAATAATCGTGACCGTTTTTTATAGGAAATGACGTGCTAAAAAGTAAAGGATTCTCGTAGAGCTATATGTCACCCGCAACTATTTTTATAGAAATCAAATATTCTTCGTGACTGGCAGCAGTCAAAACGTCAGAGTTTGGTGTTCCCAGAGTGAGAACACTGCAAGTTAAAGTATTAAGTATACTAAAACATCTAATTCCACCACTGATGAAACTCACTAAGAAAAGAACGTTTTTTCTACACTCAACTATACTTAATGAAGCACCCGACTGCACTGCTCATGCAACTCAGTATGACTGAGAAAAGAGCAGAGAAGTTATAAGTTCATCTTTTAGTTTTGGTTTATATTCTCATTCAGTTTTGGCAAAAAACTTATTGTGACTGTTGTGTTCTTGAATGAAGGTGAATGAAAGTAAATTTTAAGTTAATTTTCCTTTTTAGTTTTTATTCAGTACTTTAGCGTTTATTATAGTTTTTGGATGTGATTCAGGTTTGAAGCAGAACTAATTTTAGTATGCATCAAATCATTGATTTTCAAATGAAGATTAAATAAAGGAATTTTTCCTCTCTAACAAAAGTTTTAAAAATATAATTAATTTAAAAATACACTTGGGAAAGTGTTTATACTATTTTCTCAGTACTATATTGTTATATGGTATATAGAAATTAAAGTCTGTAAAAACAAAACAAAATTATTTTATTTTATTTTGTTTTTACAGACTTATTTTATTTTGTTCTTACAGGGTCCCGGACTTTTTACAAAAAAAGTGGACAAAACATCAACCCTGAATCATGTCGTTGTAATGAGAACTAATATACATATCTTTATATTATGTGGCAATAAATTTTATCTTTTTTCCCCAATATAAAAGAATTTAAAAAAAAAAGAAAGAAGAAGATTTTAACTGATAAGTTTTCTTAAACCTTTTTGTTACAAAAACAATTATAAATTGAACGATAAACTGTAGTTAGCCATCGTTTAGGGGAAGATCTAAAAATATTTTAGCATGCAAAACCATTCCTCCGTTATATAGATATAGCAGTAACAAGCGTCGATTTTATCATTTCTAAATAGAAAAGTTTAATTTCGAGGAAATATCATTTTAGAAAGAAGATGTGAGGATAAGGTGATAGACAACGTTTTACTTCATAAATCATGAAATTCCTTACTAATATTGAGGAAAAAAAATTTCAAGACCAAAAAAAAATCAGCTACTTTGTTTCCATGCAAATTTTATTACTGCACTGATCACTATGATTACGAGCATATTTCGATATGTGCCTATTCAATTTCGATATTATACGCAGATAGACTATTTTCCTGTTAATAATTCATAAAATACTATTATTTAAAATTTTGATGCTTCATGTTTCCAGACACGACAAGGAAAAGTCTTAAAATTAATTTTCAGATACAGTATAATGTAAAAACAAATTACTATCTAAACTGCAGCTGGCGCACTGCTACGTTTGGCACCAGTACAAGACAAAAAGCTCACAAAAGTTACCCTTCTAGAAAATGTGAGAATTTTTTAAAATTTTATTTTCAGTAATGACAGTGAAAATAAAATTTAAGAAAGAAAAATTATGCAGGGATGTTTATGTATAATTAAACTTCTGCTGCAAACAGGGTTCAACATCTAAAAGGGGTAAACAGATTGCAACCAAATTCGGTATGTAGATTATACATGATATACGCTCCAGGAATTTCGTTAAAAAAAAAAAATAATAAGTTCAAGACATTTCCACTAGTTGGCGCTTTTCATGGAAAAAATAGCAAACTTAACTATGGAAATGACTAATTTGAAATGTGCAATTTCAACATTTATTCAATAGTTTTAGAGCATTTATTAACTAATTTGATAATTTTCTTTAGCTGACTTATGTAAATCACCAGCTAGTGGATCGTTTTTGGAACTAAACCTTTTTTAAAAGTTCATTCAGCGCATCTTTTGTGCAGCCCAAATGCTAAAGTTAGAGGTAGTCTGTTCATCCATTTCTGCTACGGAATTTTATTCTTAAGAGAAATTTAACTATAATCACCCTTTGCAGTCATACAGTACCATACGTTAACCCTTTGAGGCGCAACCCTTTCCCAATGCTGAAAAAAGGGCAGCCGTTACCATCGCTCGACTTAACTACCAGCTAGATGACGGACGATCGAAACGTTCATCGCGTGCCACAGATCTAGAGACACTTTTTTGACGACAGCTGACTGTGCGGCACAGCCAGCTGCGTATCCACCTATCCAGCTAATCTATAGCAGCTAAAAGAGCAATCTATCCAGCTGTTCTCGCATTCTTCCATTTTTCAGCAGATGTCAGTGCTGTTAAAAATAATCGTGACCTTTTTTTTACGGGAAATGATGTGCTAAAAAGTAAAGGATTCTCGTGGAGCTATGTCACCCGCAACTATTTTTATGGAAATCAAACCTATTCTTCGTGACTGGCAACAATCGAAACGTCAGAGTTTGGTGTTCCCAGAGCGGGAACACTGCGCGTTAAAGGGTTAAAAATGTGCTTCAAATATCGAATTTATCGTAAAATTTGAATGCGTGAAGTTCGCCCTGGTGGTGCTCTTTCTTTTTGAGGGTAATACAGGACAACAAATCTGTATTTCACGTTTTACCAGTGCTCACTTGAGATTCCCACGAACAAGGACAGAAGGATTTTGAGACATTCCCTCAAAAGGCAGAACTGCACGGTCATCGCCTGCTCGTATTTTAAATTGCATTCATTTTTTCTTGGACGAGGTTTTTACAAAAGCTCTCCCTTTTTTAAATTTCCTTGAGGTATGTGGACTTATGGACTTGTTCTGAATTGTCTAGATTATAAACAACCAAATCAGAAACAACAAATTCAAACATTCGATGTATCGAGGGAAAAAAAAAAACTTGCAACTCCGACTTAGTTAAATATAACACTTCAGCGTTTCAATTTTAATGCAATGTATAATCCAAGACATTCCGGCTTAATACTACAATCTACAGGATAAGCACTTATATTCACTAATTATACGAATAAATGTGGTTATGAGTTACTTTCAGCAGAATTCATTTATTTATTAATTTTTGTGACCATACTAGCACGAATGTAGAAATAGAAAATATTTTTTCTTAGTTACGTTGGTTTCTAAGTCCCATTTCTTATTAATCATTCGACGTCACTGTCTATTATTATTGTCGTTAGTTAATGATTGTATTTCAGATACCAATTTACTGACGAACCTGATAAATCCATAAAATGTTGCAAAATTTCCTGTTAGTATACAAGTAAATACTTATTTTTGATATCGCAGGCAGTAATTTGCAATTTGAGTTCACTAAATAACGAATACTAATTGAAATATTTTCGAAAAATTGTACATGCACCTTGTGAGTTATGAAGGGATGCGCAGGGCTCGATTAAGGTAGTTCGGGGCCCTAGGCATAGCATTATTTCGCCCCCCCCCCCAACTCCAACATTGACTATCTCTGCCCCCCCCTGTGAAATTTTTAGTATGTACAAACTTTATGCAAATTGAAGAATTATTATGAATTCAAATCCAAATTCTTAAGAGACTGTATATACTTTAAATTTTTTTTCTGTAATTAAAATACTTTTGTAATTACATGTAAGCAATAAAGTGCCATATTTCCAACAATATGATGGAATATTTCAAGCTATCCATCCTGATTTTGCAGCATTTTATTGTTAAATAACATAGCAAACGTACTCATAATCAAAAGTAAGAATTGTGAGATCATTTTTATTGCGCTTAAAACACCACAGTTGTCGTAGACCCTCATCTGGGACCCTCAGCTTATTTTGTTAGCAATTTTTTTTCTAAATTTTTTTTTAAAAATGCTGTTTGCTTTTGGGGCCCCATAAAAAATCGGGGCCCCTAGTCCCAGGCGATAATCAGGCCCTGGGGATGCGTACAACTAACCTTTTCGTGATTCTCGTACAGATTATATGAATGTAGTATAGAAATGCTTTTTCTTCAGTTAACTAAGTACCTCTAATCTATAAAAAAAAAACCTACTTATTATTTACACAAAAAATCATGTACAAAATAAAAACGTGGTCAAGATATGAAATACCGATATTTTATATCTTAAATACGTCAAATTCCTTGCAATGTTTTCTGGAAGTGGTTTGCTTATTTTTATCTGTGTTCGACTTGCGATATTGTTTTGAGAAAACTTATTACGAGAATATACTTTTTTGTGGTTTCTTATTTTTTTTTACTTTGATAGCAGTCCACCTGAACCGCTGGCGCCATTGGGGATACAAGAATGTCTCAAGCGAACAGAATCTAACGTAGAAAGTCAAACTACAGTAAAAAAATTAAGACAATAATCAATTATGCTGTCACCCACCCATATACCGTTGACTTTGTGAAACATGATTTAATTTCACATGCTTCATTTCCACTATAACTGAGAAAAAGAGGTTGTTATGTTAGGCGCTCACAGTATATGCTTACATACAGGGTGCTTATACTGAAATGATGTGCTAAAAGGTAAAGGATTCTCCTGTAACTGTGTCACCCTCAAGTATTTTTATAGAAATCAAATTTATTCTTCGTGACTGACAACAGACAAAACGTCAGAGTTTTGTGTCCTCAAGACGAGGACTCAGCGCTATAAAGGATTAATATCGGCTTGCAGAAATGAAAACTCTCCAAACCTATCACAAAGTCGCCCTCTGCTTGTGGTACTGGGTTATGGGAGAGAAGAACATTAGACCTCCTCAAAACCCTTAAATTTTTGCTTTAAAATAGTAATAGAACAAAGTTCTAGCGTAATAGAGATGGAATTTTACAGAGCAACCGCTAAGAAAAGTGTATGATGCACAGAATATCGTTCACAATTTTGGAAGTTCAAAATTTGTGGATAAATATCCGCCCCGGTAAGCTTTCACTGTGTGCCAAATATCGACTATTGTTTTTTTTTTAATTGAAAATGTTTAGTTACACAGAATGGTTATCTGGTACAAAAAGAAATTTCTTTCGGTGTGAGAGCAGGGACAAGTTCTAACTTATCTATTGACTCTCTTGCTTATAGACGAAAGATAAATTTAATATAGAACGACAGCTAAATTTTTCAAAAAGGCAGCCGAATTTTCTTTTTGATCGGTACTTTGCTCATACGAAGTCACTCAATTTACACGTGCATGCAGATTAAACGACACTTAACAACAGCGATAAGATGAATGATTGCAAACCTTCGGAAACACTGTCGGTTCCATCAGCTGAATACGCAACTTTTTCGGAATCATTGCGGCATGATTATTAAATAATTCGAATTCGCACCTATCACAAATTTGCCGTGATGGAATTTCTCTTCTCAGGTATGGCAACGGTTTCCATTCCAAAAAGGTGAATTTGATATTTTATCTCGAACCGATATTAACAAGAGCGAGAGATCGGCCTTTGTCTTTTGAGATATTGCCAGAGAGACAGAATCGCCGGCGCCAGCCGCTGCTGCATTTCTGCTGCTAGAGGAAAGACAGAGAGATCAACAAGGGAGACAGATCAACAAGGGATGTCAAGAGATTATCTCGATTCGGAGATACGGCTGGAGGAGATGCCTCAATTCGTCTTTTCTGTAACACAACTCTCCTACGTGAGAATCGTATTATTGAAACTCGAGTGCAGTGATAACAATTAGTGAGCGAGATAATGGCCCGGATTTTTTTTTTCTCTCTCTTTCTGTGTTTACTTTCCTTTCAGTCAAGTACTGCAGTCAAAAATTACTACAGCTGATTGCATTCATAGAACGTCTACAAAATTTTCATTTCTTTGTTGTTCCGTTTATTTTTCTTTCTTCGCAGGAAAATTAGGAAAACAAAGTCGGTTGATATCTAACTTACGATTCGTAGCTCAATTATCTTTGTAGACTGTTTGTAAAAAGAATCACGATTAACGACTGAAAACTAAAGATTAATGTTTAATCACAAATAAAGATTGAAAACTAACGATCAATACTCAATCGGTTTTAACAATCGACGAGTGATTTGCAAAATTTCGGGTAAAAATTTTCAATCATGAACTCTGAACTGTGATTAATTATTAATTGTTAGTTTTCAATCATTCAACTTGATTCATTTTTTTCTCAAAACAATCTCGAAAACCTTATTTGAGAATTCAGTAGAAATACGGTTATAGTTAAGGTGAACATTCATAGGTTAGTCTTTGCGATGGTCCATTATCGATTCAGGGGATATGCGATTTTTTAAAAGATGTACATGCACCGATGAAATATTTTTTAAAAGAACGTGTTTTGTATTCATATTACATTAGAACAAAAATTCAAATAAATAGAAACAAGGAAGAAAGGAATTTTTATTAAGTTGTTAAATTACCAGTTTAAACCTTTTATTTAGTTATGGATAGCTTTGATTTTCAGAGATGTTCAAAGAGAGAGAAAACAAAGTGTTTAAACGGATCTTTAAGAATTAAAGTTTAGGATTTTTCTTTGGAAACCAGTGACGAAGTCACGGGGGTGGGGGTGTTAGGGGGGTCATAACCCTCCTTGAGGAATCTTCTTGTCATACAAAATGCAATTTCTTCACTCTCTAATCACACACACGTATACAGGTATACATATACGAGTTGCAGTAGTCTTAACCCTTTGAGGCGCAACCCTTTCCCAATGCTGAAAAAAGGGCACCCGCTGCCATCGCTCGACTTATCTACCAGCAAGATGGTGGACGATCGAAACGTTCATCGCGTGCCACAGATCTAGAGACCCTTTTTTGACGCAGCTGGCTGTGTTGCACAGCAATCTATCCAGCTGTTCTCTCATTCTTCCATTTTCCAGCAGATATCAGCGCTGTTGAAAAGAATCGCGACAATTTTTTTACGGGAAATGACGTGCTAAAAAGTAAAGGATTCTCGTGGAGCTATGTCACCCGCAACTATTTTTATTAGAGATGTAACGAATAGTAATTTGGCCGAATACCGAATATTCGGCCAATAGCTCAGGCCGAATACCGAATATTTGGCACATAGTTTAGGCCGAATACCGAATATTCGGCAGCCGAATATTAAATATTTTAAAATTACATTTTAATTGTAAATAAAATATTGCTTTGCAATTTTGTGATTAAATACTAAATAAAGACTAATTGAAATTCATTTTATATTATTTGTAGGTACTTAAAAGCACACAACAGTATATTATCTGCAAAACCAAAAATATCTTGGTCGTGAAAAAATATCTGTTACAAAGTTAAACACTAATAACAGCGTAATTATATTTTGAGATATTCATTCATAATTTAATAAATATGCTAGGTAAATGTGATTCATTTGGTAACTATACATAATCGCATCCTATTTTGGGCTTTACAGCCTCTGAGCAAAACATATTGAGCAGCTTTTCAAAATGATGTTTGTAATTGAAGATCTGAAAAAATTCCACCTACCCCCACCCAATAAAGAAATTAGAAAATCGAGTTGAGTAGTGTCAACAAGTAGAAAAAAATCTGCATTTTTCTAATATTATTAAATACATTAGATTATGTTCCATTCAGCTTAAAATTCAGTGACTTAGGTTATTTTATTATATTAGATTAACATATTGAAGTATAATTAAGCAATATTATTTGTAAATGCATTTAAAAAAATTTTTTTCTCTCTTTGTTCTGAAATTATTCAGCTGAATATGTAGAAATTTTCGGCTACAGCTATTCGGCCGAATACCTGCTCAGTATTCGGCTTACCGAATATTCGGCCAACTGAATATTCGGCCTACCGAATATTCGGCAAAACAGCCAAATAGGCCGAATACCGAATAGTTGCCGAATATTCGTAACATCCCTAATTTTTATAGAAATCAAATCTATTCTTCGTGAATGGCAACAGTCAAAACGTCAGAGTTTGGTGATCCCAGAGCGGAAACACTGCGCGTTAAAGGGTTAACCCTACCATCATTAAAAATTTCTCGCTACGCCACTGTCGGAAATGCAAGTTGTGCTTTTTCACACTTTGGTTTCCCCCCCCCTTCCCCCTTCTCGTTTTTTTATCAGCATAAAGGATAGATACTCTCTTAGTTTTCTCAGCTACCGGATTGATTGTTATTAAAACTCATAAATGCCAATCCATTCTAAACTCCTTTAATTTCTAGACGTTCGCTCGTATCTGCCGGAAATGTAAACAACGAGACTGATATACATCTCCGTATACACACAATGAATATTCTCTCGCAATTAAGAAGTATCGGGTTCGAATCTCCTCCAGCTTTACGGCGTCCGAGAACAACCCACAATTACAGTAATTAAATTGCGCAGGTAAGTCTGCACCACGCGTTGATTAGGCAATTCTTTCCCAAGCCAGGCTTTTTTTTTTTTCTTTTCTTAATTTCTCCGCTGCCTTCGCCCACTGGGTTGAGTTGCGTCCAGGCTTCTGGATGGGGATGCTAATTTGGGCCAGTTCGTTCTCACGTTTTCGATTTGTACCTGATATTTACGGTATCCGCTTTACACCCGTGCACGGGCTAGGGATAATCGAAATAGACGGGGCCGATCCGTTCGGAAGATAGCTCAACTAAGTGTAGTTTGAGCGGGTTGGTTTGAATGGTTTCTCGTATCCAATTACAATGCTGTTTTCCGAAAATGGGCAAACTGCATTTTATTAAACAATTGCAAAGTGTTTCTAATGTATCAATAAGTTAATTATTTTGGCTATATGAACTAACTACGTTTAGAATTGCTCATGCATTTGTGAAACTTGATGATGTTCAAATGGATGTTACGACTGTGTTTCGGAAAAGGGTAAAAACGCAAAGCTGTTTTCGCAACGACGGTCTTCTCGAGTTTATTCTCTCATTGAAACCAGGCTTATCCTGCTCACTCGTATCGTTGCAAAGACGCAGTGATGAAGTTGCCCTTTTGCGTCCATCCTTGCTTTTGATTGGCGCAAAGCGAGTCCCAGCAGAGTATTTAAATACCCAAAACTGGGAAGCAACGCTGGCTAGAGAGTATAATCATCACCTTTGTGACTTTTCAAAGATACAGACGAACACGATTAACCTCATTTCAAAATTATCACGAAAGTTAAATCATGCCAAACGCATTGATCTCTTTTCGACACTTCGCGCGAAATGTAGCGACGCATCCTTGTTAAACTTGACGAGATTTCGGGCATTATCTCAAAAAAAGCTGCATCATTATTATTCTAATTCTTAGCGACCCTGTAAAAGAAATTTAAATCTTCAATCCTTTAGCTGTTATAAATGTTTATATATTTATTGGATTGTGCATTACATGTATAATTGTCTTTAAACTGCCTATAGAGCGCAATGTTTTGGCATTCATTTGAATGCTTCTGTAAAAGAAGTGTAAATGCTATATACACTATTTCCGATGAAGAGAAGTATTTTGTAATCCTTAGCAATAATTTTTTTTTTGTTTAAAAGAGATGAATGTCGCTAAAATACGCTCTGAACAATGACTGTCCACTACGCGTAATATATTGGAATTATTTTGGGTGCTCCTGTAAAAGAACTATAAGTGCTACTAACGCAATATTTAATAGGGTACATGGTACATTTCATAAGAACAGCATGCATAAATGTTATGGTAATCGATGGATCTTTATGGCAATTAGAGTACTGTCGGGTTAAACTTTGTTGGAAAGTGTTAAAAATGGGCAAAAGGGAAAAAAAATGTCCTGTCTCTTGGAAAGGATCTGCACACAATCAATTTTAACAACAAAATAAATAAATAAATAAAACTATATATTTATAATAAAGATTTATTTTCTAAATTATATTTTAAAATTTTTGAACTGAAAAATAATTATGTAACAGAATGTTAGTTATCAAAAGACGTACGAGCATTGCAGTGAACGGATTAGTTCGAATCAGAGTTAATAAAGTGTTGGAGAATAATATAAAAGCTGCCCCTAAAATTCCAATAGAAAGCTTTCTATTTGCTTTAGTTTAGTCCTTAGTGTTATATAGAGAATATAAGTGACTCGGAACTCGAATAAATGTGCTAACTACTTAAATTAATAGCTGCGGATTCGTAATAAATGTAAGTGGAAAGATAACAACTTAGGTATGCATGCATAGTTATACCTTCCGTAGTGTTTACCTTCCGTAAGAATTTTTTTTAAATATTTTTGTCTTATATCTTACTGATAAGCGTGGAACCCGTGCCGTGGTTGAAAACGGCCAGTCAGATGTCACAAAATGGGTTATAAATCATAACATCGTATTCAAGAATCTGGTTTATATAACCTAAGCTAAAAAATCATATGCAACATAGAATTATAGAACATCTGAGGGTTTCCTTGAAAAATTTCACCTTATCTTCATTTTCCATGTGATTTTATGCTGAAATCAAACTGGACATTTAAAAAAAATCTATTGAAAGTAAGCAGGCAATGTTCATTTAAAGTTCATTCTGCTCAAACTTTATCAGTAACTAGCTGAAGTACCCGTTCTTCGCACGGGAATGAATGGACTTTTTGATATTACGATTTGTGGTGATTACTATTCATTGTAATAAACAGATATAGCAAAGTGGATATCGCGTTATATTGTGTCCAATAATCATGCATACCAAATTGCAAGGCAGTCGTTTGTACGGTGCAGAAGGCCATGCGGCGTAGCGCAATCTAGTGGCGAGTTTTAGCAAAACGGATACGGTGAAAATATTTTTCGCATTCAGATATCGATGTATACGAATTTTCATGACTATCGGCTGGACAGTCCTGAAGTTCATGTGTTGACGCGACATCTAGTGGCAAGTTATAGGAAAATGGATAGCGCCAAACTCTTCCCCGTGTTCAAATATCTATGTATACCTATTTTCATAGCGATCATTTGCACAGTCAAGAAGTGATACACTGCAGGGCCATCCAGTGGTTCAATAAAGTAATGATTTGCTACAGCGCCGTCAAGTGGCGAGTTATAGCAAAATGGATAACGCCAAAATATTCTCATTGTTCTAATAGCTATGTATACTGATTTTCATAGCGACCGTGTTCAACTATCTATGTATACCAATTTTCATAACGATCATTTGCACAGTCAAGAAGTGATACACTGCAGGGCCATCTAGTAGTTAATTAAAGTAATGATTTGCTACAGCGCCGTCAAGTGGCGAGTTATAGCAAAATGGATAACGCCAAAATATTCTCATTGTTCTAATAGCTATGTATACTGATTTTCATAGCGACCGTTTGAATGGTCAAGAATTTGGCCTGCTGCAGCGTCATCTAGTGGCGACTTAAAATAATAATGCATTGCAGTGTCATCTAGTGGTGAGTAACATCAAAAGGAACGCAGTTAGAATATATTCTTCGTGCTCAAATGTGTAAGTATAAAAAATTTTTGCCGATCGGTCGAACGGTATAGAAGTTGATGCTTTTCAGCGCCATTTAGCGGCAAGTTACAGCAAAATGGATAGTGAAAAATATTATCCGTGTTCTAATATTCGCGTGTACCAAATTTCATCGAAATCGGTTGGACGATATTCGCATAGCAAACGGCTAAACGGAATAGAATTCGACGTTCTGCTGCGCCACCTGGTGGCAAGTTAGAGGAAAACGGATAGCATAAAAAGCTTCTCCATGATAAAAGACTTAGGTGAACCAAATTTCATGGTGCATCGGTGCTCAACGGTGCTGGAGTTTTTCAACCTCATACACTCATACCAACATTCATTTTTATCTATAACCAGTGTCATTATATATCCCAGTCTCAAATAAAATCCAGTTTCAAATCTAAGCCTCGCCAAAGTGCCAACATACGCCATTTTGCAAGCGTTTTTTCAGGAAATCATTCGAAGCATTGACTTAGCAGCAATAATATATGGGAAATGGTTCGACCGCGAAAAAGTAAAGCAAGCCTTTATTTGAAAAGTTGAATCCCTTAATACAGCCGAATTTTTTAAAATTATCAACTATAACGTGTTTTATTCATCGTTACTCCGATGTACTAAATGAGAAGATTTCAATTTTCTGAAATTTGGCGGAATTCCCCCAACTTAAATCAATGTACTCATTTGGCGAGAATTCTGGAGATAGATCAATTGAAATCCCTTAACTGCATTATTTCTTCACGGATCATTAAAATTTAACGCTGTATTCTAATAAAACCTTTGCACTTGTTTTCAAAAATCTATTTCCTTAAGCTCTCAATAAATTGCGCCAAGCCGAAATCTGTGCAAACCGCTAGAACTCACTTTCACAAAATCGGCATTTGAGCCATTTTATTTTTTCGCCAAACTAAAATAATTTACCTATTAGCCTCGGAAATCTTCAATTCTTATTGTTTTGCGTGTAAAGCATTACATTCCTGCTCTGATTTCCCATGCACACGATATTATAATTTAAAAAAAATAACCTTACGAATATAAACTAACAAAAAAAATCATTATTATTCTTTTATTTTTACTTTGAGAATTTAAAACATTTTATTCGGCAAAATCGCCACACATGGCAACCACGATCCTTATTTCACACTTTTTTCACTACAGGGGTTACAATTACGGAAAGATTTTTGCGTGAAGAGCATAAAAAATCTCTTAAATTCCGGGAACGGGTGGACTTTCAAAGTTTTAAAGTGGACTATGAGTTATTCTATATTATTTTACATATCTGTACTAAATTTCAGGCCGATAGGTCCATTTTTGTGGATTTGTATACGAATCAAATCCACAAACAAACAAACAAACAAACAAACAAATAAACAAACAAACAAACAAACAAACAGAATTTCATTTTTATTTATAAGATACTTACTCCTTAAATTTACAGCCTCACCAAGTGGCTGAATGGATTTCACCTTCCTTTAAAAATAAGCCATCTCCGTGACAGCGAGAACTTTAGTTAGAATCCACCTACGTTGATTGGGAGGGTATAACGTGATTGGTAGCCAATTCTCCTAGAAATGATCTGCATTAAACCGTCTTTCGTACAGGCCACGTGCAAATAATTCTGACCTTATGCGCCAACAGACTATAATTTCTAATTTTCATATTTTTGATATAACGCCGAGATCATATTTTTCTCGATAATAAATAATGGGTGCTTATAGTTAGATAAGAAAGGTTAAAATTCTACTGCAGGAAATAATGTACATAATAACCTGATTACGAAATTTATGTTTTTTTCCTGGTGGATTTAGTTATCTTGGTAAGTCATCTTCCTGTTGAGCAACTCAGACTTGAATCTAATTACATTGCTTTATTTTATTGCTCCACCATTATTTATTTATATTCGTTCTGTAAGCTACTACATAAGTGCACATACTTTTTTAGTGAAATGCGAATTACATAAGAGTACACATATAAAGAATTTTAGCAACGCAGATTTAAATATGTAATGCAAATGCTCCCGTTAGATACGTATATTGTTGGAGAATATTTTGCTTGTTTCCTGGAATCGTCGTTCTAAAGTTCAGTCGGTGTAGAAAGTTCTAGTAAAGAGTTCACTTGTCAGGATGGAACAAGAACTTTATTGCTTCTAGAACTTCGTCGAACAATCAGCTGTTCAAAATTCACAAACACAATCAGCCAGTATAACGTGTTTATAAATCTACGCTTAGTATAAAGCGTTCACAAATGCAGTATTTCTCGCACAAAATAAAACACTTCCACTGGCATACATTTTGTGAAAACTTACGAGGGAAATCGTAAAAATTCCCTCAAGACTCAGCAATGAAGAATTTACACACAGCACTTAAAAACAAGGCTTTTAAAATAAGCAGAAATATCGTTTCTACAGCGTCAATACAAAGCCTTAAGCTCTCACGGAAACTGCTCTCTGATCAGGCAGAGGCAAGACTGACTGGATCGGGGCTGCCTGCACCTATTTATACTTTCCGAAGTACATTCCAGAAAATTCGGGAGCTCTCTAAAGGGATCCCGAACAAACGCGTTTTGATTACGTCATAGAAATAGTAATGAATACATGCAGATGTTAATGCATGAAAAACACCTTTACGTGCCCCATTAGTAAAATCACGCCAAATGTCCGAAATGTCGCCAAGCTTGGTGACTTTTTTCGAAATATCACCAAATTTGGCGCCAAAGATAAGTCCACTAAAGTGAGGTTCTCGTAGGCCTAGGACCGCTCGAGATTTCTAGAAAACGCTATATTAATCAATGGCGAAACCCAAAACTCCATATCTCGTGCTCTAGTTAGCCACTCTTGATACAGCAAAATGCAAAATTTAATTATTTGACGCGTAGAATACGAATTTTAAGCTATTTTAAACCCCAGAACAGTGGGTTGCCCCGAAAATTCATAAAAATATATACATATGTGTGTTGAAACGTCGAGCAGAAACTTGTCATATAGTTAGGAATGTTCGAAATCGATTTTTCAGCCAAAATCTTAACACCAAAAGTTTTCACGTTCACAATACTTTCGTTTGCTACGTATAAGGAAATAAAAAATGCATGTTTCAGACATTAACAATAGAAGGTGTGTTATAATTAATCCGTTCTGAATTATCATCCTTTCTCGTAATTCTGAACTGTTCGAAATTCTGTAGGTAGTGATCAGTCGGAGAGCATCGATAACACTGTATAATGCCTCATAATTAACACGCTTTATTCATGTTTTTGTTGCTCTGTCATTGCAGAACGTAATATTATGCAATCCGAATGATCGAAACGACCCTATAAACATATTTGATAAAATAAACAATCCACACAATGTGGTTTGTCTACTGCTGATCCCGATAGATGAATATTCTAAAAATAAAAAAAACAGGGAAAATTATAAAACATTCGAACAAATGACAATTAAGATTCATATTCACAAATTCAAATATCTGCGAAACCTCATCCATACATGTGTCTACAGCAATCAAAGACAAGTGTAGAATTTGATTCTTATTGTTAACCTGGGTAGTACTTAGGACAATTTAAGAGAATCAGTTTCCTTGTTTCCAGAAAGGGCTTATTGAAATTCCTAACTTGTAAAACGTCAATGATCCAGCAAATAAAATCTCATTCGGTTTTCTCAGTTTCTTTCGGTTCTAATTCCTTTGCAATACATAATTTTACTAGAAATTCAACAGGAGTTTTATAAATTTTGCCGTGAGAGCGTTGGATCGCTTTTCAGAAAGCTTTAAATTATGCGTTTGCATTCAAACTGAAAAAAATTGCGTCTGTGAAACCTCATTGAATCCCACACCGATTTATGAGTTGTACCCAAAATTTCTATTCGTACCTCAGTACCTCAATACGCCAACTGTTGGTCGTGCTATAAATATCTGTGCAATGCAGTGTTGAGGTTATCCGCTGTGGCCATGCTATGGCGATTTAGCCATTTCACATTGTCATAGAACAACCATGGTAGATGTAACATGCTTGTTTACTCCATACACGGAACAACGCTTCCTATTGCTTCTTGAGATCGTAAATTGAATTCTCTATTCTCAAACCTTTCTAAAAAATCGTCTGCTTGTAAACTAAAAAAATTGATAGCTTTTAAGAACCCTCCCTGGTGTTCCCCACGGGGCCTTCGCAATTAGTAACAGGCCTGCTTATGAGTTGCCATCCCTAAAAATGAGTTTATCATTGAGGCCTGTTTTCCCCAGTCACAGTATTCTATTTTATTATTCTAAGTATTATAAATGTTATATTATTTTATTATTTTAAAACAATTTTTTTATACTTTTGTCGTACTAAAGAACTTTAGATGTAGGTAATTGTTTTGTGAATCTTGCGCCATTTTCTTTCATGAAAATTTATCCTAAAATTCGAACATTTTGCTCTGAATGTAAAAGTAAGTGAACGCTTATAATGCATTTAGAAATTCTAAAAATATGTATGTAAATCATGTTTAGTGAATAATTACTCATGTGTTATTTATAAATAAATTATTTTAATCAGAAATCGTATTACTTGAGTAGTTTTTATTCTTGTAAATAAGCATGACGTTGTGATACTATTTAGACTATTTAATTTTGCCAGTTGAAAATGTTATTTATCAGTTATATGCCTTGATTATGTGATTAAGACTTACATCTGGTACAGTGCAGAAATACTGTAAATTATAAATTATCGATTTTTGCCCGTTTATACAGAAACTTCAAATGTAGTTAATATTTTGTACAAGCGTTCATTATGCTTGCTCAATTCCTAAGTTCGATTGAGAAAGCGACAAAAGAATAATATATACTACATGAAATGTCTTTATTAAAGAATAATTAATTCAGGGATCACGCTATAGAGCGTATTTTATCAATTTTCTCCAATATACAGGATATCCCGAAAATACTGAAATGCGCTTTAATATATCATTTGTTAAAGATTAATGTTGAAATGTTTAAAATAACGTAGGAAATACGACTACGTTCATGAAATATTCATTATAAAAATGTCTTTCTCATTTGTGTATTTAGTTATTTTAAAGTATATTAAATATCCACTTGTGAAACTAAAATAAGCAATCGTGAATCATGAGAGTAAGCGCTACTTTGTTTTTCCTTCAAATTATATGCATCTATTTTCTTTATGTCAATATGTATCATAGCAAACAAATTAATCATGAGTTCGTACTTAAATTAGTAACACAATTACTACTTAAAACTACATTAAATAACGTTTGAAAGCACTGGGAAGCTTAAAAAATGCCTGATGTATACGTGAAGACTCGAGCATCCGTAGGCCTCTTTGGATGGCTCATCAAAATACACGCGCAGGCCCGTTACTAATTGCGAAGGCCCCGTTCCCCATGTCACTTCATTGCCTAAAATGTTCACCAAACAAAACAATAGCTGAAAATATTAAGAAATTTGGATGAAAAGATTACATGACACAATGCGAATGTAGGCATGCGAATGTACATTTGCGAACTCTAAACCTTTCTCCGAAATTTCTTTCCATCGGGTGGAAAAGATTGCAGATCTTGGATTTCAGAAATAGTGAAAAGAACCTAGGTGTTTTTCGAATACATTTTTCGCTGCGTAACTGAATCTCGATTTGCTATTAAATCCAGAAGATTGACAGGAGCAGAAGATTTCTTCATACGCCTTCGAAATGTTTGGGCCGATCATCTTGCTACCAGCAGGATCGTGCAGGGATTTCTCATTTCTTTCAGATTTCAATGAGGGAATTTCAGGTTGTTTTTTTGGTTGTCAAATGTTCGATTGTTCGATAATATTCCCTTTCGGGATTTTTTCGAGGACTTGGATTTATATTTGTATAATTTATTGTGCGAAAGTAACGGAAATCATGTCCCCTGCATTCATTTTGAAACACATTCTCACTCGTCCCTATTTAACATATTGTAAAAGAACCATTATATTCTGCGCATTATTTTTGGAACAATTTCCGTTACATTCTCCTCATCTTCAGCTCTTTATATACAGAGACACACAAAACATTTCGGATGTGTTAAATCTATTCACTGTAGTTGTAGCACAGAACAAAATTAACATTTATTATTGAGATGAATAACTACATGCTAACCAGGGAAAATGGTAAACGTGGCATTAGTGTACAGAGAGATATAAAAGATTTCCGATATGCTAAATTCTATTGGCGATATTGTGGGACATCACTAAATTTTATTATTGAGATGCATCAGTACATCTTCGCCATGGAAAAATGTAAACGTAGCATTAATATACAGGGACAAACGAAAGGTTTCTGATATTATACGGTCTATTGACGGTAATAGTAGGACAAAAGTAAATTCATATTTATTATTCCGATGTATAACTACACATACGCCACCAAAAAATAAAACGTAGCAATAATATACATGGACACACAAAATATTTCCGATATGTTACGGTCTATTATTGGCGATGGTAATAGGACAAAAGAAAATTAATGCTTATTTTTAAGGTATCCAATTAACTATACGTACTCGCCATTGAAAATGTCAAAATATTATTAATGTACAGGGACACCCAAAAACTTTCCGATATGCTAAGGTTTATTGGTAAGGCGTATTAGTACATGTTCGCCATTGAAAAAAGTAAATGTAATACACAGGAACAAACAAAGTATTCTCGATATGTTATACGTATGTTATATTAGCGGTGGTAGTAGGACAAAACTTAATTAATACTTATAATTAAGATGTACAAAAGTAACTACATGTTTGCCATTGAAAACGATAGACTTAACAATTGTGTACAGAAATACACGGTAGATTTCCGATATTTTAGGGTATGTTAGCGATAGCGATATGAGCGGAACCTAACAAAGTTCAAATTTATTACTGAAGTTTATCAGTACCTGTTTGCCTTTGTAAAAGGTACAAATAACTTTAATATACACGGACAATCAAAAATTCCCGATATGGTAATGGCTATTGGTGGTATTAGTATAAACAAAGCAAAAGGAATACTAATTATTGAGATGTAGTTACATCTGATCGCCACTGAAAAATTTAAATGTATAATTAATGTACGGGACACACAAAAGATTCCCGAAGTGCTGAGGCCTGTTCGTGATATGGGAGAGACATAACAAAAATTAAAATTTATTTATTGAGGTGTGTAAGTGCTTGCCCTTTATCGCAATTGAATATGGTAAACACAGCAATAATGTACACAATTGTACAAGGACGCACGAAAGAATTCCAATCTGTTGCGATCTGTTGACATAACACTGTTTATATTTAGATAAATAACCACATGGTGGAAATTAAAAAAAAATTATAAACTAAACTTTGGCGTAACGGCCCACATTGGACCAAGGTCTGCGATGCTCAACCATACACCATGCTCTCTGGGATTTTGGAGGTACATGCCTTGGCCAGATTGTCAGACTGACGCGAAGCCAGCCCCCAGTATTTAATCCCCGAGCGAGCTTGGCCCTTATTTTATTTATCCGCTCCAGGGATGAAAGGTTGAGTCAACCTTGCCCATATCGGGAATCGAACCCAGGACTTACGGCACGGAAGCACAATCGTTAACCGTTGCACCACTGGGCTTCAGACGTAACATTACTTTTCATTAATGTATGAACATAAGATTATTTCCGATAGAGTACGCTAATTTTTTTTTTTGTGTGTGTATTGTGCTAAGGCAGACCTACACAAGATGTATCTGCCTCGGGGAGGGATGCCTTGAGCAGACGACTTTTTATGGGATTCTAACGCGCATTCTAGCTCTATCTGAGGAAAAACCACCCAAAACTCTAGACAGTCAGATCTGCAGCCGTGTGGGAGGCCAGAACCCTGGACCTTCACACTTCGAATTTTAACGGAACATGCCAAAGTTCATATTTATTATTCAGGTGAAGTACCATATAAATTTCCAAAGCTTAATATTATCGAAATTTTGTATCCGAACTTCAAATGAAATATGTTTGCATAAAAAATACATGTAATTTAATAGATGGACAAAATCTTTTGGTGGCCACTTTAAGTTATTTAGTTATCAAAAGATGATTGCAGGTGTATTGCCGTGAAAACTGGGGGTACATAAATGATATTTTTACGTCTCGGAGGATAGTAAGTTCGAAAATTCTGTATCGAATTGTAGTTATATTACAGTCATTCCCTTCATTTGGCTTTCCACTGAAGATATGGCTTCCCTTGGCCTTCCAGAGGCGAAAAAGAAAGAAAAAAACCAAAGATGGAAACCTGATCGTCGAAAATCAAACGAAAAATTCGCGGGTTATTACAGTTTTTATTTCGCGGTGTAGACCTCTTATTAAAATTTTGGCTCCTTAAGTGAGCATTTCGGCGCCTCGTCTCATCCATTCGCTGTAATAACAGTGTACAGCCGACAGCTACTACCACATTTAGACGAGTTGTTGGGGGGGGGGGGGGAAGAGGAGTAACGAATCACGTCCGTACCGTAAAAATCACTCGGCCCATTTATTTCGATTTTCATTATTACACCTTCGGTTTTTACGGCGAGAAATCTATCTCTGATGAATTGGAATTTGGCAGCCGTGACGGGAAACCGTCATTAGAAAAAAAAAAAAAAAAAAAAAAAAAAAAAACATGGGGGGGTAGGGGAGGAGGAGTCCCCCGAGTAAAATGTTCGGCGCAATCCGCCATTTTCACTTGTCCAAATTATTAATGTGAGAGGGGGCAAATTGATTGCAGACGAATGCTTGTTTCCACACATCGTAAATCTACGAGTTCCAGCCAGCCTGGTCCGGGAAAAGCCGAAAATAAGGCAAAGAGGCGATTAATGCGCTATTAATCAAAACCAGTTATCGAATCGGCTTTTTTCGGAGTGATTATTTCTTTCATTTCTTTTCGATCGGCTGTGTTTTTTCCTCTCTCTCTCTCGCGGCGCGTGAGAAAAGAAAAACGGTGTTAACCCGCCGAAGTACGTGAGAAAAGACTGATCTCGTAGTTGGCAAGATGATTTAGATGCACACCTAGATACCGGGCGGACAAATTGAATAAAAGAAACACCTCCCGTTCGTAAACCAGCACACGAACTGACAAGTTTGTGTGCACAGGCTCGCACGCAGACAAAAAGGTGGCATGTGTGCGAAGAGGACATTTTTCTTCCGATTTGTATTGGGTTGGCAACAAAGTAATTGCGTTTTCTTGTATAAAATTCAAGCAAATAAGTTTTCAACAAGTTTTTAATTACAGGTAAGCTGTGCCTGAACATACGATTGATATTTGTTACATTTTAAAGTAAGAATTTCACTGGCACTATTTTTTTTCGTCCATAAAAGATGGCCACCCTCCCCCTTTTTTCGCTTCTGTCCTCCTTAGAGGACAATATTAAAAATGTCCTGAAATTAATTTTTAGGTATACGTGACTGCTGTATTTTACAGAAAGAATTTCACGGATATCTCTATTTTTATTTGAGATCACGCGGGATATGTGAAAAGAACTTTTTGGCCCCTTACCCCCCCCCCCCTAAGATTACGAATTTTGGAAAATGCTCTCTGATCTAGCACCTATGTTGAAGAACTCACGTACGTGCCAAATTTCGCATAATTAACTCAGTAGTTTTGGCCAGGCGAAATATTGACATACGGAAAAACGCAATTACTTAGTTGCCAACCCAATAGTTTAAAATCAGAACTGCGACATCAGCATTTGTAGGTTGTTTCTCGTTCATGTAGCCTGTTGGCATACATCTGTAAAAAGTATTAAGGTTGTCATTCCTACCAGCACAGAAGGGAGCCGACGATTAGGATTTATGGCCAGGTACGCCCCCAGGGGACGGGGGTCTCCTAATTTGGAACTATAGTTTCAGAAGAGGAACCTGCATCTGGATTGACACTCCAGAAGTACCCTTCCCACATCAGGACATTGGAGCCACGAGCAAATTTTACGTGCACCAGCTCTCTTTAGCGTACACGGTCCTACAACTGTCCCAGTAAGGTTGTCGGGCTCCCAAACATTGACTGGCTTAAACTTGCCGCACGCACATGCCCAGATATATATGTATACCTTTCCCGCGCTGTCTTGTCGAGAATATGCCCATATGGAAAACTAGATAAGTTATGTACATGCTGAGATGACCATAAAATGTCGATAATTTTTCCATAATGCGTCCTTCACTTCTCCCGATGTCACTACAGCTTCCACAATAATATCTTAAGGGCAAGTTCTGAGCATCTACATGTATCCGTTCAAGATAGGTTTTTCTGTTCTTGTCAATACAGAACCATAATTGGGGTTTTTAAATGTTAATTTCATGTCACTTCAGAGACATATTATAGACTTTCCCGCTGATGTCCATATAAAGATGTAATTAATGTGTTTATAAATCCATTTTATGTCATATTTCAGACGTTATCATGGATTTTTTTCCAAAGATATCATTGAGATGAGTTTAAGGGGATATCTTGTTATAGATTCAGACATGTTCTAGACAAGTTTGTTAGGAAGTGCATATAAAATGAACAAGTGTGCTGTCTGGGTATGTAGTCTGGAAGATAGACTAACTAAATACACAGACAATTTTTTTCTTTTAAGCAGTACATTCTGAAAGACTGTTCTTGAAAAGAACGACGCATTTTAAAATAAACTTAAGCACGTATAAAATAATGTTACAGTGCTAAAGCTATAAGAATTCGTAGAACGTTTCCACGGAAACTACACTGTGGAGCAAAACAGTCTCAAGGGTTTAAAAAGCTACTAAGGCTGCTCTTAATAATAATAATAATAATAAATAATAACAAATTCAAGCATGAAAGGAATTTTTATCGATATTAAAAACAAACCAATTATCTTTAACCTTCAAAAGCTATAAACACCGTATCTTAAACAGTTATGCTTTGTAAAAAAAGTTAATCAAAAGTTACATAATTTCTCGTAAGATATGCTTTAACTTCTACGTTGAAGAAACATCTAAATTGGCAGAACATCTACGTTGAAGAAAAGAGCGATATTATTCTAAAGGACTGGAAAACCGGTAACCTTTATAAAATACTACTTTTAACAGCTTATAACTACGTATTATAATAGAGAATCGCATTCTTTGTCGAAACATGTGAGTACGGATGCTACTAGAATTTGTTACTAAATACACTGATGCTCAAATTTAAGAGACTTTTCAGATTATCTGCAAAACTATTGGACAGATATTAGTGCATCAAAATAAAATCAGAACGAACAGCGCACTTATAAAAACGCAAAATAGGGCTCCAATTTCATCTTATACCTATATTTCATACCAGTCACAGGGTCACTTTTAAAGCCGTTGATGATATCCGTGACATTAAACCTCTGCTGTCATAATGGTCGATTTTTCGGACGTTGAAGAACAAGTAGTCAGTCCCTGGTTCTTCCCATATAAAAGCACGTCCAGAATCAGAAGTTAGGTTGAACCGGGATTCATCAGTGAAAAAAACGGTCTACTTCATCAGCTCTACTTCTAATTGGATGATCGCTGCAACATGCTAAACTGAATGTCCTGCTCACAGAATGAGAGCGACGCAAACAGCAGGTCCTCTTGCAAACAGCCTCTTTCGTGGTTCTTTATGGAAACAATAACACTTGAACCTCACCTTCCTGTGAACGCAAAAAAAATTGTGAGGGAGCTAAGAAGTTGTAGAATGCCTGTAATGGACATATAGAGATCAGTTTTAACCGTCTTGGCTTTGGATGACCTTACCCAGGCTTTCTCCTTAAAGTTGTATACGATGTTACAACTTTGCGTTACGTTGTGCTCTCTACAAAATCTGGACTTGATACTGACAGGCTTTTAACCTATTCGCCATCTCATTCCATGATCAAAGCGTTGGCGTTGTTGCTAACGCATTTTGACTGTTTGAATATGAGTTTAACCGATTGTTAGAGGGGGGAAAAATACCAAAAAATTTGTACGAGCGAATGGAATACTGATTTTGCCACTCGCGCTTATAAAGCTCGTTCCTCTACTAATTCTACTCATACACACGTAATACGATTGCATATTTGACACCTAAAATTTGGATCTTTTTTCTAATCACTAGTTTTACATTTCGTTCATTTCTTTTTGTGAAATTCGACAAAATGTACAAATTCTTTTAATGTTGAACACTCTTCTAGTTGTCGATGTGATTTTAGTAGACAACCCTTTTTTTCTCGCAGATCATTGCTAAGCTGCTGGTGGCGTGATGAGCACCCCTCCCCCAACGCTTGGACCATTCTCATAATGACCGGTGAAGGCGTATTTGAAAAGCAATTACGTTTAACCCTTTAACGCGGAGTGTTCCCGCTCTGGGAACACCAAACTCTGACGTTTTGACTGTTGCCAGTCACGAAGAATAGATTTGATTTCTATAAAATAGTTGCGGGTGACATAGCTCCACGAGAATCCTTTACTTTTTAGCACGTCATTTCCCGTAAAAAAATGGTCACGATTATTTTTAACAGCACTGACATCTGCTGAAAAATGGAAGAATGCGAGATCAGCTGGAGAGATTGCCCAATGCTGAAAAAAAGGCAGCCGTTACCATCGCTCGACTTAACTACCAGTTAAGTCGAGCGATGGCAACGGGTGCCCTTTTTTCAGCATTGGGAAAGGGTTGCGCCTCAAAGGGTTAATCCCATATGAAAGCTTGACATTGTAGTCAACATTATAGAAACTATCCTCATTTTTAGGAAACTCCAGGATATTCCGACTGTTATGCAGCAATTCTGTCACTACACTTCGGATAGGGTAATTTTCTGAAAATTTTTCAAATATGCAATGCCATCGCCACAGCAAAAACCAGCTTATCAGACTTGCTAAAATTTTCTCGGATGTTTTAATGTTTAACTGCTTTAATAAACTGAATTAAATAACATAAACATATCTTAAAATTTCACAGTTTTTAGCCTACTGGATACAGTTGACGAGTCAGACTTCTTATGCACTTGTTTTTCTGAAGTTACGGATGACCACCTTAATTCGTTAATCAAACTAGAACTAAACATATACATTCTTGTTTATGACAGACGACTGACCATGTGGTATTGCAAGCAGTGTCAACTGCCTCTACATTTATTCACTTGCTTTGAAAAAAATCACACTAACCAAAAGTATTAGTAACTTGTTTTTTTTTTAAAGTAAAACTTCTTTAGTGGCGATTAGGGAGTAACTCAGATTTTTTTTCTGACGGAAGTAACACTCAGTAAAGGAAGTGACGTATATGTCATACTCCACCCCAAGCGCACTCCGAAAAAGAAGAACCACTGAAAAACCTACCTTTTCGACCTGTTTTCGCCGTTCCTCGAATTCATCGTGTAAAAATACTCGGGACCTGTTAGGGAAAGAAACAGTCAAGAGCCGTTATGTTTGAGACATCAATAAGTGTTTTGAAGGTACACCCAACCGGGGGGGTAGCCAGAAAATTTTCATGGGGGGGGGTTACGACTACTGCAACTCATATAATTGTATACGTGTGTGTGATAATGTAGTGAAGAATATACATTTTGTATGGCAAAAAATTCCTCAAAGGGGGGGGGGTTATGACCCCCTAACCCCCCTTGGCTACGCCACTGCATCCAACATAATATTTTACATGTAATCCCAACCTCACAGGAGGTTCTCGATAATCCTTATTTTTAGATGAATAATATACAATACATGGTTCTGGAAAATCACAAAGAAATGGAACCTGCCTGCAATCGAACCGGAACATTAGATGGAAACGTCAGTTTAAGAACACTTTTCCTGGATTCTAACCCAACTTCTAGACAGAACAAGGGGATGGAACACCACAATTAAAGGGACAGCGGCTGCAAACGAACCTAAACAGCAGAGGGAAATTTTCGTTTAAGAACTCTGTTGGAGGATCATACTTCGATCCCACGAAGGTAAATTTATAAGAGGGGACATTTCTCTTAGAAAGTTCGATAACGCCGTTGTTGCAAACAGATGGCGCTACGCACACTGGGTAACTGCACATCTTCTGCTTCTGCGCATCTTAGGTTGTTTATATTTCCATCTAGGCGAAGTAAATGGAGATCGTTGAATTAGCAGAACTTCAAAAAATTAAATACATAGACTTATGAACGTGATATATAGTAATTACTGGCTTCAGATGTGTTTTAATTACATAATTGTCATAGAATACTATTTCGTAATGAATATAGGCAATAGTTTCGAAGCGAAGTGATATTATTATTTGTCAAATGCCAGTTAAATTGGCCGTTAGGCCATTAAACTCCATTAAATTCCTATATATCACGTATGCCATGTCTGTTATTATTTTGCCCAAAAGCTGTATTTTAAGAAATGTTAGTAAATTTAGAAGAATGTAGTTTGTGTGATCGCAATATTTATAATGATATATATAATGTAATGATATACTATATATTTATATATAGTAATGATATATATATTTATAATGATATATATACAACGGTTTAAGAATACGGGTATGTAACACCACACAGAAACAATCTCTGGCTGCAAACGGTTTAAGATCAAAATAAAAATAACAAATGGACACTCCGTGGATTCTAACCCAACCTCAAGACGGAGCAAGCAACGGTTTAACACGGGGATGGAACATCACAAAGAAACGGACCCTGGCTGCAATCAATCCCAAACAATAGACAGAACCTGCAGTTTAAAAACACGGATACAGAATAATAATTCGAAACCTACCAGCAAACGAAATCAACGCTTAAGAATACTGTGATAGAAAAACACACAAAAAAAATTACACTACCTGCATTCGAACCCAACAAACAGAGGAAAACATCAGTTAAAGCACACTTATAGTATAATACTAGACTATGGACATTCCCCCCCCCCCATTCAAACCCAACTTCCAGACGGAACAATGGTATAAGAAAACAGTTAAAGAATAATACTACAACATGGACACTTTCTGAATTCTAAGTAATTATCATGAATTACCGATTATTCTTACTGGAGATTTTAACGTTAATTTTCGCTCTCAAGAATCTCAGCCGTTAGTTGATTTTTTAAAAGAAAAATTTAATCTAACTATGAATACTTCTCGACTTCAATCAACAACGCGTTTCGGCAGAACGATAGATGCTGTATTTTCAAGAAAATTAGCAAATTTAGCGAGTAAAATTTTTTTTTCACATTATAGTTACCACAAATCTATAATTTCATATATAAAAAATTACGATGACATTCAAGTGTCTATTTCCAATGAATAATATGAATACATAATTTATATAATCTTTGTAAAGTACATGAATAATAAATGTAATTAAATTATAATATGATATTTATTTTAAGTTAAAGTTTAATCATTTTAGTGATATATGTCGTAAACGTCTGTGAACGTAAGATGTTTTAGTTCGACCGCGCGTAAAGATTACACGAACACACTTTTTTTTTCTTGTGGTTCCTTAAATATATTTATTTTCATTTTGTTTCTGTGAGGAATTTTGATTTGATTTAGAAATCTAGTTAATATGCATATTTTGTCGCTCAATTAAATTAACAAATCTGCCCATCAACAAATTAAATTCTCTCCGAAAGCAAGAATTTTTTTAAGTAAATCTCTACTCAAAGAGTTAGAAACTTTTTAATTTTAGCTGTGATTTTCATTTAAGTTTAGTGTATTTGCTTGATAAATTTCACTCGTCAAAATAAAAAAAGTAAATAAATTTATACTAAAGTTCGTCTATTATATAAGGCTTCCAAAAAATGTGAAAAATCACTAGAACACATCATTCACCAAATAAACTGGCGCTGTTAATACTTGTTTACATCTGCACCAAGCTAGTTTCGTGCTTATTAAAAGAATTGCCGTTTAACGATAAAATTAATTAAAAACTTTTTTAAAATAACACACTCCTAAAAACATCGAATTTTTTATGCGTGTTATTAACAAAATTTTTAATTGCTTTTATTTTATAACAGCAGTTTTTTATTGAATGATCTTGTTAAATAAAACAACTGTCATAATTTAGCTTCCAAAGGTTAAAAACTGAAATATATTTCAGTGCCATATTTGTTTTAGTCTACTTGTTACCATCGTTGGAAAGACAACGTGATCACGCACGATTCCCCTTCAGTATTCATTGTTACTTTCCCGCTATCTTTGTAGCGCTAAGAGCAAATATATTAACTAGTCATCAAGCAATAGAGTCAAATGCAAATATGAACAAGCATGTTGGAAAATGGTTCATAATAATTGCTTTCACGGGCCAATGGCCCAGTGGATAAGACACAGAACATTGGTAGATCGAAGTATGAAGGTTCAGAGTTCTGATCTACTGCGTGACGGTCGATCTGACGGTTTGAGTTTTGGACGTTGTCCTCCTGGTGTAATGTGAATACGCGCAAGCGCGCCTCAAGAAATTTCGTCATTTGACAGATAGCCCTTGAGGTGCCTTGCCATAACAAACAAACAAAACAAAACAAAAAAACAAAAAAGAAAAGGAAACAGCAATAAATGCCTTTGACATAATCTGTCCTGTACTCAGATTTAACAGAGTTTCAAACTTTAATTGATACTGCTGGAGGAAATTCTTTTAGAGGGTTGGCGAATAGCCTGAGTTGAATAGTCCGAGCCTTGCAGCTCTCCTGCGGCTGGATGCCCCAAAGTCATTCTAACACCTAACAGAGCTCTCTCCTCCCATTACCGCCGACGAGGTGTTCTGCCTTAACACCTCCTTACAAGCATCAAAACGCAAAAAAAGAACAAAAAACAATAATAATGATGATAGTTTCCCCCAATCATAAGAACCGACGACGGTTAGTGGAAGTGAAGGCAATTCGCCACTGTATCACGTTCTGGCGCTGCTATTAAACAGACTATCGCGACTGTGTGTGTCGGCCCCACAAAAAAACTTACGCAAATAAATAGCCCAACGCGTATAATTACACGGCCCCACAGTCCAAAAGGCCGGGCTATTAAACACATAGGAGATGGGGTGAAACAAAAACAATAATGAAGGAATCGACAGATTTTGCTCACGACTTCTGCCTCGGTGGTGCGAAGTGGTCCAGAGATTTTCACAGATTGCGTTTACTTTTATCTCGCAATAAATGCCCGTTCGAGATAAGGCGAGAAGAGAATTGTGCATTTCGGGAGAGCATTTATCTGCGGGTATACTCGTTGATTGATTAGATGAGCGCTTTTTCTGAGGTTAAAATGTTTAGCCTCATGATGCCCACAAGCTAGAAAGATGCTCAACACGTTTCAGAAAAACAGTGGCAGAAATGAGGTACTCCTTGCCAACTGAACATTCAAAAAACAAATAAAAAAAGTAAATAAATAATAATAATTTGGACTCTTCGTAAATAAACAGCAGTTTTTGTGTATCAAGTAAAATATTAACCAATATAAACGGCAAATTTCGAACGTTTTCCCAATTAAGTGTTTATGATTTTAGTGAATCTCTCTGTCCGTCTGTCTGTCTATAGCCCGTAAATATCCGTCGTTGATATATTTGTACGAAACCGTATCTGCAGCAGTTATGGTCCTTTTACAGGAATACACAAGCAGCTCTAATACATTAATGTCTGTGGACTGCCGTTCTTGAAGGGCAGCAATTCAAAAAAAAAAAAAAAAAAAAAGTTTAACTTTCTATTTACTGGAGCCTGTTCTCTTTAATTCAGTGGTTCCCAACTAGTGGTCCGCGAACCTATGGTGGTCCACAAACAAGTTCTAAGTGGTCCGCAAAGTGCGTGTTTGTGTTGTTGTTTTGTAGAGAGAGAATTTAAGAAATTGTTTCCTAATCCTTGCAAAATAGGGAAAATACGGACGGACACAGTATTAATTGCAATCACAACACACGCACAATACAGGATTTGATTTGCAGCTTTGAATGGGAGGTCTGGCAGCATTCACCGTACAGTCCCGACCTGGCTCCCGGCGACCTTCACGTGTTTAGGAAATTCAAGGAACATTTGAGTGGAAGACAATAACCAACGATGGCCAGGTTCAGACAGCTGTTCTAAGCTAGCTCCGGGGCCAAGGAACGATATTCTATCGTCAAGGCATCGGACGATTGGTGGAACATTCTGGCAAATGTCTGTTGCGACTGGGAGATTATGTAGAGAAATAGTGTGCGGTATTTGTGTCATATTGTATTATACCGTACTCCTCAATAAAGTGTTATTTGACCTGCATTGTTTGAGTGTAACTTACTTTTCGAATGCCCCTTGTATATTTTTCATTTTGTGTTAAATTTTGTGCAAAAGTTTTATACTTTTTTTTAGATTTTATTCCTTCCCCCGAAAAGGATTCTTTCAAGTGGTCCGTGGGCATATAGTAAGTGGAATAGTGGTCCTCCGGCTAAGTTGAGTTGAGAACCACTGCTCTCTCTAATCGTTTCAAAAATGCGATGGTGGAGCTACCTTTCTCTATGCCTATTGTTGCTTCCTGGAAGCATAGGTCTTTAAATGCTTCCGCTGTGACTCAAGCAAAGAGCTAGTCTACAATGAAGAATGTAAAAATTAGTGTTGACTGGAAAACTCAGGAACAGGGTTACATAAAAAGCTACCAAAAAGTCGTGATGAAACAAAGATTGTGGTGAGCACAAAATTTTAGCTGTAGAAGAAAATTCAAAACAATGATTACAAAATTTTAACAATGGGAGGCAATAGAAGATTTGGAAATAGCACTCTTGGAGCAGAAATTCTAGATCGTTTTCTGCCTGACCTATGTAGCCTAACCATGTTGACAAGAAGCACTACATGAAATACATCGACGGTTCTTAAATGAAACAGAATCGTTAAGGTAATACCATTTCAGTTTATTGACGGATATTTGTATGGTGGATTTTCCCTGTTTTCATGCGTTAAAAGGAAAAAACGATTTACTTTTACGTTGTTTTGTGTTTGCTAATGTGTGTATCTGAGTTTTTTATATTTCCGTGATAAAAATTAAAAAAAAAAGTTTGTATTGAGTATTTTAGGTGTCTCAGTTTCGTTTCGTTTAATGTTCTCTTTATGAGGAGAGGTATTTTTAGCCTATTTATATCTTTCATTTTATCTTATTTTGTAATATTTCTGTATCATACTGTCGCAAAAACTCTGCTCAATGCTTTCCTTCGCCACTCGAAAAGATAACAGGTTCGTACGTGCATGAATGTTTGAGAGCTCAGAGTGTATGGAAAATTTTGTCAGGACGAAACACATACACATTGTTTTTTAGAAACTCATCCCCACACAATCCGTAGATATTCAAAAACTGTAATTCAATTGACTACAGTCAGTCGAACACAATTGCTTATACAAAAAGAATAAATTCTCGTACAATACAGTCCGTCTATTTCCGAGCAGATCCGCTAACTGCTCCACAGCAATACAGAATACTACAATCAACATCTTGATGAAGAGTGGACGCAAGCAGTCGTTCATAAGACTGCCAAAAGGCACGATACGTTTGAGGCATTACTGCAGAGACTGCTTCGACTGACAAAGTACAAGTAACTACTTGGACCAGGCTCCTCACTTTTTAGACTCTCTGAAGACACTTCTCGAACTTTCTACGCTTTACGTTCACTGGAAATTTCTATACATTTCTCAAATTTCAGTTGTGTAATACCATTGCTATGCAATCTGAACAATCAGACGCAGTTCCCTAAATCGCACCAAATGTCCCTAAGTTTGACACTGTTGAATTTGGCTCAAAAAGTAAGTTTTCAAAACTGAGTCCTTCTCAGCAATTTCGCCAATATTTGACGAGAAACCGCCAAACGAAAGTTTATCCGATGGGAATTTTAAAGATCAGTATGTAAATTAGATGCAACAAAATGCAAAGTTTAATTATTTGACGCATAGAACACGAATCTAAATTGATGTACAGAAGGGTATATTTTTCCCAAAAATTCGTAACAATATGCTAATTTTAAATTTTAACCTCATCTCAATCCCCCCTTTTCTTCTTTTATAATCACTCTCGTTATCTTAGAATTTTTCTTCTTCAAAATGGAGACATTGTTTTTCCTTTTCCCTCTGCTGTGTTTACTTCACACTGTGTTACAGTTTTTGATTTCTTTCTTACTTGTGGGTTATTGAGTATGTTTTTGCTGATGAAATATGGACCCTTTTCGCCACTTGAAATATATACACATTTTTTATTGCTGTTATTCGTTTTTTGAATATAAAGCTTTTTAAAAGGTTTAAATTTAACACCAGCTTTTAAGCATGTTTTGTTTTATTAAATGGGATAGTCTTATTAAACAGTTTCATTACTGTCCTCAGAAATCTTTAATTTGCAAAACACGTGCTGCTCATTTAATTTGGGAAAACCGTAAAAATGTGGATGTTAATTTTTAAAAAATCCGCAGGAATGAAAATAATAATGGGAAACATCTACATGCATGTAACGTTTTATTTTCCAGTAAACAGAAACTGGTTAAAGTTGTATCATTTCCACACATGTTTTGGAACTTATCACGTCATTAACTTAAGCATGATTCTATGAAATTTCACAGAGGTTTTTAAACTTCTATACAAGAATAATAGCATAATCATATTTAAGAGTTTGGTGAATTTTTTCTGAGATTCTTTGGGACAAAATACGCTTTAAGAACAGGCATAAAACTTTTTGTGAGGATACCATTGGGGCAAATTTAACTTTGAAACATATAAAAACATATAATTAGCAGAAAGGAACCCTGATATTTAAAAAAAAAGTGAAAAATATTCGTCTCAAAAGTAACTATTTTTTCTATTATTTTCAAAATATTTGCTTATATTTTTAGACATTTTATTTAAAAGCAATTGAAGTCTTACCTGAAAAAATTAAGGACAAAATTTACGTGTGTATTATTTTGTTAAACCATTTTATTAACATTACATAGATATTCAGATAATTGTTTTAAAATAATAAGATAAACAAAGGTGTTAAATTTATAGAAATAAATGAGCTATAAACAATCATTTCAACTCTTTGAAATGCAACCGAATGCATTTCTTTATTTCATTTCACTTACTGACAGCTCAATTCTGATAGATTTTTATCAGCAACTGAAAGAGAGAAGTGATGGATGCCTTATTCTAGGCAATATAAGACACAGACACCTTCAGGATGGGAGCAATTATTTTAATTTTCGGTTTTCTAAATATTTTTTATGTGACGCTTTAAGGGTAGCTATTATCCAGTTCCACGGTACGAAATCAGAGAAAGTGTTTTTACGTTCAGCTTTGTATTTTCTTATTGCTCTATGAATGGAAAATTCTATCGCATTAACTACTTATTTATTGCAAAATAAGTGTTTTTCAGCGATCAGCAAGCGTTCCCAGCTTCTATTGCAGTGAACGTGACTACAATTCCACAAATAATTTATCTTAATATACCATTAAAAAAAATTAAACCCGCAGAATTCTTTTTTTTTCTCTGTAGAAAAGAGAACACTTAAGATTAAACTGTCCTGCGCCATCATTTTATGCATGATATATTTTAAGATGTATGCTAAAATTTCTGGCAATGAGAACCAGCTGAAATTGGTGGGACGACTGGTTGTGATGGGGCAAATAGAGTGATATCTAATTTTCTGTTGGAGTTCCAATGTAGGCCCATTGTTTCAGTGTACTTTTTGCATTTAAATGTAATATTTTAACTAATGAAATCTCTTGTTCACTAATTTGAGTTATTTGTTATCTTTTCTATGTAAATTCATTGTTTGAACATGTTTGAATCATCTCCACTAGTGCTTGAACTTGCTATATTATCACACCTTTTTGGAGTGTGGTAGTTGGATAAAAGAATAATAATCCAACCTTGATTATGTTCCATTTTCTGTTGAAAGCAAGGACAGATCTGTGTAAGGGCACTAATGAGCAATTGAATTAGGTGTAGATGTCTTTATGACAATTTTGAGCTGTACCCTAGATTGGAAGTGACTTGCAAATGACGTAAGCAGCAGGTTGGCAAGACAAGGAGTGTTGCTCACAGTTCAATAATGGCCAGAAGCAAAATGGGTAAGAGTACAAAATTAAGCGCATTTAATCTTGTCCAAATTATCAGGACACGGCGTAAGGGTCACACCATTTCGGAAATAGTCCAAACACTCTTATTTTCTGTCACCAGTGTCTTAAGAATGTACCGTGAGTACGAAAACTCCGGTAAAACCGTCCATGCCAGTGCCAAAAGCTGTAGACAACAGCGTATGGATGACCGAAGTCGCCGTTAGCTAGCCAATATCGTAACATCGGATGAACGGACTACAAGTGTAACAGATCATCCATCAATTTAACGCTATTGCATAGCAACGTGCAAGTTGCCACACCGTACAAAACCATCTCCTCCTCTCAATGGGGTAAAGGAGTCATCGTCCTACGACAGTCCCTTTTCTAACTGCACAAATCAGGATGCCACGATTATCACAGGCTCGGAGACATGGCTCATGGATCATCGAAATATGGAAAAATGTTGCCTGGAGTGATGAGTCGAAATTTGGTACATGCCGATGGAAGAGTACGTGTAGGGCGTAAGCCGCATGAAGTGACGATCCTTCTTGCTTACGAAGGGCTCTTCAAGCTGGTGGAAGTAGCATTGTTGTCTGGGGAGTGCTGATGGACTAAAATGAGACCCTGGTATGTGTGACGTCGCCTAAAAGATAAACGTTACTAGGTTATTCTTGCCGACTATTTGCTCCTGTCGTCGACAGCCCACTACAGAGATTGTCTTTCAACAGGACAATCCGCGTTATCGCTCCCGAAATTAAAATGGTTGGTTTAAAATACCACAGATCTGCACATGTTTTCCTGGCCATCAAAGTCACCTCACCTTAAGCTCATCGAGTACATTTGGGCATGGGCTCCCATAGGTACGGGCAGTGGCGGCTCGTCATTAGGGGCCAGAGGGGCCTGGCCCCACCTGATATTTCAAAAGTTTTTTTTAATTATAATGCAAAATTTGTATTCTTTTAAAATCAGTTTACTTTAATAAAGGTGTCTGCGTGTATTTTATTCTATTTTGGATAAAAGGAATATTTAAAGGAACATTTTTTACACCAGCTTTGTCCCTTAATATAATTATGTAAAGCGAGCCATCATTCAAATCCTACAGCCTCACCGCAGCATCTCCAGTGTATTCCCCATTGAAGCACTCTGGGGCCCGAGAAATGAAGCCCTAATATATTTGCGCCAAGCACAGCAGAGTAGTGTTAGTACCATTGATCATTTCTCAAAAGATAAACATATTTGGCTGGTTATCACAAAAAAGAATGTGAAAACACAGTTAATTTAGTACCAATTTAGGGCCCCTTAGCATTGGCCCGATAGGAGAAATAAAAGTGTTTCCATGGAAACAAATCTATTTGGCGAGTTTTGTTCTTTTGGTCGAAAAAAGCTGCTGATTGTGATTTTTGTTCTTATAGCTGATCATCTTTCAGAATTAGGAATTTTTATTTATCTCATTTAAAACAGACTTAATTTTACTATTTCTTCGGTTTCAAATATAGTGAAAGTATCAATTGAGTGAGAAAAGGTCGTACATTAAAATATTTTGTCAAATTATAAATATATTTAACGACTATGAATTCTGTTGGCAGTTTATTAGAAGTTCCTTTCAACAGATTAAAAATAGCAGAAATAAAACGCTTGGGACCCAAATTTTGTCAAACCAACCAAAACATTTTGTCACCAACCAAAAAATTTTGTCCTTAGACAAAAAGATGGCAAAAGGACACGATCATTTCAACTAGAATGGTACAGTAAAGCACCATGACTTTCAATAAGTGAAGCAAAAAATTCTGTTTTTTTCGTTTTTATTGTTTGCTCTTTGGAGATGAAACATTATGGACCAATTTGTTTTTCAACATGTACACATGCAATTGTTGAATTTAATATTGTATTCAAGAAAATCATACTTTTTTGATACTGTATTTTTTTTAATTGATATTGTACCTTTTTGTAAAAGAAAAATGGAGGAAAAGGTTTTTTTTTGGTGCAAAATAAATCTGCTGTCTTTAATTGAAAACTTAAATGAGAAATCAATACGCCTTTCATAATTTGTTATTCGAAAGTTTTTATGTATTCACACTGTTTACAAAAGCGAATCATATGCTTTACCTATTCGAGCTTAAAAAAAAAAAGCCCACTCCACTGAAATGGGTAACGATCCGCCACAGCTCTATGTATATGTATTTTCCCGATTTGAACTGGCACTATTTTATTCGGGCCCCACCACTGAAGCAGGTCACGAGCCGCCACTGGGTACGGGCCATGTGCCCCATTCTCTAGCTCTCCAAAAATATGTATGTTACTGTAGTAATTTACTTACTAGTATAACGTAGATGTGGTTGAACACTAAAATATAGTGTCTTTCTTTTGCAGAATCCCTGACTTGCCACCCCCCCCCCTCCCTTATAAAAAGCCATATGATCGCCCGAGAATTTGGGATGCAACTGAGAGAGGTGTTCGAGGATCCGACCACCTTCCATGCAATCTTCGTGAATTACGGGAGGTTTTTGAGGAGTTGGGGATACGTATGGTTTCCTGTGTCTTGTAGAGTCCATGCTAGGACGAATCGCAGTCGTCATCAAGAAAAAGGGTGCTACGTGCTACGGGACAGCTGTATCTAATTCAGTTCCTCTTCAGTGTATATATTTGAGTAAGTTTTCACGTTTACAACTGATCAACAGACATCAATCATTTATTTTAACCCTCTAACTGGCATGAATGTAGATTGACGTTTATGGCATTTTCACAATCTTCAATAATTATCGCATGATATTCCGTATTTTATAAATTTTTGAGTTTTATAAATTCTTGAATATAACGTTGCTCGTTGTTTTTCACAAAATTGTAAATTATTACTTGATACAAAATATATATTCTATTTATTTATCATTAATCTATGCTCGTACTTGACAGAATTTATGTAAATGAACAGAAAATATTAAATGAAATTGTGTTGTAACTTGCGTTTGTGCGATATAAAAAATTTCATTTTTAGATAAAATATTACGTTGCCTCAAGAACAGATTGCTTAGTTTTAAACTAGATAGTAGTTTTTTCTTAAGGCAAATATTGCTTTCGAAGCTTAACTATATTCCAAAATTTTAACAAATTAAAAATAAGTAAAAACGAATTAAATTTTGAAAAAAAATTCATTACAATTGTTTTGCTGCCGGCCAATTGATTTTACGGTAAAGTAAGTGCATCTGCTATAAGTAGATTTTATTAAGACATTTTAGCTATTTCGTATTTTAAAAAATACTATTTCCAGATTATAGAAGATCAAGAAAAAGAAAGGAGTTCAATGCATTTTAAAATATTATTTCCTCTATTAGTATTTTCTATAGTATTTTCTATATTCTTTAATCAGAATTCGACAGAAATTACAAAATATCTTAATTCCTCTAACAGTGCATTTTTATTATTAATAATCGTAAATATTCTAACTTAACAAAATCTTCTTTAGTTTTGTTCAGATATGTTTAATTTTTCAGTATAATGTTCGTAAGTGATTCACCCTATAAATCAAACAAAATGCAATCGCCTATTAACATACAGGTGGCAATTTTTTTTTCCTCAGTTGTGCATTTAATAATAGAAAAATTATTCCAGTCTTGCCTCGAAACTTTTTAAAAACTAATTTGGCACTAAACCATGTTCGCCTTTTAATCTCCATCGGGCAAAACAATTACGCAGGTGCAACGGAAGAACAGCAAACTGCTGTTCGAACGCAACACCCATTAATAACCCAAAGAAAAAGTAAGAGTTGTTATTCCTCAAATGCGGTTGTTAAGAGTGTAACGTTGATCGACTGGTAAAGTCAGTAAAGTCAGACAATTTCGTGATTTTGCGGAATGCTCTAAAAGCAGAGGGAAAACACTTTTCGTGAGTATCATTGTAATCAATGTGATTGCACGCTTAAGATATCGTCCGTAGCAAACATTTGACAAAATTTCAACTTAAATTTATCAAAATGGGATCGTCCAGGTCTAATTTGGAACTGCTTCAAAATTATCTTATTTAAAATAGTTAAGTCATCTATTCTTTTGAAAAATGGGCTTATTTAAAAAGCGCGTTGGGATGTAGCTACTTGTAAGTAGAGCACAATGTGCTTCATTTTACCTTCAAACTGTACTGTAAATAATAGTAATCACAGCACACCAGTTAAAGTAAAGCATTTTTTCCCCACTAAAAATCATGCATTGTATAAGCTCTAAAAATCCATCCCGGAATTTGCAAGCGAAATAGATATGTATCTCTTTTTAGTAAAAATTTAAATTTCGTCACTAGAAATAGTGTCAGAGTGATAACTAGAGTCCTAAAGGCATCTGTAATTGTTCAGGTATTGCAGAGAGGTTTTTAAATAGATCCTGTCTAAAAATTAGTTGGACAAAAAAGAATGATTTATTGAATATAATGTACAGGAAAACAACTAGAGTACATGTTGTTGTAAGATAGATAAATAGTCCATAAGTTCACTATTATTACAAATGTTCGATGGGACTTCCTTTCGTTACTCTGGAAATGCCCTATCAGTAAATCAGCACTTGAAACAGATTTGTCAGCATTTTTCCGTCGATCAAATTAATTGCAGCGCAGATTCTTGATTTTAGTTCAGGAATAGACTCAATGAAGTAGCGGAGTGTTCACTTGATCCTTTGAGAAAACCCATACACCAAAATCCAGAGGTGGAAGATCTGTCGATCGTGGTGGCCATTCAATAACACCTCCATGACCAATCTAAACCGGTATCTCAACAGTGAGGTAAGCGAAATCGTTGTGGTAGTGACCAGGTGCGCTATCCTGTTGAAAACTGTAAGCTCCTGGCATGTTTTGTTCCATGATTGGAATAAGGAAAATCTGTAGCCGAACAAGTCCTGAAACAACTTTGTGTTCGCATGCCTCGCATCTTCCTATTCATAATTCTGAAATTTTAAGAATTTGTACTGGGCACGTGTATTTTCTACTTCAATTTAAACTGTACGCCAAAGTTAAATTAAAAAAAAAACCACTGATATCCCTGCATGGGGTGACGCCCACGTTCAAATTTACTGGATTGATTGAAATCGACTTCAGTTTCCTCAGCAACTTAGTCATTAATGTGAAACACGTTGACTGACTGCATTTGAGCCGCGTTGCTCATTTTCCTTAACTTCATCGCAAATGATAATCTGCGCGGAATAATTACGGACTCAATTCGCAAGGGGGCAGGTTATTAAAATAAAAGGAGTAAAGAAAACTAGAGATCACGATTCTCAGACTATGAAATTATCCGCGTTAAAGATCCTCCAGATAAAATTTCTGTTACCTGGTAGGAAAAAAAAACACAAGCGTTTAAGATAAAGTAAACAGCACGATTTTCAAGATTTTTAAAAGAGTAAGAGCTCTTTTAATTTTCTAAATCACTTTGAAATCAGCTCAGTTTTATTATTATTATTTTCTTTCTTTTAAAATCCATTAAGAGTAGGAAGCATTATAATCAGATGTTCTATGTGTGAGAGAAGGGTTATAATTAAAATCAGGCATAGAAATATTTTGCTTTTTGTTAATTTAATTTATTTTATTAAATTTTTCTGTGGTATTTTTTTTAATTCTGTATTGATTTGAAGTACATTAAGAGCATCGATTTATTTAATGTTGAATAAAGGAATTTCATTTGGCCAACACCTGCAACATTTATTTTCTTCATTTATTATTCACATATTTTATCAAGTAATTGCTTTTGTTTATAAAAGTTATGGATAATTTATTTTGTAGCAGTTAGAGTGATATAGTTGCTAGGGAGCAATTATGTGGCATCGTGTATTATAACTCTGACGTAATATTACTTGTAGAGGAGAGGAGGTTTATTAAGAAAAACAATTGACATTTTTTAATATAATTTTACACTTTTTTAATAAAAATCTCAAAATCATCATGAGTACATACTGCAACTAATTATAATAAACTGTCAGTCATAAAAAAACATACTATTTTTTTTATATAAAGAAATATTTAAGGAAAAAACGTTACCAATGGAATAAAAATATGAAATATTCCGGTCTTATGGAATAAGTGCCATTGCAGCACTAATTAGATTTCATAAAACATAATTACTTTCATCTGTAAAAGTCATATTTTTAAGATTATGTGCAAGTCATTTCTTATTAGAGTCTATTTAAAAAAGCCACAGAAATAATAATCTTCCTCTGACCCCACAATGAACTGCTGAAGCATTCAATCCGAATTTCTCCTGATTGATCTCCGGAGAATTTTCCGTTACTGAAGATACATTCAGCGACTTGTATTATAAGCAGTGAAAAAATGGGGAATTTTATTTTTCTCCTGACTATCTTTTGTAAAGTCTTCCTGCTCTACAATGTACTCGCATATTTTTGTATTCTGTTTTTATTTACTTAACTGCCCAAAATAAGAATTTGATAGTCTTACATCAACATATATTAAAATGTCACAAACAGCGTGATGATTTAACGAAGCAAAGTTGATAACTCTTTTGGGTGGGGTCCAGACCCCCCCCACCTGGACCCCACCCTTGTGTGCGCCACTGATTATGGAATACCTAGTATTCCATAATACTTGACACGCTACCTTGGAAATTAAACCTTTTAAACTAGAGCACGAAACGCTGTCAGCTAAAACAGGACCACACAACTACAATTAGTCTAGTGTACATTATCCATCTTCAAGTCATGTGTGTGCTAGTAATTTAAAATGTTTGAAAACGTACCTGCAAAAAAAATCTTGAAAATCACAAAGCGCACTTTGTTCTGTAGCGAGTGGTATGGCAACAAGCCATCAGCTCTCACTGCAATGCATTATGGGCCTTTCTTGAGTAGTTAGTTCATGGTTTACCCACGTGACAGCGCGACCTAACAGAGCCAAAACCTCGGTATATTTATATTTCCCAACTATTCCAAAATATCCCCTTCTCCCCTCTACTTAAATATACTTAAAAATAAATTAATACATGTTCTTTATTTAATATTAAGTATTCTTTGAAACAATTAAACGACAGGAGAGTAACTAGTTGACTTATATTTAATTAATTTACTTTAAATTACCTGTGACGAAGTATTATCCACTAACAAAAATAACGGTAACCGTATTTCTATAAGCCGTTGAGAAAAGAAAGGTGACTACAGTTTTATTTTTTTTAAGGGCTTGCCGATCAGATATTTGCCATGAAAACGGGATGGAGAATGGATCATTTTATTATAGGGCATCTAGCAGATAGCCAACATTACCCCCATGAAAGGACGGACAAGTTAACACTGAATTGGGAATCGAACTCGGTCCCAAAGTATGATGGAATAGTTTGTTAACCCTTTAACGCTCAGTGTTCCTGCTCTGGGGACACCAAACATCATCGGGACATCAGCATCGGGAAAGGATTGCACCTCAAAGGGTTAAATACTACACCACCTATGCGGCCCAGAGAAGCGTAAACGTGCCTACGTATGAATGAATTTGACTCCATCTAACTATCAAGTGCGACATATTCCCCTGTTTTCCAACGGATATTCCACCCAAGCCTGGCGTAGCAACACCTTCAGAAAATATCCACAAAAAAGATAACATTCACAAAAATTGCCCGTTGAGAAATCCAGATCTAATTTTGATTCCAAGGCATGACAGTATTATAGATTATCCCATTCCTAACTCCCAGTCTGTAGATGCTCCATCCGGATAAAACCGGTGGCTTACGACAGTCATATATTTTGAGAGATTTTCTCCTTGAAATGTGTGCACGAGATCTCGCTCCAGAATGCAAAATATTTACTGAACGGAATGTTTTTTCATCGCTTCCCAACAAAGTTGAGGAGTGTTTTAGTTCCCATTTGTCCATCGCTCCGTGCTCAAAACTGCAGACATTGTGCATCGATATACGGCGAAATTTATCCGCGTTAATTACAATAGACTATACTATATGCCTTAATGAAAATGGCGTATTTAGCATGAATAGATCTTTTACAGGGAGATGGAGATGAGACATCGATTTTTAAAAAAATATATCGATGTTTTAAATATCGATGTATCGAAACCGATGTTTGTTTGACATCGATGTTTTTTCACATAGTCGATTGTATACGTTATGCTTTATCAACATGTACGGAATATACTTAAGCTCTTTTTGCGAAGTTTACGAAAACCGATGTTTTGAAAACATCGACGTCGCATCTAGGGATGGACGCGAGACGAGACAGAGATTTACAGCTTTTTTGCGAGACGAGACAGACATTTTTAACATTACGATATATAGGGATTTTGCGAGACAAAGCTTTTAGGCTGTTTTGCGAGACGCCAATTTTCGGTGTCACGTCCATCCCTACTCGCATCCCTACAGGGAGAGAGAAAATTCTGACAATCCATTGAGGTTCTTCAAGGTGCATTCCAGGGACGTTTCTTTCATTTCAAACGAAGCGAAATGAATCCATGATAGTGAAATTTACAGAGGAATGCTCTTCATCAAAAATAATGTAACATAAAAATAATTTTTTTTTTGCGGGTTCAAACAAAAGTCCTTTTTGCAGATCAGATTAGGCTCTCAAAGAACAATAATTTACGTTTTTGGCTTTAGCCGGTTCGATTGCGGAGATAACGATTTCCCTTCTATGTGTTCTGCACTCAAGAATCTGAGTCTCAAAGGGGCCCATCAAAGACCTATGCCGAGAAGCAACGATAAACGCAGGAAAGGAATCTCTGCCGTCGAGTCTTTACAGCAGCAGAGGAGAAGAAATTAACGATTCGTTTAGAGCAGCACATGTGCAAATGAGATTGTGTTGGAAAGTGTCTAATAGCATGCGCGCTCAGCATGATTCAGCTGTTGATATCCATTCAGAAGTACTTGATAGTGAAAAATATAGATGATGTAGCAAATACCTTTTCTAATACTTCTACCCTAGGATAGTATTGACTACTGGTGCATTTCTGAAACATATTAAAATGTGGTGGTACAACAGTGTACAACAGTGTAAAACAATGTACAACAATGTACAACAATGTACAACAGTGGCAGGCTGCCTTTTTAACAGTCTGAAAAACATTGAAAATGGGAGATGGTTGTCACTGGTTGTCTTATATGTAAACGTATTTTAGGATATTCTACTGTAACCTCGTTTTTCGTGTTCTTGGATATTCGTTTTATCCCTGAAACTGTAACATTACTCAAAGGATACAGGTTGCAACTAAAAATGTTACTTCATACTCGTATCTTCCCACAGATCGGCAATGGTAAACCTAAAGTTTATTGCTTTTCTCCCCCTCATCCCCCGTTGTTCAGAGAGGGGGAGTACAGTTTCACTTAGAGGACGTTCCCTCATACTCTCCCCAGTGCTCAAGAGTCACCTCTTGGTAACCCCCCCCCCCCCACTGCTGGAAATAAAAATAATTACTGCTTGCTCTTTGAAAGCACCAACAAAAGTGATATGGTCAAAAGCAATAGCAAACGGACTTTCATTGTCGCGAATTTAAATTCTAATAATTTACTGTAATGGAGATTTAGTGAATTCTGAAGCTTTTAAAAATGTCAATCTAGCAGTTTGATAATAATTATTATGAATACTAATAATAATAATAATATCCGCTTTAAAAAAAATTACGAAAAAAAATCATCTTGAATGATAAAACCACCAAATGCCGGTCTTTGAATTAAGTTTAGAATAAGAATAAATAATTAAAAACGTATAAATATAACTTAATGCCCTGAAGAGTTCATATAATTTTCAAGTATGGGACAATAATTATGGCTATGTGTTTTATCGGAGATTTAATATATAAATTTTCATTTTTAACCCCACCTCCCCAATTCTCCACCTGCTATCGAAATATCTACTAAAATTATGTTTCAAACACTTTAAAGGACTGACTTCTACCTGATAATCATAGTAAATGCCCGATTATCGAGTTAAATCTATTAAAATTACTCAAATTTTAATTTAATCAATTTACCTTTACATTTTTTAAGTATAAATATAGTTGCAATTTATGTAAAAATGTATGAATTTAATAGTGTCTGATAAGATAACTAATAACGGGTTTGTCAAAAAAAAAAAAAAAAGAAAATTAGGGGAAATTCTTGTCAGTTTTCTTTCATAAATTTTTAAGTTTTAGAAAGAGGAACATTTAAAAAAATTGCCTGAAACATTGATTTCTTTTCATTTTTTATTCTTGTGTTTTTTCAGAGAAAAGCATTTCATTCAATCGAAATATTTTATGCTATACTAACCTAAGGAATTCTTGAGCAACATGATTGTCGTGTTCGAAAATTTAATGTAAAGTAAATGTTTATGCATGGGTGATTTGAGAGTGAATAAATTAGATTCAATATAAAGTATAATTTACAGTAAGTTTTGTGTACCCCCCCCCCCCCACAAGTACCTGTACCTAAGTCCTCAACTATGCAAATCTGGCCCTGGCGTTGGCTCAGTGTTGTATCTACACATTCGCAGTTTTTCAGAGGAACATTCAGATATTTGCTTGAAAGGAACTCAGATGGCAGAAAGGGAGTCTTCTCCGCAGGACCGAACCTAGCGTGAGCATGATGGTGCACAACACGTGGGCAGCCAATTTTTAATTTGCACGTGGACGGCCGACGATCTAGAATAGGTTCTGCTTCTCCGAACAGGTTAAACTTAATTTCAATGGTAGATTAAACTCCTTAACAACTCGGCAGATTTTGGTTCAAGAGAGAAACCACCCTTAGATTCGCCACTGCTTTTTAATGGAAGAAAAAATTGAATTGCTGAACTACTTGCATAATACATATGAAAATAAAAATAGAGAAAGAATCCCATGTTTCTCCCCCCCCCCTGCTGTCGTATTAAAAATATAATCTAGAATAAATAAAGTATTGGTTAAAACGTATTTTAATCGATACTATAATTTATTCAATCTTATTTCAAGGATAAGATTGTACTTGAGACAGCTTGTAACTCTTCAATAAAAACTTTATTTTTTATATTTTCATTTATGTATATAAAAAAGAGTGTGTGTTTTCTGTAGCCAGAAATTTTTCATGGGGGGGGGGGGTTACGACTACTGCAACTCACATAATGCATACATGTGTGTGATAAGAGAGTGAAAAATATGCATTTTGTATGACAAAAAATTCCTTTTGTGTGTGTGGGGGGGTTATGACCCCCCTAACCCATTCACCCCTCCAACTATAAATTTCAGATTTAAAATATACATATTTTCGCGATTTATTTTGAAAAATAAGTTAAGATAAATATTGTGATCATTTCGTCATTCAGTAACATTTTTTTCATTGACTGACAAAACTCAAACAGTTAGCAAACAGAGATCTACGTGAAACTAATATTTATAGTTACACATATATTTCAGTGTTTGTATTTTTTAATTTGTATGCAAAAATAAAACATTTCATAAGCGTTACAACTTTTTCCCCCCTTTCCTAATCTTGGAAAATATGATAGCTTGAGGCTGGACTGTTCTTTGAAGTGACAACCAAAAGAAATCATAAACAGACTTTCATTCCCGCGAATTAAATATCTTATAATTTGCTGTAACAGAGATTTAGGAAATTCTGAAGATTTAAAAAACGTCAAAAACAGCAGAGTCGATAATAATAATAATTACTATTATTAATAATTATTATTTTTTATTTAACAATTATTAATAATATTAAATTTAAAAAAAAAGAACTAAAAAACCCAAAACATAGTTCTTCTCGAATAGTAATAGAATGCCCGTAGCCCAGATGCCGGTCTTAAGTTTAGAATAAGAATAAATTATTGCTAAAATACGTATAAATATTTAGTGCACTGAAGGATTCAAAAAAATTTCAAGCAGACGGCAATAAATATAGCTAAATGTTTTATCGGAGCTGCGCCATTTCTTTCCTTTCCAAAATTATTTTTAATCTTGAACTCGGGTTTAACTTGTTCCGTGTCGTCTCATATTGAAATAACGTACACTTCCCTTTCCGTGACAAGTGTTTCTTCCAAGATGGATTTTTGAATACCTCGCTAGTGTCCGGAGTAATGCTAAGGCAATCTCTGGGTTCCAGGTGAGCACTGAAAGAGCTTTCAGATTTCCCTTATTTTCAATTTTTTTTCCTTCCTGAGCACGCACTTTAAATTGCAATTATCGAACTTTAAAATAATGAAAAAGGATTTTTAAAATGCAATATTAAAAAAAAAAGGAAGAAGGGAAAAAAAAGAAGAACTTTCTACAGCATTCTAAACATGTGATAATAAGTAAGATGCTTCTAGCCTTTTTAAATATTTCTTCTAAAGAAAATTTTTAACTATTACTACTGATAAAAGAACTCTTATTATACCCTTGCTAGTCACTTCATTAATAATTGGAATTCATTGCAAAATACTGCACTTCAAATCTGCGGACACACGACTTTCACAATGACACTGGTTAAAGAAATTTATGAGTTGCTGTTTTTCTCCCGCTTTTCGCATTTTCCTCTTTAGAACGGGGGCCATCCTCATGATATTTTCCGAGAGTCTAGATCTGCAGGGTCACGGACTGATCCTTCTTGAAAAGGGGGTGAAATGGTTGGCGATCTTTTGGCGTGCCGATGTGTGGGAAGTATTCCTTTATACTCAGTATCACTTAGTTGCTTTTGCGTTCAATTTGATTTAATCAATGTATTTTAATGCATTTAATTTTTTAAAAAGTAACACGATTCCAAAATGATTATTTTAATTAACGTACATCCATCGAAATTCAAACTTTTGCGCATCGATAAAAATTCTGCATTTCTCAGATTTATCGCATTCTCCAAAATCCAGACCAACAGTAAGATATAACAATAGATCATAAATAACAATGCAAGCGGCAATCAGAGGTTTTCTCAATGCGCTCTTTGTCTCGCTTCAATTAAGTGCGCCTCTTACTAGATGCGAGCAGCTTATTTTCATTACGTCTTTTAGTACATAATATGCCACTCATTTGCGATCTCACACATGTTGTGTTAGCGATCACGAAATAATTTAGCTACTGATCAGAGCTGCAGGTACACAAGCGATATTTAGAGATAAGATATAGTTACTTTCTCGAAGAAAAGTCATTAAAGATATAGAAAATGCTATATTTTACTCAAAAGCTTTTTTGCTTTATAAGAAAGCTTTTTTGCTTTATAAGAAATTGGACCTAGTTCATGGTCAATATAATCCATGGAACCTCAATGGATTATACTGACCATGAACTAGGAATAAAGTACTCAAACAAACAGAGAATAGAGTAGCAAAGAGGAAAAGGAAAAGCAATTTATTAAAAATGGCGCTAAATCGGGACTGTATGGAGGATGCATGCGAACAGCTGCAGCCAGAGGCGTATCCAGAAATTTTTCCTGGGGGGGGGGGGGTTACGACTACTGCAATTCACATATATGCATACATGTGTGTGATAAGGAAGTGAAGAATATCCATTTTGTATGGCAAAAAAAATCCTCATGGGGCGTTATGACCCCCCTAACCCCCCCCCTTGACTACGCCCCTGGCTGCAGCGATTCAAGTGGGAGGAATGGCAACATCCTCCATACAGTTACGATTTAGCGCCACGTGATTTCCGTGTTTTCGGTAAGCTCAGAAAGGATCTCGGTGGACAGCGATTCCGAAATGATGAGGAGGTGAAAGCAGCTGTCTCCGTGTGGTTACATTAGTGCTGGAGGTGATTTCTATGCATCCGGAATCGAAAAGTTCCTTGTCCGTTTGGAGAAACGTTTAGAGTCGCTTGGGACCTACGTGGAAAAGTGAACTTACATTCTTATGCTGCCATACCCATGTTGCCTTTGTATAGATTATTCAATAAATGGCCATAACTTGGGAGTGCAACTTACTTTTTGATCTGTCCTCGTATATTGAGTTTAGACATATTTAAATGTTTTTTTCTAACGCTTGCTGCAATTGCATCCACAATGGGCTTTGACTTCTAGTGCTAATAAATAATTAGCGAATGGTTGAAAACAGTTTGAGGGGGTGTTCATAGGAGTCTAAAATAACCGTGTATGTGCTTCAAAAAATCGTATCTATACCCTATTTCACAACGCGAAATTTCCACTTACGCGAGAAGTTTTGGAACGCATCCTTCGCGTAAGTGAAGACTCCACTGTATTGCTTTCTCTAAAGTAAACTGAAAAAACCTGCAAATCAACGGTTTCTTTTTTTTTAAACTTTCGTAAAGATTACCGTGCAATACTTTCTAAAGTGCATTTTGACTATGCATGTAGAATAATTGCTCATATTTGTAAGAACAATTGATTTTAACAATGAAAATGAGCAGCAAAGGTCTGGAAGCTTATAATCAAACCAATTCCCAAAAGCGGGTTACTTCTGAAATAGTAAAGATAATATTCCTTTCTTTATTTAAAAACTGCAAATTCATTAAGGGAATTGCTTTCATCTCGGAAATGCAATCAAAACTGCAAATCATTCATGGATTGATGCAAATATTAATATTTCTTTTAGTTGTGGAATAGTGTAGGCTGTTTCTTAGACAGGTTGAAAGGGGAATCACGGTACAAAGCTTGTTTCCACATTCGGGCACAATTTGCTGCTTAGTTCCAGATCTGGCGATCAAAGGACATAAATATACTTTATCACGTGCTTTACATTTTTGTTATCGCCACACTTTGTATTACAAGTGCTTAGATAGCAAATTTTGAGATAAGCATGCTCTGTGTAAATGCATTAAGGTATTCCTGTAAGATTTTTTCTTTGTTTCACTCTACGTAAGATGCTTCAAAACTGATAATTATTACAGAACCGATGATATTGCAAAACTTTCGCGAAGGTCGAAAGTATTTTATATTGATAGTTATGCTAACTCTTTCTAGGATGCAATAATAAACAAACACGATAAGATGTAAATTCGTATGATGAAAATTACCAGCTACAAAAATGACATCGCTTGTTTTTTCTTTTTTCTAAAACAATTGTACACTAAAACATAGAAGAAAAACATTGCAAGGGAAAACATTTTGTTAAAACAAAATATTTATCCACTATTTTGCAGAAATAATTATGTTCTTACCTAATAACTATTATATTAGTTTGCATTATTACTTAAGAGTTATATTAACTAAGGTACTTAGTTATAATTATTAACATTTTTTACAGACATTTATTGTAATAAACCATGCATGTGTGTAACTTTATTTTTTAGCTTACTTAAATGGAAAATAAGTGTCAATATTTTCACTGTCAAACAACAATTAAAACACTTTCACTGTCATTCATTCAAACAACAGTCACAGTCAAACGTTTTTACAGTCAACAGATATAAGACAAGGTAAAGAATTTCGAGAATAGTAAAATGTTTGCACATTGATTTCTGCTCCAGGATTTAGAAAGCTATAAGTTCCCGACGCGAAAATTGAAAACACCCCAGCATTTGATGAAGTACAATGCAAACTTCATTTTCGTGCTATAGTAGATTTCAAAGACAGTGTGATCTGCTTCCATTTCAGGCAGCAATTAGAGGTATTTTTGGCGAGAAAACAGTTTTTCAGTATTTTAATGCTTAGAAGGCAAGTAACGAAGACCCCCTGAATTTCCGCATTCAGTGGTGCGCGTGCAATTTTTCTAAGAATTATTAAAGGAAAGTCTTCGTGGATGGAAAAACTTTTAACCAAACTCGTGTGGAAATTAGATGATTAATAATTTTATAAAATAATACACAGAAATAAAATTTATAGCGCAGTTATGTACATTAAACACCAGCAACTTTTAACTACCCGTTATTGAATATTTTTATTACTAAATTGAGTGAGTTGATTGCTAATTGAATACTAAGACTGTAATGGACACTTCAAATCAGATGTTTTAAGTGCACAGTAAATGCTTAACACAGACGTACTTTTAATTTATCTTTTGCCTATCAATTATTAGAAACTCCTCATTTATCATTAGAGCGATGAACCTCGAACTAGTCCAAGAATAACTACTCATTCTGTGATAGGTTAAATAATGTTATTTATAGATTTGTTATGTTAGTATATGAGTAGCTATCAGTTGCTATATGAGCTGTCAGTTGGGTAGAATGAAGCAGCGTTTGCCAAATTTCCTACTACGTAGCACTTTTTTAACGAATCTGTCCCCCACCCCCCCCCCAAAAAAAAATGGAATCATGCTTGTGTAGTATTTGTAGCTTCGATATCAGTTATAATGTCCTTCACTGAATTTTTCGTTTCAAAAATAGCCCGCAACTAACAAAGTTTGAGAACCAGTTGAAGTCAATAAATTAAACAACTTTAGAATTTAAACTACATTTTCTTAGATGGGGAATAGATTTTAAGACCTAAGTTAGGAAGCAACGCTGGACACAGAAGAACGTCTTTGCAACAAGTTAATAGTCTTCATATCAATTTCTCTCCAGTAAAGGACTTCTATTCCTCGTTTCCCTCCTAAAAACCTCCTAAGACCCTTATAAGCCAATAAAGACCAATTTTTCTGCTTGTCAGCCGAAGGGTTTTGCAAGCTGAACGAAGCGGTGCTGCAGCGGTTTAAATGAGCAAGGTGGAAACGTGTTCCGTTGAGAGAAATCTTGTCTGAAGAACACCAACCAAATTTCAGAAACTAAAGAAACTGAGGTTGAAAATGTTACCTAACGAGGAATGATGGAAAGACGCAGAAGCAGCAGTCTTAAAGTGTATTTACGATGAATGGGTAAAAGAAACCAATATACAGGGTATCCCCAAAAGATGCAAGGGCGGATTAAAAGGGGGAGGCGACCGCTCCCCCCCCCCCCGAGAATAAAGAAATTAATGTAAAAGATCCTATTTCGCTTCCATAAAATAGATGTTATGTCAATCTTCTAACTAACTGCCCATACCGGCAAACTAACCGCTCCCCCCCCCCCACCGACAAACTTGCAATAATCCGCCACCGAAAAGATGATAACACTCTTTAATTATTTATTCACCAAAGACAGTTTAAATTGAAGAACTGTTCAAAATAAGGTCGGTAGAAAGGCTACGTGAAGAGAAAATTCTCGTTAATTTTCAAAAAGGTGATGTACAAAATTAGAGAATTATATACTGAAAAGCATCAGAAATTCTTTTCAAGAGTAGTACAGAAATTATGAATGAAAATAATTTTTTGAACTCTAAAACGTTTAACTTCAAACTCACGTATAACCCGATTTTTTTTTCAAATTTCAATTTAAAATACAATTTTAAGATTCTTAATTTAAATTTTTTTCTTAAATATCAATTCATTCTATAGATACTGACATAATTTATAACTATAAAAATTTTTTGAGAAGATACGAATAATAGAAATTTTGTTATCTTACGAATAGTTCATGAAATATGCGTTTTGAGAAAACGCAGTTTAAAGTGACCTTATTGCGTTCAAATATAAAGCTTTCATATAAAACTCGACTGTTCGAGCCTCGTCAGAGGTAGACCCCCTGAACCCCCTAATTTTGTAGTTTCATTATTGACTATGTCATTTTATCTCTCATCTTTCGTGTATTTTGCCTGGTAATCCTATGTTGAAATTTTTATGACTGTAACCTATTTATAGAGAAATACATGTGATGCATATTCTACAGCTTACAAAATAGTGTAACAATAGATTAAAGCTGTTGTGAACTGATAGTATTTAAATATATGTAAAAATATGTCGCATACTTTTATGTCACATTTTTCGGACACATTTTTAGGACAATTTTCAATAAAGGGGATGAGCGATATACGTTAAAATGACATAGTCATTAAAACGTTTTTGAATGTATCTCTGATTCCAGTTGGATTTATTGCATGAAATTGGGGTCAAAATGCTCAGAAGTAACTAAGGTTTCAAATGAAATTAAAATTGAAAAATGGATTTTTTGAATTCTTAATCCTCCTAAAGTTGTTCAAAAGGTGAAAGATTTTCAAGTGAAACAAACTTAGTAAAATTCAGCAAGATGCTCAGCGGAAGCCCTCCCCCCTCCCCGTGATCTTTCGAAATGTCCCCCCAGGGGCGCCGGCAGAATATTTCCCAGGGGGGGGGCAAAGACTACTTTAACGTATGGTTACCATGTTGGAAAGAGCAAAAAATCAAGGGAGGAAAACACTGCATACAAAAATCCAGGGGGTCCATTGCCCCCCCTTGCTCTATGCTGCCGGCGCCTGTGTGTCCCCCCTCCTCAGAGAGAGATTTCTCGCTGTACTTCAGATTCGGCACCGATTGCAAATAAATTCCTCGAATGAGTAAGGTCACCATATAGAGTATTTTCACGTGACGTCACTGAATTTTTTTTGGTCAACTCGGATATTTAGGGATACAAAGCCACGTTTTCGGCCAATGACAATTCTCAAATGAACGAATGTTTGACCAAAAAAAAAAAGTTGGTTGCTAAGGTGTGACGTAGTGATAATGACGTAGCTGAAAGAGCTCAATTTTTGAACGTAAAATTGAGGATATGTCTCAATTTGAAACAAAACTGGGGACATTTTATAATTAATGAAATAATTAAAAATTGTCCACAATTGCTTTTTGCATTTTGGGGACAAATCGCAAAAATAAATAAATAAATAAATAAAAACACAGAAACTGGGGACCGTTCTCGAAAATTGGGGACATAGGGTCCCCTTACGAATGAGATTCTCCTATCTCTTCAGCGCGGCGCGATGCGATCGCAACGAGGACAACGAATTCCTCATTTCTCTCTCTTTGCTCGGAAGCGTTCGCTGCTGGGACGTTTGATGCGTCCAAGACCAAGAGTAGAGAAGACGAACCAAAACAAGAACTCGCGCTAAAGAAGAAGATGGTGTGTGCCGATGGCGAAGGAAGCGCCAAAGGTGGGAGGAGAGGGAACGGACAGGTGCTTCCGGTGATGAGGCGGAGATACCTCTCTCACCGCAGCGTGGGAAATGGACATTCGCTTCGGGAACAGGTTGTACGTACGTTAAGCCCAAAACTGGGACTGCAGAGTTGTTGTGTACCTGTCGCCTCTTCGACATGCACGACACGATCTTAAACAGTCAGGTGATACGTACGCGTCGCTATGGGACTGCGGTGCAGAAATGAATCACAGGTCGGTCAGTGGTCCTGCCTCAAAATGTATTTTAGTATTGAACCACGTCTGCGTTATTCTATTGCGTCAATCATTACCTTAAAATGCATTTCCCCCCGTAAAGCTAGGGGGGGGGGGGCTTGTGTCCTCTCTGCCTACAGTAGCGTAGCCAGGATTTTATTTTCGGGGATTTCGGGGGGGGGGGGGGATGGGTATCAAATTGCAAGCTAAGTAAAGTGTTCCGTTTCGGGGGGCGCTGCAGCCCCCTCTGGCTACGCCCCTGGGTGCCCATGAGCCGGTATCGACGAGATTGCGGCCTGAGATGTTTCGCTGTTTTTAAAACAATCAGCTTTGCCAAATTTTCTCGAATTGAACACCTTGCGACCGTGTTGCCATTCTTTTTTTCAAAAATCGCTAAATTAAGAAGAAAAAAAAATGTCTAAATTTCCACAAAAGTGACTAAAATACTTTTTTCAAACATAAACAAAAGTGTGTTCACTTAAAATTATAAAGAAAAAATATTACGAATACAATGCTTGTGCATCCTTTTAACGCAAGAAATTGATTTATTGATATTGATTCCAAATTATGATATCGAACAGACACCAGTAAATGGGTAGTAACACAATAACAATAGGTGTTGCTCACTTTTCTCGAGGTACTAAACCTAGAAATGTCTGATTCTACAGCTTGAATATTTACACTGTAATTGTTGAAGATAAGGCTGAGTCGGTTCATCAGTTATTATGCTGCATTTCCTGTATACAGGCCCAAGTCATATTATTAAATTGTCCAATGAATTTTATTACTTGATTTCTGTTACTAAAACACTACTGTAAGAGTTTCCAAAGTTTGAGAAAAAAATGGGAAAATTCATCAAATCCTCCTGAAATCATTTATCACCGCATTCATTTATATCAAAAAGAAAAAATCGTTAATCCCTAGTAGAAAATTTATTCTGCAAATGCAATGAAAAGTCGCTGAATTTAGGGGGAAAATCCGTTGTTCTGAAACACTGTATTGAGGACTGGTAATAAACTATTTAATTTTTTTTTTTTTTAGCCTGTAAGGGGCTGAGATCTGTAAAACTTCTTTCACTGATCTTCAGTTTTCACTGCAACACACCTTTAAAAAAACAAAAAACGAACAGACCCAAACGTACTAAACGTTTTTTTCAACTCTAAAGCTTTAAATCATTAATTTCATTCTCAATAAACTATAATTGTTTTTCATCCAATTTTGTTTTTATACAGCTAAAATTGACTTAAATCAGTAAGTGCTTGTAAGGATAATATCAGATTTTCCCGACATTTTAAAAAATTTTTTAATTAGTGAGCTTTGGTAAATACGATTGATTTTGAAAATTCGGCCTGTTCCTACTTTACCTCCCATGATGGTTTCTTTTCTGCCTAATAGACTATGTTAAACAATAATACAAGTTAATTAACTGAGTAAATAAGAACCTTTGAAGAATGATCAGACACAGAAAATCCATTTCAGATTAGATATAATCTTTTTCTTATGCAAATGGTCAGTTATAAACTATCTTTGATAAGATTTCAAAAACTCCATTCAAAGGAATTTTTTTTCTTTTTCAACAGTTTACTGAATAATGTATCTTCAGAATTTAATGATTGCACACGTGGTTTCCATATAACGAATCTCTGAAATGTCACGTGCGTGTCGTTTGACTCCAGTAACTATTTTTGGAGCTTGCTTACATTGTTTTTATATTTTGAGTCTGACTGTAGCTTTTGTCCTTTTAAGCCACTGCCTCAAAACGCTTTTAACTTATCAGTAAATCACTTTCTGTAATCATTCATTACTCAAATTGATGTTCATTACTTTTATCTGAAAATAATTATCTTGATTATACGAACATACATACTTCCTCTTTCTGGACTCATATCAGTCTAAAAATCTATCCAATGTTTTTGTTTTATAGTAAAATTTCTTGAGGAAAGATAATTAGTTACTATATACCTCTTTATAATTTTGAATACAATTTGTTATGATAAAAAACTTGGCTTTCACTCGAATTCTTTTGTGAAAAAATGTAAGCCGTATTACTTGAATTTTGGATTTAACTTTTGATATATAAAAAATTAAAATTGAAAATTGTTTTGGTTTTAAATTACTGTTAAATATTTTAAGTAATTTTCAAATATTTTGAATAATTCTAATTTCTATTATTTGAATAATAAATATTTTAATAACACAAGCAGAGACATAATTACTTTGATATAAAGAATTATTCAAATAATCTCTTGTACAAGCGTTTTGTTGAACCGCAACTACCTCAGTGTATAACAAAACTTGAAGGGCACAGTATTCTTAGTTAATTCAACTGGGAATAAGTTACGAAAAGAGCTACACGAGAAATAAAATACTGGCAGGATAAGTAGAACACTAAATATTGCCCAAACCATGCAGAGTATTCAATTCTATATCTTTCAAAGTAAACAGGGATATTCTAAAAATAATATATTTTTGTAATTACAAATTGTTTTGAAGAAGTAAGTTTGCTAAAATGTTATGTATTTATATTTACCTCACTAAAATTAATTATTATTTACCTTTAAAGCCATATTATAGTATATTCCACGAAATAATAAATGCATTCACATAGTTATACAATATTTACAGTATTTTTGATAATGTAATACACCCTCTTTTAAAAAATAAATATGTAGATTTATTTCGTCACTCAAGTTTAAACTGAAATAAGTTGATAACCGACTGTATAACTTGCATTTGGAATCTACCATGAAAATTTTTCCACTTACGAGAGATTCTTCAGAAAGTTCTGGAAAAGGTATGAGTAGATTCTAGAAAATATATGGAAACACAAGTATGAGAAAATTCCCATCTGGTGGCTCCGGCACCAGTTAAAATTTTACTATGCATTATGACATTAAAACTCTGATTTGTTTGATTCCTTTGCACTTGCCTGCATTTTTCAGTCTGCTTCAGAAGCAGGACTTTTCAGATTCCTTCAGTAGTATTCCGTTACTCGTAAAAAAACAAAAATTACTTTTAAAATAACATAAACGTGTTTGACTTGCTCTATTCCGTTAAATTTATCAACTGTTTTCAGGCATCTTCAATAGCATTAAGATTTTAGGAATTCAGGAAAGTTTCAGGAATTTTCAGATTTTTTCTGCAGTAATGATAGGTATGTTAAAAATCACATAAGTACGTCGATTTTGCGTGTGAAAACAACGGTTTTTGTTTTTTCTTTCTTATTCTACAGGCATACTTGAACCTAAAAATCTGTCGAGTTGTCCGAAAATTTAACCGACTACTGAACCGGGGCCATTGCTATTAAGAACAGACCTGCGTTTGTACACTGATGTCCGAAATGAAAGCTACAAAATCGACGATTATCTGGAAGAAGAGGGTATCCGCCATATGCTGCGGGAAGCATTGTCTTCAGACCTCAATCTCATAGAGCATTTGTGGAACGATCTAGGAAGAACCATTTCATGCCGATAACCCATTCCGAGGTCCCTTCAGCCGTTCAAATAGGCGTTTTTGGAAGAATGCGAATGACTGTCATAATCGTCAATGAATAGCAATATTAACAGCATAAGAGCTCGATGTAACGCTTGTATAGCTGGACGAGGCTGTCACACCTCTTATTAGACGAAGAAATAAAGAGTTAAGGCATATCCTATTTTGACTAATATTGTTCGTATTTGCAAATATCAGCCTGCATTGATCTCTAAGTTCAAATATTTTTGTTAAAATTTCCTGCATGACCGCATGAGGTATTAGTATACTCCGTACATTAAAATATTTTTTGTCGAAAAAATCTAATTTTTTATGATATTAACCTTAATTATGAACACTAGTGTATTTCGATGAGTCATACAAAGAAGCCTGCGGGTGCTCACGTTCGTTTCTCATTCGTTAGATTCGGCCGTTAGATGACGTATCTAAGTGCTGGAACCAATTAGCAATCCTCCGTAGGCCTCTTTGGATGATTCATCGAAATAAAAGCGCAGGTCCGTTTCTAATAGCGATTTGGCTTCGATCGAATCCAGATCGCAGCTTTTCCGTTCTTATCTTTGGAAAGACGTAGCAGAGAAGACTTCCCTTCAGTGACCAGTTTTACTTCCTAGATTGGGTATCTTTTCAATCTTCAGAAAGAAAAGTTTAAACCAGTGTCCGCGATTAAAAATAAATACTTTTTAAAAAAAGATCTGTGATAAATTGCTTCTCTACACTTATCACACCCACCCCCTCCCGCCATCTTGAAACTTTTCAAAATCCATCACTGCTTTAGCGTGAAAATAAATTTATGTCTGGTGCAAAAAAAAATTCCGGAATGCACACCGGAATTTCCAAGGAGTTTGCGGAATTCACCATTAATAGTTGTTCAAAGTTTCAACATAGAATGGAGCTAAATTAGCCACCTTTCAATGGTGAAACGTTGAATGACTTGATATTTCTTTGATCAATTTGAGCACCAAATCATGGTTCAGCGCTACTCCATAGAAAGGTTGCAGCTAGTTTACACCGTTTTATGGTGAAATGCTAAGTACTATTATTAACAGTTTTGACAAGGATTTACGAAAAAAACTTTCGACAGATCCGAGGTACTTTTTAAGAGGTACTTTTAAATAATAACAATAATAATAATAATAATCAAGATTAACGATTAAAAAATATAACAATTAATATTAAATGACAATTAACGACTGAGATTGAAAACTTTTAGTCAGGAACCAGTCGTTAAGTGTTATCGTAAATGAATAGTCAATCGTTAAGCATTATTAAATATCAATCGTCAGTTTTCAGTCGCTAATATCGTGATTAATTTTTTCTCAACGCTGCTTGGATTTACGAAAAAAACTCCGGCAGATCCTGGGTACTTTTTAAGAGTGTTGACAAAATAATAATAATAATAATAATAATCAAGATTAACGATTAAAAAATTTAACAATTAATATTAAATGACAATTAACGGCCGAGATTGAAAATTTTTAGTCAGGAACCAGTCGTTAAGTGTTATCGTAAATCAATCGTCAATCGTTAATCATTATTAAATATCAATCGTCAGTTTTCAGTCGCTAATATCGTGATTAATTTTTTTTTTCAACGCCGCTCGGCAGTTATGCGGCATGATAATTCAATTCAACTACAAACGGAGTACTGAAGGATTATTTTACAACTTTCACGAATTATATTACACTCCATTTGCACCTCAATCAGTCACTCCAATCCGAACAATGGCTCCAGAGGACTCCGTGTTTTCTTTCTTGGCACCTCCGTTCCTCTCGGATATATTTAAATAAAATAAAGAACCCACACGCCTAAGACCCTTACACCTTTACCTGTCGCCGGGGACAGCAGTGGTTCGGGAAATAGTAAAAAATAATAAAGTAAAATTCTAAAATGTCGGGGGGGGGGATGGAAAATAAAATAAAAATAAATGGCAGAAGCTTGGTGGAAATGCGGGGGCGACTTTGACACATGTCGTACGACTCTCTCAGCGGAACAGAACTCACGGGGAAGAGAGACACGTATCACCACCTGTGTTTGCGTGGGTGGAGACGGGTGATGGATGCCTCAGGTGCGTTTGGAATCATGATCCCGGCAGATTGCGCTGGTGACATCCACAGAATGTTTTCGGTTTTTCTTTTTCTTTCCTCTTTTTTTAAACGGAAAAAGAGAGTGTTGGCAGGTGCTTGTTTACCGGTGGAAGCTTGTGGTGGATGGAAGTTCTGTACAGCTTGCAACTGTTCGTCGGATATTTAGACTGAGGCAAGGATGCCACTGATATATTAATTTCTTCGTCGCAGAGGACTGGCAACAGGCTTCTTGGAATGGCTTTCCCTACCCCCTCTTTCCATGCTCAGGGCAATATTGCAGATAAGGAAGCTTTGTTGTGAGAAATTAGTGCCGCGTTCCATTTGAGAGCAAAATAATGATTTTCATAAAGGTGCTTTGCCAGCATTTTATATTTATTTTATTTTATTAGCCGTTAGCTCTCTGGATACCTTGGAAAAAGGACAGAAAGGTGAAGTTATTTTCACTGCACTGCAAGTTCAGACAGATATGTACGTAAGCGATGCTGCGGAGAACGTTGTTATGGAGTTCAACACCCTTCTACCACCTTTAACCCTTTGAGGCGCAACCCTTTCCCAATGCTGAAAAAAAGGCAGCCATTGCCATCGCTCGACTTAACTACCAGCAAGATGGCGGACGATCGAAACGTTCATCGCGTGCCACAGATCTAGAGACCCTTTTTTGACGCAGCTGGCTGTGCCGGCCCAGTGCTGAAAAAAAGGGCAGGCGTTGCCATCGCTCGACTGACTACCAGCAAGATGGCGGACGATCGAAACATTCATCGCGTGCACAAAACTAGAGACTCCTTTTTTGACGCAGCTGGCTGTGCCGGCACAGCCAGCTGCGTCTTTTTTTAAGCCAGCTGCTTTATTTAATAAGTAAAAATCATAAAGCACCCATCAATTATTTACGCACCAGGTTAACTTAGTTCACTAACAAAAAACAGAAGTCTCGGTTGCTCTAGTAAAATTTGTACGCGTAGTTATCAAGTGAATTAAAGTGTTCATAATTACGCAATAGTTTTCATACTTTGTGGGGTTAATTATGTTTGCCCCCTTAAATTTTAAGCAAATAATCTTACGGGAAAAAATATATATTAGGTGTTTTCAAAAGATCGAAGCATTTCCCTAATTGATTAAAACAATATTTCTCCAATAATTAAAAGAGTCAAAAGTTCACAAACTTGAAATTTTGCAAAAAGTGATTATGCAATTTGCAAAATCACTGTGATTATGCAATTCGCAAAATCAATGTGATTATGAAATTTTGTTGGTCCCTGCTATTTGCACACACAGAGCCCACCTGATCCTGTATTCTCCAGAGAAAAGTATGCATTATTCATGCATGTCAAAAAATTCATCTGTCCTTAGATCAAACTAGGAGAATTTAAAAACAGTATTGGATGGGTTCTAATAAGTTCGTTCTGATTTTTTTTTTCCGATAAGTAGAGAGATTTAGCGTTCGAGCAAGGGATCCGTTTATAGGCTTCCAGCTTCTAGAAGAAATTTCTATAAATGCTTTCTTCCGTTTGCTTTTGCCTAAATACTTTTTTTAATATTTCTAGTGTAAGTTTTAGCTCTTCCTCGAAGGCTCCATCTCCTATTCTTGCAATTGGAATTATTATTATTATTATTATTATTATTATTTTGAACTGGGTAAATTTTTCTCGGGTGGTTCACTCTATCCTCCGAACAGTTACGCCGATGGCTTTTAGCCTTTTACAGACCGAATTCAGATCCAAACATATTTTTCATATTTTTTTTTTCATATTTTGCCTTCTAATGATTTAGTTAACGGATATTAGTCATTTAAATGAGGGGGGGGGGATTATATCCCAATATTTTCACTGTGTTCCCAGCTGGGAACATTGGTCATTTCTGACAAGGGATGGACGCGAGACATATTTTTGCGAGACGAAACAGAGATTTACAGCTTCTTTGCGAGACGAGACACGCATTTTTAACTTTACGATATAGGGATTTTGCGAGACGGGACGAAGCTTTTAGGCTGTTTTGCGAGACGCGAGAGGCTTTTTTTTCGTCTCGCGTCCATCCCTATTCTTGACTACAATTTTAGGAGCTATAATTTGATTCTGCTTTTATGGGTAGTTTAAATAATAAAAGAAATATTAAGAATAAATCTATTCAATTTAAGAAAGAAATTTAAAGAAAGATTTATTTTTAAATTTAAGTAATGATATGAATTAAGTTTAAAAGGGAAGGAGACTATCAAGATAGCTCCGTAAAAATTTCGGAAAATGTCTATTTTTATCATTTTTTAACCATTTTCCCACCCATGAAAGAAATGCAACTTCTATCTGAAAAAATTAAGTCACCTTTTAACTATATTTATTAGCTTTTTTCAAAAATTTAATTTTTCACCAAATTTTTAATCGGATGTTCCCAATTTGTCACATTGCCCTGTAAAGGGACAAACTCTCGCCAGCACCCGTTCGCTACACATCAGGTATCCAACTCCTCGCCGCTGACCAGTGCAGGTCGAAGGCGTTATTTGGGGTGAACCTGGCCTGCCTCCATCTTTGGCCCGAGAGAGAGAGAGAGAGAGAGGTAAAAAGCGCGAGCCATTTTCCTTCGGGTTCATTGAGCTTTCTTTCACCCACACCCACAGAGTAGCTAAGGGTTAGGAAACAGGGGGGGGGGGGATAATATACTTATAAGTGTGCCTCGCGCTTGTTCCAATCATCCCGGGGTCCGAGACCTTTCTGATCCCGCTGGAAACAGAGCGCGACCGGACGACATATCCAGTTATGCGGCCGGCATCTTGGCGAGGAGAGATGGATGGACGTATACACGTATGGAGGTAGCAGCAGCATAACGACACCACACACGCTACACTGCGATGTGGGACAAAGAGTGTCGAGTCAGGCGCACAGGAAGTGAGAGGACACGAGAAAGTAGGGAAATGACCTGTGCGGGGGGGGGGGGGGATGGATAAAGAATTGTGCGCAGGTAATTAGAGGAAATCGGCAAGGACCGATATGGCGAGCACGATCCCGCTCCAGAAAGTTGTCTTTTTTTTTTAGCCGTCTTTATCCCCGTTGTATCCAGTGTGCGTTGCTGGGAAGATGGCAGTACAGGGGCGGAAAAGTGCTTTTAAAACATTTTTTTTTTTTTTTTTTTTTTTTTTTTCTAGTGGCGCCCACCAGGACCGGCGCTAGGTCTGCCGGCCTGCTGGTTCCAGGCACGCATCCAGAAAAACATTTCGGGGGGGGGGGGGGGGATCCAAAAATTTCGGAGTGGTTTCATACAGTAAAAAAGGTAGAATTTTTTACAAAAAGTCTATCATGATCAATTTAGTAACAAAAGTAAAAAAATCGGAGGGGGGGATCCGAACCCCCTGGACCGCCTCCTTTAAAACTTTACCCTGGGCTGGCTTCCCCGGGCAAGTTAATCTTTTGAAGTAATTCCCTTTTGAAATAGTTCTAACCCCCTAATAAGCCCATTTGAAACAATTATAACTCGTTTATAACGAGCCCTTATTTAAGAAGAACCCGGATTTAATGAGGAAATTCGAAATACTTGGCTGGTACAATGATAAGTCTGTGGGAGTATGACTCGCCTTTAACGAGTAAAGCTCGGTTATATCAAGGAATATTTTCGTGATTTATAAAACTTCTGTTGGTTTCCTCTTCTCCAGCTCAGGCAATCCTTCCTTAGAAAAAATCCTTTAACAAGGCAATGCTTTCAAAGACTCCTGTTCTGAAGCAACACCGGTTAAAGAAGAAGTCTACAATGCTTTTTCCAATTATGGGAGTTAACAGAATAATATGGGTTCGATAATGGATTTAAGTGTGCTCGAGGGAGATATCTCACTGCCCCTTCCCTTAAATCTGCCCATAACTAAATGTATTAGTTTTAAACGGGAGTATTAAATTTGTCCCAGACTCTGTAGATATGAAGGATTATGGACATTAAACAAACAAACACAAAAAAAGACTCTATAGATTTTGAGATATCGCTTTTCGATTGTATATTAAAGCCAAATATAAAGTATGACAGGGAAAAAAATGCTAATTAAAAAATGTTTACATTTTTAAAAAAAGTTTATGTTTAAAGTTGCATTTTCTTTGATTAATAAAATTCCTCTCGACAGTATATCAAATTTAGAGACGATAAACGTGTATGCATCAAAACAAAACCGTGAGCTATTATTTTTAACACAGAAATTAAGCATTTACTTAAAAATAAAAAATAAAATGAAAGTAATAAATGCGCAGTTTTATTGGGCCAATTAAGCCAATTATTTATGCGTAGGCAATCTGAAAGTTGTCTCTAAGTCTTATCAAACAAATAAAAGTAATGTCGAAAAAGGCGAAATTATAATAATACATCCGAAATCTCTGTAGTATTATAATTCGATAATAATTTTTACAATATAGAGAACCTCATTTAAGGAAGCTGCACACGCTAACGTAAATATCCTGTAGATTTTTCTCTGCAAAAAAATTATGTCTTCAATCCATCAACCAACAGTGTAACAGTACGTGTAAAACGCAATTGAGTTAGTTCATTGCAAGATTAAGAAACGTGGTTTGTCGGTGATATTTAAATTTCTCTTCATTAAATATTCTTATTTTCTAACTCCATTAAGTACATACTGATTAATTCTAGAACCTGTATCTGCAGAGATATGAAAATTTAATTTTTTTTTCCTTCGGTGCAATCGAAGTAATTGTTTCTCTACTTTTGTTCGTCAACCTAAAAATACACTTTCACAGAAGTTTGCCTGGTAGAAAATCACAAAACGGTCGGCAATTCAAACCAGGTAATTCGAACAATACCACTATGTTTAAGCCGAAATAGACAAGTTGCATAAGCCCGAAATCAGGTACTTTTTATTTTTAACTGCACAGAAAAATTCAATTTACATTCGCATTTTTAAAATCATGATCGAAATAAAATTCCGAATAAAACCGCAAAAACTTCTTGGCTGAAATTTCACTTACCTCAGCGCCATGTACAAATCCATATATTCAAGAATGATACTACTTTTAACAGAAGTAGAACATTTTCGTAACCAAATACTACACTGAAAGGCGTACTAATTAAATTAATAAAAACGATTATGAAATTTCATTATCTTATCTGATATCTGTATAGTTAACCGATACCATACAGTGGATTAGATAACGTGGACGGAAAATGTTCATAAAATTATGCATTTTTCAGAAACAAATGAGGCGTTAGAAGAATTGCTACAAGTAATTCGATATGCATAAAAATGGCCGAGCGCTTATCATTCGACCCTGGAGCCATGAATCTGAAAGTGAGTAATTAATGAGCATTCCCATGATAGACCACAATTATTCCAGGATAGTTGCAGCTTAATTGTCTATGAACCGCGAATTCTAAGTAGGAGATGAATAAAATTCATCTATTATTCCGATCGCCTTTTAGATACAATGAGATTTCTCAGTAACATAATGAAATGTCTGATTGCTTTCATTAGGCTTAATTCAGCAACAACAGTTTTGACTAAATTGTATTAGGGGAAATTGCTTACTTAAACTCGTGAAATTGTTTTTTACTTTTCTCGGTGTCTTTAGAATGTGTGTGCAATTATTTATTCAATCTTGACCGTTTGATATGCATGCGATGTCCAGAAATAAGCAGTAATTTTGTTGTAAAACTATCTCGTTTTTGAAATTTTATTTAATGCTTTCTCTTTCTTGCATCATCTATTGGTTAACGATGGTTATTCAATTCTTTTGATGGGTTTGGTCTCATATTTTCTACTTTTGAATTCGACAAAACATGCGCGGTTTTAACCCTTTGAGGCGCAACCCTTTCCCAATGCTGAAAAAAAGGGCAGCCGTTGCCATCGCTCGACCAGCAAGATGGCGGACGATCGAAACGTTCATCGCGACACATATCAACCATGTTCACGTTTGCCATAGTCAGTGTGTACGCCTTATTAACCAAAAGCACTCGATGTAGAACCTCGAAAATTGATAAATTGTTTCTCGTCAGAAAACACTTTTACTTCCTCATTTTTAATCTGCAGTTTGAAAACTTTTTCACTGAAATTACGTCAGTTTTGATACACCATTTAAAAATGACGAACTTGGAATAGACGCTTCAGACAGTAGAGTCCCAGTACTACAAATCATTACCTAACTTCCCTTTTAGTCAAGAGTATCACATAGTACTCTATACATATGCCTCCTGAGTGAAACTGTATTATCAATTGCCTTGCGTTGTTATCTATAAATGTAACTTAATTGTAGAAAAATGCTATTCTACTTGGACTTTAATCGGTCTTATGACACTTGTGTTCAATTCTTATGAGTTGCATTCATTTTTTACGTTTTTCTAAAAGTTGGTTTATCTTCCGAATCGGATTCAATTTCTTAAAATTTACCCTGCTCTCTTATTTTCTTTCACTAACATTAACACGAAAGAAGTTTGCAATTTTAAGCATTCATATAAATTTTTAGTGGCTATTTTAACAGATAATCCACTTTAAACAGCCCGATTTTTGCCGTTTTAGGTGTTCGTGAACAAAGAATATTTGAACATTATTGTTTAAAAAATAAATTGGAGCTGAACTTAAGCTATTTTATCTCTCACCCCCTTTATTGAAAATTGTCCGAAAAATGTGTCCCCAAAAAGCGACATAAAAGTATGCGACATAATTTTACATATATTTAAATACTATTAGTTCACAACAGCTTCAATCGATTGTTACAGCATTGTGTAAGCTGTAGAATATGCATCACGTGTATTTTTTACATATATTTAAGTACTATTAGTTCACAACAGCTTTAATTTATTGTTACACTATTTCGAAAGCTGTAGAATATGCATCCCATGTATTTTTATATAAATAGGTTACAATCGTAAAAATTTCAACATAGGGTTATCAGGCGAAATACACGAAAAATGAGAGATAAAATGACATAGTCCATTAATATCGTTTTAATATGGCAATAATGAAACTAAAAAATTAGGGAGGTTCAGGGGGGGGGGGTCTCCCCTTGACGAGGCTCGAACAGCCGAGTTTTTTATTATGTAAAAATATACATACTGTTTTCCATGCATATACGCTTATAATTGCATAAAATTTGCGCTTAGTTCAAGTTCCTTAAACCATAAATTTCATATGTTGATAGCCAAACTTTCTTTATCTGTTGGGGCATTTTAAGTCATCTGATGTCTACAAGCGTTCCTCGGCGTTTTTTCTCCGATCTTGCGATTTCAGAAGATGAAAAAGATAACGTGACCGAAATCAAATCAACTGATGTCACCCACACACGAAGCAATTTTGTGTATGAATATCAGCCTGCTTTTCTGTACGTGAAATGATTCTTAACAATGCTCAAAACGCATCGTATACAGCTCAATCAGCGATAGAATCTCGCAAGATGTAAATTTGTAAAATATATTCAGTGAGTTCTATCTGCTTAATCCCTCTGAAAGGAAATTTCTCAATTCCTCAGGTAGACCTCTATTAAACCTCCTTAATAATAGCTGTGCATATATTATCAGCGTAGTGATCAGAGTTTATCTATGAGGAAATACTAACTTTTTGAAAATCATTAAGGGGGATGCTTCTGGTTTACATGACTCTTCCATCAGGGGGAGGAGGGGGGGGGGAGAAAAAAGAAAGAAAAGATGAAGAAAACAGAGATCAAGTTAACCCTTTGAGGCCCAATCCTTTCCCAATGCTGAAAAAAGGACAGCCGTTGCCATCGCTCGACTTTACTACCAGCAAGATGGCGGACGATCGAAACGTTCATCGCGTGCCACAGATCTAGAGATCCTTTTTTGACGCAGCTGGCTGTGCCAGCTATGTCACCCGCAACTATTTTTATAGAAATCCAATCTATCCTTCGTGACTGACAACAGTCAAAACGTCAGAGTTTGGTGTTCCCAGAGCGGGAACACTGTGCGTTAAAGGGTTAAGTCTGTAGGTTTAGAGTGATTTCACCACATCATCGTCATTTTACAAATACATAAAGTAATTAGAACGGGATTTAACATTTTAAATTTAATCGAGTTAGAATCTGAAATCTCAAACGTATCGATAGTGCTCTAACTATTTATACAACATCTCGGCTATGCGCCTATTTATAAATTCTTCCCATTTTTTCAGAATTTTATACCGTGTCCAAGAAATGACTGAAAAAAAAAATATTGAAAAATGTCTTGGAACTCGAACATGGGTCTCTTAGTTTATTATAATTATTGTAAAAACAGAAAAAATTTCCCTTAGGCAATTGCATTATCAGCATTTTCAATCAACTGCGCAGCAGTGTAATGTTTCATCATCGCTCATTTTATAAATAATTAATTGTTTTGCATCAAAAGCTTTGTACAAAAATTTATACCAACAGACTGATAAATCACTTTGCTCTAAGCACTTTGTGGGAAATGAAACGCCTCGTTTATGAAATAAATGTCGGAATTAAAACACTAACATATACTTTGGCTAATGCCGAGAAATTTTTTTCACGGGTTTTGAAAAATGGTTGAATGTTAATGAAGCAGAATTATTTCATTCCAAAGAATTTTTTTTACCTAATTTTTTTTTCTCACAGCACAATTTCATTCGAATTTAAAAATTGGATATAGAAATATAATTTATTTTTTGTTGTACGCAGTCATAAAAAAAGATGTATAAAATGGCAACAGAGAATGGAAATGTGAATATTTTAAATAAGCCACACCAACATTTATGAGAAAATAGACAGTTATTTAGTTCCGAATGAGGCCCAAAGTTTCTAAAAAAACAGTGACTTCGGTTTTGAAATGTATTCCAAAGTTATTTATCTTTATTTGATAAAGAAAAACGCATTGATTATGATTATGATGTTTTAATAGCTGTAGAATGAATAAAAAACAAAAATAAGAAGAAATCTACAGAAAAATTTAAATTTTAAATGCCCAATGATGAAAACTGTCACTTTAAATATTCAAGTCATATAATCAAATTAGCGATATTGTTTAGAGTACAATGTAGCGGTATTGTTTATTCAAAAATAATTAATAAATAAACTTAATTAATGTCTGTTGTTCAGAATTAAAATTTCGTATGAAATATCTACCATGATAATTATTCTTAAAAGTTAAAAAACTTGTGAATCCAGCAATTAAATTGTTATTTCTAAAAGAAAAAGAAGTTTTAAAATGTTTAATTTTTTTCAAAACACATTTTCTATTCAACGAATGAAGTTTCAATTTCCATTATACACACATTTATGATAAAATATCTATAATTCATACTTTTTTAGCGTCAACTTTTTAAAAACACATTATAAGTACTTGTTTTTCCATTTTTAAAAGTAATAACTGAAAAGTTCACTATTCAAAGAAAAACGTTTAAGCAAGAATAAATAAAGTATTAAAAATTAATAATATATGAAACATTCGATATTGTATTGAAACTTTAACAAAGCTGCTCTCGAAATACAATTATCTTAAGACTTTAAATGTGTACAAAAATTTGATAAAAATGGCTAGCTTATTTTCTAAAATCATCGTGACAATTTATGTAAAAGGACCTAAAGCATACAAAACTAAGTTGAACACGTTACCTCTAATAGATTTTTATTTAGGGTCGATTACATAATAGTTATTGCAAAAAGTATTTCAGAAAATTTTAAATTAATTGAAATAATTGAAATAAATTGAAATTGAAATAAATTGAAACAATCAGTTTAAGAAAACAAACACGGCAATACAAAATTGAAGTAAAATATAAGTTTAAACGAGTTTTTTTACTAAGAAGTATTAAAACCCCATAAATTAAAAAGATTACTACTGTTTCCAGTTTTAAAATATTTTAATAAATTTATTTCAATAAGGCATTAAATTTACGGTAATACTGTTGATTGCATGCATATAGTTGCCTTATAATCAAAACAATCTCATGAAATATTTCAGTTAATAAGTCATAAAACAATCGACGTCCCTTATTTTAAATAATTCACATAAACAAAACTATACCATCTGTGGTGTTATTGATTAAAGATGTAAGGATTCCATCTTTTAGAAATTTCTATGTGTACAAACATTAGCTGATCAGCTAAAAAAATTAACTAAAATCTTAAGAGATTATAAAATTTCTCATATGGAGAACCTAAAAAATGTATCCTTCGAAAAGCGTACAAAGTTAAATATTAATTACAACAACAAGTGTGTGTTATCTTGTAGGAAAACAGAAATGAACCTTTCGTGATCTTCCAAAGTGCAGTGTACATGAGACGGGACAGTTGCGTAACTCACACCAAGTACTGCCAACTTGCCTGTGACGCAAGCGTGTGTTTTCCAACTTGAATACGATCGTGACGGAAGAAGCATTTTACAGGCAAAGTAAAAGGCAGACACCACGAGTAAGTGTGTGTGTGACCTTGCAGCTTTCGTGTATTTTTATTATTGGCACTTGCATCCGCTCTATATGGAATTCAATTTTTTCTCTTACAGGAAACTAGCTGGGTAAAATTAAATGGTTAACCTATGTAAGATTACGTAATTCGTACACTTCATTGTAAAATAAAAAATATTTTTTTTAATCTTTGAATATTAGAGTATTAATAAAATTTGAAGTAAATGTAGAAGCAAAGCCAAATAGATTTATACTGTCATGCATTACCTAATTTTATTTATTTATTTTATGATGTTCATTTGCTTTCATTTCAACGAAAATGTCATAATGCATGTACGTTATTAATTTAAAAGAACACATCAAATAAATCTATCAACCACTTTATCGATTAAGATTTATCGAATAAATATTTGATTTGCGAAAATAAACAATGAAAATTTCGAGCAATAGGTATATAGAAAGTTACACAGCTTTGATCAAACTTGTATCAACAGAAATATATTTATGTTTTGTCTAGTTGAATTAAGTTTGTACAAATTAATTTAATGAATATGATAATAATTGTATTACTTTTATTTAAATATGAAACTGTAAATTAAAAATACCCTTTACAAATAAAAGATTGAGGTACTTAGCTATTCAGATGAGAATTTTTTTTAAGTTAAAATAATAAGAATGTTCCTTGATATATATATATATATATATATATATATATATATATATATATATCAAGGAACATTCCAATCCAATATATATATATATACATATATACATATGAAATATATATATATATATATATATATTTCATATGTAAATTTAGTTTTTTTAGCTACATTCGAAGGTGACACAACTATCCGAATACAGACCATATATGTGTATTAGGCAAATGCTCTTACTTTCTTACGACTGTAGAGTTCTGAAGATACATCATTTTTCATATTGCTAAGTAGAATTTTTTTTTTTTTACTTTAACCTCTCAGTTATTAAAAAATGGCATTTTCAGTTACCTGCATTAAAAAAGTGAGAAACGAACTTTACCATAAGTCAGGCCTGTGAACAAGGGTGTGTGTGTGTGTGAGATCAATCAGCATCGGAATCGTCCAGAAATATGTAAGCAGATGACTGATTATTTAGGTGCCCTTTTACGGTACTAAGTAATTCAAGAGACAGTTTCATATAACCCGAATTTGTTCCTGAGCACAAACCTAATGTAAAGGAATCAAATACATTAGAGAATGGAGTTGATGGAAGATTATTTAAATTATATCAGTGTTTTCTTTCTTTTAAAGTAGGACTACGTTTCTCCATAACGGTCCAGTATGAAGAAAAAACTTTTGTTTTTCAAACTCGTCTTAAACTAAATGTGCGAAGTAACCAGGATGAACTAACTCGAATACCGGAATTTTTTTCACGGTAGTCAAAAAATTTGACATCAAGAACTAAAAATTGAGTGAGATTTACAAACTCTTCCGTAAACATTAGCCATATTCGCCAGTTTCTAAATAGCTCCTGGAGATCACACACTTGAATAGTCTTCACGAGACTGAACCGTGAACCCATTAATTAAATTAAGCAATTAATGGGTAGAAAAAGACAGCAATAATATAAATAATTGGCAGTATTAATAGATTTGCTTCGATGATGTGGATTAAAGCATAATATAGCGTGTTAATAAATATTTTGAGAAATTAAAGTAAAGTTATACTCAAAAATTTTCAACGGTCGCCTAGAAAAACGATAAGTAAGCACACATTAATATATCCCCAGATAGTTTTTGCAAAAGAAACTGCCTGAGCGGTTTTTTTTTCCAAGGTAAATTTCTTTCACGTAATTAATCTATTTTGTTCATCAACGATGTTTCATGCCAGACGTTTTTGATATAAACTGTACATTAGGTAACAAATCAACTTCCTTTCATTGTCATGTTTCTGTATGCTTACTCCCATAATAATGTAGTCCTCTGCCAAATTCTGATGCAATGAACCCAATGTTTCTGCAATTATTACAGATTTTGCTTGTAACCTTAACCCTTTGAGGCGCAACCCTTTCCCAATGCTGAAAAAAGGGGCAGTCGTTGCCACCGCTCGACTTAACTACCACCAAGATGGAGGACGATCGAAACGTTCATCGCGAGTCACAGATCTAGAGACCCTTTTTTGACGACAGCTGGCTGTGCGGCACAGCACAGTAGTAGTATTTCAGCATTGGGCAATCTATCCAGCTGTTCTCGCATTCTTCCATTTTTCCGCAGATGTCAGTGCTGTTAAAAATAATCGTGACCATTTTTTTTTTACGGGAAATGGCGTGCTTAAAAAGTAAAGGATTTTCTCGTGGAGCTATGTCACCCGCAACTATTTTTTATAGAAATCCAATCTATTCTTCGTGACTGGCAACAGTCAAAACGTCAGAGTTTGGTGTTCCCAGAGAGGGAACACTGCGCGTTAAAGGGTTAACTTTGAACTTGAGTGTGTTTTCAGACATTCGTCTAGTTCAAATAGGTAATTTAACAAACATGAACGGCCGTCCAATCGCCTTGCACACCATCAGTTAGTCAGCTGCAATCGCAATACGAGGAGACGTGTCGAACTCAAAACTCCAGTTCCACCAACTGCCTGTTTCGATTTTTTTCTGTTATCTCTCCTCTTTTCTTTATTATTATCTCTCTTCTTTCTTTACCCCGCTGGCACGTTTCACCGGCGGTTAATGGGCTCAAAGGGTTAAGCTCCCATGATGTGGCGGCTGTCCGATGCGGGAGGAGAGTTAAGAATGGAAGAAGAAGTAAAAAAAAAGAAAAAAAAAGAAGCCTAAAAACAAAAGCGTTGCCTCTTAACAGCCCCCCTACCACCCCGTTTGTTGCTGCCGCCGCCACGGCGGAATTAAGCCGTGTGTGTTGTTTGCAAGTGTGTTTTTCGTGGTTTTTAATTTACGCTTGCACTTTCACGGTGGGAGCCCTTAAAAACGAACGTAAAAGAAGCACTTCTTTGTTCACGTTCTTTCCACGATGGATGGTGGGTTATGGTGGTGATGATTTCTGGTTTGTTTGTTTTCTCGGCGATGATCGGTTACTCGGGTGCCCGAGCGAGCCGTGGGAGGGGTTTTGGTTTGCCGGCCGTTCGGGTGAGAGGAAGACGGTGCGGGATTCAGTTTTTCTGGGAGTGTTTCTGTGACGGTTTCAGGAAAGTCTCAAGGAAGGGGTGATAAGTATGAAGAAGCATTTTATCAGATACGGGTCATTTTTCGTTTTTCTTCAGTACATTTTTATTAGCAAGCTTTCCAGCAAAATTGAAAAGAATTCAAAAATGTTTGTCTGTCAATACATCCTTCGCTCTAACTGCCATTCATAAGCATCGATTACTCCGAAATTTATATATTATTCTCGAATACTGTACCACGTATCCTACAAAACAAAAATTTTAGTTCTTTTACCCGAAAGAATTTCAATACATCACGTTCTATGGGCAGTTACTGTTTAAACCTTAGAGATGTTCGTTTGCTTCAAACAAAGCAAAATTGATATAAGTTAATGCAACATAGTATTCTTCATCAAAAATAGTACATGTATCATTTATAGTTCGTTTACAGGACGGGACGATACAAAATAATCCCAATACAGTACGCTCTGTAGCCTTTTAGCGATATTAATCCATTTCCTTTTGCATGGTCTCTTACATTAGTAGTGATATATAGCGTTTTTGAGGTAGCCAAGCTTTACAATGATATATCGCCAAATTTGGTGCAAAAAAGACTGCTGTGTTGGAAAATGCTTTATAATCGGTGAGTTTAGCATGATTTATCTTTCTTGTTGTCTTGAACCTGTTTGCTTTTATCACTGGAAAGGCGCAAGAGAAGATTCTCCTTCTTGGACAATTGTTGCTTCCAAGTATGGTATTTTGAATCATCCGTTGTGGCCCAGAGTTGCTCTTCCGTAGCTTGAACAAGAAAAAATGATTTTATTACTGAACATATATTATACTGATTCACACCAACATGTGGACCATTACGACTCGAAGGATATCAAATACCTCCACTCCAGACGTTTTTAAGCACTAGCGGACTTCAAGTGAATGTTTTAACCATCTTCTAATACATTGCTTCTTTCTCGAAAGTTAATTAAATTCAGGTCTATATGCCTTGTGAACTGTTTTCAGAGAATTCGTTTACTATCATTATAATAGTGTAACCCTAGCATTGCGTCAGTCGTTCTTCTTTTCTTTGTTCAATGTTGTCGTAGTTTTCTTTATTTGATATTGATTGGTTAATGATGATTCTAAAGAGCTTATTTTCAGGTTCTTTTAACTTGAGATGTTAATCCAGCACACCTTTAAAATATGTGTTACATTTTTAGTTGTTGCTCTCTCTTTTTACTTTCCGAACATGTACCATGTAAGGAAAGTATTGTAATCATGAAAAAATTCGACTTCGAGATTTTGGTGTTTTTACACGTTTTGAGGGCTTCTGAATCCATTTATGCTATTTTTACGAGATGTATGTATGTATGTGTGTATGTGTGTGTGTATGTGTGTTTGTGTGTATGTGAGTGAACACGATAGCTCCTGAACGGAGCATTCGATTGAGCTCAAATTGGATATATATGTCATAAACCACCGTCGCAAGACCGGTATTGATTTTGGTGTGTATAGGACTTATAGTTTTTCTACAGGGCTACGACAAAGATTTCTTTTACATTATGGCCTATGGGGGGAATTTCTTGAAAGTGCGCTAGCGTTTAAACGATACATTCGATTGAGCTCAAATTCGGTATATATGTTATAAACCACCATCCTAAGACCGGTATTGATTTTGGTGTGTATAGGACTTATAGTTCTCCTAAAGGGCTACGACAAAACTTTCTTTTATGTTATGGCATAATGGCATATGGGGAGAAATTCTTGAAAGTGCGCAAGCGTTTAAACGGTGCATTGGATTGAGTTTCAATTTGGTATATATGTTTGAATTATTCATCGATTAAAATTTATTTAAGTGCTTGGTAATGATCTTAATCGTAAGTGTTCGGAAAGTCGAGTGGAGTCACTCCAGATTTTTTTCTTATCTTTTGCTGTATAAGCTTTGCATTTTTATGTGTTGTTGTACTGTTTTATATTCCATTAAATATATACTTTTTCGATCGATCCTCTCTTTCATCACTCATAACGTATATCGCTTTTTCACTGCATGGCGCCATTTTATCTCGAAACAAACAAGAATACCTGTTATCCTTTATGAAACAACAACAGTGAATGAATTTCTTGAACTTCATATTATATCAATATCAGCCATTTCCTTATACTTTGCAAAATTAACACTTCAATATAGTTTTCTTATCCGGTGAATTTTTGATGGAGAATAATTGCATGTTTGATTTCAACTTCAAGACAGCAGAAAGGTGAATATGACCTTACTTGCATCACACGCATTTTACGCAAGTAGCCGAAAGAGTAGCAAGTTTATGTCATCAAAGGAAGAAAAAAAGGAACTTTGTGAAAACAAAGTTTTGCTACATTTGCTGAAAACAGAATAAATTGTGGCATTGAAAACACAGTATTTTAAGCGTAGGATTACGTTCCTCCATAACAGTCCTAAGTAGATTCTTTAAAAACTTCTTTGTTAGTTCCAATATTACTTTGTTAGAAAATTAACTGGGTGAACTTAGCCAAGATGAATTGACTCAACTAAGTTGGGGGGGGGGGGGGTAACGGTGGGTTAAGTTCGGGGCTCGGAGGAACAGGCGCATTATACATGGGTTCTCTCCTGTTCCTTTTTTTACTTTCTGAACATGTACCATGTAAGAAAAGTTTTGTAATCATGAAAAAATTCGACTTTGAGATATTGGTGTATTGACACATTTCGAGGTCTTTTGAATTCATTTATGCTGTTTTTAGGATATGTATGTATGTGTGTGTGTGAGCTAACATGATAACTCCTAAACGGTATATTGGATTGAACTCAGTATATATGTTATAGACCACCGTCGTAAGACCAGTGTTCATTTTGGTATGTATAAAACTGATAGTTTTTTTTTACAGGGCTACGAAAAATATTTCTTTTACATTATGGCCAATGGACGGAAATTCTTGAAAGTGCGCTAGAGTCTAAACGGTGCATTCAATTGAGTACAAATTGTACGACATGCATATAAAAGGTCACAGTCACATATCTACTTTTTGTGTGTGCAGAGTTGATATTTTGTTCACCGGATTGCAAAAAAATAATTTTCATACATTTACGGCCCTTGGACCCAAATAATTTAAAATGACCTAGTATCTAGATGGTGCATTCGAAGAAGTTCCAATTGGGTATGTATATTATAGGTCACCAACACACAACATGTATAGATTTTGCTGTGTATAGTACTTATAGTTTTTTTTACAGGGGAACAAGTGAGTGTTCTTTTACAATATGGCCTATGGAAGGAAATTCCTGAAAGTGCGCTAATGTATATAGGGTGCATTCGATTGAGCTTAAATTGCGTATGCTTATTATAGGTCGCGGTCTCATGGCCTGCATTGATTTTGGTGTGTGCATAGCTGAAAGTTTGTTCACAGACTTGCAAAAGTAATTCTTATATATTACGGTCTAAAGATGCGAATCATTTAAAGTGAGCTAGTGTCTAAATGGTACATTCGATTGACATCAAATTAGGTACGCATATTATAAGTCACTGTCTTACATACTGCATAAATTTTGGCGATTGTACGCCCTTTTTCAGGGGGGGGGGGTATTTTTACAGGGCAAAAAAAAAAAAAAAGTTCTTATACATTGCTGCTTAAAAGTGCACTAGTGCCTGAACACTAGATCCGATTCAGTTGAATGAAATTTATTTATACGCTAGGTAAATATGAAATGTTCGGAAAGTCGAGTGGAGCCACTCCATATTTTTTTATTACTTGTTAAGAAATTATATAATCCGAGAAAAATCCGGGAATTCTATAAATCTCGAATCTGAACCCTAACCCCTCACCCAACTCTCGTCAGGCTTCCGCCTTCGAACCTTTATATCGCTGCTCCTACACATAAAACCTGGTTGGCTACGCTACTGTAGAGAACTACGCCCAGAGCCTGATCATAGGTGGTCGGGCCCCGGGGCAAGAGGTTATTTTGGGTCCCTTTACTATCACAAGCATTTTAACTTATTCTTGTTTGCTGTTGCATTTTCCCGACATAAAAATAAAACGTTTTAAAAGAATACTAAAATTGAATTAAAAATTACCGATTTAATTATACTTATTTAGAACAAGACGATGTTTTTAAAAGAGATTTTAATATTTTTTCAGTCCGTTTGTATTCTTAGCGCATGGGTGCGCTCATTCAAGGAATGGCAATTACGAGGCACGGGAGCAAAGTTTCTCACTCCAAAGAATTTTCTTGATACACCAAAAAGTTCGAAATTTTCTTTCCTTCATCATGAAATAAAAAATGTTAACTAATGGATATTTTGTGATAAGCATATAAATGGCCATACCATACGTTTTCAAAAACTACTAACTTCTTGTTTATTGATCCATAAGTTTAAAGACCATTGAATTAGGAGAACAGAAAATAAATCTCTAAGTCTATTTAATGTTAAAAATTATGCTATAGATATTACAAAGGAAATTTAGTTGCAAAATTATTATTGCAGTATATATGAATATGTAATAAATCATGATAACAATAAATCGGGAGATTTGGGGGCCCTTATTTTTCCGGGGCACCGGGCTATTGCCCCACATGCCCGTGTGGTAATCAGGTTCTGACTACGCACATCCTAAAACTTCGTCTAGAGGTATTTTTTGGCTCATTCTTCCTGTGTCATAAAAAAGTAATGACCACGAGGAATAAAAATCAAGGCCTGGTAAACACAGATCAACATCCGCCGATAAAGCACGACTTACAAACGCGTCGTCGGCTTAATTACCCAGTTAATAACAGCGCGCGGATTTTCACTCATTCACAAACAAGTCGTGAATGAACTTACGCGATTGCCATTTTTTTATTTACTTTTTTTTTTTAAAGCTCCAATCAGAGTCCTCATCTCTCTTCCGCAATGGCCATAACGATCGAGATATTACGCGTCGTCTCTCTCTTGTCCCCATAACTTCCGAAGCCTTTTAATTACTCTGCATGTTCGTACAGCGCCCTTTGATTAGATAGATGTCCGTTCTATTGTCTCCGACTGGAAGACCTAGTTCTTGCGCCAGCGGAAAGAGGGCTCTCCTGCCGCAAATGTCCCTTTCGCGTGATGCCGGCTAAAAGAAGGACAGAAGTTGGGGAGAAGAAAATGATCTCTCCCGGTCGCGAGAGATGAGATCGTGGAGATAGAAGATAATAATGTGAAAGGGGTGTGGAATTGTTTCGCAAGCGTATATGCCGCCAAGAAGTGTTAATCCTACTTGGTGATTCTGAGAAAAAAAAAATTATTTGATAGCGATTCCGAGGGTTAAACTACATCTTAGCAATAATTTATAAACGAGTTGGACAATATGCTGTTTTTACTGCAAGAAATTGCTTTGAGTTCAAACTTAATTACTGGTGAAAAGTATATGATTCCTCTAATGAAGAGTTTACTCCTAAACATCCATGTAACGCTTAAATATCAAATTGCATAAAAGTATATGGAAATTAATACACAGTCTGGCCAAAGAGTTGCAAGACTGACTGAATGAGTAACTCAGTCAGTCAGTACTCAGATTTTAGAATAGTACTATCTGTTTGCAAGAATCTCTTTACTAGGAATTACAATATGTAGTAAAGAACATTTTGATTCTCATCCGGTAATCGCATCAGGATAAGTTTAGTTGTCAAGGAGAAAATTATCGTTTGGTGTTTTCACGTTATTTATGTTTGTAATGGAATTGTATTTGGAACAAAGATACGCAATAAAGTTTTGTTTTAAAAGTGACAAAATTGCTAGCTAAAGTTACCAAATGATGCAGAATGGTCACGGTAAAGAATTTTTGTTACTTTCTAATTCGTTTTTGAGGTTTGGTAAACTTCGGGACGATAGGATGTAACGTCAAAGATACGAGGAAACGAAGATGATTTCTAGCGCAGGACTTTCAGAACGCTAAATCGTGTCATTTAACATTTCAAGGGCTATATGCAGAACAATTGGTAATTTTTTAAAACTTTCATATCTGTTTTTATCAGCTCAATCTTAAAACTCTTTATACCTAGGCTTCAGGACTAATGTTTCTTTGTGACATTTACTAAAAGATAATTTAAATATATGATAAACGAACCTGTTTCAATCGTATTCTGAATTATTTTGATTCAATCTATTGCTGAATAAAACCAATCAAGCAATTTCGTTTTTAAGAAGTTCTAAGAAATAAACAGAAATGTAGGGGAGTTACGACCTGCAAATTCCATTCCTTCTGCAAAACTGAGTTTATTTTTAGTGAATCGAAAGCAAATCGATAATCATTCATTTCCTTGGAAGGTTATGACCCAAAATATTTTATTATTGCAATATATCATTTTAGAAAGTCGAACTGACTTTACTATGACGCATTGAACTTTTGATGATGATAAATGTATCAAATGTCTTTCATATCAGGTGATTAGTCTACAATTTTTATTGTATTTTATTTTTTTTCTCAATAAAGAGTTTCTTCCAACAAACATCTTTGAAAAGAAAATCACACAATCATGCATCTGTTGTTGAGAAAGAAATTTTCGGTCAGTTTCTCTTATTCTGAGCTTTAGTTCTTCATCAAATTTTTATTTTTTGTGGGTAAAAAGAAAGGGAAATAAAAGACTTCTTAAACGTTAGACAATTTTCAGAACTCTTCATGACTTATAAAAGAGTTTTTTTTGTTGTTGTTTTTGGTTGGGGGAAGGGTGGAATCTCATTATTAGCGACAATGTAGATAAGATTTCGCAGGACCTCATAAAAATATTAGTATTCCATCAAAATATTAAAATATTTCAAAATCATGCTTGTATCAAAGTATAGTCAGCGTTTGTTTGAAATTAAAGTAATATTAACATATTTTTACTTCCTTGAGTTAAAGTAAAAGGTGATAGCGAAAAATTTCGGTATGCAGATTCTTATGAAAAAAGTCGATTTTGACTATCTCTAAATTTACTTTGAAGAGTTTTTGCGAGACCTCTCAACACACGTATGTTTGTATGTTCGTATACATGCATGTATAATCTATTTTGGGAAGCTACAAGTTCACTTTGACTATTTTTTTTCCAGTCGTCTGCGTGCGTAAGTAAGTTTAATGTATGTTTGTACGTAACTCAAATATCTCCAAAATTATTGGTCGTAGAACGTTGATATATTGTATTTAGACTTGTTGTAACACCCAGTTTCCCTCCTCCCTTTTCACTTTCAATCTACTGGATAGTTTACTTGCAGGGCCACCCAAAAGAATTTCAATACATTAAGTTCTATAGACATCTTCAATAGAGTATGTCAATAGTCTATAGAGTACTGCACTCTTAATAGAGTATGTCTATTGGACAATGTTCAAAATCTCGACAACTGATCTTGGCAAATTTTGCCAAAATATCGCAAAATTTGGCTCCAAAAATAATTATTACTCCGCATAACTGAAATTTTTAACAGTAAAATGTTCAGATTTTGTATTAAAACAATTGTAAAATCTAATGGAGCATCTCTCTCTTAACTGCAATTGACTGGGTAATTATTCATAGTGTAACCCAAAAGACGTTCAATAAATTATGGTCTATGGATACTTTCAATTCATTAAAAGTCTGTAGTCAATCACCATTTCAGCTATGCCCAATACCTCGCAAACTATCTCAAGCTTGGTAGCTTTTAGCAAAATATCGCCAAATTAAGTGCCAAAAATAAATCTTAAAATTGAACTCATCTTGACGATATCTCAAATATTTGGCTAGAAATCGCTAAACCTTTGTATTATTTTAGTAGTTCTCTTTCAAATGAAATAAGTTAAGATGAAGTGCATAGAAAATAATTATGATTTAATATACGTACAAGGAAGTCATGTGTTGTCCACATCAGATTTTTTATTTTGTCATTGTGTTTGGTATATGTTCATTTAAACAAGCATGGAGGCTTAAAATCAATTTCTTTGTCATAGTATCAATACAAACTAAATATATCCATACTACTGATGAAGAAAGAAATCATTTTAAATAAAACTTAATTCAATCTATTCCTTTTCAGTAAACAGGTGTATTAAATTTAATCAGGTATGCGTGAAATTCAATTATAGATTTAATCGAATTATTTACTGTTTGTAATGAGACAATATGATACAATTTATGCGATACAAAATTCTTGTTTACTTATTTTTGAAACTTTTTAAATAATATTTTTGATTATTCTAAAATGTATTGTAACACTTGCGTTAAAAAAAAAAAAAAATGTTTTGCTTTCCCGAAACTAAAAGAAAAGAAAAGGAGCAGAAAGAAAGAAAAGAAATATATTTTTGGCAAATTATTACAGAAACGTATTAAACTAATCTAAAATTATTAAATTTACATAAATAGCTGGATGGTATTTAAGGGAAGATATTCTGCTCTTGAGAAATTTTGAAATAAGATTTCATCTTTAAACTTTAAAAGCTTTTTCTGATATGGTCTGCCTGTAAAATAAATTTCTGTGGCTTTTTTTTCCCAGTAGCTTATTATATTTAATTGATGTTTTTATGCTGTATAAATTTAAAACTTTATTAAGATTCTTTTCTTTTGTGTTAAAATAATCTTCTTTTCTTTTGTGCTTCTCTAAGAATATTTTAAGATTCTTTTACATTTGTGTTAAAATAATCTTTTTAATACTAAAAAGTAAATTTATTTTTTCTTTTCATCTACATCTACATCATGCAAACTAAATTAATCCCTAATAGAGAAACACATTTAAACATTGCATGAAGAGGGGTAAAAATACAGACAATTTTGGTGATGAGACTTTAAATATAATTATTAATAAAAAATATAAAGAAAAGAAAATTTCATTGTTATATAAAGTTTAAATAATAAAACTAATAACAAAGATAATGATTGAATAATCTTAATTAATTGAATTACTTTAATTGAATTAAATTGATATCTTAAAAGCTCAGCTAATTAAAGTTCATTTACTCTAAGTCAGTACTTCTTAATTAAATGTTCAGAAATATTAGGTTGTAACGAAAGTTTCCCGCCATCACAAATATCGTCTGCAAACAGTTCACGTACTCTGTTTGCCCATATTTTGTCAAACAATTTTTGCCATTTGAAAGAAAGCGACTTGCTTTAGAACACTGTGTTGTTAAAAAATATCCTTATCATTAAGTACAATGTGTCTGAAATGGAACTATCACGTTACTCGATTAGAACCATCATTTACTTCTAGTTCTGTTGCAAAAATTCAGCTACAGAATGCCAAAGAATTATGTGGGCAATTTAGATTTTACTGTTGTATCATATGGCACTGTGAAGGTTTGGTACTGAAAGTTAAAAAACAGGGCCTATGACATTCAAGGAGCTGAGCGTTTTGGCCGGCCTACTGATGTTAATGAGGGCCACCTGCGAGAACTTGTGCAAGAAGATCAGTATTTAACCATGAGAGCTAGCTAAAGAGTTAGACATTAATGCCATGCCCATTAGTCATGCTATGCATCACATAAACTTGATGTACAAGTTCAATCGCTGGGTGCCGCATGAGCTGACTCAAGCAGATTTGGCGGAGAACTTTCATTACAACCTGATAAATAGTATTTACTTAAATTGCACAAAATGCTTTTCTAATAATATATCTTGTAAAGTTTCTTCCCTTTTTTAACTGTCCCTTAGTGTGCATTTAATTATAAACATAATATGCTGTTTAAATTAATTATGTTAGTGCCTTGAAATTTTTAGATCAAGATTTCGATTTATTTATTCCCCTTGATTAAAAAAGTATTAAATTCGATGGGGAAAATTCCCCAACATGTATTCTTAATTATATTGCCTAGAAACTTTTGAGTTCAAGACTTAATGCATTTTTTTCCTTTAAATACATAGATGTGTGTGTGTGTGTGTGCTGCTTGTACTACGTTAAACATAGGCTAGCTATACTAGTGTTATATTTATTTTATTATTTATTCATTTAATTATTACCTTTTTATTCTTTTTTTTATTCATTTAATTATTACGTTTTTATTTTTTCCTTTCCTTTCCATACTTCCAAAGTATTATTAATATATCATTTTTTTCCCACTCCATGGCATTACTTGTCTATTGATGGCATTAAGTCTTCTCTGATGGCAACATGCACTAATACATGCACCATTACTGAGCTTCGATCTTCTTGTCGGTCCACTTCCTCGTTGTTTATTTCTAATAGCTACGGTCGCGCCCCCAAGTTACAAAAGGACCCTAATTTTGGTCAGGTAACTTGCAGAAACCTAGCTATTATTGTTTTTTTCGATTAAATTGAAATGTGTGTGCGGTGGCGCCTGATGATAGAGCACACCATTTCAATTTTCCATTCCATTTTCCGTCTATTTGTGGGTACATGTGATTAGGCTTAAAAGCCCACCAGTTCTAATTTGGCGCTTTATATCCAATTTGTCCACTCTTTCATTGCCTTAAAAGGCTATATTTAAACACCTTATCCGGTATAAGCTCGTTAATTGGCACCATGTGCTATCTACTTTTTTATTTTTATTTATTTTTTCACTTTATCAATGGATTATCTTGGGATTTCACTTTACGTAAGTAAGCTATTATATATTATATATATATATATTTTATAAAACAACAGAACTTACGTAGTATGGATATCCTACTAATCCTTCGAGCAAGTGATAGCACATGACAAAAAGAACAATTAAAGAAAAAAAAAAGAAGAAGAAAAATGGAAACATAGGCCACAGATAGGGATGGACGCGAGACGACTTTTTGCGAGACGAGACAGAGATTTACAGCTTTTTTGCGAGACGAGACAGACATTTTTAACATTATGATATAGGGATTTTTGCGAGACGAGACAAGCTTTTCGGCTGTTTTGCGAGACGCGAGACACTAATTTTTCGTCTCGCGTCCATCCCTAGCCACAGATGTTGTAAGAAAACAGAGCTATCAAAGATAAAAAAGGATTTATATAACCAGTGATATCTCGTAGGACTAAGCCTCACAACAAGAACCCAAACAAATCGAAGATGTGAAAGTCGGAATGGAAAACTGAAATAGAACACTCCATTATCAAGTGCCATCGCGTTCATATTTCAATTTAATGGAATAACAAAAATAGCTATGTTTCTGCAGGTTACATGACAAAAAGAGTCAGAAAGTAACCCATAACTGCATGCAGATTTTCCCATTCCTTCAACTAAAATAACGTTAGTTCTGTAAAGTAAAATAAAGTAAATCCCATTTATGATCACATAAATGATTCACAAACCGACTCAGGGTCACTTTTAATCGAGCCATGAATGGCATCATTTGAAACAAATGATGATGGAAGACTGTTACAGTGACAGATATAGTTAATCCATCAAAACACTCTCACGGATGCGTGTGTTCAGCGATTACGATTTTTTTTTTATTTGTTCGACAAGTTGGATAGCAAGTTAAAAGTAAAAATAAAAATCACCAAAACTCTTGCTAATAAAAAGCCATTCTTGAGTAATTTAGAACCTGATTGATAACTGCATATGATAGCTATATTAAGTTTTAAAAACAAATCGAAACTTCGAAGATTGCTGTTAGAAAACGTAAGTATTACTTCGGGTGTTTCGTGATTCAAATTAACCGCGGCGGTGAAAAATAATTCGAATTTCTGAACACGGAAAGCTTTTCCCAAGATGTTTTACATATCGAAATTTGCATATAAGATTAATGATAACGGTTATCAATGCATCTGGTTTAACATTGAAAGAATTTTAAACAGTCATGCATAGTGTAACTTAAATGTTCAGCCATTTTTCATGCAGTTTTTTTTTTTTTTTCCAAGGACGGGTACTTGCCATACAGGCATTCACCAATAGAAAGACCTAGAATTTCGGACATTTTATTATGGGGTCCACCTGCCGACGTTACCCGGTATGAAAGAGCCGTTGAATTATCAACAAAACCCAGTCGGGAATCGATCCCGAAGCCGCAGAGATCGGTGCGTTTGACACAATGCAATCTAGGTCGGAATTTAAGCAATTACGGAAGTCATACACTTGAAATAACAATTCGTTTAAATTGACTAAAATACTAAGATCTCAGTAATAAATGTTTTTAAGTGATAGAATCATTGACTTGTTATAGCACCTGTGGGAAGATACAAAGATGTTAGATTTTTGTGAGTTTGTTAAAAGAAAATAACAATTAAAGGGGAATTCTGGTTTTCAGACTTTACGGAAATCTTTGTCGCTTCCAAAAGCAAAGAATGTCGCTTTCCGAAAAAATCTACAGGGTGTAATCTTTTTACAGACCTCTATCCCTCACTTCTTATTCAATACGGTCCATCTATTTCCTCTATGGTTTGCCTTGTTTCCTTTTTTGTTCGGTTTATAATTAAGCGCAATTTTTGGCTCTTTTTCATCACTCAATACAATCACAAGTTTTTTCACCTGTAATTTATTTCCAGAATCAACGCAAATAAAAAAACTACTAATGCATTAACTAAAATTCTGGGGGAGGGGGGTATCAAATCCATATGATCCCGCCCCCCTGTTTATGCCCTTGCTTTATCAATTCTTTTATTTTTTTTAATTTCTTATTCTCTCAACTCTTAACAACCTACATGATCTTCAAGCATGCGTTTGCACTGACGCTGGTGTTTTTCTCACTGCCTCAGTAACTTTTCGTTCTGCAAAATACTTTTTACTGTAGAAAGGTGCGTATGCACTTATTATGAATATCTTCTATATCCACCTAATAGACTTTAAAGATTTTATAGCCTTTCTTTCCTGACAAATTTAGTTTTTAGTCCTTTGTGTCTCTGAATCTTCGATTAATATCCACTCCAAGTTACCTGTAACGCTCACATCTTTTAAAATTGCGCTTACTACCATTGATAAATCACGTGTTAAAAGGTGCTCTAGTAGCTCGGTGATCATTATTCGCGTTTTTCCATCAGTCAAATTTTATCGAATATGAATTTTCTTACTTTTATTTGTTGTTCATTAAATGATACTGATTATCCCACAATTTTACTATGGATTATTCCATAATTTTTCAATGCGTTATACACATTCTAAAATATTTTACATTTTTTTATCCAAAAGTTTTAGTTATCCAAAAAATACTTTCTCTTTCAAACCAATTAATCAGAAGTGGAAAAATAATACTGCCTTTCATTTGCAGCTGATTCTTAATATTATCAATCAACAATAAGACGTTACTACATTGGTTTGAAATTCAAGAAAGATGCTGTGCTAATTAATTTCATGCACCAAGGATTCCAGAGCGGTCTTTAGAAGAAGTGAGCGAAAAAAAGAATTAGTTGTGTACTAGTAACTTTGTTGTTGTTGTTGTTGTTTGTTTATTTTTTGTTTCTTCGCACATCATGTGTAAACAGTTTGGAGTCATTTTTTAAAGCCCGAACCTGAGGATTTTTTCCGAGCGAGATTATTTAACCCGTTGAGGCGCAACCCTTTCCCAATGCTGAAAAAAGGGCAGCCGTTGCCATCGCTCAACTTAACTACCAGTAAGATGGCAGACGATCGAAACGTTCATCGCGTGCCACAGATCTAGAGACCCTTTTTTGACGACAGCTGGCTGTTCCGCACACACAAAGTTTTGATAAGATACATCCACCTGGGTAACGTCGAGTAAGCAGTAAAATATTGTTGAACACTGAAACTTAGCTTGTGTTTAAAACTTGTCTGACAAAATCACCGGGGGAAAAAAAATTAATATTACCAAGGATTATTGCCTACAATTACATTTCGAATCTATAATAATTAGTCCTAAGGCCAGATCAACGCACTTAACTTCAAATATAAACACGCAGCAACAATCTATTATGTTCAATTCAATTACGTTTCTCGCTGCAGAAGAAAAAAAAAACTATGACATTCATCGATGAAATAAATAACAGTCTTCATTTTCATTTCACCTTATTATCGCTTTTAATGTATGTCCCTGCCTCTGAGCAGCACCATTAAACATTTTGCCAAACAAGTCACATCACCGCATTCATCCGTCCGATTACAATGCAAAAAAAAATTTTTTTTCGCCGAATCGATTCGAAATTCATCACGTTCAACTCATACTAGCGTTTTTCCGCACACCCAGTCCGGCAAAATGGTCAGCATCGGAGGGGCGCACATTTTCACCCTATCATTCATTTATTCATTCATTTCGCAAGGAACAAGCCGCTCGCTACTGACACGCCACTTCAAATTAGAGAAGGCAAAGGGGGAGGGGGGAAACGGCCCCCCAAAAACCATCCCAAATGATCAGAATAATTGCAACCGGTCGGAAACTGATAAGTAATGAAAGCCCAAGTGCATTTCACTCTCTACCCCCTCCCCCCTCCCCCTTCTCATCAATTATTCCTTTTAAAAGCAGTTTATTTTATTTATTTTTTTCCCCAACACATGGGGGGAGGGGTGGCAGTCCAGTTAGAAATGAATTAGCAGTTCATTTCTGTCTGAAAGAGACTGAGCGAACTATTTCTGCTAAAGTCGTGATCGCCCCATGCAAATCGTGGGGCAGCATCGCTCTTAGCTTCTGGGCGAACAGGTTTCTGAAGAAAGAGAGATGAAAAAATATTTTTTTTTTAAATAACAGAGGGGGGATCAAAATAAATAGGGGGTGTCACGTAAGAACTTCTCTAAACGAGTAAATCGTGAGCTGCTACTGAATTTCTTACTTTCAGTTCGGATGTGTTTTTGTCAGTAGCACTGCAGGAGACCTGCAGGGTCAAGCATATTATTCTTATTCCCGTCTGTTTAAAAGGGAATTGCTAAAGTTTCATTGGGGTTTTCAAAGGCTGCACCCTTTAATTAAGACATGGAGAAAAGGAGGGGGGGGTCATAATTCATTTACTCTAATTTTGTTTCTATTTTATCTTATTTCTTTTCATTTGTACAAAATTCGAAGTATTTTTAAGAGCTGATCTAAAATCATCTAAACTTTATATGTGGCAGTATTTTAATTTAAAATAGTACATTTTTACCTCGATAAGCCCGAAAATTCAAAAATCGACTTAAGAATTTTACATGCGTAATATACTCTACCTCATATTATTGATAAAACTCCCGCAATAACAGATAAAATATTTTTCTTATTTCATGTTATTATCTTGTTGAGAGGAATAGTTTATATTTGTTCTACATTGAAAATAGTCCCAAAATATCCCCCCACTTTGCCTGACTATTGGCCGATATTAATCCAGATTTGGAGCTCATATTACGTAAATATTTGTAAAAAGTAAATCTATTTTAAGATACGGTACAATTTTAACCAAGGTACAGTCGATATCAATTCAATATTTCACCAACATTTCTATAATGGATTTTTCTTTTAAAACGTTTTCGTGGCCTCCGTCCAAGAATACTTCCACCACAACACATGTATTGGGGAAAATGGTCAAGCAATGTTAACAACCTATAATTTACTTAATCGAGATTGAGAACCAACTTTCGCATTATAAAACCAACACAGGAAACATGCTGCCTCGTTAACCCTTTGAGACGCAACCCTTTCCGATTGCTGAAAAAGGGGCAGCCATTGCCATCGCTCGACTTAACTACCAGCAAGATGGCGGACGATCGAAACGTTCATCGCGTGACACAGATCTAGAGACCCTTTTTTGACGACAGCTGGCTGTGTCGGCACAGCCAGCACCTTTTTTTGGATTTGTTTGTAACTTATAGCTTTATAGCTTTAAACTTAAAGCTTTCTGAAATGACTTAACCCTTTAACGCGCAGTGTTCCTGCTCTGGGAAAACCAAACTCTGACGTTTTGACTGTTGCCAGGTCACGAAGAATAGATTGGATTTCTATAAAAATAGTTGCGGGTGACATAGCTCCACGAGAATCCTTTGCTTTTTAGCACGTCATTTCCCGTACAAAAATGGTCACGATTATTTTTAACAGCACTGACATCTGCTGAAAAATGGAAGAATGCGAGAACAGCTGGATAGATTGCCCAATGCTGAACCGGCTGTGCCGGCACAGCCAGCTGTCGTCAAAAAAGGGTCTCTAGATCTGTGTCACGCGATGAACGTTTCGATCGTCCGCCATCTTGCTGGTAGTTAAGTCGAGCGATGGCAACGGCTGCCCCTTTTTCAGCATTGGGCAATCCATCCATCTGTTCTCTCATTCTTCCATTTTTCAGCAGATGTCAATGCTGTTAAAAATAATCGTGTCAAATTTTTTTTACGGGAAGTGACGTGCTAAAAAATAAAGGATTCTCGTGGAAATATGTCACTCGCAACTATTTTTATAGAAATCAAATCTATTCTTTGTGACTTGCAACACTCAAAAGTCAGAGTTTGGTGTTCCCAGACACACACTGCGCGTTAAAGGGTTAAAACGAAATGGATCATATAACTTATTCAATTATAAGTTTTCCTTTCAGTTTACATGCTTATAGAGTGCCTCTTATGTCACGTTGGATAATTCCAACCCTCTGCTTTTGATTTCCACGGCTTTCGCTATTGTCTAAGATCTCTGAAAGTGTCTTCATAACTGTAAACACAATTTTAGGTTGCAAACACCGATATCCAGCAAAGTCTGGTTGGAGTTCATTAATTTGTTTTGCAAAAAGTAATAAATGCATCGAAACTTCAGAGTATAAGTTCATTTCATTGGCTCACCTACAAAGTGAACACTAGCATTGGTCGCACCAAATATGCAAGCATGATCTAAATTACCCATTGTATTGGAGGAAAACGACGCCGATACCGTGGGACTTTTATTCTTCCAGATACGCTGCTAATTAATTTCGAGCTAATTAACATGAGATTGTAAATGTCTGAAATGGGGGATTTCGTTTTCTTTTCTCTTACACATTTCAAACAGAAATTAATTAGATATTCAATATTGCCTGAATAATTATGTAAGCTGTGATGCAAAAATAATATCAACAAAATAAATTAATAAATCTTCAGTTCTTTATAAATGATTTTATAGATGTCGTTAATACTTGCAGTATGTTGTTAGTGTTAAGTAGAAAATTTGAAGTATTTGAACAGATATTTTTTTATTTTAATATAAGGTACTATGTGTGCTACATCTTAAAATTGATATAGAAAAAGAAAGAATCTTTATATTCACAGAATGGAAACTCTCAATTTGATGTTTGTTTATGAAAGAAAGTTTCTTTACAATTTTAATTTTTATGTAAAAGTATTCAGTATCCTCTCTTGAATTTACTAAGCCTAAATCTTAAAATTGCTTCATATTTGCGTTCAACTATTCCATCAGAAGTTGTGTTTTCATTTCAAATTTAAAATATACAACAGTTGTTCTATTTTTGTATTCGAATACGTTTGGAACAGAAAAGCCCTTCTCACTTCATTAATGGGAAATCAGTATTGCAAACTAATAAAAACATTTTATCTGGAAAGGAAAAAGAAAAATGCAAAATCAACTCGCGCGCAATAAGAACCAACAAAAATGACGGCCAACTTATGAAAACTTAGTAATGGAACTATTAAGAGCACACAGCTTTTTTGAGTCTGATAAAAGCACCCTTCGTCCGTGCTGAATTTAAGACAAACAAAAAGAAAAGTGTTTAAAAAATTATCCCGAGGTTGTTGCACGTAATTTATTATTTATGTTTGAAAAGGAAGAAGATATTCGAGAATTTTTTCTACCTACAACACTAAAACTCAATTTGAGAAGGTATTTTAAGTTATTTATTTTTAATTAAAATGAATATAAGCTGTAGGGATATTTTTTTGCGGTTTATTCGTTTAGACAAAATTTTCTATAGACAAAATAAGAAGAATTGAACTCGTTAAAAGAACAACAGTTCATTAGAATTGTTTTTTGACGTTTGTGAATATACGCTGGCAAATATTTTTTAAATAATTATTTCGGTTTAAAATCTCTGGCACATATCATTTTAAAAGTACTATAGTGCATAAATAAAAATTTTGGAAATTTTTATTTCTGCACTAGAGCAATTTGTCAAACCTTTCCTCTTATATTTTGGGGGTCTTATCGGTGCACCTTGTGTCAATTTGAAATTAGTAAATTGGAGGTTAAAGCACTTGCTACTTTTACGAGCTGCACTTAGTACTCCGCGGAGCACAGTTTGAGAAACTCTGTAGAGTGTACTGAAGCTTCTTTTTGTGTGGATACCTAAAAAATAAGCTAGTACTGTGTTTTCAGATGCACTTCACACAGATTCACTTTATTAAATAGGTTAATCAGCACTTGTAAAACAATTTTAAACATTATATATGAAGCATCCATGGACCAAAATAAGTAAAATAATAACATGTAAGAAATATCCTGGTGGGAATTCTCTTAAAAATAATATTAAAATATCGTGTACTGATCGTTATTTACCATAAATTGGTACTTACGTATTATCCCGGCGACAAGCAATTTTTTGCTAAGATAAAATACCGTACACATGAAATTATTCATGGTTTGGAATACGATTGGCAACAGTCTGCGAGCACATTTGAAGAAAAATAATTTGGCGGGAATGACCGCCCGGATAATATGTAAGTACCCATAAATTCTACGATCGTTCTTCTAAATTTTTTGTTTAGAAGTAACTTTTTTTTTTTTTTTTTTTTTTTACATCTTAAGTTTCAGTTTAGAGTATCAGTTAAACAAACATGACATGTCATACCAAGATGACCCCTGCATGATATCAATACGTCCTTTGTATGGCCGCATTTTCACATTTTAAATATTTTTGGCTATGGTATTCTTAAAAAATATATAAAGTAATATTAATGAAAGTTTTATTTTAAAATAAAAATTAATAAAAAGGAAATGAAGGGAATGTTGATTGTGGAAAGCAGACACAATTTTTGGGTATGTTAGTTTTTGTTGTTTTCAATATTAGTTATTGAAATAAAAATGGTTAATGTAGTCAGGAATAGTGAAAAATTAATTTAATCTTTTGTCAGCACGTGGTGATTACCACCTTCAATCTTTCCGGAATCATTATGTCAATGAGTAAAACATCTTTTATTTATAGACTCGTTTTAAAATGATCTATGTAAGACAAAAATGCATATATTATAATTAATTGATTGTTTTCATAGTTACTATATACATATTAAAATATAAACTTACATTTTAATTGAAACTGGAGGTGTTATATATCCAATCAACTGCACTTATGAACTATTCTTGTGTTCCAGGTGAACAGACGATATTTGAACGTTGATTGTTTTAATAATTCTTATCTGGTAACAGTGACATCACTAATTGTTAGATATGATTCAAGGGATTGTTTCACACTGTGTTAAGATAACGGAGACACAAAGACAGAGCAAATAGCAAATAGCTATACGAGGGCAACAGGAAATATAAAATGCCGAACAGCTAATCATCGTCTATTCGTTCGTATTTGCATATTTATTTGTACAGACAAATTGTTCAAATTTTAAAGAGTGGTAATGTATGTGTAAAATTTTGGGACACATCGTTTTTATGTGACACTGATTAGGGAAGTATTATAGATGAAAATTATTGCATAGTGATTTTTTTAAAGTGTTTTTTAATGCAAAAGACTATTGCCAAGTGAAAGATCTACACTAGAATCTAGTGATAGATATATTGGGAAACGGAAATTAGTTTCTTTGCATGTCAAAATTTTGCCGAGCCAAAACTTATTCTAATAATACGAAATTTGGTATGTACGAGAGTCACATAACATAAGTGCACTATTGCACAAAATATTTGTTCCGAAATCCGTAAAATGTCGGAGGTAAAAGGTCAAAACTTATTTCCCCCCCCCCCCCAATTACCGCGTAATCTCTTAGAAAAAGAAAAGGGAAATAGCCATAAAATTTTTTGCTGTAAAATACAGCACTGGTGAATACCCAAAAATCAATTTCAGGAAATTTTGAAATTTGTTCTCCGAGGAGGACGTGGAAAAACGGTAAGGGTGGGGTGGGGTGAGGGAAAAAATCATCTTTAAAATTATTGCTTTGGAATGTAACAAATATAAATTCTATGTTAAAGCTTGTTTGTAATTAAAAACTTAGTGAAAATTTAGTTGTTTGAATTTAATTTTAAAAATAAACGGTGATGTTAATTGCGTCAAAATATCTCAGTCTTTCGCTCTAATAATGATAATATTCTAAATTGAAAAAAAAAAAATCATGAAGAGCGTTTACGTTCAGAGAAGTAAAAAAAAAGGCCATAATAATACGCTTGAATGTGATTTTCTGTGAATTATTCGGTCAATGCATTCAAAGTGAATATTTTTAAATTACAATTAATTTTATTGAATTGAACATTTTGAAAAAAAAAGTAAGTAAAAGAAAAACAGAAAAAGAATATCTTGTTCTAATTGTTTTTTCCACCTCATAAGTTGAATTTTACCACCTATGATGACTCCTCACAAAAATAAGAAGCAAAAATAGATGGTGGTAGCCTAACATCCATTTGGAATCGATAATTCAATCAGAGAAAAAACTCCAGTTGACTACCGAAGGAAAAAGATAAAAAAATATATATATACAAGAACCATTAGTTCCATTTTCCAACCCTGGAGCGTTGTAATGGGTCACGATATTCGACTGGGAGGTAAAAGAAGATGCGCTAAGGGCCTCTCTTAACTACATCAGAGCGAAGGGAAGGAGGGGATCCGAAGACCATCAGGCCATTTCTCAATACTAACAGAAGATGATAGATTTAATGAGAGTAACATTTGTATCTTTCCGAATTTAGGAAATGATTGGAAATGACTGCTGAGAACGCAACCTGTCACAGTGTATTAACAGGTATTTTATCTGGCTTGACGTCCGGGTACTTCGCGAAGATTGGTTTAAATGAGAGAGTTCCGTTTGATAAGATTAACAGAGCTGCGGATGAAACTATTAATGTGAGAGAATGCGCACACTCAACGCCAAGTCGTGGATCTAAGACGCAACAATTGGAGCTCGTTTTTCAATAACAAAGACATGGATTATTTAATTAGTATTTATTTATTCAATTAGTATTTATGACAATACAATAATTTGATAAGTTTATACCATTATCCTGATTAAGAAAATTAATAATCCGGACGATCCTAGAGATCCTTTGCGTGAGAGCGAGAGGCATGGAACAAGCGAGCGGTCTACGCATGTCTACCATTTCGGCACTCGGCTCAGCACAATGGAGTAGAGCCTCTCTCGCTATTGGTAACTGTATTCAATGGTATGTTTGGGTAGTTACGTTTTTGAAATCCAGATGACAAATCTAAAAATTTTTATCTCAATATTGTTACAACGTTTGTGTGTGTGGATGTTTGTGCGTTTGGATGTTTGTGTTTGTTGTACTCGTTATGAAACTTGTTTGTTGATTGTGGAGACCTATTTTTCCTTTTTAGTAAGGAAGGTAGCATTTAACTGCAGGTTAATTAATACTTTGGTGCACAGCAGGATAGTAGACAGAGGGGGGGGGGCTGCTGCCACCCGAAACGGGACCCTTTACTTAGCTTACAATTTGATATTTAACTTACAACTGAACTTTAGCTTTAAATTTGACACCCAGCCCACCCCGAAATAAAATCCTGGCTACGCCACTTGTGCACAGTGAAAATAAATGATATCACAGTTTGTACTTTCCAACTTAGTGTTCCTTAGTGTCTTATGAGAAATATCGAAAATTAAAAATTAATTTTTAATAAATACAGTTTAAAGAAAACTAAAAAACACGCTTTTATAGCAAATCGAACTGAAAAGTGAAAAATAAAAATGTAGTTTTAAAAAAACTAAAAAACACGCTTTAGTGAGAAATTGAACCAACAAAAAAGTGAAAAATAATTCTTAATACAGAAATAAATTAATGAACGAAAAATAGTATTGTTGTGAAAAAAGCGTGGTGTGCTCCATATATAAGCTCTTGAGAATATTCGATCGGTACGATTAGTACAAAAATGATACAAAAAATATAGCACAAAGCGCCCCACACTTTTTTCACAATAATACTATTTTTCGTTCATTAATTTATTTCTGTATTAAGAATTATTTTTCACTTTTTAGTTGGTTCAATGTATCACTAAAGCGTGTTTTTTAGATTTTTAAACTATATTTTTATTAATAATAAAAAAAGAGCTTAAGTCAATGCGCTTGGGGAAAATATATCATTTCTCGCAATTTTTAAGTCTGCATTTACGTACAAACTGAAATGCTGGATGCTGGAAAATTAACCTTTGTCAATGTCTGAATACTAATATTTTAATGCAACAATTTTAAATACAATACAATTCTGATTCGCATTTAATTTATGTGAAGACATTTTTTTAACATTTCATTCACTCTCTGACACTTCCACATCATTAAAATAAAATGTATTAAACTCAAGATTTGTCTATTCAATCCTGCTTTAGTCTTTCTTAGAGGACATTGGTTATGTGTCACTGACAGCCAGTATTCCTCTTCTGAAAAGCGGGATGCGATTCACCATATTGTTTTGCAGCTTTTTTCCAGCTAAGTTCCATAACATGTGAACGCTTTAACCCAATTATGCCTAGGGTCCCTTTTTGGGGAAGCATTTTCGCCATCAACCGAAAACGTTATTTATTTTTCCTAGCCTTTATTCACGAGTATTGAACCTCAACTCCTCAAAATATTTTAGACCCAGTAGGATGATGTTCAAAGTATTCATATAGAGAAAAAAAAAAAAAAAAAAAACGTTAAATTGTGTATTGCATCTTACTTTTCTTTAACATTTTTCTAGTGTACATTTAATGTTTAACTTTTTAAGAAATCTATGAAATATTTTAGAGACTTTTCTATGTTTAAACACATTTTTACATAGTGGAATTTTAAGAATAATGAACAACATCCAGGCATTAAAAAGGAAATGCTGTGTAATATTTTAAACAGCATTTCCTCTGTTTTAAAAGTGTTCCAGAATTTGTTAAAGGAAATGTACTATACATAAACGACACTATGACGGTGACTATAGTTTATTTCTTGATCAAAAACAGATTAAATTAAATTTATTTATTTTTTTATTCAACATGATGTTCCAATTCAAAATTCTATAACTGCTTGTCTGCAGCATGTGCAAATCCAGAATCCTCAAGTTAAGCTTGCTAACCTTTTATTTCAATTTCTTACTAAATAATTACAAACTAATGCACCTAATTATATTTACTACATTAGATTTATAAAACGCAAATATTGAATGTTTATCTTGAAAAAGAAAATAGCTTTTAGCCAATTAAGCTTCTGGGTGTCTGAACTAATTTGAGGTTAACTTATGATCAAAGTAAAGCTGTACGAGAAATATCTGTCTAAGGCAGGAGGGTGTCTTGGGCAGAGAACTTTTTAGGGGGTTCCGACGTGTCTTCACTTTACATCTGAAGAAAATCGCCCAAAACTACAGATCGATAGCCTTGCGGCAGACCAGAACCCCTGAGTCTCCACACTTCAGCCATTCACCAATGCTCAGTGTTTTATCCACTCGACAACTAAACTGTCTGGACTGTCTAAAAATGTCTAAAGTTTATGTCTCAAAATTGCCTGAACTGAACTTTACTGCGGCAGCGAAGCATGTAGTAACAGCTCAAACAATGAATTCTCTAACACCTATATAATCTGTATAATCAGCTTTATCAAAGTTTCCTGGTAAATGCTTTCTCCTCGGGGCTTTATTGCCATTAAAAATCGCTCTTTTCATCAATGGCGAGGAATCCACCCTTTCTTGCTTTTCCGCAAGATGACCCAAAGAGGCCGAGGGAAAAAAAAAAAGAAAAGAAAAGAAAAAAACTACACATTTGCTTTAAGAAGAGAAAGTAGATCTTGAACGAAGACTCCGGGCAAGGTAAGGTGAAGAACCCGAAGAAATGGTAATTATTAACAAGGCTGAGAAAGAGAGAGGGATTGGGGGATGGGGGGGGAAGAGAAACAATAGGGCGGGCCGAGTCGGAACCTCGGGCAACTTCTGTGGCTAACAGCTGCAATCATACGGATGCTACTCAGTCCACTTGGAGACTTCAGAATTTCTTGTTTAGGGAGAATAAAATCAAAAAATATTTAAGCACATACCTCGGACCTATGCCTCTCTAATGCTGCATTAGATGATAATCACGTGTCATTTTTTTAATGTACCCTCCTTTATTTCAGAAAAAGAAAAAGGCAGCATGATACCCGTTTGGACTTGCTTATTTTTTTTAAAAAGTTTTTTTGAAAGCGTCGTTTAATAATGTCTGCGTTATGCAAACGGGGAGGGGGGAACAGGATTTTGCTTTTTTAAGGGCCGTTTATTAAGCGCACTTGTTGTTTACCCCCATCGTCACAGAATGGATATGAGGGGTTGTTAGGAAACAGCCAGTTGAATCTTTTGACATGCACGTGCATTATTTTACCGCTCTTCTTTCTGTCTCGAAGTTGTTGACCGCGTAAAGATTCAAGCAGAAATTAAGACGCCTCCGTGAAATTACAGGGGGGGATGGGGGATCGCTGGCGTCTCGGGAATATTTTTAAGTCCGAAACAGGCATCAGCCCGAAATATTCAGTTTGAAATGTCTCGTTCAGAACAGTTCACTGTCTGTATAAAAAAAATGCATGCATAAAATGAACTGAGCTGTAGATTCTACAGAGTGTCCCCAAAAGGTGGTAACGCACTTCAATTCTTTATGTATTAGAGATAAGTGGGCAAAGGGTCAAAAGAAGGTCGGGAATGAGACTCCACCAAGAAAAAATTCCTCTCGTTAATTTTCAAAAAGTTACACTTTTTAAATTTGTAAAAGATTCCCAATGAGTAAAATGCGCCCCCATACACTCATGAGGTGATGTAAGAAATTTCAGCCTTTCACCACAAAGAGTCTCAGAGATACCTTTAAACAAAGGTGATCGGAGGACATGCATGAATTTGAATGTAAACGCTTATTGATAGGGGGGGGGGGGGAAATATTTTATTTCGTAATTTCTGCACGACCCCTGAAATGCGATCATTCGACTTGATTTCTTCCCTTCGAGAGCCATCGAAAAGAGGTTTAAGCATGTTAGCATACTTTTAACCCTTTAACGCGCAGTGTTCCCGCTCTGGGAACACCAAACTCTGACGTTTTGACTGCTGCCAGTCACGAAGAATATATTTGATTTCTATAAAAATAGATGCGGGTGACACAGCTCCATGAGAATCCTTTACTTTTTAGCACGTCATTTCCCGTCAAAAAATGGTCACGATTATTTTTAACACCACGTACATCTGCTGAAAAATGGAAGAATGCGAGAACAGCTGGATAGATTGCCCCATGCTGAAAAAAGGGCAACCGTTGCCATCGCTCGACTTAACTGCCTGCAAGATGGCGGGCGATTGAAACGTTCATCGCGTGCCACAGATCTAGAAACCCTTTTTCTGACGACAGCTGGCTGTGCCGCACAACTTTATCCATCGAATGTGTTATAGAATTTAATAACACATGCAGCAGCAAAAACACATTCCAGTCGCAATGTCAGTTGTATAGCTCTTCTCTCTATCCGCAGTCTGTTGGATATAGAGACTGTGGGATATCAGTATCAACCACGTGTATTGTGTAGCATTTGTCTCACAGCGAGATAAACTATTTTATTATCTCCAAGCAGGACGTGACGTCGTAATTCTCGATTTGTCTCGTATCTTCTTTCATAATTGAGATGCAGCCAAAATGGCACTGTTTTCAGGAACCTTTCTTATGGTCTCCAAAGTCGCAAAATCCGTCGCCAAGTTTGTCGCCAAGGTAAATGGGTCGCATACTCACTTCACCTGCAAGAATGCCTGTACAACTCTCTTTCCAGCAACATGCATCAATGAAGGAAAAAACATTAAAATTTTTTGACGTTATATAATAGGGTGGATAGGAAATTCTAAATTTGAAAAATCAACTCGGCGTGGGGTGCAAAAGTTGTCTTTAAAGCTTCCTTGTATACACGTAAAAATGTTTCAGCTTCAATTAATACTTTCCGGTGCTCCAAGACCCTTAAATATCTGCGAAAAATGGATTTCTATGCAAATACTGAGCGTAAATTATAAATTAAAAAAATTACCTACATAATCGATTTTACTATCAAAAATGAATAGGCAGAGAATGAAAAATTGCTTATTACAATTTATTAAATGTAAATAAATTCTATAGTATTATTCACCTATTCACAACTACCTTTCCTCAGATCAGACAGGGAAGAGATAATTGGAGAAGGAGACGTAATTACAACCAAACAAATAGAGAAAAGGGGGAAAAAGGAAAACACATTGAAAACGAAAGAGTAAAACTTAAGATGTTTAAAAATGATGTCCATACTATATCACCTGGGACATTGGATCAGAATTCAAAAGTTAACAAATATGAAAATATTGAACAACTTCCATGTACGAATATCTCTTCATCCTCGTATAACGATACGAATGTAATTATGCTGTAGCTGCAATATCTATCACAAAATCGTTCAGATTTTCCTACCGTAGCAAGGAAATGCGATAGATGTGGAATTTCAGCTACTTCAATTATCAGTGCTGTTTTACAAGACATTGGAATTTTACCCAAAGTACAGACTTCGCACGTACTAGATCGCAATAAAATGCGTAGACAGCGTGAAAAGGTTCGAAAAGCAGAAGCAGAGTCAACCAATTTAACAGTGTATCAATCTAATTTAACAGGATTATATTTTCGGTGGAATAAAGTGCAACACTAAAGTATAAGTTATGAAGGGCATAAAATATTGCCCAAAGACAAGAAAGGGGGGGGGCATTATAAGGGAACCCAGCTACTTCTATATCGGACGACACGTTATTGTTACAACAGGAGAAGTCAAAGCCCCCAACCAATTCTAATGGAAGTGTTTCAAAAAATAATTTTTTTCTTAAATGCAGCTGTTAAAACAACTTCTGTTTACTTATACCTCACGTGCTGCGTGCTCGATTTCTATCCCTTTCGTTTCCAGTATCATTTCTCACACATGCAATGCACCGAGCTCGATATTTCTTTTATTTTGAAAAATGCAAATCCCAACAAGGATCTAGGAGTATGTTGCGACTCTCTCGCAACAAGGGAGTGGACGATGTGATAAGGGAGGAGTAATTGGGGCCGTAAATCTCCCCGTGTCAATTATCTTTTCCTCCTTCTAATCTGTCTGCATGCCAGCCAAAGGTACCAGGGCCACTTAATTAGAGCGTATTAACTTAATGGGAGTATCTGATATCACATGCAAACGACACCTGCAAACCCTGTGATAAAACGCATTAGACTTTCATAAGAGGTGCCGGTGAGCAATGATTGAGGCCGGGGTTTTTTATATAATAATGTCTCCAAATATGTTCATCAGTATGTTGGCGGCACTTGTACCTGTTGTAATCATTAATCTGCTTCGGGTTAACTCTGTGCTCGTTTTTCTTCTCTGCTTCGTAATTGGATTCGTTCGATTAATCTTGAACTTTGTGTGAATTTCAAGTAATGTTATCTCTCATTCTCTTTGCAAACGTTATAAATTGTGCAGTGAGTTTTGGAGTTTTTTTGTATGGTCTCCAAATTTGTTTATCAATATGTTGGCGGCGCTTGTATTTTTTACCAGAAGTAATCATCAAGCTGCTTTTGATTAACTCTATACTTGAAGGGAATAATAGGACATAATGGAGTTTCTCTCTCCAATGTTTGTAAACATTAGAAACTGAACAGTGAATTCTGGAGTTTTCACATTGTATCGCCAAATATGTTCTTCAAGATTGCTACGTATTTTTTGGGTGATCTGCTTTTCTACGATTACTAATTTAAGCTAAAATTCGTATTCTACACGTACAATAATTAAATTTTGCATTTTGTTGTATGTAAATCGGTTAATTAGAATCCAAGATAAAGGGGACCTGTATTCTAATACGCAGATGGTCACAAAGCAGTCACTGTGGCCGGGGCCCGATCATCACAATATTGGGCCCAGGGCAAACACAAATTTTGGGGCCTTTGCACCGGACCATAAATATTTTACGGGAAATTGCACGAAAACAGTATTATGCATCTAAGCTATTTTAGATACATATAGCTACTTAAATATACTGTTTGTTTAAATACTAAATATAAATACAGTACACACCGGTTATAAGGGACCTGGGATATAACGTACTATCGGTTATAACGTACCTAGAAGCTAGGTCCCGATTGAAGTCATGAATGACATATTTTTCGATACAAAATTTTTTTAAGAATATAAATTTTTTAACAAATGAAAATTTTATATCAAACATAAATTTGTTGAAAAATACAACATTTTTGGGCCCTTGAAATTGGTGAGCCCAGGGCAAATGCCCCGGTTGCCTTGCCGATAAACGGGCCCTGACTGTGGCGTTGTAGAGGATCACAGAGGTCACCAAGTGTTATAAAATAATTACATTGTGATTGGCAAGTGATGTAACTTAACTGTGACGTTTCATTGTGTCTAGTTGCCAAGTGACGCCACTGTGAAGTCACAAGTTGACTGCTCATTAATATGACTGTTGTGGCCGTTTTATTTACTTTTAAATCTGACTAAATTATTAAACATTTTAACTGCAATTTCGGTAATAATAACGAGAAAATGCAATTAAATTTGTTTTAGGTAAATTTTCGGGATTAATTTGAAAAATAAATTTGTTATTGAATTTTTATGAATTTGAAAATGCACTTAAATGTGTAAAGTATCAAACCTCGTAAAAATATCACACGTTAAAAGATAACTAGATGTTACAACCCATGCGAAATTTCAACATAATTTGTCCAATTGTTTTGAGTTATGAGAGTTATGTATTTATATTTGGCGACAAATTTGGCAGTATTTCAGCAAAACTCGCTACACTGGCGACATTTGAAAACATTTTGATCACGGCCCAAATAATGACAGTTCCCATACTTTTAATGTATTGAAGGTGTCCATAGACATTACTGTCTTTAGGCTGACCCTGTAATAAACTCTCTAGTCTATTGCAATCGGAAAAGGATATACAGAATTAGATGTTGCAATTATCTAAATACAAACTATCAACATTGTACGGATAAGTTATGTGAGTTACGTTTATACGTACGTGAAGACATCATCACAAACCCAGTCAAAATGGATCCGTGGTCAGGAAAAATATATCGTACATGCGTAATACGCATGTACATTGTCTTTCGTTCAGCAATACATGCTTTGAAATATTACGCAGTAACTTAACAAAGTTTATTTTTAAAATGTACAAAATAATCTCTCTGTTTGGCAAAATCTGAATACCGAATTTTTTTTGAATCACCCGATTCTTTACTTCGTGCAAGGAAGTAAAAATGCATGTTTAAAACAATTACAATTGAAAGTTTCTGATAATCAATCCATTTCGAAAGATTTTCCTATCTCGTAATTCTTAACTGACTGTAATTCTCATATTCGCATAATAGTTTTCTGCCGGATATTAGTGCGTTGGAAAATGCCTCATAATCACCAAGCGTTTACGCTCTTTTCTTCATGATTTCTCATACTGAATCACTACATTGAGCATAAAACGCATGCAATCTTTTTAATCCAAACAAACTGGTTACAGGTTCGGGAAAGCAAACAATCGACTGAGGGGTTTCTTTACCACTACGTGGTTAGCCTAAAAATCCCTGCTGAAGGGAAAAGAGATAATTTTTAGGGACATTCGAACAAATGGCAACCAAAAAAACTAGCCTCATATTCCCCAATTTAAATATCCCAGAAACAAAATCTCTACCCCCACGCGGCGTTAACCTGATCTGTATTAGGAAAAGTAGCAATGGAATACAATTGCTAGTGCCTTTCCCAATAGGAACTGGAAGCCTATTCGGGTTTTGCAGTTTCTTTAGATAAGAACTGATTTGCAACTGCTATGCTTTATCTTGTTGATTAGCGGAACCGGATTGTTTTCAGTTTCCGAAAGCAAGATGTTGCGTTTATAAAAACTCCTTTAGTTATCCCGCCCCGAATCATTTATGAATGCAAAATTTCTTCTCTAAAGTCACAGTATTCAGGAACCATTCTAAAAAATCGTCTGCTGACAAATTTCATCGGGTAAAGTACTGAAAATATATTTACGAAACTTCAGGTATAGAGATTTATTCCGTCGCAGAACTAAATCTGAAATGGCTAACCGATTTCGAATATGAAGCCAAAAGATTTTTAAAGGCAGCAAAAGTATTTGGTTTTCTGAAGAGCAGGCACAGTGAATTGTTGGGGATTTTTCTTTGCTATTAGATGATGCTTAGGGAATATCAGGTCGTTTTTTTGGAGGTCATTTGTTCGATTTTTCAATAATTTTCCCTTTCAGGATTTTTTTAATGCAACGCTCCCTACCTTTGTAATGCAACCGGAAAAGCAAGCAACGAAAATTATGTACGAGGCATTGCTTTTCAAACACATTCTAACTTTTACTTCTCTATACAGAGGTAAAGAAACATCATACTTAACGCACTTTTTACTATAGAATTTCGATTTTCTTAGGAAGTTATTTCGCCATTTGTGATTTTAGGTTCCAACACTGCTTCTAGAAGTTTCTCCCATTGGAGTAGTCTAAAGGCAAGGTACAAAAATAATGTTACACGCATTCATTTCGAAGCACTTTCCGAATCCACTGATTAAATTATTGAAATGGTATGCATTATATTATATGTGATACGCATTGATTATGAAGCGCATTTCATTCAAATGCAGGTCCACCAATTCCCGTTCCTCTCCGCAATAATTATGAAACATGGTTTCGTAACTGTTTATGATTCTAGAGGATGAAAAAAAAATCGCTCTGCAGCCATTGATTTTGAAGCACTCTCTCGTGAGATTGAATAATATTTTTTAGAACTTGAGTGCTATTTCGCTCGATCACGGTTTTTGGTGTAGACAAGATTTGTCTACGCGCCGTATCACTTTTCAATTTTTATAAATATGTTGGCTGCGTACCCGTTCTCCACACGACAGGGAGCGAAACTTTTTCTTCCATGTATAATTCGAATTGATTACATTGATTTGGAATCTAAAAATAAGCAAAATGATTTGACTCTTGGCGTAAAGTTACTCATTAGTTGTTCGTAAAGTTAGTATAAGTACTGACCTGAGACCATTGTTAATATTGAGAAACAAAAAACTATGTCGGTGTCGTTCGCGATCAGAAAAAGAAAAGCGTGACGGTTTGCAGCGAAAATTCCTAACTTTAAAAATGTCTTTCGTTTCTACATCATACTCTCTTTTAGATTTAAGTTATACCATTAGTACCTTAGATACTACATGATGTGGAGAACCGTTTTATTTTATAATTAAATAGTTGTGTACCCGCTCTTCGCAAGGCAAGAAAAGAACATTTTCCTAAAATGTGATCATAACTACTATTGACAAAACAGAATCTCCAAGAAAAAAAAAGTTCAGTTTCAGTCTTTTCTGTTGAAACTACCGCGTGATATATTAACGCGACGTAGAATTACTTAATGTTTAGTTAGCTGTGATGTAAGACGGCTGTTGTTGAAAAATGAATAGAACACTTAGTTTCACTAAATATTTATTAATGCGGTATATTGTGCTTTGATCAATATTGCCCTAGCATATCTACTATTACTTATACTATTTTTTACTAATACCAATACAATATGTTTTCGTTTTTCAATCGCTAATGCTTAATTTAAAGAAACGGTATAGATATTTGCCACGAATGTAGTCTTTTATTCTTTGGTGACTTTTACAATTTACGCATTAGCGTAAACGATAATCATTTCACTTTATGGTTGTCACTCAAACAGCTCTCCATACATTTGTACGCATAATTCTTGTCAGGTTGGCGTATTTAGCACCAGGGCCCTATTATCGCACGGGCGAATCGGGCCTTTGCCCAGGGCCCCGTTTCGAAATGGAACCCTATTTCAAATGTTGTTCTGAAATATTTTTTATAACAAAATTTTATGTAAAATAAAATAAATTTCATAGATGCCCCCCCCCCAAATTCATCAATACCCAGGCCCCCTGTTGGTCATAATCAGGCCCTGTTTAGCACCGCAAAATATTTCCTACGATTCGTAAACGTGTCCCGTTTAAAAATTCAATCGAAAATAATGCTAGATAATTCATTGTCGAAAAATTCAATCGAAAATAATGCTAGATAATTCATTGTTGAAAAATTCAATCGAAAATAATGCTAGATAATTCATTGTTGAAAAAACAGCATTCAATTCCTTTTGTGGCAACGTAATATAAAATAGGGAATAATTTCATGCGTGGCGTATGTTTTGCTTGTGAATCTGTTATTGAGTTTCGAAAGGGGCTTTAAACTCGTTACATGAAAATGACGGCGATTACACATGCGAAAACTCAGTTATTTTAAAGTAATTTTATTTATTTTTTTCAACTGCAATTTTATTCGTTGTTACTGTTTCTAAGACAACCGTAGCGGAAAATATCATACCGAAATCTTGAAGCAGCTGCTATTGAATTCAAAATCCTTTTTACCTAAAAATTCGTGAAAAAATCTCCTAATTTATATTTTTCCTCCGTTCTTCTTTTAAAAGTGGGCTAATTGTATGCTCCGTCTTTTGCCAAAATATAAAATAGTTAAGACAGATAGAATTAAAGATGCAGCAGTTTTAAAATTAATTCACGCAAACGTCGTCAAAGGAGAAATTCTTTTTAAAAATTCCCCAAAATCGGCAAAATATGTTAGTCAAAACAAACTGTTTTCGAAAAAAAAAATTCCCTCTATCCTATGATGCAAACATCGTTTTACTGGGAGTGCAATGACCGGCGTTATTACGTATTATGCAAGAAAAATCGCTAAAAATCGGACAAAACATAAAATAAAACATTTTCTAATTCGAATTTCGAAAAAATCGCTCCGAGGCGTGTTAGGATCTGTCTAATGAAACCGTAAGCAAAATTCGGTAAGTCTGCGACCAACCGTCTTGGCGCAATGCGATCGAGAGACGCGCGCAAGAAGATCGGTGGTCACAAACCTACATACATACATAACCAGCTACATATAATGTTTACTCTCTGATTTTCTATATCTATCTATATAAAAATAAATGTTTGTGCGTGTGTATATATGTATGTACGCGGGTGGGTGTGTATGACGTTGAAAAACTCCAAAACGGTTTGACCGATCACCATGAAATTTGGTACACTTGTCTTTTGTCCCGGAGAAGGTTTTTATGCTATCTATTTTACTCTAGCTCGACGCTAGGTGGAGCTGAAGAACGTCGAATTCTATTCAACCGCTTGCTATGAAAATACCGTTTAACTTATTTTGACAAAAATTGGTACGTATGAATATTTGAACACAGAGAATATTTTTACACTATCTGCTTTGCCATGACTTGCTGCAGTACATCGAATTCTATTCCGTTCGATCGCTTCCTATGCAAGTACCGTTCAACTAATTCTGATGAAAATTGGTACACACGGATATTTGAAGACGTAGAATATTTTTACACTATCGATTTTGCTGTAACTTGCCGCTAGATGTTGCTGCAGAACGCCGAATTCTATTTCGTTTAATCGCTTGCTGTGAAAATACCGGTCAACAGATTTTGATGACAATTGGTACACGGATATATGAACATGGAGAATATTTTTACGCTATCCGTTTTGCTATAACTTGCCGCAAGATGGCCTGCAGCGCATCAACTTCTATGCCGTTCAACCAATCGCTATAAAAATTTTTATGTTTACACATTTGAGCATGCAGAATATATTCTAACAATTCATTTAGCTGTTACTCACTACTAGATGGCACTGCAGCACATTATTACTTTAACTCGTCATTAGATGGCAATGCAGCGCACCAACTTCATGACCGGACAATTGATGTCTATGAAAATTGATATAGATAGATACTTGAACACGAAGAATATTTTCATGTTATCCATTTTGCTATAAATAGCTACTTCATTGTGCTGTAACACATCATTACTTTAACTCGCCAGTAGATAGCGCCTCAGCGTATATACTTCTTACTTTAATTCGTCGCTTGATGGCTCTGCAGCTAGGGATGGACGCGAGACGACTTTTTTGCGAGACGAGGCGGAGACTTACAGATTTTTTGCGAGACGAGACACACATTTTTAACATTACAATATAGGGATTTTTGCGAGACGAGACAAAGCTTTTAGGCTATTTTGCGAGACGCGAGACTCCTATTTTTCGTCTCGCGTCCATCCCTATCTGCAGCATATAAAGACTGTTCAACTGGTCGCTATGAAAACTCGTATAAATAGATATTCGAATACGGGGAATATTCTGGCGTTATCCATTTGCTATAACGTGCCACTAGATGCCACTTCAAACCAATAACTTCAGGACCGTTCAACTAATCGCCATGGAAATTCGTAACATAGATGTATGAACGAAAAGAAGATTTTCGCCGCATCCGTTTAGCTATAACTCGCCTTCTGTATCGTTTAACCGTTTGCTATGAAAATACCGTTCAGCTGATTTATGAAAATTGGTGCACGCAGATATTTCAGCACGAGAATACTTTTACGCTATCTATTTTGCTATGACTTGCCTCTAGATGTCGAAGTAGCGCACCAACTTCAAAGCCGTTCGACTGATCACCTTAAAAATTGGTATACATACACAAAAGTCGCCAGGCTTGGCGACTTTTGTCGTAATTCTTGAGGGAGGCACGTGACCAGAAGGTATTATACTTGAAATGGATGAATGTCCCTAAAACTGCCATTGACCGTAAAGCGTTGGAAATCTTTTGAGTGTTCCTGTAGCAGCACTATAAATGATAAAAAAACTTTCTTCGATGGAAAAATTTATTTTGAATCTATAACAGCATATATCACTTGTGAGTCGTTTGAACTAGCCTAATACCTCTAAAATATGCTTTAATGAATTTCTGCGCATACAGCGTAATGTATTAAAAATCTTTTGGGCGTCCCTGTAGATAAACTATCCAGTCGAATGGGACCGAAATGGGGGATGCACAACTCGATGTTACAGCAACCCTGAATATAAAGTTTCAACATTCTACGTCTAATAGTTTTTGAGATATGCGACATTAATGAATTTCGGCCCATAGTATTTCGAATCTTTTGGGCGGTCCTGTAGATAAATTATCCAGTCGATTGGGACCAAAACTGTATTAACATCCAGTGCCATTCACTACAAGTCTAAAAAAATTTACTTGAACTTGAGTGGATGAATAAAAAGTATTTTATTAACGATTGAAAATTTGTACAAGATAAACATAGAGAGAGTGTGAGCTAATAATAGGAATTCAATAAAAGAATCCATCCATCCCCGTGCGAAGAACGGGGTATTCAGCTAGTATTATATAAGATTTTTCCAGCAAAAAAAATGTTCACGGAAGTATTATCGCCTCTTTTATGAAAAATTAAAGGGGGGGGAAATCTGGATCTTATAAAATTCTCTTTATTTATTTTTAATTATTTATTTACTTTTTTTTCGAATGAGATTTTTTAAAAAATTATTTATATCACAACTTATTAAATTGTAGAAATTTATGAATATGAAAATATACCTCTAAGTAATGTATTGGAACTTCGCATATGTTCACGAAATTACTATCGTATAAAATCACTTAGGCTCCCAGGAAATAATATTTGCGGGAAAAAAGAATTTCGAAAGATTTAATTTATATCTTAATTTAATAGCAAACATGTTTTTCCTCTAATTATAAAGTACACCACTAAAATTTCAGTTTTCAAAACTAATTTTTCCAATTAGTAAACTTCTTAAAGTAACTGTTTCAAGGCTCAACGGGATAAAGCCAGCGCTTTCCTCTACCAACCAGTTGATCCGAGATCGTATCTCTGAGCAGGAACCGGAATTCCCGGAAGAGGTTTCGTATACTCAAGTGAAATGGCAGCACCCCATTTTTTCTTCTATTCGGTTTTCATTTTTTTTTTTTTCTCCTACCGGCCACTATGTGGTCAACTTGCTATCACAAGATTCGCAAGATGAACGTCACGAGAGTAGGACCTATCGACCTCCCAGTGACTACGTATCGACGTCACAATGATTGTTCGTGACCGGACTGTGACCGTCCCTTAAGGTCACCAAGGGGGTCACCGTCCTACCAGGATATGTTTACCATAGGGTTAACATCGAAGTTGCCGGTTTCTAGCCAAACATTGCCGATGTCGCTTAGATAATTTTAGTTTTGGAAATTTATTTTTGGCGCCAAATTTCGCGCTCTTTAACCCAAAAAAGCCCCCCCCCCTTTTTTTTTAACATTTGGCGCAATTTTATTTGCGGGGCCTGTAGTGTTCTGCTTTCGATTGCTGTTTGATTATTACATATTTCCATTTCCACACCCGAAAACTCAACGGTGTTTTTACAAAATACGTTATTGGCACTAGCATGAGTTATCCGGAATCTATATAAATAAAACAATGTGTAAACTGACCGTTAGTTAGTTAGTTAATTAGTTTGTTTGTTTGTCTGTGTCTCTCGTAGCTCGCAGACGGGCGATCGTAGACCTACCAAATTTTGTACGGAAATTCTCCATGACAGGTCTCGACACACCTCGAAGCGATTTTTTCAAAATTCGAATTATTTTAGGAGATAACGATAAAAAACGTTTCGCAAAAGGCTAATTTTTGCTTTCCGCCATTTCGTAATTGTAACCCCACAGTGGAAAAAGCGACGATTAAGCTTATCTAGGTTGCTACATTCGGCAAGTTTATTAAATGATTCAGACTCTTGAAGTAAAAATAAATGAATAACGATTTTTTTTTGTCTAGATTATTTGTAAGATTGTTTTTAAATTAAAATATCGTGTGCATGGGAAATCAGAGCAGGAATGAAATGTTTTATACGCAAAAGAAAAATATTATTTAGAAATTTTCTGAGACTAAAATGTGAAACTTTTTAATTTGGCGAAAAATTAAACGGCTGATGTGCGATTTTGAGGAGATGATTCTAACGCTTGTCGCAATTTATCGTAATTTATCGTCTGCTGAATACACCTGAGAATAATTTTTCAAAATTTTCATTCAGTTGAAATTGTGCATTTTTCTGTGCAGGTTTTCTCCATCTATTAATGACTATGTCATTTTATCTCTCACCCCCTTTATTGAAAATTGTATGAAAAATGTGTCCCAAAAATGCGACATAAAAGTATGCCACATAATTTTACATATACTTAAATACTATTAGTTCACAACAGTTTTAATATATTGTTACAATATTTCGTAAGCTGTAGAATATGCTTCAAACGTATTTTTCTATAAATAGGTTACAATCATAAAAATTTCAACATAGGGTCACCAGGCGAAATACTCGAAAGATTCCAGGTAAAATGACACAGTCAATTAATATCGTTTGAATATGGCAATAATGAAACTAAAAAATTAGGGGGTTCAGGGGTGGGGTCTCCCCCCTGACGAGGCTGTAACAACCGAGGTTTTTGTAATGTATTAACATCCAGACAAAGGATGTTATGATATACTTTCCAACTTAATGAAATAAGGAACGATAATAGGGAAGACCCATGGATTATAATACGCTTTTAATATATAGCACTTTTGTGCGTATTTAAAATCTGAAAGTGTTTCAGAATTTCTTACTTTTCTTTTTCCTTTCCGTTTTTTGATAAATTCCAATATATCCAGAAGCTCTTCAGAATTATGTAGGACGAAAATAATTTGTTCCCTTTTGTAGGTTTTTATCATTTAACCATCTTATTTTTGTAACCAGGGGCGGCCCGACACAGTAAGCATCGCATCTGGGCGCCGGCTTCGAAGGGGCGTCATTTCGAACACAAAAACTAAGTAGAGCATAAAAGGGGGCATCTTTTTATATTAGCAGGGGGCGACACTTACCGTAGGGCCGTTGCTGTTTGTAACCACCTTAATTTTGAATTCCATTCAGAATCTGAGAGATTTCAGTGCCGAGGAAGCCGGTGAGGAACAGGATTCTCTCGGAACAAGATTTATTAAGATGGCGAACCAACTGGTCGCCGGAGGCGGCTAGTAATCATTAATCTGCTTTGGGTTAGCGCTGGTTTAGCTTTTTTTTTCTGTTTTCTAATATAAGTCATTGTATTAATCTTGATCATTGTATGAATTTTATGAAATGGTATCTCTCTCTCTCTCTCCAATGATTGTAAACATTAAAATAACTAAACTGTGAGTTCTGGGATAGAAACCAGTTCTGATAAAAGGAAGATAATAATGATGTATTTACATATCAAAACTGCCTGGTTTTACTACTCTTCAAGATCGAACAAAATATGTGGAATACTTGTCATGTTGCTCCAATAATTTCACAGTTCAGAAGCATGTTGCTTTCACCCTGATTTACAGACAAAAATGCGTGTACCTGAAATTTTTTGTCATGGGCTATCTAAAATCTAATTCAGGTTTCTTAAAAACTATATGCGTCACCTTCATATTTTACACTTACTTTTAAAACTAGTTGAATAAAAAATCCAGTTAATTTACCTTCTGAAATGCAGATTCTTCTTATAAAAGAAATTTTCTAATTAAAATGCATTAAATTAAACTTCATCTACAAATAAAAGTTTTCAGATTTCAGTTTTTAAGAAAAATAATAAAATTGTTCAAAAAGTTGTAGAAGAAACAAGTCACAGTTTTTGGATATATAACTATACAAATATATTTTGATATTTTTTGCTGTACCGGTAGTTAAATCAAGCTAAATACATCCAGTTATTCTTTTACATCGATGTAAATTGGTGGAGCATTAAAAGGTTAGACTTGCGGGCGATAACATGAAAAAAAAAAGAAAAAAGTCTATGATCCTAGAGAAATCAACACGTTTAGCGTTTCTCAAACGATTAATTTGTGATCTGTTGATTAGGCACTTTTGTTTTTCCTTTCCTGTTTTCAACATATATTTTGATGTAAACAAAGTAGTTTTCGTGTATTTCTCCACCAATACAGTGAATAATTAAGAGGACAGAATTCAAGGTAGTATTGCAATCTGAGTATTCTGCTCTAATTATACAAATTTTAATTGAGGGAACTACAGATAAATCTAAATTTTGGTAGTTTCTTTAAATTCTTTTATTAAAACTTAAGTAAAATATGTTGTTTAGAATGCTCGGTTAAAAGTTCACCATATCTTAGATAAAATATTTTAGTTTCAAAACTTTCATAGCTTCGTAAAAATTAAATTTATCAGAAATTCATGAGTTATATTTTATGGAATTTACTTCATAATGCTTAAAATCCCACAATTCTTATCTAGCGTGGATATTTCACAAGTAAAAACTCATCCAACGTAAACAACACCAACAAAAACCATGATCTAGAGTACACACAATTGTATTATCCGCAAAATTATAATTCCGCAAGGTGCATGGGTCACTGAATTACTATGTATCATTTTTATCGTTTACAAAATCATTTACAGGTTCTTTCAAATCTTCAAATAATCGGCAACGAAAAGTGATTGGATCAGTCTGCAGAAATCTTGCGAATGATATTGTCAAATTACCTATCACGCAAGAAGTTATTGTTCAAAGTAATGATTAGTATCCCAACATTTTATGAGTGACAAATTAGCAACAGATATAAAATCATCTCAAGGTTCTGCTACGCCCAAATATTCGCGCTATCTGTATTATAATCAGAAAGCTCTATTCATGATGTTCTTTTAAAAAATCGATAGCAAAACAAATTTGGATTTGAAAGGAGCGAAAAATTAAATACCCAATTTTCTTCCGCGCAGATAAAATTAATTGTCTTTCGATAACGAGTCACATGTGTAGCACATAAAAAAAAAAAAAACTAAAAATATATTTCTGATGAAAAATATATCAGTCAATAAAATAGCTCACGATTTCGAACTAGAATGGTTTGGGGAAAAAAAAAAAAAAAAAAAAGTAAGAACTTAGCTTTGTATAAACGGAAGCTATTAATGCAGTGTCTCAATAATAATAATAAGCAAAGAACCAGTTTGTCGTTTTTTGTGGAATGAAAAGACAGTGGCAGTTAAAACTTGAACAGTTACGGGGAAAAAAAAGTAAAACTACGCACTAATAACCGGTAACGCCTTCGAACACGGTTTCATAAATGTTCCACAATTAATTGAATCCATTTATCACATGCACGCGTCGATTGCGGTATGAATCCGAACAACAAAGGCATATTTGAAACGGGAGGGGGAAGGGGGGAACAAAAAATACCAAAACCAGTAATTATGGTGAATGCGGTTGTCATTCGAGTCCGCACACTCAAGCAAGAGTCACTCTCTTTGCTTGACCGGCGGCACTGTCGGCTACATTAATTTGCGGACAGTAGACAAGACTTGCGGGATTTGAATGCTCATTTGGTCTGTCAACGCGATGCTGCTGGTTGTTTTTCGGCGAGGAAGGATTAAGTCGACAGGCGTTCATGGCTACGGGGAAATGATGACAGGAAGAGCGGAGTTCCGTTTTGTGGCCGTGTATACCAGATGGTGCCATCACAGTCCGCAGGTCGGCGGATATTGGAAATGAACAGATGCTATTTTTTTTTAAATTTTACTAGACGTGTGTTCTAACAAAACTACATTTTTAAAGACGAAAAACTGATAGACTGACTCACCGAGTATATGTTTTTGGCTTGTTAACCCTTTAACGCGCAGCGTTCTCGCTCTGACGTTTTTGACTGTTGCCAGTCACGAAGAATAGATTGGATTTCTATAAAAAAAGTTGCGGGTGACATAGCTCCACGAGAAAATCCTTTACTTTTTAGCACGTCATTTCCCGTAAAAAAAATGGTCACGATTCTTTTTAACAGCACTGGCATCTGCTGAAAAATGGAAGAATGCGAGAACAGCTGGACAGATTGGCCAATGCTGAAAAAAGGGCTGTGCAGGCACAGCCAGCTGTCGTCAAAAAAGGGTCTCTAGATATGTGGCACGCGATGAACGTTTCGATCGTCCGCCATCTTGCTGGTAGTTAAGTCGAGCGATGGCAACGGCTGCCCTTTTTTCAGCATTGGGAAAGGGTTGCGCCTCAAAGGGTTAAGCCTTATCGAACACAATATTCTTTTACTTTCAAGAAAGCTGGTTTCCTGTATTAATAAACAGATAAATAAATGGGATCACAAAAAATGCAGGCAATATGAATAGTAATTTACAAGCTATTCTCCAGATTCATAAAAGCTTCTAAAAGTCCAATACGCATGCACCTAAACTTACGCAAAATAAGAGTAACTTTTATCAATCTTTAAATCATTTTATGTTGAATATGTTCCAGCTTTTCCGTCACGATTAGCAGCAAAAGCAAATTTTTTTAATTGATGATGATTCGTACTTAATTATAAAAATCGATTTTGATGCCAAAAATTGATCTTTAGACCTGTAAAGACACCTAAGCTGTCTAATACGTAATTCTAAATGAACATTTTCATAATATTGTCCCGCACACAACTGCTACACAGCTTTCCTTTATGTTATCATCTGTAAAAGCCACTGTCGGATTTACTAGAAGAGATGGTAGGGCCAATCTTGCAGTCGTAACAAACAGGTGCTCAGACTAGCAACCGATTTTCCGCAGATAAAAAGGGTGAAAGAATAACCACCATCTTTTGCATAAGGAATGTACACGGTATGCGCTGCGGGATTTTTTTTAAATTCAAATTGTCTAAGTGGAACTTATTTGCACAGAGAAACGACAAATTTAACAAAGGAAATAACTAACCCGAGAAATGTACAAAATTTTTCATTTTTGAGCAATTGCTGAGTAAGAAAAATAAAAACTTTGTGAAAAAACACACATAAAATGTTACTTATGTGTATTTTTTTTCACAAAGCTTTTATTTATTTTATCGTTTGACACAAGGACGTACCCAGGGGGGTGGTCCAAGGGGTCCGGACCCCTCCCGAAATTTCGATTTTTGTTGGCAAAATAATATGATGAAGTCTTTCTGTGGAAAATTCTCCCTTTTTCAGCGTTTGGACCCCGAAATTTTTGGACCCTCCCCGAAATTTTTTTCTGGGTACGTCCCTATTTCGACACCAGTATTTTGAATGTTTTTATAAATTGCTGAGTTGTTAGAATCATTCCCACAGTTAAGTACCATTTATTGTGCTATATTGGAGTGCTGCTAGTTTATTAAAGTATATTTTTATAACTCCATGAAAACATCGTGTCGTAACTTAAAATGAATATATAACTTCTGTTGACCAAATGAATACAATATCCTGACAACTAATTCAAAATACCAATTGTTCTCCTCCTCAATAAAACAGGATCTGCAAATAGGATAGATTTATCGTATTACAAATCTACTGACAAGAAGTATTCTACAAAGTTAGGTCCTCATTTATTTATTTAATTTTAATGGTAATTTAATTTGACTTATAGCTGGTCTTGAAATACTGCGGTTAGCTATAATTATTTTACACAAGGTAAGCAATAAATTCGCGTCTCATTATTGATAGGGGACAGCAATTCATGGCGAGTGTCTGATTCCCCTAGCAATAGCAAGCGTGGTCATAATTTTAAGTATTTGAGCTACAGTCCAGAGAACATGAGCATTTAACAGTATGGATACGGAGACTTAGTGCTTTTTTATATGAAAAAAACCAAAAAGGCTCATAGACTGAAAAAAAATCATTCAAAATGTATACTGTACGTATACTTTATAGATTTATTCGATCGGTTTTAATAGAATTTTACATTGGATTCTCCGAATATTTTTGAATAAGTTAAATAAGATATTTAAAAATAAATTGGTAAGTATGTTTCCCTTACAGGATTTAGATATGAATCATGAGTTGTGAGACTTAATTGTGTTACATGCAATTTAAGTATAACAAACATACGAGAAGTGCGCGAATATTTTAAAAATATACTCATGTTTCAACTAATTTTGGGCCAAATTATAGAAAGCAGGGCTTTTGAGATAAAACCAATTAGTCTTAGATTATGTAAAACTATAATTGGTGAGTTTTATAAGTTTCTAGTCTACATAAAAAGATGAAACAGGTTTGAAGTTGATTGGTATAATATGTTACGCCTTTTTTTTTTTTACACCGGACGTGTGCTTTATGCTTGGTGAAGCCTAATTCAGCCAAGCCCTGTATTGCTTTCCCAGATAAAACTGGTTTCTAATCGAGGTTGAATTGATGAAGGCACACGGAATCAAAATACTCGGGCTATAAACACGTGTTAACGGTAGCCATAGATGAGTTAGTCAACACCACGAATTTATGGAACAGAGGCAGTGTAATGGCCATGGGTGTGGTTATTGCTTTTTTCAAACTTTCTATTGCGAAAATCAATATGTGGGAGGGTCATAAAAAAGCAATAACAATTGTTGAATTAATAAGTAAGAAAAAAGTTTATTGAACTTAAAATTGCTAGGATGTGTTTGTTCGCAGTGCTGTTTAATGTGGTCTAGCCCGGGTTTCTAAAGATAAAAGTTATCCTAAGAGATCGTAAATATTTTTTACTCTGTTCATTGAGACACTGTTCAGCCAGCAATGTGCGTTTTTCATAGGATATTAGCCATTTGAACATAAAAAGAAACACGAGATATAAATAAACATAATTGCACAGAACTCCTAATACAACAAACTTCCGATTATAAGAGCAGTAGGGTGAGCAAGAAACGTAGGCAATAAAATTCCAACGTATAATCTGCAATATCGCCGGGGAAATATTTAAATCAAGCACAAAAAAAAAAAAAAAAATTGGAACAAATTTATTTAAGAAGCAATTTTACAGTGCCGTTTTTAGCTATCGTGAAGCTCTGAGCTAAAGTTATTCTTGGGCCAACATTGTATTTTTATGTTTTATTTTATAAGATTCAGATTAGCCAGATCATATGTTAATTATATTTACATAAAACTAGATGATAGAGTGATCATTTTACATAAAACTTTAAGCAATTCTCCTTAAAATATTCTTCTTCGTTAATGATACTAGCCCAGGGTAAGCCTTAGCCTGCCGCACAATGCCTCTCCAGATAGCTCTGTGCCTGACTTTAATTTTCCAGTTAGAGATCTTTAAAGCTTTTAGGACCATCAAGACATCATCCATCCACCTTCTATATATATTAATTACATTTACATAAAATTAGAAGACTGATCATTTTACATAAAACTTTAGGCAATCAGAACTTAAAATATTAGCTTAGACATTAAAAGCTAGCAAACTTGTTTCAGTAATTTTTAACTGATTGCCAATAAACAAATACTTAATTTATGTATAAACAAGCAGTTAGACTTAATAAATTAATATTAATTATTAATTCTGTATTTAAAAGTTTGTTTATTTTTTCACCAAAAATCGGTTAGCTGTTTTTGTATTTCTTGCTAAAGCATACTTTACGCATAATCCTCCATTCATTATGCATACATATAGAATTGAAGAATTTTTCTTAGATTTATTTTATATGTAAAGATTTGCATCGTGAAGTCGTTCAAAAAAAAAATCCGCCTGCAGTAATCGAGAGTTAGAAGTGTTTACGGAGTTCTTTTACCTGATCTATCGAAGCTGGAAATCAGAACATTTAAAACGTACTTAAATGATTTGATGCATGCTTCCCTTTGCACGATACATGCCAAAGTGTTACTTTATGATATCTAATGCAATTACGGTACCTAAGTTATGGTCAGAGTTTAAGACATTGCGATTTTTATTGCTTATATCAAAAGACATACGAATTTTTATCTTCTGCAAACACCACCTGTTAATAGGTTCCAGGTGTCAAACAACCGCTTGCACGATTGACGATGTGCCAGATCTCGTGAATCTACGTAAACAAAGCAGTCCTTGGCCATTATTTGAGCAATTTGCCTATTGCCATGTCGAAGCACTGAACTCTCTAATGACGAACTGTCTCGTTTTATATTTATAAGGAGTATTTCTGGTTCAAATTTTTTTTTTTTCTTCGGAAGCTACACACGCCCGTCTCGTAGCATGCCAAAGCTGAGACTTGTTTTGGTTGACACACCTCTTCTGGGACGTAAAACAGAAAAATCTTTGACGTTGCTCAAAAAAAGAGATGAAAACAAAATAGTAGAGAGACGACAACTTAATTCGCAGTTATTTTGTGAGCTTCATTAGCTAAAGCAAAGAGGGCGTCCACTCGTGGCCGGAGGGTATATAAGTGTTCAGTAATGAAAGTAAACATCCATTCTTGAAGAATTGGTTTCATCCTACGCTTTTCCGTCCTAGAAGGACAAGAAAATATATTCACTTCAAATTTTTCTGAATGTGCAAGGCGATTTACCCAGACAGCACAGCAAATTTGCATCAAACTTGCAGTAAGCTTGATTTATCAAGTCAATAAACTTGAATTAAGCTTGAAATTTTCAAGCGTGTACGCTTAATGCAAGCTTGAATCAAGTGTTCAAGTTTACACTTACCCTACTTGCATTAAGCTTGACATAGCAAGCTTAATTCAAACTTACTACACTCTAAAAAATTTTCCTAAATACATGGGGCACCGGTCGGCGAACTCGCTCCATATATTTTATTTTTCCACGCATTTTCCCCTCCACGCTGAAACCTCAAGTTATTTTAATCTGTTTCCGTCTAGCATCCGCGACTGGGATCGATCTCGGGACCTAAGGTGTGGGAAACCAGCGTCCATGCCAATCTGACTCGAGGTGACAGGACTAAAGTTTGAAGTGACTGTTATGGTTGTCACGCCATTTTTTTGTCGAGATTGATCAGTATTGTCCGATGCCGATCTGCATCTTTTATTTTTGCATGCGATGAATCAAAATTAAAATAATGTTATGTGTGATTTAGAGACTCTACTAATAGGAAAATAAGCATAATATAAACTTAAAAGCAGCACACGCATTAAAACTTTCAATATCGCAAGACTCATGTTGGGTAATATTGGCCAAAATCGAGACAAACGACTGATTTTGAAATCAATTTCGTAGTATATTTGTATTTTACTTTGAAGAATTTCAATATTTGGAAACATAGAATCTTTTTTTTTAATTCTATGGTCAAGTACATTTATGACTGATGATGAATTATTTGTTATGTGGATGTGGCTTTCCAAATCAAGCAGTCATCAAGCTGTATTCAAGCTTGACAGTTCAAATGACTTACATTCGGCGGGAAAATATTTGCTGACTCATTTTATTGTAATCTCCAAGCTTTCTGCAAGCTTAAAATGAATTGAACTGTCAAGCTTGTATTAATACGTCAAATTCAAAGAAATGTGAAGCTTGATTTAAGCTTATGTGCTGTCTGGGTAGGGGCGATAAGTATTATAGATCATTTCGAAGAGCATAGAAACCAATGGAGTACACTGCAAAAAATATTTTCCTAGATTACAGCACAACGTGTGGATAAAAGTAACGCCAACACGTTGTGATGTAAAGACTGTGTCAATTTGTTCCACAAGGTTCTTCCTGATTGGCTTATCAACATCATTACGTCATTTCGAGAGTGGATTTGCAACACACAGTGCTCTATTCCAAAACTTCAGCACTTGTGGTGCATTATTTTACAGCAATATGTGTGGTAAAATTACAAGTATTTCTTACAGTGTAACCAGTACTGAGTGACACAAAAAGCTCTGTCATACTTCATTCAGAGAACCCCGACTTCAAAATATCAAAAAATGGTATTAAATTCAATTCGTTGCGGGATTCTAATAGATTAAATTTGTAAAGACATCTTCGACTTTGATTTTATAGGACATACCATGTTTTAAAGTGATTACAAATAATTTATATTGATTCTTTTATCACCGTTAAACAAAAGACATACGATTGTAGAATCTGCGCAGAAGAATGTGCAGTCGCCTATAACTTAGTGATGTGCGTGTAACTTTAAGTGATTGAAAGGATTATTATCTAGCTAGGAAAGATGTGAGTGGGTGAAAACATAAGTGATGTAAGTCAAGTTTTGGTCAAAATTAAAATATTGTTATTTCCAGCATGTGTATGATTTTTTTGTTTCATGATAATGTATTGCAGATAAGATATTACAAAAAGTAGTCAACAGATAGCAGCACACATTTCTTTTTACACGTGGTTTGTTATTTACGTGGTTGCAAAACCCGTTATATTTCAGAAGCGTGTTTATTTGGCATATGCCATATTCCCTAAAGTATTTCACCAACCGGCCAACCTAATGAAGCAGTGATGGACACACGAATTTGCAATCGGAATTGAAAATTCGATCCAGCTGAAATCGAATAGTCAGTAAAACATTGGTTGGCGCCCCCGGTAAAAAAGTCTTAGGGAGAATTTAGAAATCCAACTAATGGCCAAAAGTTTGTTTTAAAACAAATATTAGTTATTATCACGAGAAATAGGCGCTTGCAATCTGAATCGATATTTAATTGAGTGAATTTTGGCGTTTTATGTTTCCGATAAGTTAAACTTATATTTGTAAATTACCCTGCATTTTGTGAATAGAAATGAACATGTAATTGTACGCGATAAATGTATATTATACGTCATCAACGAGATGCAAATTTACAATATGTTATTATGACCCATGTTTTAATATTTTTACTATAATAATGTTTTAGTTTCATTTTTGTATTATTAATAATGTTATAGGTGTTGTTACACACTATTCCTACAGTTCCAAAAGAGAAAAAAGGAGTTAGTAAGACAAAAATTACAGGGCTACATTTTTTCTCATCTTTAAAAATTATTCTAATTTTTCAATTTTCATTTTTCATAGAGGGGGTTTAGGGAGGAAAGGGGGGGGGTTGTTCCTTTCCATGCTTTAATTGTACCTTTTTTCTCATAGAATATTTCGTGTTCTCATCTGTATTTTTCAGGGTCAAATTTAGTGTAAATTTATCTTGCTTATTATTATGGTAAATTATTAAATTTTCAGTGTAAACTTCTGGGTAAATTTTGCTTCTTATTTAACAAATTGTGCGCATGCAATTGGGTTTTCTTCGCTCACGGATAAGGACAACCTCAGGTTAGAAATTTGAAAATTCATTTTGCTCGATTTCAAGCCCTTTGATAACATATCTATCCCTATACTGGATAAATTTATTGATTAAAAAAATGAAATTATGTCTATTGATGAAATTGCCATAGTATTCCCAATTCCATTGTTTATTTTACTTCTTATTTGCTGATGTAACTTTGTGACGTATATTGTACAGTGTAGCTTCACTGACTTATAAATTGACCCTTTATGAATATTCTGAATTAGATTAAGATAAGACATGGACGAAAACAGAAGCACCCAATAGCTGGAAAAAGTAGAATTTCTTATTTTTTTTAAAAAAAAGCTTTATATTTGATACTCAATATTTTTTTTAAATCAAATTTTGGGAGTTGGCGAGGCCCACACCTTGGCTACGACCCTTAGACTGGTCGTGATTTTTAAGAAAAGGTCTGACCCTGCATAAAAGTAAAAATTACAAATATGAAGAGTTCAATCTGCGAAGGAAAAAAAAACGCGATTAAATACTATCTTTTTCTCTCCAAATATCTGTTCCAATTCACTCAATCAGCAATTCATCTTCCTGAAAGCTTTTGAAAACTTCTTTTTTGTGATATGATGGATTGAATCCGACAGTGCATATCGGAGGCTAAGGCGAACGACTGGGCGTAGCTACCTCCTCGAAAAATTAGCCGATCCTTGCAATATTAAAATTGAAGGCGAGTCAGAAGGAAAGGGGAAGAAGCGGGAGATAGTGCTAGGCGTTCGTCCGTTTACCTGAAAACACGAGGCTTAGTTGCTAATTTTTAGAGGCAATATAAATTAACCTTTTAAAAAAATGATGGATAGCCGCTCGAGTTGTAAATAAGTGTTGGAGACGAATTAACGAGATGCTTGGAGTTCGCTGTTCGTACCACTTGAGTTTGATTCTTTTGATTCGTTCGCAGAAATGGCGTTCCATAACATTTTGATTCTATCATTCAGAACTTCATTCGAAGTGAATAGAACGTACAGTAGAACTCCAATTATCCGAATCATTTGGGACCAGACCCCATTCGGATAATCAAAAATTCGGATAAGTGGATTTTTTCGAAAAAGAGGGTCTAGTATGTATTTTAATTAACTACTGTATGTATGTATGTATGTTAAAAATGGGGAAAAATATTCTTAAAAAAAAAACTGCTTTTAATTCATTAAATGGGAAGGCGACACTTTTACATGTTAGGCTTATTTACAAGTGCTGTCCATTAGTACAGTATGTACTTAATGTAATAGTATTGTGACTCTCAGCAAAGTCCATTACTTAGCTGAAAACATCTCAACGTCCAAGTCAAGGTGAACGGGACTGTCTTCATCCGTTTTTGGGCAGCCAAGTCTTGCATCCGTTTGACAGTAAGAAGTTGCATGTTGTCACATTCAGACCAATGGCGGCGTGGATTATTTAGCCCTTTGAGGCCCAACCCTTTCCCAATGCAGAAAAAAGGGCAGCCGTTGCCATCGCTCGACTTAACTACCAGCAAGATGGCGGACGATTGAAACGTTCATTGCGTGCCACAGATCTAGAGACCCTTTTTTGAAGCAGCTGGCTGTGCACGCGCACAGCCAGCTGCTTCTCGTGGAGATTCTCCTGGAGCTATGTCACCCGCAACTCTTTTTATAGAAATCAAATCTATTCTTCGTGACTGTCAACAGTCAAAACGTCAGAGTTTGGTGTTCCCAGAGCGGGAACACTGCGCGTTAAAGGGTTAAATGGAGGCTCACAAAATCAATTTCGAAAGTTTAGTATGCAGATACGACGCAATTTACACCTTGAAATATATTTGCGATTCCAGCAAATAAAGGAAAACAATGCATGAAACTGAAAAAACACAAGTAATCTTCGGTCTTGCATTTCGTCAACAAGATAAGTTTTAGCAAAGGTGTTGTCTTGATTCATTTTATTTCAATAATTTTTCAAAGAATATATATATTGAAAAATGCCATTGCTTTAGCTGCGAAATACTTATTTTACTGCTATCTTAATTATTTACACTAGTTTGAAAGAAATATTGTAGTGAAAAATGATTAAAAAAATGAGAAAATAAACTTACAGAAACATTACTAACCGAACATAACAAACCAAGAGAGAATCCGGAAGAAATAACCGCAAAAAAATTGTCTGTGAGTAACACTAAAAATGTGCGAATGAAGTGATATCAGCAGCGCCTCACTTCTCACGCAACTCTCTCGGCGTCTTTTCTCAGAGAGCGGTTCAGAAGGCCATTTGGCGGATCTCACATGCGAACGACGAAATATTGTGCTGTAGCAGACTGCAAAACAGTGCGTTAGCTATAATAAGCGTATTTAATAATAGTGGGGGGAGAGTAAAATTCACATTTTAAATTCTCAAAAATCTAGAAGTGTACTTAATATTTTTTAAATATTTAATTTGTTAATGTGTTTATTTTTTTTAGTTTTTAGCTTTGGGGGTTCACGTGCTCGTGTGCTCAAATGGAGGAGCCGCTACTGACTGGGATTGACGCTCCATCCACTTCAATGCAGTTTCAAGGCCGGCAAATGCTTCATTAGCAGATGGTCCCGTGTCTGCTTCAACTTCGACATTAACCCTTTGAGGCGCAATCCTGGTAGTTCAGTCGAGCGATGGCAACGGCTGCCCTTTTTTCAGCATTGGGCAATCTATCCGGATGTTCTCGCATTCTTCCATTTTTCGGCAGATGTCAGTGCTGTTAAAAAGAATCGCGACTATTTTTTAACGGGAAATGATGTGCTAAAAAGTAAAGGATTCTCGTGGAGCTAGGTCACCCGCAACTATTTTTATAGAAATCAAATGTATTCTTCGTGACTGGCAACAGTAAAAACGTCAGAGTTTGGTGTTCCCAGAGCGGGATCACTGCGCCTTAAAGGGTTAAGGTCATCTTCTTCCTCGACATTTTCTTCTCTCACACTTTCAATAAGTTCGTCATGATTTACAATTTGAAACCCTGGATCTGACGAATCGCACACCATCCACTCTACTATATCTTCAGCATTCACTTCTGAACATCCAGGAATTTTTAAAAGAATGTTTCTGAATTCCTCAAGTGTCACGTCATCCTCATCTTCTATTGGCTCTTCCCTTTCAGATTCTGTCTTAATTTTTTTCTGAAATTCTGAAAGCGATTCTGATAATCAGCAATTTGGATAGTCGAAGTTCGGATAAGTGGAGTTCTACTGTATATAATAGTCTCATGTATAGACTGTCGCATAAAAATATCTTCCATCAAGGTCTTAAAAGAAGGAAATTTTCCTACACAGTGCATCTTTCATTTGTTTTGTTTTTTTCTATCTAAAAAATGCCCAACGAATGCTTTTTGCACTTTATTTTGAACACACAAATAAGGAAGATAGCGCTACCACGTCTCTCCTTAGAATGAAGTGAGCAGCCATTGATTAAATACATTTTCTATTTTATTGAAATTTTCACACTTTAGGGGGTTCTCCAACTTTTTTCGTTGTGGTAATTCTTTTGAAACGAATAATTGAATGAGGAGATCTAAATTCGTCTAAAATCCTTTTTAAAAACGTTTATGTTTTTCTACAAAAATTTATTGCGTCTCTTCGCAAAATATGTTTCTCAGACAGCAGTTTGGAAAAATTTGTTCTAGCAGCACATCACTATAGAATTTACAAACGACAGAAAAGGAACGAGATTTTTTTTTCTTTTTTTTTTTACAGAATTAATATTTTTATACAATTTATAAGTGTTAGTACCTGTTACTTTTGAAATTCCGCTATAATATGATGATGTGATACAAATTACATAAACATATCTCACACTCTTAATACAAAAAGTGTGGACAGTCTCTCCTAAGTGAAATGGAAGCCAAAGAGAATATTTTTTTGAAAGAGTCAATATTCTCACCTTGATAAAATGATTATTAACTTTTCCCAAAATAATTAAGTTAAAATATATTTTCCACACTCTTGAGGATCGAATGCATTCATACTTCTATATGTTCGATACTTTTCTGCTAATCCAGGCTGGATTACTATATACAGTCAACTCCGGATATAGTGTACCCGGATATAGTGATCTTGGATATAGTGAACCTTCGGCTATGGTGAGCGCAAACCCTTAGTGCGTCTGGTTAAGATATTCATTATCAGTACGTGTAGGTTCACGTGTAGGTTATCAGTACGTAGGGTTTAGTTATTAATTTCTGGTCAAATTGGTGATTAGAGTTTGATGTTATCCCCTAGCGGGATGTTGGGGAACTACTCATTGTAAAATTCTTGTGCTTGGTGCGGTGCTCCCTCTGCTCGCACTTACTTTAACATATTCATGTAATCCGGATGTATGAAATATCCTCTTGTATATAATGTAGATATTGTGCTACTGTAAATAAAAACACTCGAGAATGTATCTCGATTAATTAAATGTTCATCCATCATCGGATATATATATAAAAAAAAAAACCATAAAATATATATCTATATATTTTATTTAAAAAAAAAAAATCTATTTTTAAGAATGGTTGATTACTGGTACTTTTTCCTTTTTATGTGAGTCTGTAACCAATGAAGCCAAACAGAGTACTGTTCTATATAAATATTTTTCAATTATATTAGCATAAATAGCAATAATAAATGAATATAATTATTATCAATATCATTACTGTTAATATTATTGCTACAGTTTTTCTCCATTTCCACAACCTCAACTAAGTACTTCTTAGCTACTGCAGCTAGTACTACGTAAAACATAGGCTAGCTATACTAGTGTAATATTTATTTTATTTATTCATTTAATTATTACCATTTTTATTTATTCATTTAATTATTACCATTTTTATTCTTTTTATTTATTCATTTAATTATTACTTTTTTTATTTATTTATTCTTTGCCTTTCCATACTTCCAAAGTATTAGTAATATATCATTTTTTATTCACACTCCATGGCATTACTTGTCTATTGATTGCATTAAGCCTTCTCTGATGGCAACATGCACTAATACTGCCTCCATTACTGAGCTTTGATCTTCGTGTCGGTCCACTTCCTCGTTGTTTATTTTCTAATAGCTACGGTCGCGCCCCCAAGTTACAAAAGGACCCTAATTTTGGTCAGGTAACTTGCAGAAACCTAGCTATTATTGTTTTTTTCGATTAAATTGAAATGTGTGTGCGGTGGCGCCTGATGATAGAGCACACCATTTCAATATTAATTCCATTTTCCGACTATTTCTGATTACATGTGATTAGGCTTAAAAGCACACCAGTTCTAATTTGGCGCTTTATATTCAATTTTTCCACTCTTTCATTGCCTTAAAAGGCTATATTTAAACACTTATCCGGTATAAGCTCGTTAATTGGCACCATGTGCTATCTACTTTTTTATTTTTTTATATTTTTTTCACTTTGTCATTGGATTATCTTGGGAATTCACTTTACGTAAGTAAGCTATTATATATTATATATATATATATATATATATATATATATATATAACAATGAAACAATGAAATAAGTGAAATAAGTTGTGAGTTAATAAATGGAATTTCTGCACGACTTAAATCTTATACTTACTTATCTGAAAATTTCGGAGAAAGGAGAATATACCCCTATATCCCCTCCCCCCGTGTTACTTCCCTGATAACGAATACAGTTTAAAATTGAAATCGTGACAGTGAAGGTAAATTAATAAATTTTTACTTACTGATGAAGATGATGGTTTGATGGTTGAAGAGGTATAAAAGCGCTTTGTAACCTCTTTTGTCGGTCCAAACTCCGACACAGCATTTGTGACCTGAGATACTTTTCCATCATTGGTTTTTTTCTTATTTTTGTTTCCCTTGTACATGGATTTTTTTTTTCTTTTGGAAATATCGTACTTCTGAATCTTCTTCTTCTCCTTCTTAAATATACTTCCCCTTTTTCTGGGTATATTACAGTGTATTAATTTTAGTGTTCAGTTTCTATTCTTTATTCACACAAACACACACACACACTTATAAAATATACCCTATGAATTATGAATAAATCAATCAGAAAAGTAATAAATGGATAAACAAAAGGGAAACAAAATAGAGCAATATAAAAATGCAAGAAATACAAAAGCCCTCAAAATGTAAAGAAGTACAATGGATCTCATTTATCAAAAACCGGTGTTGACATTTGGACCGACAATGAGGCTTTAAAGCGCTTTTAATGATAAAACCATCGCCTTGAGCAATAAATGAGCTTAAGGCAAGCTGTGGAGACAAAGATAAATACACACTCTGCCACCCGATATTTCGCCAAACAGTCGCCAAGCTTGGCGAAATTTGGACATTTGGCGCATTGTTTCCAATGGCGCCTGTAATGTTTGCTTTCCTGCAGTAGTATTATGGGATAGTCTTGTATTACTCATAAAAATTTCTATGACGTAATCAAAACGCGATTGATCGGAGTCTTTCCGGAGAGCCCGATTTTTTTCGAATGTACGACGAAAGGTATAAAAGGGCAGAGGGGCCGAGGAAGTCAGTTATTTTACTTGCTGTTGACTGCCGTGGAAAGCAGGTGTCTTTTCTACTGAGAGCATAAGGCTCTGTATTGGCGCTTATAGAAGCAATATTTCGCTTGTTTTTAGAAGTTTGTGTTTGAATGCTGTGTGAATTCTACATTGAACTGTTTATGATTTTCCTCGAGAATTTCCACTGAATTTTAGCCTGTGGTATTATTTTGTTGGGTGTGAAATACAGCATCCGTGAAAGCTTCTGTACAAACCGGACTGTTATAAGCAAGGTACTGGCTGTTAGTGCCTGTGAATTTTGTTCAGCAGATTGTTCGACGAAGTTCGAGGAGCAGTAAGTTTGTGTTCCATCCTGACAAGTGGACTGTTTAGTTGGACTTTCAAACGATGAAACCGAAAACTCAGCAGAATTTTGTGCAACACTGTGTTCAGTTCTGCTCTGCTGAGACGATTCACTGTTTGATTTTTAAAGTGCTTAAAGCCAATACCGGACCATTTTTAAAGAAATCTTCAAGCTCGCTTATCACTTCAGATGTTCATCTAGAAGGAGCACGGGCGCCGACTTGTAAAAATTATTGGGGGGGGCTCTTATCCTTACGGAGGTGGACGGGGGGACACAAAATCCTTCTCTCCGTCAGTATAATTAAGGGGTTCAGAAATTTTAGAATTGAGATTTCAAAATGTGCTTTTTTAACATAACACTTTCATGAAAATAAAAGGAATTCCATTTAATAAATTTTTCAAAAATTTTTTGAACTCATTTTTTAAATTAAGTATTTGAACTCAAGATCTCGAATCAGTCTTCAGTACACATATGGAGAAAGCAAATCTCCCTTCTGAAAGAACAACTGAATTTTAATTAAGTTAATAACAGCAAAACAAGTAAAATCTTTTTCGAAATGTATTTAATGATAATTTCATAGGAAAGAAAATGCATGCAGTCAAATGTGGAAAACTGTTCTGCAAAACATTACTCCAGCTAATATTTCAAAATACCCTAGAAGTACAAACGAGACGAAATACTAAAATCTGGATTATTTTATTTACTTGCAAACATTCATCAGAGATAATTTTTACTAATATAAAATAGTATTTTTTATTTTACTACATGATGAAATACCCATAAATTGAATCGACTTTAATTAAATGTCGCACTACTTTAAGACAGAAAAACTGATCACATTTAAATTACATTTTTGACAACTTTTTACAGATTACATTTAAAATTATTTAAAAAAAACATAAACAAAGAAGTAATAAATACCTCCTTTCCATGTATTAAAACAAATCAAACAAATATACAAACCATCATACAAAGTTACAAGTCCTCTCTTCGACACATACATTTTAAACGGATTTCCGTGATTTGAATTGTAAAAACAAATAAATAAATAAAATATACTTTTAAATTCATTCTCATAGTATTTTCACAGCAGGAAAAAAATTAATTTTTCAATAATATCATCCTTGTTAACATTTAAAAATGATTTAACAAAGAAATCCAAGTGCGAGAATATATCAAAATTCAGAGTCTACACTATTTTAGGTCTTCATAAACATTTTAATACTGAAAACTTTCATTTTACATTAAACTAAGAATACTCATATAATCTTTCAATAACATTAAAAATGAAAAGAAATGTTGAAATGTGGTGTTATGGCCAACTATCTGCGCGAGGGATCTAGGCCGGGGGGGGGGGGGGCTTCGTGTGGAACTTGGCATAGAAAACTCGACATATAAAATCTGCATTGCACTTTAAATCACACTTCTTTTTGGAAAACCGTTCCAGATTACCTTAACAATTATGAAAACAAATTAAACCAGCACATAAGCAATTGGCAAATCAGAGACGCTCCTGGCAAAATGGACACATAGTAATCATTTTATAAACTAAAACCATAATGAATTATGCTATTTGAAACATATTTTGATGATATTTGTGCAACAATATATGAAAATTTATTTTTATTCAGTACGGAGAAAAGTTGTATAAAATATAATCGTGCTTTAAATTTAAAAGTGGAATAACACAGAAACAGATATACAATGCCAAAATTATCACTCTGAATTATTGTAGATATTTACAGACAATTTTTAAGAATACTCAATAATATGAAAAATGGAAACAAAATGAATGAAATCTAATTCGAAATCATAGTCTACGCCATATTATTTTTAAAACATATATAAAAACTCCACTGCACTCTAAATCACCCTTCTATTTGGAAAATTGTTCCAGATTACCTTAACAATTATCAAAACAAATTAAACTAGCACACTAGCAATTGGTAAGTCAGAGACGCTTTGGCTAAATGGATACATAGTATTCATTTTATAAACTAAAACCATAACGCATTATGTTATTTGAAATTTATTCTGATGATATTTGTGCAACAATATACGAAAATTAATTTTTATTCAGAACGGAAAAAAGTTGTATAAAATATGATTGTGATGACTGGGGTACGAAGGGTATTTTGTTTATAAGCCTTCTTATGATTACCATAGCCCGTTCGTGTAAACATAGTGCTAAAAGTTCTCCTTATTGAATTTGCAAAATATACATCCATCTAATGCAAGGTATCACTGAAATGTGCACATAAAAATTCAAGCTAAATAGTCAGCTTCAAACTTTCTAGCACATATTCATTCAAATTTCAATTAAGAAGTGTACAATGCCAAAAAGTGTTTCTTGTGTACGAAGTCAATAATGAATCAGAATTATTTTCTCAGAGTTACATATACATATACTGTATAAATATTAACACTAAAATAGCTTTAATAATGTTTGATTATATTTTTTTCCTTCTAAATTTTAACGCAGGCCTCTAAAATGGTAGGAGCCCACAGGTGAAAGCCTACTCAGCCTAATGGGTAATCCGGCCCTGTTTAGGTATAGTCCCTCTTTCCCCATGAAGCCCCCTCCTTCCTCCTCTATAATTTTTATGGTTTTGTAGCAGTTACGCTAGTTTGATATTCCATAAATAATAATTTACAAACATAGGTGCTTCATAGAGTGCTTTTACAGAAGAGGGAGGCTATTTGCAAGTGTGGGGTGGAGGTGGGGGTCGAATACGAGTATATGTATCACACGCCCAATTCACACATTTTTCTAAAACCATTTTTTGATTTTGATCGTTTTCTTTCATTGTGGGTTCGAGGCAACTACCCCATTCACCCTTACGTTAATCATGCTCGCTGTGACTCCCCTTTCCTTTGCCCTCTATGGATGATGGATGAATGCACATATTTACAAAACGGCTGCATATTTTTCTGCCAAGGAACAACGACTGAGCACATAGTCAGAATATTGTGTGCATACTTTAGTGTTGTTATAAAATAAAGTAAATTAGTCAGAGACTAATGGTTTTCTAAAGAGGAATTCTCTTTCAGCAACACAATATGATATGTATGCACATGATCAAGGCCTCTCTGAATTTTGGGCCTTGTCCAAGCTCGGCTTGGGCCCTCGTTTTTTTTCTTCCTTCTTTCTTGGCGAGATGGTTAATCTAGGCCCATGACCACTGTGACCCCCCTCTGGAACCGCCACTGGCACCATATGCAGCCAAGAGTAGCAAAATAATGAACCGAAATTCGCCTAAAACAACGAGTCTTCTTAAAGATTTCATGGTTTTCAAATGTTCGTTTCTAAATTTTCGTATTTATGTGTAAACTAACAAAAATTTTTGAAAATCGTAGGGGGGCTGGGAGACAGCTAAGTAGTGCTCAGCCCGCGTAGCCCTCCCCCCCCCCCACCTCTGATTACGCCCTTGATGGGGGATAGAGTTTTATATGTAAAGAGAGAAGATAAGAGCAAGCAATTATAAAATATAATCCAGAAGTTGTGCTGCTCGAAGATTTTTATGAAATCATTTTTTATTTAGCTCTTAACTGTAGCTAAATCAGAAACGTTAAGCGTTCGATATTAGTAAAGTTTTGATAAAGCGTATAAAGAAATGAATACTGTCTATATCCGAAACTGTATTAAACATCAATTTTTCATCTATCTCACAAGGTTCTTCATGATTTAAAATCTTCAAACTTAAATTTGACTATCAATTTTCTGCCTTGAATTGTTTTTAAGTCACATTTAAACGGTTTATTTTCAGCATCGAAACTTAATACTGCTGGGAAATGGGAATGTCACAATCGTTTGCAGTTTTGCACAATGGGAAAATCTCCCTTATGGTCAGACGTCTACAGAAGAGTCTGTATCTCACAATAGAACAAAAGTGAAAGCTTTTGCTGTACTGATTTAAAAAAGAAAGATTACATTACATGAGAACGACCCTCCTAAAAAAAAACGCAGTCCTCTCCCTACTAGAAAGCAATTCCATCATCAATTGTGTCACGGTGTAAAATCTGAAGGGTTCTTGTGGGGGAAAACACCCGTTTCTTTTTGCCTAGCTATCTGATGGTCATTTGTTTGTGCTTGCGCTCTTGATAAAGAAGGTTGACATCCGTGCCTTACGGCATTACAGGCGCCCAACGTAATTCCTGAATCCCTGTGAAAGAAAAAGCGGAGTGGGAGACAGAAGAAGCTAGCGATACATTCTCTATTTTTAGGATTCTTAAGTTTAACCGATTTGGAGGAAGAAATATGATTTGACACAAAAAAGTTGGAGTGAAGTTTTTGAAGGGGCTCAGCCCCCTGAATAAAAATATTGGGGGGGCTGAAGCCCCTTCAAGCCCCATGAAGTCGGCGCCTATGAGAAGGAGTCATCTAAAGTGATAAGTGTAAACTACCTAACCCCCGACCAACTTCTGAAGAATTTCTCGCAGAATCAACGATTCATCTAATTAGATGGCTTGTTGAAAAATGCAAATAAACGATCCCTACATTTCTTTGTTATTTAATTGGGAACCTCGAGCCTGGCAGAGTTTGCGCACTCGCAACAGATAGTGCGCGTGAGGTGAAACCACCGAACTGGATGAAAGTATGTAAACAATCATGATCTCACTGGATGACTTCACTTTGGATGTGCATCAGAAGTGACGATAAAAAAAAAAAACATCGGAATCTACATATTGATGATAAGGCACTCTTGCCAAGATGCTCTATTAAACACTAACTTCAGTGGTCATACAGAGTAAATCCTGCTTTACATAACAGAACTGCAGTTTTCATTACAGAAGCAAATGAAAACTGCAGTATACTTTGTGACAGGACTTTAAAAATTCATCTTACATCAAATTTGGCAATAACGGGGAAAGAAACAAATAAAAAAAAGATGACAGTTAGATTTTTTGTTTCGTTTTTTTTTTCACTCTTGTGTAATTGATAACTAAATAAATTGCTTCCAAGAATATTTCAATAATAGTATCACTAATATGCAGATAAATATGTCTTAAATACATCATAATAAACTGTTGAATATAAATTGGTATCTAAATAGCTCGAGAAATAAAGTTTCCACGTCGACACGTCCATCAAGAATTTTCCTGCAGGGCGTTAACACCCTGAACGTTTATCTCTGCTATTAAAAAAATATATAGCTCAATTTAACGTTTCATCTGAAGCAATTTTCTAATAAGTAACAATACAATAAAGTGAAAAATTCTTGCCGGGATCGGATATCTTTTTTTTGCTTCTTTCCCATGTCGGTTATCTACCTGCTGTTGACTTTCTTCTTGCTCCTTATTCCTAGAAGAAGAACGAGTTATTTGTCGGGTATCGATCAGCCTGTCTGTCTGTCTATCGACCTCCAGTTTCTATACAGGGGGGTGGGAAACACCGAAAATGCTTTGACGTGGGTGTGGTCCTAAGATTCTTCGGACGGAGGTCAGTTGGCCTGTCCCCCGGCAGACCTTGACCAACTTCCGATCAGATCAGGGTAGGTCATCCACAATGAATTGCTTTAAACAGTTGGCAGCCACTTTCTAAACTTCCTGGTTAGCTCAATACATTTTTTTTTTCTCCAGGTTGGAGCACTGATCGATCCATTTGTATTCCAATTATGTAAATCGAATCTTGAAGGTACTGTGGCTGGAATTTTGATGCGCAGCTTGTCATTGACGAATTCGCTGAATCATTGGAATCGGATTCTAACAATGGACGTATTTTTTTTAATTAAATTATGCGTTCGAAATATCAAGAAGATAGACGACCGAATTTGGTGTGACGCGCGAAGTGAAACTGTGTTTAAATATGCAGCAGTTCGTCCGGTCTTTCAACAGTTATTTTATAGTTTGAAAATTTTTGTTTTCTCATAATCTGCACGAAACATTAATTTGTTCATATATAAAATCCTTTTACTTTTGAAAGAACTGTGATAAAGTAATCGGCGTTTTGTTGTAGGCCATTTTCTTTTCCTTTGAAAATATGGTTAAATATTGGAATTTTATCGCAGTTGCTAGTTAAAATACTGTAAGCTTTCTGTGATGAAGAATTGACCTTCAACAGTTTTCTGTTAATGTTCATGAACTGTAAAACGTCAGAAATTCTCTGAATCCCGATAAATAATAAAGCAATACCTGCAAGTGTTGGTATTATACAAATGATTAAGTAATCTAAATTTCCTTTTACTGTAAAAATAAATGCAATAATTTTTTTTTAATGAGAAATAGTAAGTCTACTTTTAAAAGCACAATAACAAAATATCTCTTTTTCAGCTACAAGTAAGTCAATGGCTGCTAACAATAATGGAATTCTTAACCAACCACTCTGTTAATAAACAAGCCAAATTCTTATATCTCAGGCTTTTTGGCATGTTAAGTTCAAACTTACTCGCTCAAAACTTTTCTCCCTTCTTACTAAATTTGTGAGTAGAAATAGCCTTTTTCAATTTGAAATATACTTTTAATTTTTAAAAATTTTTTTAAACTGTTGCTTGAAAATTTTTTGAACTGCGATGAGATCCAAGAAGAGTGACGATTAGAACTAAAAATCGACGTCAAATCACAAATAAAATATACCTTCACAATCGTGACATTTTATTGAGGTATTTGAACAACATTTCATAACATTGTTGTAATAAGTTGGTCACTGATTTATTTCAACAGGTTTAGACGAAGACCTGAAGAATTTATCCGCTGCTCTGTTTTCACAGCTTGATTCTGAAACAAGCGCTTGGCTTGAAACACTATAAGTTTCAGGCAAGTCCACCAACCTGGAAAAACAAAGAAGAAAACTGAATTCGATATTTTCATATAACATGTACAATGTTCATGTTCAACCTCAGCCCCAAGCGGATGCAACAGAAATATTAAAATAACAAATATAATTCTTACTGTTCCTAGATATACAGGGTAGCCTCTTGGGATTCTGAAGATCTCAAATTCTAAGCTGCCAGTTAATAGTAATAATTTATTCAAGAAGTGTGAAATTTTTAGTGGCTATAGAAAATGGAAAAAACATTGTAGAAATAAATAGTATCAATACGGGTATCAGAGTTCTTGGAAAAATTTAACAACTGACCTTTATGGTTTAATATATAATTTAGTTTGTCCTACTAACTAGTTTTACCGGAAAAGTATTAATACAGATTAAACAAAATTTTTGTTGGAGAGAAAACCGAAAACGCAATTATTCAAAACAGCACATAATATGATAACTTAAAAACTGATTTGAAGACCGTAAAGTAGAACTAAATAAAAAAAAAAGTAAAATTGAATTAAAATACTCTAGATAATTTAAGTTACGTATAAGTGAAATAGGTAAATTAAAGAATAAAGCTTATATGACAGAGACTAACCAGAGAAGTCGATATCAGTAGATGTATCAACAGAGACATTCGAACTAGGATTTTGAATGAAAAATTGGTTATTTTAAATATATTCAATAGAATTTATAATTCCTGAAGTTAATTAATTATTATTTAAAATGTAAAAATCCCAATTAGGTTGCGCTAGATCGCTACTAGACGCCAAATTATCGTGAAAGCCCGTAGTATAGATGCAGTTTTTTCTACATAAAGCGACAGCTGTTTTAAAGTCTACCAATGTACGTGCAGAACACGTCTTCCGTATTATCATCATTTAAATTAACTTTCCGAAATTACGTCTGGTATCTTTTGGATTTATCTAAGTTTGAGATTCCCAAAATCCGCTCCCGATCCTAGGGGTATCATTATACTCCTCAAAAGATTTTATGAGGATTATTATTCTTTCTAAGCCCGTAGTTTTTCGAGTAATCAGCAATGACATGTTCAACGATATGTTTGAACACCAGACACCTTCATAGAATACTGTTAAGAAACTATTTTTTCCCATCCCGGAAAGTACGACAATAAGCCTTATGCTAAACGGGCTCTTTTATTGCATTAAATGTTATGGCAAAAATGTTCTGAAAATACTTTCTGCCCAAGAACGTTTTTTCAGAACATTTTTTGGTTAATTTGTGTCAACAGATAGAACATTTGTCATATACAACCTTCCAGATAAAACTAAACCTCAATCCCAGCGATTTTTGTATAGAATTTAAAATACCTTTTAAGCTTTAAAATCAAACTGTGACTACAACTTGCTTGGTTTTGCAACATGTGTGGACATTTCAAAGAAAAAACACACGTCTTAAACTGTGGAACATGCCATCGTATGCCATCTCCCCGCGTTGACCAAGTATCCAACTGAATGAACTTAACAAATGTTCTTCGCTGAAGGCTTTCGAAACTCTTTGCACACACTCTGCTCTGTGCGTTTAATGTATTTATTTATTTTATTTACCACGTGCATATGAAGTTACAAAATATTTGTCCGTTTCCAAACAGTAGAATTTTATTTCATTGTTTCGTGGATTATTCTACTTCAGATGTATTACTGAGCATGCTGTACTGTGGTATCTGAAAAAAAAAGTTTGCATATTTTTATGTTTTTTTTTTTTTTTTTTTTGACAGCTACATGGGTTGTCGTCAAAGCGCTTGAGCAAAAATTGTCTACGGGGAGCAAATATAAAATTCAAGAATGCAGTAGCGAAGTTCTGGGGATTTAAAATAAAACTATCATGAAGACTTTCAGGAGCTTTATGTTTCTGCCATCTTCCAGGTGTCCCAGCAGTAAGCTTGCACTTTCTATCTTAGACACAGTGAAGATTTGTTTAAACATATTCAAGTCTAGACTTGAACAATTTTAATGTTTATTTTTTTAAATACCGCGAATGATTATGTTGTCAAAAATCAGCTCTATACTCATGTATTAACGTTCTTTAAACATCTCATCGCTCCTCGTCTCGTCACTAAAGGCTTTCCTGCCTCTCAATTTCAGCAAAAACACACTCCCCTTTGCCTCACCTCGTTAACGTGTCTCCAACGCAACCTTTTCCAAAATGCAAAATGACTAACTCTCACACTTCTTACCGCAAGTTAGTCAGCCGCCTAATCGACACGTATCCGATTGACCCGAGCTTTTTAATCACTTCGTTTCGTCATTCGGCTCCCGAATTGCGTTTTCCCACCTGAGAACCTTCCTTTCTTGATCACTTCTCTTTTTTTTTTTATGCTCAGAGCAAATAGATCTTAAAAGCCTCCGCACAACTACACCTCAAAACGCATTTTGAATTCCGCGGGCATCCCAACCTTCCTGTGTCCAACTCGGATATGCATGTAGATGCTTTTCCAGCCGGCAACAATTAACCTCGATACAACAACAAGTGGATGAAGAGAGAGCGAGAGAGGGCTTTTTGTCTAAGTAGGTGGCTCACTCCTTTCCCTCTCGTTTTCTGTTTGTTTTATTTTCGGTCATTTCTTTTTTCTTTTTCTTTCCTCCTGAGAGGAGGGGGTGGGGTCGAACCTGCCCATCACGCTTCTGTATCTCGGCCTCGGCCGCTCCACATCTCGGAGACTTCGGCTTTTACGTTTTGTTGCGACATTGAGATCAGCCTCAAACGGTCAATGCTTGCCTAATGAGATCGCGAATGGAAAAAAATACACGGGATCTGGTTGGGGGGGCAGTGAAGTGGGTTTTGGTTAATTTTTTAACCGCCTGGGGATTTTTAAAAATCCATTGTCACTGAGCACGAATTTGCCATTTTAACCCGTTAACGCGCAGTGTTCCCGCTCTGAGAACACCAAACTCTGACGTTTTGATTGTTGACAGTCACGAAGAATACATTGGATTTCTATAAAAATAGTTGCGGGTGACATAGCTCCACGAGAATCCTTTACCTTTTAGCACGTCTTTTCCGGTAAAAAGATTACTTTTAACAGCACTGACATCAGCTGAAAAAGGGAAGAATGCGAGAACGGCCGGATATATTGCCCAATGCTGAAAAATGGGCAGCCGTTGCCCTCGCTCGACCTAACTACCAGCAAGATGGCGGACGATCGAAACTTTCATCGCGTGCCACAGATCTAGAGACCCTTTTTTGACGCAGCACATCTTGCTGGTAGTTAAGTCGAGCGAGGGCAACGGCTGCCCATTTTTCAGCATTGGGAAAGAGTTGCGCCTCAAAGGGTTAACACTTTCAAACATAGTCAGAAACCGTTTAGGATTTCGGTTCGTTTTTCTGCCCCCGGCTGCTACTGAATTTACATGTTCATTGCTATACTATATTATGACGTGTAAAGTTTCTGTTGAAAATGTTGTGTATAGTTTTAATAGCCATTTTCCCAGGAATTCCAATAAGTTAGGATCGATACGACACTAATCATTTAAAGTGCACTTTTTTTAAGTACAGGTGTTCAATGCAAACAAAACAAAATTATTTAAGTCTTAAAAAAATAACTCTCATAGATTTGTGTTCTACGGAGAGTAATTACATAAAACAGTTCAGTTTTTTATTTAATGGCTGTCCTGTCTAGCAATTGAAACCGAATTCCTTATGTGCAAGCCATCGGGAGAGCTACTCCCTGGTGGCCTCCCAGAATGAGGCTTTTGTTTAAATCTTCGCCTCGAGTCAAAATGAGTGAACTTCCACGTTTCGACCATTTCAACGAAGCTGCAACTTTGGAAACGGACTTCTCATTTACTACATTTTTTTTTTTTTTTTTTTGTAACTCTCCTCGTTTACATTTTTCGGAACTTGCCGCTTTGAATAATTGCGCATCGTAAAATCAAATGCGGAGAACTGTTTATCCTTGAGATCTGCGAAAAGAACTGGAGTGATGACGGCCAGAGATTTAGCGCCGCCGCCCGAAATCAAGCAAGCGCGACAAAAGAATAGAAGGGTACCGTTATAGGAAGAATGATCAAGCTAGATGTTACTGAACTATTTTTACTTTTTCACGAAGTAAAGAAAGAGTTGTGATCAAAGTTTTGGTACTCAAGTTTTGACGGAGAAATTAATTTTGATCCTTATTTTGTCAAGCATCTCGTGATGGGTCAACATGTGTATTCGTGTTCCTCAGGGGTGTCCCTAGAGTGAATGGCGCCCCCCAGCAAATGTAAAAAAATGCGCCCCCTTTTATACATTTTTTCAAGCTTTGCATGAACATATTACACAAAATTTTATCATTCACACAACCACCTCCATACGAACTTTACCGAATTTCACACTCATCCGTTCGTGCAATGTGATGCAAAAGGGGCACAAAGATTTTACTTAGCCTATTTATATATACAGTCGAACCTCGATTTAACGTACTTTGATTTAACGAATTCTCCGATTTAACGAGTATTTTTTTTTTTTTGTTTTTTTTTTTTTTTGTTTTTTTTGTCCCGACAAAAAGGGTGCTAAAATGCTCTGATTTAACGAATTTTGTAGCTTTGATTTAACGAACAACAATCGCTGAAATAAAATTTCCACACAAAACTAAAACTTTGAATTTTTCGCACGCAAAATTTTGAATCTTTCACACCCTAATCCAAATGTGTAATACAATAATTTTTTTTCTCATTTCTCCAAACGAAGGAAGTGCCTACGAAGACAGCGATACAGAAACAATCATTTGCGATTACGCCGTGGATAACGATGATCAAATGCCTATATGGGAAGATTTTCCTAAAAATGAAAATTTTACAGGATATGTTGCGATGTACAGCTAAGTACTTGCGATAGTGAACAGAAAGAGAATGACGATTCTGAAAGCAGCGAAGAGATGAAGAAACGGAAATTGAATGAATAAAAGGTGACATTCCAAGAAGCAGTTTGCAGCTTTAACGCTTAAGTCCACACAAAGTACTATCAAGGATTTCTTTCCAAAGGGCCAATAAGTATGTATGTACTATGTATTAAATTTTAAGAGCAAGTAATATATTAACCCTTTGAGGCGCAACCCTTTCCCAAAGCTGAAAAAAGGGCAGCTGTTGCCATCGCTCGACTTAACTACCAGCAAGGCTGTGCGCAGCCAGCTGTCGTCAAAAAAGGGTCTCTAGATCTGTGGCACGCGATGAACGTTTCGATCGTCCGCCATCTTGCTGGTAGTTAAGTCGAGCGATGGCAACAGCTGCCCTTTTTTCAGCTTTGGGCAATCTATCCAGCTGTTCTCGCGTTCTTCCATTTTTCAGCAGATGTCAGTGCTGTTAAAAATAATCGTGACCATTTTTTTACGGGAAATGACGGTCTAAAAAGTAAAGGATTCTCGTAGAGCTATGTCACCCGCAACTATTTTTATAGAAATCAAATCTATTCTTCGTGACTAGCAACAGTCAAAACGTCAGAGTTGGGTGTTCCCAGAGTGGGATCACTGCGCTTTAAAGGGTTAAAGAATTTAGATAATTTTAAAGTTGATCGCCTAACGTATAACTTATAATTTTTAAGCTCGTAGAAAACAATAATCATTTATTTTTTCATATCTATATCTAAGGGTATTTTGCATTGATATTTTTATACCATACTCGTCAAAAAATTGATATTCGATTTAACGAATTGCTTCGATTTAACGAACGGATTTGTGGGTCCCAATCAATTCGTTAAATCGAGGTTAGATGGTCGTCATTTGCAATATCCTAAAATATAAATGAATTTTATGAATCTATGAAAAAGTTAGTTTCAAATTCCTAAATTTAAAAAAAGTAAAAAGAATTTTAAAAGTGTCTTAATAGAAATATTAGTGTCCTTGAAATCATCTAGAATTAATATATTTAATGACTTTATATTAATATTTTCATTGGCGGAATATGTCAAAATTTTACTAGTACTCAAAATTGCTTATTTACTCATACTCAGTAAAAACTTTAGGGCAGTAATGTTATTACTTATAATAATTCGTAGGGAAATGTAAATTTTTTGGAATATTGTATATTTCTGAATATTTTTTTGTAATGAATTTGAAAGAAGTAGCTATGCTTTAAATTATTACGTTTTTTAGGTGTGCTCTTTGGGGGGTTCAATATAGTCTAAAATTCGTATTCTACGCGTCAAATAACTAAAATTTGCATTTTCTTGCGTGAAAATTGGCTTAGAAAGCGAGATGGGTAGTTTTGGGATCCCCATTGTTTAACTAGGGTTTTCTTGAATTCAAGAGAAATATTGGTGATATCGTTTAACTGACTTTAATTTTGCGGACTAAAGTCAGCTAAGTCTGTTTACCTTATAGACCAAATGACCTTTTAACCAACTGACTAAAGTCAGTTTTGGCTCCAAATTTGGCGATTTTTCGCCTAAATGTTGCCAAGCTTTGAAACATTTTACCAATGAGCTTGTAATGTTTGCTTTCCTGCATAAGTATTACGCTATACCCAGGGGCGTAGCCAGAAATTTTTCATGGGGGGGGGGGTTATGACTACTACAACTCATATATATATGTATACGTGTGTGTGATAATGTAGTAAAGAATATATACATTTTGTATGGCAAAAAATGCCTCATGGGGGGGTTATGACCCCCTAACCCCCCCCTTGGCTACGCCCCTGGCTATAGCATTAGCATTACACTATCAAGGTTCGCGATTGATTGGGATTTTTTTAGAAATGGAATCTTGTACAATTGGTCGAAAAGAAGGGCAGATCACGTCCCACCAGTGCAGTTAATTTCGACTCTTGCCATGAATACGTTAGTTGTGAGCCTAAGTGCTCTGTCTTTTTGTACTGCGGTATTATAAGCGATTCTTTCTCACTTGTTTTGAGAAGCTTATTTTTGAATGCTGTTTTTAAATACGTCATTTTTTTATGCTGGGGAATAGACGACAGTTTACCTCGACAATTTCTATCGAATTTTAGTAGTGGAAGGATTTTATTGCGTGAGAAATAGAGAATCTGAGAAAGCTTCTGTGTTAAGCTGACTGTTATAAATGTGTTATTGCTTATTAATTTCTGTGAACTGTGTATAGAAAATTGCTCGTCGAAGTTCTAGAATCAATAAACATTACGTTTCCATAGAGTACGGAAATTATTCGTTAAAGAATGAGCGATAAATTAGTGGATAAAAAGACGAAGTTCTTCTGAGAGTGAAACATAATCGTTTCTGAAAATGCATAGTGCAACATCGAATTTTAGAGCCATTCAAATTTTTGTCCCGAGCCTTTCGCCTGAGGGGAGGGATGGGTGACCCTGAGCACATTTAAACCTAAAAATCTGTCGAGTTGTTAGGGACTATTGTCCACCAACAGTATTGGTTCCTGCACTCTTAAAAATTTAGTGCAACATTTCACCAAAAGATAGTACTCGAAAAGTTGCCTCCATAAGATGGTGAAACGTTCTTCCAACATTTAGTACTTGACCAAAGTATGGTTAAACCTCAGCACCAAATGTTGGAACAAGGTTTAACTATCTTATGGAGCCAACTTTTTAGTACCATGTTTTGGTGAAATGTCGCATTACATTTTTGAGAGTGTAGCTTCGGTCTTTCAAAAAGAGCGGCAGTCAAAGAAGGGGAGTCTTTTCACTTGATGAGAGTGAACAAGTTTGTTTGCTAGGTGAGGACAGCTCACTTTACTGAATCTGTCATTTAGTTCTACATACGTTCTTCCGGGAGTTTCCCGCCACAATTTGGAACCTCATCAGAATGTAGGGGGCATCTGAATATTGGCACCCCTCGGAAACTGCTAGCGACCGACGAGAGGACTTTCGGAACCACGGATTTAACGTGCATGTACACGGTGGTCTTTAGTGGTAGTACGTCAGAATCGAACCCGCAACCTTCCGGTTACGAGTCCAGCGCCTTAATCACGGCCCCAGAGTGAACAAGTAATGCATGGATCTACCATTTAAAATGAACTGGAAGGGGGGAGAGAATGACCCATCTCTGATAAAATGCCTCGTCATACCTATCACTTGAAACTTTTTTGGATCCACCACTGTCTCAAGCGTAATTGGATTCTTTTAAAAGATTGCTCAAAAAAAATTGCGTGATCTCTTAAAAGAACATCCTCAAAGTGACTCCAACTGCTGTCACTGCAAATCCATTTCAATCCCCCCTCCCACTTTTTATAAGGCTCTGTCGATTAACGTGATAATCCAAGGCCGGTTCCAGCCTTCAGGGAGAGGTGTTGGCACGAAAATGTAAACAGAACTTCTGGTATCCATAAGGGAGAGACAGTAATAAGCGTCGGATCGTGACTTGAGTTTGCATAAATGGTGTTGCTTTCACTGTGTAAAAAAAGGGGGATAGATTTGAAAATAAAATAAAGAATTACTTTAATAATGCCAGTATTTGTTACTTGAAATAAAATGATCTCCGGGGAGTAGTTGCAGAGGTCTCATTGATTTGTTTTTTTTTTTTTTTTTAAATTGGGGTTAATCGACAAGTTAGACATTTTTGAGTGTTCGTTCCCAAGAAATTCAAGGATATTTAAGTTGCACGTATGTATGTTGCGTGAGATTATCATGACGTATTTATAAAACTTGGTAAGGGCTACATAGATTTTCATCATGCATATCAATACTCGAAAGATAACATTCAATGTTGATTGACTTAGAGGCTGAAATTAATTAAAAGCAATAGTGATTGTTACATAAAAAATCTTTTTTTTTTAACGTTTGCCGTTAAGGTATTGATCAGTAATAGTGTAATATGTATATTACATTATAGAGCATTTTTATTACACAATAATTTATCTCAGTATTCACGATTATGAAGAGTAGGAATATATGCATATATGCTACAATATGCACAATACAAATTACACGTATTTTAGCATTCATAAAAGTACTGAAGAATACAATTACAACATCAGTTTTGCTATGCAAATTAGCTTAAATTTAATTCCTAATTAACTTTATTTTGTCTGTTTATTAATCCAAACCATCAGTACAAGGCTATTTAACTGATAAAACGTCCTTTTTAACTTTAAAAATGTTTAATTTTATTTAAAAAAATAAAATATTTTGATGTGGCTTGAAATTATTTGAAGTCGTTAAAAATTTGCATTGCATTATACGCAACCTTTAAAAGCAACCATTATTTATTTTGCTTAAATATTTTATTATTGTTGATAAGGACTTTTATTGCATTTTATTAATTTCATTTTTGTGTTGTTGTTGAAAAATTAATCATCTCGTATACTTTCTTTAGAAAATATTAGACGTATATTGATTTTAAAACATGTTTGAAAAGCATTATGAATTACGATGAAGCCGATTTCTCCAAAGATGACTCACTTTTGCGTATAATACTTATTTTGGGGGGCTATTTATTATGTTATTTGTTCTCAATAATTCTTTCAAAATTAAGTTTAACTTTTAATTAAATTAAAATTTATTTTTAAAACATGTTTTCAAATATAATTCGAAACTATCAAATCAATAAATTAGGCATATTGATTAATATCATTAGTCACCAAGAAAAAAACGTTTTAAAAGAATGGGATTGGTGTTCGTTCCTTCTTATTTATTCCCTTTAAGGAAGAACCAACGTAAACAAACACGGTTGCGAAATTTAAAACGTCACGGCTTTAGTGTGATTTTACGTCAGAGTAATAAGAATATAGATGTGCGTGAAGGAAACAAATCCATAATAAGAAATCTCATCTATTAGCCTCCGTTATACAAGATGCATACTAATTACTATTCATTCATTAGACGCAAGAAGGAAAAAAATAAAGAAAAGGTACTGTGGTCGCGGTCCATTTACTCTTATTAAACTAACAGTAGCAAGGAAAAAAAAATTCTGTAAACGATGTGCGGAGTATCTGTCCGTAAGTGTAGGAGATCGAGATTAATCCCGATCCCCTCTTGACGTCATCAGATCTCGACCTATGGCACAGTTCGTGACTGCCCCAGATGACCAGTGGCGTGACCACTACGGGAAAGGAAGAAAAGAAGTAAATAAATAAATAAAAAAAGACGTGGCAAGTGGTGAAAAAATTCGCCTCACATCAGCTCTGTGTGTGTGGGCGTCACATAGGAAAAACTTTGCCTGAACGCAATAAAAGGGTCTCTCTTGCACGAAATGACAAATAGAACACAGGAAAAGCACCTTTGCCGCATTGGTCAGATGGAAACCCGAGATTGGGATCTGATTGGATGCTGTGAGAGAGCCCTTGCGAAACTGCAAGCTTCTTCGTGAGTCGTTGCCAAATGATGAAAGGATAAAAAGTGCGATTCCAGTGGGATTTAATGAATGGTAATTTGTGACGTCGAAAGTCGAGTTGGATGCGCTTGAAGACTTCATTCATGCAATGATTTTTTTAAATACAGCATTATTTTCCGCAGAAGTTGGCGAAGGAACTTGTATAGGTCGAAGACTTTTGACCTGAAGGTCAAGCAAACGAATCTATCGATTCATGTCCAAGTGGTGGTGGATGTCAGTTGGGGATTCATAAAAAATTCCAAGAGAGAAACAAAACTTTTAGGGTGGCTTCTCTTACATATCTTTTTTGCAATATCATTTTCACATAAAACAATTATTTCTAGTCTTATTTTGATTTTTCCAGGAAATAGGCTCGTGCCACAGTGCCACCGTTCGGATCTGCTCTTGGCTTTTGCGCACAATATTTGCGGTGTGTAGCTTTGCCTTTGTCAGTCATCCAGTGGTCCGAAGCATGTCCAAACTACCCATAGAACTCATTTTGTTTGTCACCCTTCCTGTAGAACAGTTTTTTTAGATGGTCGGATTATCCAAGAGGTCTGTAAGGCTCAAGCGCATGGGTTCCCAACTATTTTAGAGGCCCCTTCGGAAACAAAAAAAGAAAAAAACGCAGCTTGAATCAAACTTGCAGTGTTCAAAAAATAACGTATAATAATTGTATGTACAGGAAATATTTGCAGCCTCAAGTCATTTTTAGCTTGGACATACGCATGAAAAACTGAAATTCAAAATTCATAGCCCATGTAGAATTTGTGTACTAAATGCATTTTACCAAAGAAGGATACATTTGCATTTCATAGAATAACATTGCCGTTTTATAACTCTAGATCAACAATTTCACCGGAAAGAGTAATTATATCGTCTCATTTACAGATCTCTGGGATGCACTCCCAGAGATCTGTTATGATTGGGAACCCCTAACGGGTCCCTGAAGCCTAGAAAATTTTGTAGAAAATGGGCCTCAGAAATTTCATAGAATAGGTGGTCTTGAAGGTCTTAATCCGGCTCTGTTTGTTTATAAAAAATTTTACTTATTGCACCAGAAATAAAGAATAGAGGAAAACGGAATAGGCATTGGTAGGTACCCTGTCACATAAGGTAGAGACAATTTAGGACCTGTCTTGTGGCACATGATCTATCAGACCTGGTACGAACTTTTCTGCTGTGAGAGGGAGAAATGATGCAATAAAAAATTTGAAAATGCTTTTTATCATAAACTATAGCCGTATATCCGCTTATATCACGGGAAAATGGCTTATTTTCTACAACCACACTCTTAAAAATATGGTGCAAAATTTCACCAAAACATGATACTAGAAAAGTTGGCTCCGGCTCCATATGATGTTGAAACCTTGTTCCGACATTTCGTACTCAGGTTTAACACTTTTGCGCCGGCTGTCACGTATACGTGCCAGCAAGAAACGCACTCATATCCCGGATGATACGCTGGCATGCCAGACCGTTTTTTCGTTCACCCTCGGCCGTCACACATTTGTGCCAGTGTCCTGGAACGTTTTAAAATCTATAACTTTTAACACAAGATGGCATTGTATGTCCATATGGTTTCAGATACATGTAGATTTGACCTTTATATACTCTGCAGAACATTATTAAACAACTCGTTGATATTTTGGTAATTTCATGGAGTTAGACTTAATAGCAAAAATCCCTCCGGTCCTGGACATACACTGGCGAAAGATACTGCCGACCTCAGTGATAAGCGAGCGTTTGCGCTTCTCGTCGCGAAAGTATTAACCATACTTTAGTGAAGCACCAAATGTTAGAAGAAGGTTTCACCATCTTGTGGAGTCAACTTTTATTGTACCATATTTGGTGAACTGTTGTACGAAATTTTTAAGGGAGCATAAAAGCGAATAATTGTTACTTCAAAAGCTAAAAAAAAGAAATTTACTATAATTTTTTCGAGGCAAATATGGAAACCATTCTGAAGTTAAAATTCTTTTTCTATATTTTTTTCAAATACCTGTGTAGAGCTTCAAGATGATGGATCTCACAGTACAGATTTTCACTCGATATACTTGAAAAGCAAATACTACCCATTTAGGTGTGTAGCCTGTCTGATATTTCTTCCCAAGTAAATTGTCACTAAATATCACAGAACATGTTTCAGGTTTTTCATCAGTTTTCTTAAGGATCATGGCTTGGATATACGTCTACGATTACAGCAAAATATCTTAAAACATGTTCAGTTGGTTTACATAGCGAAAAATAGAACTCATAAAAAACAACTGTAATGTAAAATTATATGAAAATTGTTATAAAAATATTACACTTAAAGCCCTTTTTTTCCCCTTAATTTCTTGCGAAGTTAATGATTTCTTTTACAATCTTTTCTGTATTTTGGAATCATTCTCAAATATGGATTTGTTTTCCTTGTAATCAAATGTTTGTTTAATTACCTTAGAGTGACTGCTTGATGGCTTGTTGGTTTTAATGAAGAAATACAATGCAAACTTGTAACAATTAAGCAGCATGAAGTAAATATTAATGCATGTCTTAGTTTTTGATACAGTTTATAACAATGTAAAAATTTAATATTTATTGATAAAGGTATAAAAAATGAAATTTATTCCGATTTATACTATTATTCTGGCTTCTGGCTTATCGTATCAAAGTTTTTTCTCAAACCTTCAGAAATGAGGGACATTTACCCAGTGGCGACCCGTGGGTTATTTAAATGGAGGTTCACAAACATAATTTCAAAAATTAAATATGCAGGTACAACGCACCTTACAAATTAAAACATTTGCGTTTCCAGCAGTTGAAGGAAAACAATGCACGCAACTGAAAGAAAACAAGTAATCTTTGGTCTTACGTTTCGTCCTCATCAAGATAAGTTTTAGCAATAGTGTTCTCTTGATTTTTTTTATTTGAATTTTTTTTCAAAGGATAATATTGAAAGATGTAATTGCTTTAGCTCCGAAACACTTACTTTACTCCCATCTTAATTATTTACACTAGTTCGTAAAAAATATTGAGTGAAAAATGATAAAAATAAAGAAAATAATACGAAAAGGGGAAAAAAATAGATTAACTAACGGAACATAACAAACCAAAGGAGAATCCGGAAGAGATGACCGCAAAAAATATGGTCCGTGCGCAGTTTGAAAATGGGCGAACGGAATGATATCAGCAGTGCCTTACTTCTCCCTCAACTATCTCCACTTCTGTTCTCAGACAGCAGTTCAGAAAGGCATTTCTTTGATCGCACGTGCGATCGAGGAAATAGTGTACTGTGGTGATCTACAATACAGTGCGTTAGCCATAATAAGCGTACTTAATTATAGTGGGGGATGGAGGTAGAGTAAAACTCGCTTTTTAAATTCCCAACAATCTTGAAGTGTACTTAATATATTTTTTGATTTAATTTATTAATGTGTTTATTTTTTAGTTTTTCCTTTGGGGTTGGTTCACGTGCTCCAATGGATTAGCCGCCTCTGCGATTTACCACGATGACGCAAGCATAAATATCGACAACAGGAACAACTATTAACAATGATGGTAAGTGCTCAAATGAAACTCTAATCATTGCTTAAACATGTGTAGATTTTTATTGACGTACTTAATACATGCCAATTTGCAACTTCATAAATGACACAAATTGTAATAATATCATTACATACTTCCTGCAGAGACATTAGAATGTTTTTCTTACATACAATACAATTAGAATGATGACTGTTTCACCATCATCTGATTTGAATAATAATTATTTTATTTTATAGGCATTACATCATCCTTAGAGTATATTACGCGAACGAGTAACCATGCATTAATAGTGGTCATCTACATAATGGGCAGCAGCAAGCGGGGTGCCAATTCAAATTACATAGATTCTTTAATGATTTTGCTTCGTAAACTGAGAAGTGAGAAATGCCAATGAAGGAAGCGATACAAGCAAGCGAATAATCACAATCTATGAATGGGAAAAAACATCCATTTAAATCCATTAATCTTGTACTTATCATCGCCAGTGATCCATATATGTAGATTACCGATTGTCGCACACCACTTTTTTCTTTTAATTCTTCGCTACGCTCAATATTTAGTTCTAAATCTCGCCCAACTTTACCCGCAGGCTACATTAAGCAGAGTGAGTGCGTTTTAAAACGTGAGAATCACCAAACCTATATAACTCCCATGTACCTTTCCTTAACATATGGATGTATACATTTTTTATTTTATTTCATTGTTATTGATATTGCTGATTTCATAATGGATTTCTGGGCAGCATTACGTCCCTTGCCTCTGTTTAGTTCGAGGTCAGCACTAAGCAGTTATTTGTATCAAAATATATTCGAGCCCGTTCCTTTATTAGTGTGTTTGGAAGAATAAGATAATGCTGTGAGTCACGTGAGATTAACTGGGTTGCCTAATTTCTCAATTTGTGTCAAGAAAAACATATTAATCATGCATACTAACTGTTAAAAATGTGTATGTTCAATCTCCCAATAAAAATGCTCAAAAATTTAAGATTTAAAGTTTTTTTTTTAAACTATAAAATGTATAAATCTTTAAGAAGTGAAAAAAGTTGTCATAAATGTTAAGCCAGAAAATAAATAATTCCAAATACATAAATTATTAGAACTTTTTAATGCAAACATACTTTTTTTACTACCAAGACTACAGCTTATAAGGTAGCAAAAAAATATATAAAAGTTGAAATATACTGTCACATCATTTAACAATGAGAAATTTGGACTACAAATAATTTGATTATTTAATATTTTATCTTGAATATTTCTGGATATCTATTCTACATATATAAAGCTGTGAACATTCAGAGTTTTTCTTAAAAAAGATTATTCAAACATTCTTAACAACAAAAGATACGTATCAGAGTGAAATATTTTGTCATCATCAGGATAGTTGATTTAAAAATTTATAAAACATTGTCACTGAGGTGAAAGATATCTCAAAAATATTTATAAATTCATTCTGTACAATAGATTTTGTTTTTCAAATCGCATTTGAATATCAACATAGGCTAATCATGGTTTACATAACTTTCTTTTTCCAAATCGAAGTGTTTAGCAAAGCTTAATTATTTACCAAGTATAATAAACCTATTCTTCTGGTTCGATAAAAATCTTATTGTTAACCTATGCACATTACATCTTTAAGCCGGTTGATATGGTCATTATAATTACATTTCAAAATAGTTTTTTAGCACTTTGCTAGCGTGTGACATTTTAAACTTCATATCAATCTGTTGCCATTATTTCTTGTTAATAACATAATTAAATCTTTTTTTTAACTTTAATTCTCGAAAATGCATGACCTTCTTAATTATTTAATATCGTCCGGATTTCATTCTTAATTATTTTATAGTCCAGGAGTCATATGGCATTTATAATGACCAATAGAAAAAATCTGAAATCTCGTCCTATAGTTCATTTAGTTATAGATAGTTAATCGAAGTGAACGTCAGCTGGCGCATTCGCGGTGGGTGTAGCCGCCCCCCCCCCAGTAGCACAATTAGTCCAAAAGACGTTTAAAACACGTTTTTTAACGTCAAAAAACGTGTTTCCAACGTAATTTTAACGTTTTTTGAACTAGTTGTGCTACTAGGGCCGGCCACCCAAACATGTAAAATAATTTTTAAAAAATAATTATAATAAAAAAGTTGATACTTTGTACATGTGTTTATCACGTTGTATACAAATGAAAAAAATCTGATGTGTCCAACACATGACTTCCTTGCACGTCCATTAGATCAAAAATATTTTCGACGCACTTCCTCTAAATTTATTTGTTTGAAAGAGATAAAATATCAATAATAGTAAGGTTTAGCTATTTCTAGCCAAATATTTCGATATCGCCAAGCTGAGTTCAATTTGAAAGATTTCCTTCTGACACTTTGTTTGGCGATATTTCACCAAAAGCCGACAAACTTGAGATAGTCAGCGAGATTTTGGGGATAGCCAAAGTAGTCATTGACCACAGACTTTCAATGAATTGAATGCATCTATACACCTCAATGTATTCAAAGTCATTTGGCTCACCATGTAAATAAATTCTCAGTCGATTGCTGTCAAAAAAGATATTGAAAACAGTTAGATATTACAATAGTTCTAAATACAAAGTTAAAAAATCTACGGGTTAAAGTTTTAGAGTTATACTAAATAGGAAATAATTTTTGGCGCCAAAATTGGCGATATTTCGGCGGAACTCGTCAATGTCAACGACATTTCGCGAGATTTTAAGCATGAACCAAACAAGATTATCGTGACAGATTATCGCCAAATTTGGCGATATTTCGCCAAAACTCGCCAAGAACGATGACAAATGGCGATACTTTGGGCATGGACCAAATGACTGACTATCGCCAAATTTGGCGATATTTCGCCAAAACTCGCCAAGGTCGAGGACAGACGGCGAGATTTTGGGCATGTACCAAACAATGACTGTCTACAGTTGTATTATATTGAAGATGTCCATAGACATTAAGGTACTGAAATTCTTTTTGGTGGTCCTGTAAATAAACTCTCCAGTAGATTGGAACCAAAAATCGAGATGCACAACTACATTTTACAACATTTTTATATATGAAATTTCATAGTAGTTTTTGAGATTTGAGAGTTAAATATGCACACACGTACACCAAAAGTCGCCAAGCTTGGCGACTTTTGGCATAGTTCTTGAGGGAGGCACGTGACCGTGGTCGGACCATTACCTAACTTATGTGGTAGGACGGTATTGTGCTTGAAATGGATGAATGCCCCTAAAATTGCTATTGACCGTAATGTATTGGAAATCTTTTGAGTGTTCCTGTAGCAGAACTATAAATGATAAAGACACTTTTTTTAATGGAGAAATTCATTTTCTAACTCTTTACAGCATATATCACTTCTGAGTCGTTTGAAATAGCCCAATACCTCTAAAAAACGCTTTGATGAATTTCGGCCCATAGAGCGTAATGTATTTCGAATCTTTTGGGCGGTCCTGTAGATAAACTATTCAGTCGAATGGAACCGAAAGGGGAGGTGCACAACTAGATGTTACAACAATCTTAAATATAAAGTTTCAACATTCAACGCCTAACAGTTTTTGAGATATGCGAGTTTAATGAATTTCGGCCCATTGAGTGTAATGTATTTCGAATGTTTTGGGCAGTCCTGTAGATAAACTATCCAGTCGAATGGAACCAAAAGGGGAGGTGCACAACTAGATGTTACAACTATCCAAAATATGAAGTTTCGACATTCTACGCCTAATAGCTTTTGAGTTAGGCGAGTTAAATGAATTTCGGTCCATAGAGCGTAATGTATTTCGAATCTTTTGGGCGGTCCTGTACATAAACTATCCATTCGATTGCCACCAAAAGGGGAGGTGCACAACTAGATCATAGAACAATCCTAAATATCAAATCTCAACATTCTACGACCAATAGTTTTTGAGATATGCGAGTTACATACATACGTACGTACGTACGTACGTACAGACGGCATAGAAAAACTGGCCACAGTAGACTCGCCACTGGTCAAAATGAATTGCAGACGCGTTAATAGGATCGTGCATGCTAGCCTACGATGAGATGCATCGAAAAAAATTTTTTAATTAAATTTAGAGGTAGTCAAAATCGGTTTTTATGTCGAAATTTGGCCCCCAAAATTTTTCGGGATCACATTACTTCCTTATACTACGTACAAGGAAGTAAAAATAGTCAGCTGACTTTATAGCGGTGGATTATACGTAAGCTGCCTACGATGATCTGCATTCGCCTGCATAGCGATTATACGTCAACATGTAAAGAATATCCGTTAAGTAAAACAATGATAAAAAATCTGAAATTTGGTGAAGTGATAGTTATCAGTTTTATGAAAAAAATCTTCAGCTGAGTTTTCCGCGGTGGAAAAGTGCTCAGCTGGTGATTGAAAGTTCCAGCGTATTGCTACACGCACAGGCGTCTGGTGTATTTCACTTCATCAGCTGATCATTTTTACACTGCGGAAAATTCAGCGGGTGGCTGTAAAGAACATACATAAAAAAACGATTAAATTTTCCGAAGAATTGAATGATTCATTGTAGAGTTTGACCATTACAAAGGCAGGAAGTCAAAAAGGCGTTGGTCCACCTCTGGCCTCGGTGCAAGTTGTCACCCGGCACGGCACAGACTGATAAAGTTCCCGGATGGTGCCTTGCTGAATTTCTTGCCAAATTGTCTCCAGCTGTTGGGCTAAATCGGCAACATTTTTGAGATGGCTGCAATTGCCTCCATGGGAGAGAGATCAGGTGACCTAGCTGGCCAAGGATGTAGAGGGAAAGCTTGAAGACAATTCACAGCAACACGTGCCGTATGCGTCCGGACATTGTCGTGTTGAAAAGTAAGTCCAGGGTGTAGCAAAAGGAACGGTAACGTAACCCGTTGTAGGATGTCGTCAATGTGCCAGAAATGACTATCAAAGGGGTCCGGCTATCAAAAGAGATGGCACCCCAAACCATAACACCTTGTTGCGGGCCTGTGTGGCGTGCGATAATGAGGGCAGGATCCCCCCCTCTGCCCTGGACGTCTCCAGACACGTCTGCGGTTGTTGTCAGGACACAGTTGGAAACGGGAACTATCACTAAATACTATACGTGCCCAGTCAGCGCAGTTCCAAGTTGATCGAGCCCGGCACCACAGTAATCGGACTTGGCGTTGTACAGGCGTGAGAGGCAACCGACGTAACGGTCGGCGCGAGCGTAAATTTCGCTCTCTCAGTCGTCTGTGGAGGGTCATGTCGGATACATGTGTGCCGGTCACACGGTGGATAGTTGATGATAGCGACGAATCCGGTGCTGTGACAGCTGCTCTGACAATCGCTCTATCCTCCCGTTCTGTTGTGGCCCTCGGTCGACCGATACCATTTTGACGCTGATATCTACCGTTGTTGACCCACTCTTGCCAGCATCGTCTAATAGTCGCATCGCTTCGACGCAGATGTCGAGCGATTCTTCGATTCGTCCAACCAGCTTCTTTCAGTCCGATCGCACTGCTTCTTTCAAACTACGATATCTGCTCGTAATGCGCACGAATCCTTCGGCGAGGCATTGTTACAGCCGACGTAAGATATCGCAGTCGAAATGCAACAGAAATTTTAACCATCAGATTGAGAATCGCTCCTTATATGCACCTGCTGAATGCGCAGTTCCGATGCGCTAGCGCTTCCGCTATTCATTCACTGGACTTCAGATTTTAATCATTTACATGTTCCGTCCGAATGTCTTTGCATAAGAAATTTCGGGCGACTCCTTCTTGGGGCGTCGATTTTTCTTTTTTTTTTGTTATGCAATGTATTTCGTAAAAACGAAAATTCCTTTCCTCAAGTTATGTATAATTTATTTTTTTTTCTGAGCTGCTGAACACGAGTTACCCGAAAGAAGTTGTCCGCTGAATTTTTCGCGATGGTCAGCTGATGCAAGTGAAATACATCGGGCGCCTGTGCGTGTAGCAATACGCTGTAACTTTCAATAACCAGCTGAGCACTTTTCCACCACGAAAAACTCAGCGGACGATATTTTCATAAAACTGATAAAGTTAACTATCATTTCACCAAATTTCAGCTTTTTTATTATTATTTTACTTAACGGGTATTCTTTACATGTTGACGTATAATCCACCACATACAGCCGAATGCAGATCATCGTCGACAGCTGACGTATAATCCATCACTATAAAGTCAGTTGATTATTTTTTTATTATAATTACATTTTTTAATAATTTTACATTTTTGGGTGGCCGGGCGGCCACAATCACAGCTATTCTATCAGCTAACGTTCATTTTCTTTATCTATATAAATAAAATTAGACTTTTGTCTGTACATTTCTTGGAATTCAAAAATTTTGCGATTTCTATCCGTTTCAAGCACCCGGGAATCCGATGCGACCCTCAAAAAAAAGTTGGTCTGTCTGTCATTCTGTCATTCTGTCCCTCTGTCATTCTGTCATTCTGTCCGTGACGCTTTTTTTGTTTAAGCATCACGTAAAAACGGCTGAAGCGAATGATATGAAATTGGGTGTCATGATAGGTGGTCACTCAACTTAAAACATAGGCGTCGAATTTTTAAAAAATATTGATTAGATTTTCAGATTTTGCGAAAATCGTTTCAAACTGCGTTAATTTGTGTTCAAGCATCACGTAAAAACGACTGAAGCGAATGATATGAAATTGGGTGTCATGATAGGTGGTCACTCAACTTAAAACATAGGCGTCGAATTTTTAAAAAATCTTGATTGTATTTTGAGATTTTGCGAAAATCCTTTCAAACTGCGTAAATTTGTGTTCAAGCATCACGTAAAAACGACTGAAGCGAATGATATGAAATTAGGTGTCATGATAGGTGGTCACTCAACTTAAAACATAGGCGTCGAATTAAAAAAAAATCTTGATTAGATTTTGAGATTTTGCGAAAATTGTTTCACACTGCGTATTGTGTTCGCACATCACGTAATAACTGCAAAGGTGAAAAAATGGTATTTGGTGAAATGATAGGTGGTCACCTTAAACTATAAGCATCTAAAAAAAACGATCAGATTTTGGGATTTTGCGAAAATCGTTTCAAACTGAGTGAATTTTTGTTCACACAATAAGTAATAACGACTAAAGCGAATGATATGAAATTTGGTCACATGATAGGTTGTTGTTCAACATAAAGTATAGGTGTCCAATTTTTTAAACTTTTTATTAGATTTTGAGATTTTGTGAAAATTCTCCCAAAATGCGGTTATATTTTTTCAAGCATCGCGTAATAACGACTAATACGAAATTTGGTGATATGATAGGTAGTTGCTAATCTTAATTTATAGGTGTTGAATTTTTAAAATATTTTGATTACATTTTGAGATTTTGTGAAAATCGTTTAAAAATGCTAAAATGTTTGTTCCAGCATCACGAAATAAAGACAGCAGGGAATTAAACAAAATTGGGTGACATGATAGGTTGTCACTCAACTTAAATTCTAGGCTTCCAATTTTTCAAAAATGTTGATTAGATTTTCAGATTTTGCGAAAATTATTTCAATATGCGTAAATATTCGTTCGCGCATCCCATAATTACGACTAAAGCGAATGAAATGATATTATTTAGTTACACTCTAACCTGTAATATTTTAACAATACATAAAGATTATAACTTCGCTTTCTTTACTTTGGCAACATACCACATCCATTCTGTGTACTCCTACAATGCTGACGAAAGTTCTTGCATTTTGGAAATTTGCATTCACTAACCCGTCAAAGACGGGTACTTCAGCTAGTTTACAATATAAAATGAACCCAAGTACAAAATCTTAGACTTCTTCGATGATTCCCAAAATGGCAGCTCGTTCCCGGACTATTAACATGTATTGTTTGTTCATGTGTGCAGATGATACTCAATAACTGGAACTAAATAATATTTGCAGTTGTAAGATGCAATCATCAAACTAATTATTCGAATAGTTTTCTTATATTATGGAATCCACATATACTCAACGTTTTCTTTACCAAACCTGTTCTCGGTAATTCTTCCAATATTACTGAAGAAAGTAGTATTCTAAAATAAATTAAAAATCTATTAAAAATAAATGAAAAGATTTAATCATCTTTTCAGTTTGAATAGTATCGTCATTTAATTTTTAACTAAGTTCATCAAACAAAATATTTTCTTATCTTCTCAAAATAGTGAAATATAACCGGAAGTTGGAAAGGCGTGCAGAAAAAAAAAGAAGCTGTGTTAAATTATCTAAATTGGCTTTGAAAATTAACATTTGAGTCTTCCAAAAAGGAAAGAAGAAGAAAAAGAAGAAAGCAATAAATAACTCAGCAAAACTTGAATAATTTTTTATTTTACTTGCAGCCACTCTTCTGTACTCTTCTTTGGAGAACAATTTATTATACGTAAAACCAAATAAAAAAAGTATTTGAAAGCTTTCTTGAGTGAGGATATCTATTCGATGTATATACGAAGGTTATTTAAATAGAATAATTAAGTATGAAAATGGCTGAATGAAAGGTAATAGATATAGAGAAATTCACATAAGAAATGCGTAATTTGCGTTACCGTTTTGTATAGAAACACCATGTTTTCATCGAAACTTTAATCATACAGCAAGACATTTTTTTTTTTTTTACTTTGGAAACGTTTATACCAGTAACCAAAATTTTAGAATTGGAAAATATTTTAAGAAAAATCTTATATCAAAGTTGAAAAAAAAAAAAAACAATATTTTCCAGATACTGTATTTTCTAAGAGAATGTACGAAATTTTATTCATCAAACAAAACAAAATTATTTTTTAAACTTGGGCTAGTTATGTTACACGGTATTTTAATCCTCATTCGAATTTGGAAAAAACTGCATATTTGACATCAATTTAATCAGCTATTATCAAAACACTATCCTTCAGATAAATATTAGACTGCTTGGTTTTATATCGCATTTTTATGCACTTTAAATTAAAATCAAAATTATGTAAATGAAATTCTATCACTAACTCCTTTTCTCAAGCAGTTTTTTTAGACAACGCCTTTAATTCCTTTTTTTTTATCTTCTAATACACGATAGTGCTGAAATTTCTATCATGAAAAGAGATTTGTATATACGATCACCTTTTGTGTTCTAATAAACACTGTATAAAAACACTTTACAGCTCTTTCTTTCCACTTTAAACAATTTACTGCCTTTAAAACCTAGTTACTGCTTTACGGAAGTTGTTTGGGGGCCATCGGTAATTGAAATGATAGGGAAGTGTAATTTACTGGTCTTTTGATCGTTTAAGCTCACGCTCGTTTACATATGCTGATATCTTGAATGTAAGTAACGTAAAAATCAGGGTTAAAGCTGTCTTAAAGGCATGCATTTCAATATAATTTATTTATTTTCCGTATAGTTCGGCCCGTATGTTAATTTTCTACGCCCTCACAGCCTGTCAATCAAAATGTGAGGTGGTGCGCTGGATTATAAATCGACAATTTGGGTAATGGTGTTAAGATTGCTGTACTTCGCTCGTGAATAGAAAGTATAATCGTTTTCTTTGGCGTTATTATCCCAGCTGTCCCAATAAAATTGAAAAGAGCTACCTCATGGCTGTTTTGTCTGTCTGCCGTAAATATGACTCCATTTTTACAAGAGCATATAAAATCGTCTCTGTACAATACTGTTTGTGAGTGATCATTTTGCAGATATTATTCTATTGCGAGCAGATTTGAATCAGTTAGGTTTCCAACTGCAATTGTCTTCTACTAAGTGCTGTGCATATAATTTATAGTTCTTTTACACACCCAGCATTCTTATCTCTTTTGGGTGGCTGCTAACGGGCCGATATCCGCAAGCAGAAAGGCATCGGCGAGTGGCATCATCCTAATACCACTTAAAATGGCTGAGGCTGACTAATATTTGTTCAAAATCAAGCGACTGCTATGCTTGCCTTATTCATTTTCTCTCACAGTAATAGGCATTTGAAGATGATATGTTAATTCAATTCGCAGCCAGAAGAATATTTCAAGAAAGCAGGGCAGCCAAAAATTCTCCTAGAGAGTCTTGATTTTCATCATTTTGAGAACAGAAATCTAATTGGAGATAGACCAGGCCCTCTTCGTTCCATTGTTATTATCATAGGTCGTGGACATATTGTTTATAGTGCTCAACGTCTAGAGACCCAGCAATCCCATCTCTTTTGGTTGGCTGATAACGATCCGATGCCGCACAGCCAGCTGTCGTCAAAAAAGGGTCTCTAGATCTTTGGCACGCGATGAACGTTTCGATCGTCCGCCATCTTGCTGATAGTTAAGTCGAGCGATGGCAACGACTGCCCTTTTTTCAGCATTGAGAAAGGGTTGCGCCTCAAAGGGTTAAATCGTCAGAGACTGCCGATATTCAAAAATTACATTTTACAAAACTCTACAAAAGCACTTAAAAATTTCTCAGTGCTATTGGTAATCGACATAAATACTCTGATGTTGTTCTATTTCAAGCATAAACAAATCATACCTTTTATTTTTATCTTCTTTTCAGAAACATACGCGAACAGAAAATACATTTGGGTTGATAACTCTTTCGTAACGGAAGCACTGTCGCGATTTAATTCATTTCTAGTTGTGTTGTTTCTGCAAACCTCAAGAATACTTAGGTGGCAGTTTATTTATTTTTTAAAAATCTTTTTTCTTCTATCAAGTTCAAATTCTTTTAAAATGCATTACATTGCATCAATTATACACTCGGTACAGTCAACAAAATCCTGCAGCAAAAAACCTATATCAACATAACCGAATCACTGACATTTGTTACACGCAAAAAAAATAAATAAATAAATAAATAAATAAAATAAAATGAAATGAAATAAAGTTACGTCAAATGCACACGACTGCATACCTGTCCTATCCAAAGAAAATAAATCTCACTGATATATTACGTTTTCGCTTTCCAAACGTGAAACTGAGATCCAAATCTATACATGTTTGACGGATGGATACAGAGTAAACGGCGATCAGATTAAAATGAATTTCACGCCTCCGCCCACTCCATTTGCCCTAATTACTCAACAGAGAAGTCTAAATTACAAAGTCCAAAGCAAATAACGTAGAGATTAAGAGCGTAACTATCAAGACGATAGCATCTTTTCACCGTGGCGTGAATTTCGAGAAACGGCCTGCGGTCACATTCGGTTAATAGTATCACCACATAGGTGTGACTTTCAACTTCACGAAATCGACAACAAATTTAGAACATATGATCTAAAGGTAAAGTCTCGTGACCTGACATTTTGTTGTGGCTGTTGTTGTTCCTCCCCAAAAAGTAAAATGGATCATTAAAGGAAAAAAAAGGAGTATGTTACATATTATATATATTCCAGAAATTTTCAATTTTCAGAGCACTGGAAACCTGTAACCATTACTTAATAGAAATTCGAAGTTGCCAATTCAGTAGATTTTTCCTAAAAGTTTAACCCTTTGAGGCGCAACACTTTCAAAATGCTGAAAAAAGGGCAACCGTTGCCATCGCTCGACTTCACTACCAGAAGATGGCGAACGATCGAAACGTTCATCGCGTGCCACAGATCTAGAGACCCTTTTTTGATGCAGCTGGTTGCGCGTGCACAGCCAGCTGTCCTCAAAAAAAAAAATCTCTAGATCTGTTGCACGCGATAAACATTTCGATCCTCCGCCATCTTGCTGGTAGTGAAGTCAAGCGATGACAACGACTGCCCTTATTTCAGCATTGGGCAATCTATCCAGCTGTTCTCGCATTCTTCTATTTTTCAGCAGATGTCAGTGCTGTTAATAAGAATCGTGACCATTTTTCTTTTACGGGAAATGACGTGCTAAAAAGTAAAGGATTCTCGTGTAGCTATGTCACCCGCAACTATTTTTGTAGAAATCCAATCTATTCTTCGCGACAAGCAACATTCGAAACGTCAGAGTTTGGTGTTCCCAGAGCGGGAATACTGCGCGTTAAAGTGTTAAACAAGATTCCATAAAATATAGGACTGTTTGTATGCTTTTAAAGGGTATTAAGATGTTGTTTGTTTGAGGTTACGAGCATAAATTACAGATGGAAGCATTCGACTTAACAAGTTTTTAATTTTTTTTTCCAATCTGTTCTTTTTTGGAGATTCATCATTAATACAAAAACTAAAAAAAAAAAAAAAAAAAACCTTTAAATTATCAAAATAATGCATATTTTCTGGTTCCGGCAAAGAAAACTAAATGACTTTTCATCACAAAATATATTTGTTGGTCTGATTTCAAACTTTTTTTTCTTTCTTTGGCGAAATAACTTTACTTATTTAAAGGTGACAAACTTTAATTATGTTGAATTTTTAGAAGAACTAATTTTCACGTTTTGCCGATTTGTGAAAATATGTTCTTGTGCAATAATTGAACCTTTTGCATTCCCACTTTTTATAGTGCGCTATAGTGTTATCTGATAAAGCCGCAAATTAAAAATTGTTATATCTCATTCAAAATGTTTATTGTGCAGTGGTGCTTTGATGTTCGAATACCCTAACATACGATTGTTTTCAAACACGGGCCATCGTTAGGTCAATTTTTGACTTAAAGTGGGAATAGAAATTCGAAATGTTATAAGAGTAAGTCTGAATTTGACACGTGTGACTGAAAAAATTACATGGCTCTGCCAATGTATGTTTCAACTTTTTTTTTTTTTACAGTATGTATTATACTGAGTGGGCCAAAAGTTCATTAAAACTTCCAAAAATGTATTAAAAAGGGACGAACAATAATAGAAAATTGTGGTTTGCTCAGATAGGATTAGAAGTGAGTCTGATTTTTTCGAGGGCAAAAAATAAAAGGTTTTGCTCTAAAACCTATGGATGGGGCGCAAACAGGCACAACGTGAAATAAGTTTCCAATTTTAATAAATCCGAAATCTCTCTAATCTTATCTATGCAAACCACAATTTTGTATCGTTTTTTGTTCTTTTTTAACCCTTTAACGTGCAGTGTTCCCGCTCTGGGAACACCAAACTCTGAATTTTGGCTGTTGCCAGTCACGAAGAATAGATTTGATTTCTATTAAAATAGTTGCGGTTGACATAGCTCCACGAGAATCCTTTACTTTTTTGCACGTCATTTCCCGTAAAAAAAAAAAAAAAAAATTGTCACGATTATTTTTAACAGCACTGACATCTGCTGATCAATGGAAGATTGCGAGAACAGCTGGATAGATTGCCCAATGCTGAAAAAAGGGCAGCTGTTGCCATTGCTCGACTTAACTACCAGCAAGATGGCGGACGATCGAAACGTTCATCGCGTACCACAGATCTAGAGACCCCATTTTTGACGACAACTGACAGCAGCTGTGCACAGCCAGCTGTCGCCAAAAAAGGGGTCTCTAGATCTGTGGCACGTGATGAACGTTTCGATCGTCCGCCATCTTGCTGGTAGTTAAGTCGAGCGATGGCAATGGCTGCCCTTTTTTCAGCTTTGGGAAAGGGTTGCGCCTCAAAGGGTTAATGAATTTTTAAACATTGATGCACCCAGAGTTCTGGAAAAGCTCGTGAAAACTTGAAAACATTAAAAAACAAAATAGCATCTTTCATTAACAAAGAGCAAAATAGGCTGTCCTGTGGCAGCATTTGGATAATTCATTTCAATATGACCTAACACTAGATTTTCTCTTAAAATCATTTTTTTTTTTTTTTTTTTTTTAGATTCCGAGATAAAATTTTCGCATTTGTATTAATAAAAAATACTATAAATCTCACGTGAAAATAGAAACCTTAAAGCTTTTAATTTAAGTTCATTTCTAATTTTGTTTACAATAGAAGTAATAAATAATAATAATCGTAAGAATTATCTGAAAAATCGTTAGAATTTCAAATAAATTACAACAACACTTCAAATAAAATATTTAAAATGTTAAAGGAAAGGAATTTTAAGATGAAAATGTTAATTTTAACTATCTACTTCTGTCTGAAAAATATCGGTTTTCTATATTTTGAAAAGAAGAAATTGAAAAATCGGAAATACTCTTTGATTAATGCTCAAAAGTTAAAACCTTAAAGAACACGTTGGTTAAATGCATTATTTTGTAATTAAAATTTAAATATTTATCGGCTAGAATTGATGTTCATTAAATAGAGTAGTGTAATTATTCCATTTTTAATAGACCTCAAAATTTTAACGCATGCCTAAAAGAATTAAAAACAATGAAATTATCGCAAAAAAAAAATATTCACAAGATACTGGTATTTAAAAGATGAAATAATTAAAACTTTGTAAGATAACACGCACACATGCATACTTACCTTTAATGTGTGTTATTTTACAAAATTTTAATATTTCATCAATACAACTGAAATTATGTTAAAGGAGTTTCTGAATAAAAAACAAATTCTGAAAGGTAATGTTTTGGAAAATAATGAATTGGAAATGTTTTCTTACGAATTTTTTTGCAATACAAAAGAATAAACTCTTATCCAAACATTGATAATAAGATCTAGTGTAATAAATCATTAACATTTTCTTTTAATGTATTTTCTGTCTGGAGACATTTATTACATTGTTTAATAACTGAAAAGCATTTGCTTGACTTTTCATTTTACTTTGTAATATAAAAGGTATTTAAATGAAGCTTTGTTTATAATTTTTTTTAATCTAACGCAGATAAAATAAAAATTAACTGATGTTTGACTACACAATTGATCTTGACTGAAACTTTGATTGATAAGTTTAAACAAATTCTCGTTCAGTTATTTAAAACTAATGAATCCTTTCAAAGTGTTAATTCATTTACTCTAAATAAGAGTCATTTATTTTATTTCTTTTCTTTAATTTCTAATAAGTGCCTCGGATCGATTTTCATGTATTGTTTTTTGTAGGCAAATCTTACTACACTTGAAAATAAAAATAAAGCTTATAAACAAATATGTCAATACCAAGAGAGATAATATCCAAAAATATACTTTTTACTTAAAATGTGAAAGTAATGTCAAAGTAAATTTAAGACCATTTCCTGTAATACAGATATTTTTTTTTCAAATATATAAATTTTTGGCAATGAACGATAAATAGAGCACTGCAAGACAAATAGTTCATTTAAACTTTACAACTGATTAAAAAATCCGATATTACAGTTTTATTTTCATTTATTTTGTTTGTACCATTAATGTACTCTAATTCGATTACATAATGCAAATTTAGTTATAGTTCAGACTTCCTGAAATATAAAAAGAGAAAGAAATTAGTGGCTTTCAAATGGGTTGAAAATCACTGTTGTAAATTAAAGGTTCTAATTGCAAACGCTTTTAAAAATAATTTTGAATTATTTATTTCCATCAATTTAGTAGTTTTATGTTCTTACTTTATCTTTCTATCTCACAGGCAATTTAGATTTATAATACCTCTCTTGCTGTCCGCAAACATTTTCCAGAGTACATTTTTAATGTCTGAGCATGGTACTATTTAATTCCTTTTTCTATGCGGGTTGTAAAAGTTCGTGACTAACTAATTACCTTCTGTGTATCAGCTAATCGAAATTTCCAACTCCGTTCTCTAATTACTTTTATTAAATAATGACTTAATAATATTTACGTTGCGTTGTGATTGTTTTTGTTTTGTACTTTTTAAGTTGAATGTTAGGATCTCAGTAAAAATCAGTAATAGAATAAAAGGGTATGATAAATGCCAGTCATTAAGACTATTGTACGAGAAATCGCCGTTCTTTGCAATATTTAACCAGCACAATCTTCGAGTATCAACAAAGGAAATAACAAAATAATTTAATCGACACTACACTGAAGGATGGAAGAGGGTAAAGAAAAGATAAATACTTCCCAAGTTAAATATTTCCCGTGCAGGCGTATGCCTTCCAAGAATAATACGTCTATTAAGCGCGTGGAGCAATTTGTCAAGCCCCCGTGATATTTCTACAAGATTAAAAAAAAACCACCGAACCGGCAAAACTTCCAAAAGCGAGAGAGCTTGTTACAGTTACTGACCGTGAGAGCAAAAGATGAAAACTGCCGATTGCGAATGCAGATTTTGCTCATTGCTGGAGTTTTTTTTTTTTTTTTTTTTTCTTTAGTTGTGTTCTTTTCTGCCTCATAATTTTATCACTGTTGCACACACGTTGCGAACACTTTTGCCAATTGGGTTATACATGAACTGGTCACAACACACAGATGGGGATCGCGGACCGGTTTGTCTAAAATGCCAGATATTTATGTATTAAAAGAAAATTCCGCCTTTTTTTTTTCTTTTTCCAGTGGTGATTAAGACCAATTTTGCTTGCTTTAACAGAAAGATCTCGGATTATCGGGTTGTAATCGGGGACATTAGGCTGCTGGATATTTGGCTTAGCTTGTTCTCGGTTTTTTCAAGATTGATGTGGAGGCATTGTATACTCCAGTTCTTTCTGGAGTTGTGCAAGAGCTGACATTGTGTTCCTATGATGGTGGTCGAGTCGCAGAAACTTGGAAGAAAGGGATGATGACGATAAGGGGAGAAAGTTGTTGGATTTTGTAGTTCAAGTTGCTTAGAACGCCCTTTATATTTTTCAGAGTCAATGGAAAGATGTGTGTTTGCAAAAAGTGGAAAACGTAGCATTAGCCCGATTTCGGTGTTCTGTCGAAGTACATAAATAAAGTTTTAATTTAAAAATCTGTGCAAAATTATAAAAAGCTGAAGCTAAAACATTCACTTAAATACTAAATTTATCAATTAATATTTCAGTGAAACCTGAGTATAACAGTACTGCAGGGACCTAAAAAAATGTATCGTTATGGACAGTTTATCGTTGTATGCAAGTTGAAATTTTGTGCGTTATTTCAGTGTTGTTGGAAGTGTTCTCAAGTAACATCTATGTGAAGATTTAAAAAAGATACTTAACGCTCTGAATCATGGACGGGCACGCCTTATACACTGATTTTGAAAAAGTGATAACTTAGGTGGATGAATTTATTTTGTAGAATAAAGCACAGGTCATGTACGAAGTATCTTATGACTTCGTGTATACTGCATTGTGATACTGCTGTGTATACTGCTTTCGTGATGTGATTAGAGGAAAATTTTAGTTAAAATTTCTATTAACAATTCACATAAAAGTACGCAAAAAAAGAGCTGCAGCAATTTTATTCCGCTGTAGCATTACAAGAAGCATATTTAGAATTTTTTTCCCTTTATTTGTAGATGCAAATTGTTTAAATTTATATATTTCTATGCCTCGTACAACCAACTTAGTGTGCGAGTTAAAATCATCGCCATAGACAGGTAGATACCTGTAAAAAATGATTATCGTTGTAGACGAGCTCAAAATACATTTGTAAATATGAATTCCGTTTGGAGAAAAGGAAATAAAAGATGAGAAAAGAAAAACTTTATAAAGGGTATCATTGTACATGAGTTTTTCATTGTATAAGGATGCATTCTATAAGGAAGCGAAAATTTTAGAGTTTTACATAGTTAAATTTAAATTCAAGAAAGTGAAAAACACACTCCTATCCCAGACAGTACTGCACATATAAAATGGTCAAGCTTTGGCTATTTTGCATGTATAAAACAATAGTAATGTGCTGTCATCTGCGTTAAAATACAATTTACTTAAAAAAGGAAATATTTAGAATGTTCAAAGGTGCTCCATTATTCCCAACTCATAAGTTTGATAACTGAAATACACTCGGACCTCGATATAAGGTCAGCCCCATATAAGGAATAAGAATTTCTGTTGTGGAGCGTCGGATGTATTCTTCTTCTATCGGATGTACGGTCAGGCCCAGGGCCGGCCACAGGGGGGATGCTGCGGATGCAAAGCACCCGGGCCCCGGCTTCAGAGGGGCCCCAAATCAAAAGTAGCTCTATATATTTTTTTAATCTTACATTTAATCTAACACACAGCTAGAAATTTCAATTTCATTAAATTATGTTAGTTGAATGAAAGTATTGCTACTCGGCATCTTCAAAAGTTAAAAAACATCATTAAAAAGAGGTCCTTTTCTACTGGGTTCAATAGGATAGTTCAATTCTCAATAGGATTCTTTTTTTTAAAGGAGGGAAAAAACATCTGGACCCCAGGACTGGAGAGGTCAGTCTTCTTTCCCCTTTTGTTGCTACAGCTAATGGTTTCCTGCGAATTATCGGGCCTGGGAACGGAATTTAAAATGACCCAGACTTTATTATCGAAATCTTCGGAGAAGACTAGTGTGGAAAACAAAGAAGGAGGTCTGGCAGAGTCGTCTCCACTGTGAGGCATGGAATAGACATCGCTTATGCGGGCCCCTTTCGTTCTAATCATATGCATTCACACATACTTCAAACATAAATTGTTTTTTGAGTATATTGATCATACATGTGTACGTATGTGTGATGCACATACATTTCTACTGTAGGTAACACTGTCGTTTTATAATTTCAGGCCCCTTATTCAACGGGGCCCTCGGCTAACTGCCCTGCTTGCTCTTGACTTTAGTCAGGCTCTGGGTTTTGGGAATAATCTCCTTTTCTTTGTAAAAACCATTTTCATAAATTTCCCAGTTCACTGTTTCACAAAGTTATTAAAAAGATCATTTCATACCTGGATACTCATTAAGTCTTATTGTTGCGTCTGTTGCCCAGTACGAATTGACTTCTGATCAGTGACAAAAATTTAACCATTTGGTGATTTACTGTCTCAATTTGGGGCCCCCATGATTTCAGAAAATGTTTTCTTTTCTCTCCTCCATCCCACTTCTTTAGAAAAAATATACATATAAATATATAAATCCTAATCCAGAATTTTACTAGCTAGTACTAGACTGTGAAAACTATTATTAATAATTACTACATATCAAAATTAACTCCAGATTGAAAATATAGATATTAGGTACTGCAAAATCAATGAAGACCATCCGAAAACCGTACTGGCTTTTCAAATTTTTTTGCTGTGTTCAATAATAAATCAAATTTAAAGATAAAAATGTATGAAATACGAAATGAACGTGAATACAGGTCTTGATAAGTCATTCGGGGCCCTAAAAGACTTAAATTTGGGGTAGGCTTTAATGCAGTGGAGTCTCTTGAATGCGAACATTTATGAAAAAATAAATATTTGTCCGAGTTAAATTACATGATGTTATCTTAACTGCAAACATAGTAAATCCAAAAACTTGACGGTGCACTTCAATCTACTCTCCTCTGAACTTTACAAGACGCTACAGATTTGTATAAAATATAAATGTAAATGATTTGTTCAGCTATAAAATGAGTCCATGTATGGTCATTATTTCACTTTACGTTCAGACAATATTAGCTAAAACAGTTTTGATGGTAAAGTTCTCGAAAATTATATCTTAAACTGTGTTCTAAGCGCGTAATGTTGAAGAAACAAAATCTGCCTCGATGTCGGTTTTTGCACACAAACTGAAGTAATACTAAAATTATGTAACTTTTTCGAAATACCCAGCTGATTATTTGGGGACTTTACATTGTAGGTAAAAATAATAGGCTATCCCTTTAAAACTAAAAAACAAAGCTACGTTCTAGAAAGCTTGTGGAATAATCCGGCCACAGTTGAAAGAGTTTGGTTAGTGTTAGTAGTAGTTTGTTAACAAAATTTAGATTAAAAAAAATATATACAAATGATTTAAAAGAAAAAAAATATTTTAAGAAAATTCTTCTCAGATTTTCTATATTTTGGAATTTTCCGTATATATTTGAACATTTTTAAGTGGTTATCAGCAAACCTTGACTGTAATGAATTGTGCATACATTTTAACCTGTTTGTAGTAATTTTTTTAACCTTAGCCTCCCACTGTTACGCTTGTTTATAGCCTGTTATTATCATTTATATGCGGCATGCGGGTAAACAGTACAGCGCAAAAATCTTTTAAAGAACATGTTTAAAAATTACAGTTCAAGTGCGCTAAAGTACATAACACACACACGAACATCATACTATTGATATGTATTCATTTTTCTCGAATGGGAGAAGATCTCTGGAACTCAAAAAAAAAAAAAAAAAAAAAAAAAAAATCAGGTGACCCGAGGGGCATTTTACACAGGAGAAAATCACCCTTTCTGCCACCCTTTGAAAGAAGAGTAATGGGATGGGATGTGCTGGTGCGCACATGTTTGTAAATAAACCTAGAAGTAGCGGATAACCATTCGTTTTCACCTTTACGTTTTCCACGTCTGGAATTAATTAAAAATAACCTGTATTGGAAATAATCTTTGAAGGTACGCAAACAAAGTCTGTTGGGTTGCGAATCTGTTGGCCAAATCGACAGCACTCTTCTAGTTTTTGAGACCTAATATTTGAGCCCGTGTTTTGTTAGTTTCTTTTGCTTTCATTAACTCAAAACCATTGCAAGAATATGTTTGTATTGGACGTTATACAAATCTATTAGCATCTGCATACGGTGTACGTATATTTCAGAAATAACTTTAATTTTATATAGTTCCTCAAACTTAAATTATGGATTGAAGTCTATCAATTTAATCATATTTTCAACCTTTGAAGAAAGTAATATTTAGATTATTTTCATCACTAGCATTTATGCAGATTGGATCCCTATGAAGTAAGTGCACAATTAAACAAAGTATGCAGTTAGATGAATGTTTTATGTCTATTTTTATTATACCAGGTGTTTCAAAATAGATGTTAGTTACAGCCAGGGGCGTAGCCAGAAATTTTTCATGTGGGGAGTTACGACTACTGCAACTCGCATATATGCATACATGTGTGTGATAAGGGAGTGAAGAATATACATTTTGTAAGGCGATTCAAAAATTCCTCATGGGGGGGTTATGACCCCCCTAACCCCCTCTTGGCTACGCCCCTCGTTACAGCGATTATCTATTAAATCGTAAGTGATAGAAACATACTTCCAATTAGAAAAGTTAGTCAAATTAAGAGTAGCTTTCAGATATGGCAATTATTTTACTAGGAGCTGTATATATATAAATGTACAACAACTCATTCATGCAATTTTATCGTTTGGTATTTTGGGGGGCCCCCAGCAATGCTTGCAACCGGGCCTCTTCAGATAAAAGGCCGGCCCTGGTCAGGCCTAAATACCATAATCGCCTATAAGGTCACTTTTGTCTGACTTTATTTCATACAAAAATGACCTTTCTTGAGTTAGAGATTGAGTGTTTTCAGCCATTTTTCGTCTTTCCAGATTCGTTTTCAAAAATGTTTCGGAAATTCTAGATTCCAATGTTGTAGAAAGTAATGTTAACGACAGTAATACAGAAATGGAAGCAGCGACATAAACAGAAGTGCTCAAAGCATTAAATGTCATACGACTTTTTTTACGAGCCATGAAGTAGCTAAAGAATATTTTCAGAAACAACATATCTTAGAAAACATTGTACCAAAAATTAAACCAAAATCGCAACTGCCCTGTATTATGCATTACTAAGTTAGGTAAGTTGTACATCAGTAACTTTTTTTGTGCATATTTGAAAGTATATATTTTTATTCCGAATTTAATTTTTTTTAATAATTTCTTTCTGAATCCAATAATTTTAATTGGTTCAACTCAATTAAAAAATTATAACCTAATAAGTGGAAAATGGCATACATATTAAATTTTATAAATAATTATGCTGTGTTTACATAATGCTTATTTACTGGCAAATGCGTATGATTCGCTTACAACAAAACCCCGCTTATAAGGTCACTTTCGCGAGGTCCTGAGAGGTGACTTTATATCGAGATCGGACAGTACAAAAATAACTACTTTGAAAAATCTCTTTGAAAACGTAGCCTAAAATTATAGTTTGGCTACATTTATTATTTAGTCATTTAGTTATTTTCAACTCCCTATTTTTTAAAGCAATAGTTCGATTTTTTTCCAATTTAAAATTGAAGGAAGTAATGTTCATTTAAATAAACCGCTTTATATTTGCACTTTTACTGCAGCATTGTTTGTGTACTGATTCTTTTTAATCTAAGCTTAAAATGTACTTGAGTAAAAATTGCAGTTTCTTAAAAATTTAAACAACTTTAAATGGTACTTGCATTACTCTTGTGATTTATCATTTGCTGTAGATTAAAACAATTAAAGAAATTTTATAATTAATTCAAAGTTGCTTATGTTTGAACATTCATCATTATAAGAGTTTTTTAGTGTGTATTTTTAAGATAATATCGCTAAAATAACAATTTTTAATTGGATCGATGGATCAATGGTTTAACAAAATACGCTTAATAGCAGTTAAAGCTTATGGTAGATGTTGACGAGGTCATTTTTGTTTAACGACCTTATTCCTGAAATTAGTTTTTTTAGTTCAATTTTTGAAGTACAAACAAATTCAAACAATTTAAACTGTTTATCAACAAACTTCGCAATGGTATGCCTCTATGCTAATTCCACATCAATGTATTCAATGCATGCGCCAACTTCTATTAGCAAATTTTAAATTGGAAATCAAAATTGGGTGTGACGCCTGATTTTTTATTCAGCTATTAAATTGGCTGATCTCATAAACATGTGCTTTCTTCACGTCCCGTAAGCTAACTAACCGAAATTAATAAGTTTTCCTTCAGTGAAAATTTATACAATCTTCCAAGCTAACAGTATGTTTTGGCCATTAACGTAACTGAATAACTTTGCAAAGTAGCTCATCACGGAACAAGGTTGCTCGAACAAGCAATTTCTCACCGCACTTTCCATATGCCATTTGCGTGATTTGCTTTCGGGGTCTACTTAATATTTTTACTGCGTACTTCATTGAATTTGTACTTGGCACTTACGAAAACTGAGAAGTTAATTTACAGATGCTCAGAATAAATTAATGGACAAATATAGAACTTTCAAGGTTAAATATTACCAAAGTATGTAAACAAAATTTCATTCTCAGTTGCACTTTAAATCACAAATATATTGTTTGTTTGATACTGATTTTTTTTTTCTAAACCCTTTGAGGCGCAACCCTTTCCCAATGCTGAAAAAAGGGCAGCCGTTGCCATATAATATGTGTAGTTGGTTTATACATAATATGTATATAATGTATAACTTCATAAACTATACTTTTTAAGAAAACTGTTAGTTTTGGGGGACAGAAACTTAATTATGACCAATTGATTTCTTTTGATATTTACTTTGAAAACTTTTGTTGGAGCAATTGAGACTACTGTTCTTATTAAACTTAATTTGGTGCAGAAACAATTGATATTACTTGAGTACAGAGGCGTAGCCAAGGGGGGGGTTAGGGGGGTCATAACCCCCCCATGAGAAATTTTTTGCCATACAAAATGTATATTCTTCACTACATTATCACACACACGTATACATATGAGTTGTAGTATTCGTAACCCCCCCCCATGAAAAATTTCTGGCTACGCCCCTGCTTGAGTAATAGTTTATAACTTCTACTTATTCAGTAAAAATGGCATCTTGCTGCTGAGATGTATTAAGAGTCTTTTAGAAATCTTTTTAAAAAAGGAAATATATTGGCTGAAAGAATTGTTGAAAAAAGTGAAAGAAATTGTATTAAGTATTTTTTTTACCTTTTTAGAACAAAAAAAAAATAATAATAATAAAGTTAGAATAAATTTTACTGCTCTTGGTGTATCATCCCTTTTTTATGATTACTTGATTAAAAAGTGCCTGTTTGTTTTTTAAAAAAGACCATGATCTATTTTTTTTTCACTTTTTTTTTGCTTTTATGTAACTTATTTATTTTTATTACAATCTTTTATCTGGTATATTTCAAGTCTTGGAATGTACTTCTGGCTCTGTTCATAGGTCATGACAGTAAGTTTTAAGTATTTTAGAATTTTAAAACTAATCGGTAGCAAAATTTTCATTTTATGATTTAAGTTAAATATAACAAATAAATAAACTATTTTAAATTATTTTTTCCTTAATGTATTTAAGTTATATAAGACAAATATGTGCTTTTTCAGGATAACTTTTTCCAGTATGTTTTTATACATGGTCGTAATTATCCTACTTTAAAAAAAAAACTGTGTGATAATTATGCTAATGGTTTTAAAATATTTAATTATGTTTTAAAAAACAAAAACGTGTCGTATAAGCTCTTAAATACATTATCAACATGCTTTTAACATGAATAGATTGCCTAAAACATTTTCCTATTGTGCCAAATAACTTTGAACATCGAACCGTCAAGTATGTTTATTGAAATTTTTTACATGGTGTTAGTCTTCCAAGTGTTACTACCTTAAAAATGCTCAATATTAATGAAGAAAGGTGTCTATCATTAAAAATACATTATAAGCACTGTGCCAAATATTTTTGAGAAAGTTTATCATTTATAATATATTTTTTTAATTCCGCTGGTCATAATTACCCCCTAGTCGTAATTGCTCCATCTGACCTAGTTATTTTTATTTTATTTTTCTTTGTTTTATTTTATTTTATTTATTTATTTTTCAGTTTGACCTTTCTTTTACACTGTATCAACTATTGATAATAAGGAGGGGGAACATTGATTGTTTATATTTTATATTTATTTGATTTAATCATTTTAATTTAATTGTATTTAAACATGCCTTCAAAATAAACTACAGTTACACCAAAAAGACTAATTTAAAATAGTTACAAAATTTCTTCTGTTAAGAAGGTATAAATTAGTACAAATCCGAGAAATACGCTACGGTAAATAAAATGAAATAATTTAATGTTCGTATGGCGGGCCCGGTACCATTTGGTCTACGGACTGGTACCGGTCCGTGGCCCGTGAGTTTGGAGTCACTGCCCTATAGGATGCTAACAAATTCTCTGTTTATCTGCAAAAAACCTTAAATATGAACCTTTTACATTAGTATTGTTTTGATGTGTTCATTTTAGAAAGGCATTCCAAAAACATTGGCTCTGAATGAAAATTAAAGGGTTTATGTCCGACAGAATGCATGTATGATACCAAATTTCGGCCCAAAAGAAAAGCAAATATGAGTTTTAAACTTATTATATTACTTACCACATTTACCACATATAATTTGAATAATGCTTTTCTTTTGTTTCCTTTCTGTCTTTTTATAGATAGACACATAATCTGTGTTAAAAATCGTTACTATGGTAAATAACATTAACAAAATGGTGAATAGGATTACATTTCTTTAGGGGTTGGGTGACGATGAAATCATTTGAAATCGACTAAAGTATTAGACTATATTCCGTATACGGTGCATTGTTTACATATCAATGTTTTTGTTTACAAATCAATGGTGAACAATCTGATGCCAGAGTGAGCGATGCACCGCCAAAGTGAAGTTACCTGCCAGTGGTAGTTGTGACTGGCAACCATAAAGAATACGTGTTTCGTCAGGTTTGGGAATTTGAAATTGTTTCTGTTATTGATGGAAGGGAATGAAATGTGTTATGTTAATATATGAAAAGAATTTGTGTGTGTTTGTTAGAAATATAGTGTGAATATAAAGCTAAATAAAAGAATTTGTGTGTGTTTGAAATATGGTGTGAATATAAAGCTAAATAAAAGAAAGCATGCTGGTGTTACGGTATAAGCCGATGGATGTTGGGGACATTTCTGAGCGGTTATTTAAAAAAAAATAAAGATAGTGCTCTTTTTTAACGAATCTTTGCAATATTTAAGGTTTTTAATGTGAATTTTAAATTGATATTTGATGTGTTTATGGTTTCGTAAGTGCTATTCTAATCATACTGACTTTATAAGAGGTGTACAACTAGGTTGTTTAATCCACTGATGTTTTTTTTAGTTAAAAACGGGCCAGTGTTTGCCCAGTTTACATTAGCTGTACAACTAGGTTGCTGAATCCACTGATGTTTTTTTAGTTAAAAACGGTCCACTGGTTGCATAGTTTACATAGCTGTACAACTAGGTTGCTGAATCCACTGAGGTTTTTTTAGTTAAAAACGATCCACTGGTTGCATAGTTTACTTAACTGTACAACTAGGTTGCTTTATCCACTGTATTTTTTTTAGTTAAAAACGGTCCACTGTTTGCTCATTTTAAATTGCCCGTTACGGAATTTGAAGACGTTATTTTGGTTGAATATGGACGTTGTATTTTGTTTTAATGTTTTTGTAAGTGGAATATATGTGAAATTTTAATGTGTTAAAATACTTTGCTGATCGTGCAGAATGGTTGGCGACAGCCGCTGGAGCTTGGCAACCGCCAAGCTCCAGCGGCTGTCGCCGTGTTTACATGGGGTGCGCACTGGCTTGTATGATTTTACCAAAGTTTTTTTTAGTTTTAGCTATTTCTGTTACTAAGAAACTGTTTAAAAATACAAGAGTAAAAACAGCATTCTGCATAGTTTTAAGGCTTGAAAACACTCTAAAACCATTTCAAATTTTTTGTGTAAAATTAGGAAACAAGAACTTAAAAACACGTATCCTCAAATTGTCCTTTTTGAAGACTTTCATTCATAGGAAATGCTCGATGCGCATTAATTTTCTATCTATTTTCCTAAAACTGCCTTGTTAACTAAATATACCCTATAGAGTAAACTTGTGCCTCAGATTCTGAATCGCTTTTGTTTACTAAAATAATGCGAAAACTGAAAAATTGCTGCAAGTAAGGAAAAATTTGCCGATATTGTCATTTTAAAAATATAGCTCAGATTCTTAAATGACATCAATAATTGTTCTTCAATTAAATGAACACACACAAAATTGTTTATTTCATTTTTTTTAAGTAGCTGTTTTTTATAAGTATTAAAAGTATTTTAAAATATAAATATTGAAAATTATATAAAAATATGAAAATGACTTCGTAATGTCAATTCCCGAGTTTGCTGCTGCTTATCGATGATTATTAGTTCAAATTGCTCCTAATCAATGTTTCTGTAGATTTTTGTCCATTTATTTTTACAAAACAATACAGAACCAGTTGCAACAGTATTTATGCGAGATAAGTAAGCAGTTCTTCAAGATAGCTCTTTTATTTTACTGTTTTATCACTACTTTAAGAATAACCAAATCTGTGTAAATTTAATTCACATTCACCAATGCTTTTACCCTAACAAAAGCGAATTTTAAAAAATGCCTACGATGAATAAGTTTATAAACAGCAACAATAAGCAAAGTCTATGCTTTGGGAAATCATTTTGCTCTTTTATAGAAAGAAAATAAAAATTCAAAGACTGCTTCATAATACATAAAGCAAAATAATTTTCGTTTAATCATAAATTAAATAATTCTGCTACTACTACTAAAAAATAATTTTATCAGGAAACTTACAAATATAATATTTATTTCAGACCAATAATCTTAATATCCAATGTAATAATATCCAAGATTTAAAGCGCAAAATAAAAACCTCATTGAGCTATTGCATTGATATAAAAATATTAATTTATTTTCAAAGGTTATTTGATGGACGTAAAAAATCATTTACGGTAAAAAGAAATTAAGCAATCAAAAAATTATTTCCTGTATTTCCCTTGCATCGCCCAACGAAGGTCAAGTGTTTATTTTTTCATATTCATATTAAGATTTCATGTCTCTTATATTAAGAAAGAAAGATTTAAAATTTATTTTTATGTCTTCTACCTTAATTGAAATTCATTTTAACATCCGGTGTAAGAAGTAATTCAAATTTAATTAGAAAATTTTAAAAGAAGGCGAAAATAATAACATTTGAGAATTGGAAGAAAGGTTTTTGTTTTTAATTTTAACATCGAGTTCAGTGCTAAAGTAGATGTAACCCGCGTAGCATTTTAATAAGTAGTTTAGAATTTTGCCACAGTATTTTTATTAGGGTATTTCAATTAGGTATGTTACTGACGTTGTTTAATCTTTAAAAAAAGTAATAAAGTTTGTCATTTAACATGTATTATTCGAAGAAGGTTTTTAATGTAAATTTAACACGGTAAATATTCTGTCGGTTGATGACCCTTTCTGTCATGGAACCCGTCTATACTGCAGGATCTCTTCGAAGTACCTTAACTGACCTCATGCGGTTAAGCAAAATGGTGTTTCCCGGCAATCTGTGGTTTTTCTTACTTTTCTGTTGTATTATTTTTAATTATCTAAACAATTATAATTTTGAGTTTGTAGTAAATTTTTTTTCGTTAATATTTGGGGCAAATCTAATATGGAATCCGATAGCGATTTATCTTTATTTGAGAGATTTAAGAGAATATTGGAAGAAAAAACGTTAGAACAATGTTATTTGCTGCATAAGGTTATGCGCAACTTCAAAAGCGTGAATCTTTTCATTTCATACACTAGGGCGCACTTTCTTATATTGCTTTGTAAACAAATACTCGTCAATATTTCCCAACCGTACAGATGATTAGCAGCAAGTTTCCTTAAAGAATAGCCTCCTTGCTCGCCGAACAGCAGCCCATACATTTTTTTTTTTTTGGTTGAGTGTTTTGAAGAATAACCGTGTCCTGTAGAGTACTACCTGCATTTTTGCCAAACCTTTAAGACAGAATTGTTCTTCGTCAAACACCATGTTCTGGTTATTCAGCAACGTTCTGTTGTTGAAAAAAGATCTGCGATGAGTGGCAATCTAATTGGTGCTCACTAATTGGCGGCAATGAATGGGGCATATTGTATTATAAGTATTAAGTATTATGTAGTGTAAGTATATTTGGTATTTGTATGTGTACTCCAGGTCCACCTTCGGACAGAATTCGCATAACTTTTATTTAGCAAATGACAAGCTCATGTATTAAGTAAAGGGTTTTCCATTAAGAGCGATACAATTTAAAAATAAAAAAACACATAAATTACTCCGTGAGACACAATTTTTTTAAAGCTTTCATTATACCGCAGCTGGCGGACGTTCGAAACGTTCATCGCGTGCCACAGATCTAGAGACCCTTTTTTCACGCAGCTGGCTGTGCGGCACAGCCAGCTGTCGTCAAAAAAGGGTCTCTAGATCTGTGGCACGCGATGAACGTTTCGATCGTCCGCCATCTTGCTGGTAGTTAAGTCGAGCGACGGCAACGGCTGTCCTTTTTTCAGCATTGGGCCATCTATCCAGCTGTTCTCGCATTCTTCCATTTTTCAGCAGATATCAGGGCTGTTAAAAATAATCGTGACCATTTTTTTACGAGAAATGACGTGCTAAAAAGTAAAGGATTCTCGTGGAGCTATGTCACCCGCAACTATTTTTATAGAAATCCAATCCATTCTTCGTGACTGGCAACAGTCAAAACGTCAGAGTTGGGTGTTCCCAGAGCGGGAACACTGCGCGTTAAAGGGTTAAACATTTTTCAACTTTTGCCCCATTAGCCTGTTTCCTGACTATTTTAGCAAGGCTTGGCAAACCCTGTACATGCTTGGGCACGGGCTTGGTCTTCTTCTCGAGTTCGACTGATGTACAGACCTCCCCCAACGGCAGCAAACTGGAACAAATTCAGATGAGTCATTTCTACCAGCCGAAACAACTAACGAAACGCGTCCAAGTTTTCATTGCCAGCCATGACAAACGTTTCCCTCTGAGCATATCGTATTTTCCCGAAGTTTTATAGCTCCATAATGGCTGAGGGAAACCTCTCTAATTTCTTCACATCTCTCAAAGTCAAAGACGTATCACTTCCACATCTTGTTATTTTGACAAGCATGGTGACACGTCTGATAGTGGTTGCGGAGGAAGATTCAGGTCACGTTGGCTTGGTGTGATTTTTCTGTAAATATGCTCGCTCTTTATCTTCTGTTCCTAAGCTTTTGTACTTACTAACATTTTAAACAGGGTTTGTTTTATTTAACACCTGTCACGGGTTGTTATCTCTCGGATGCTAAAGTAGTGACATTTCTGTAATAGTTTTAATACATTTATTTAACCATGATGTGTTTAAAGTCTCTGGTACACATGCTTCTTCCTGGGCGATTTTATAAAATGCCGTCTTTCTTTTTCCTGTAGTTGTTTAAGCACAGGCCTTAAATATGGCGATTGTTCACGAATATCATTTTCTTAATAGTTTTAAGGAAATGTTTGGTTTTAAAGCAACATACTTGTCTTTCATTCTGTGTTTCGAAGTTAACATTTGTAAGGTAGACCATTGAAAAGAAAAAGCGTCTTTTCTATTTTCGATAATACCTGTAAGTTTCATGATTAATGTTACTAAGTTCTATTTTTTACACATGACCATTAATAGATAATGAATACACTAGTAAGCAAAAATAAAAATTTATTATACGAAGTTATATAGCTTACATAAAAGTAAACGTTATAATAATATAGTAAAACATAAATTTACATTTTTTTAAACAAATTTTCAGCGTGATTACACTTTAGTGCTATGCATATCAGTACTTGATATGTGTTTGTGACTTTAGTCCATCGATTACGTATATTTGTTTACAATTCAGGAAGGCACACTGTAACTAGTAAACTATAAAACGGACCCCTAACAAAAACCCATAAATAGAAATTTAAGAATAAAATGTTTGAGGATCTTTATAGTTTTGGCCTTCAAACGCTAAACTATTTTCCTCTTTGAAAAACCTTTACATAAAATCTTTTTAAATTGTTATTTTATAATTTCTATCTGCATTATCTACCCGGGAATTTAGAATACGATGCATCTAACCTACTACCAAATAGGTATTATATAATTTTTAGACATGATTCAAATACGAAATCACTTAACTAATCTATATAATAGATAGCGTGCAGTCGAACGTGTTATTGAAAAAACGCATTCTCCTTGAATCATTTGATGAAAACTTAGATCACCAGCGTAAAAACACCTCAGTGCTGAAGTTGGACGTCTCCTTGTCTCTGCTACGGCAAATATATTGACTTTCACGCTGAAAAATACGATGGATTGGAGAGCTAAAAAGAAAATTCATGGATGGATTCGATCCGTTTTCATCGAAACCTATCCGTATTTCCGCAAAAGTGCTCTTTAAGCAGTCTTTTTTCTGAGAATTCCCCTTCTCGCTTCCTGTTCTCCAAAATACTGATAACGTTCGATTCCCGTATATTTCGCTCCGCTCTTGTGATCGAAAAACGCTGCTGAAGGAGAAACGCACTTTTGAAAACCGAATCAAAAATCGCTCCGTCTGATCGAATTTCGCTCGTTTGGTTTAAGCGTGTTCGTTTACATTTTGGATGCATGCCTATGCTTATAAAAGAGCGAAGATAGGGATTATTTTGAACAATTTTATCAAAATTTTATTTTAAAAAGGCAGAATTATTCCATCCAGGATGTGATTTCTTGCGTCAACTGTTTAGTAGCCTGAGCTTACACCCATTGCAATTTCAAATTCGTGCTTCAAGAATTGCACCATCTTACTTGATGTTTAAAAACGAGCTCTCTCTAATAATATGGCCTCTGGCATCAGACATAGTAATTTTATATTTTTCATTTTGGTTATGAAGTACATTCTTTTTTTTTTTTTTTTTTTTTTTTTTTGGTCGAACATCCCTTTAAAAAAGAAGTCGTATTCCTCTGTTCTACCATCTTACTCCTGATCGCTATCTCCTCGTCACTCCTTCTTGGCGACGCAACAAGAATGTCGAAGGTGAGAACGGCGAAAGCTTCCTCATTAGGGCTCCTATATTTTTTTTTTTACACTTACATCAGATAAACACTAGGCGGCCCTGAAAACACACATAATATTTTTTCCCCCATTTGTTTGCTTATTTATTTATCAGCAATTTGGTCGCGTGTCCTTCACGTGAATCGTGCCAATCTGAACCTCACGCAACTTGCGTGAGACAGACATGGCACAAGGGGGGTGTCGGTTTCCGCCGGATGTGGATGACTCAAGACCTTTTTCTTGCAAGAAATATTTTTTGCATCTCGTGCTCAAATAAAAATAAGATAAAATAATGAAGTCCCGGACTTTTTTTTTGTTGCCGCTCATGTATTCACTTATTTCCAGGCTTAATAGTCCAGAGGGGGGAGGGAGGAAAAGCACCACGGGGTTTATGAAAAAAGTGAGATGAACCGTGAAATCAACCACGGAATTTTTATTTTTGCCTCGTTGCTGCTGACCAATAACCTTCGAAGAACTGCAGGTTGTCCGGCGATGCAATTTTTTGCTTATTTATTTTATTTTATTACTTCTTTGTTCAACTCCCCCCCCCCCTCCCCTCTGAAACGTTCACCTTTAAAATGCGTGTTGAATTATTGAGTTCTTGCATAGTGACTAAGCTATCTGATGTGCTGCTGGGGAACGATTAAGACAAAAACTCGGCTGTTCGAGCCTCGTCAGGGGACACCCCCCTGAACCTCCCCCCCTAATACGATATTAATTGACTATGTCATTTTATCTCTCGTCTTTCGTGCATTTCGTCTGGTAACCTTGTGTTGAAATTTTTAGGATTGTAACCTATATATAGAAAAATACATGCGATGCATATTCTACAGCTTACGAAATACTTTAATAATGGATTAAAGCTGTTGTGAACTGATAGTATTTAAGTATATGTAAAAAATGCACGTGATGCATATTCTACAGCTTACGAAATAGTGTAACAATAGATTAAAGCTGTTGTGAACTAATAGTATTTAAATATATGTAAAACTAGCTGAAGTACCCGTCCTCGACGGGTTAGTGAATGAAAATTTCCAAAAAGCAAGAACTTTCATCAGCATTGTAGGAGTACACAGAATGGATGTAGTATGTTGCCAAAGTAAAGAAAGCGAAGTTATAATTTTTATGTATTGTTAAAATATTGCAGGTTAGAGAGTAACTAAGTAATATCATTTCATTCGCTTTAGTCGTAATTATGTGATGCGCGAACGAATATTGACGCATATTGAAATAATTTTCGCAAAATCTCAAAATTTAATCAACATTTTTGAAAAATTTGAAGCCTAGAATTTAAGTTGAGTGGCAACCTATCATGTCACCCAAATTCGTTTCATTCCCTGCAGTCTTTATTTCGTGATGCTGGAACAAATTTTCAGCATTTTAAAACGATTTTCGAAAAATCTCAAAATGTAAGCAAAATATTTTTAAAATTCAACGCCTATAAATTAAGATTAGTAATTACCTATCATATCACTCAATTTCGTATCATTCGCATTAGTCGTTATTACGTGATGTTTGAAGAAATATAAACATATTTTGAGAGAATTTTCACAAAATCTCAAAATCTAATAAAAATGTTTAAAAAATTGGACTCCTATATTTATGTTGAGCAACCATCTATCGTGTGACCAAATTTCATATCATTCGCTTTAGTTGTTATTACGTAATACGGGAACAAAGATTCACTCAGTTTTAAACGATTTTCACAAAATCTCGAAATCTGATGGATTTTTTTTTATTAGATGCTTATAGTTTAAGGTGAGTGACCACCTATCCTTTCACCAAATATCATTTTTTCACCTTTGCAGTTATTACGTGATGTGCGAACAGAAATTTACGCAGTTTGAAACGATTTTCGCAAAATCTGAAAATCTAATCAACATTTTTTAAAAATTCGACGCCTATGTTTTAAGTTGAGTGACCACCTATCATGTCACTCAATTTCATATCATTCGCTTCAGTCGTTTTTACGTGATGCTTGAACACAAATTTACGCAGTTTGAAAGGATTTTCGCAAAATCTCAAAATCCAATCAGGATTTTTTAAAAATAGGACGCCTATGTTTTAAGTTGAGTGACCACCTATCATGACACCCAATTTCATACCATTCGCTTCAGTCGTTTTTGCGTGATGCTTGAACACAAATTTACGCAGTTTGAAACGATTTTCGCAAAATCCGAAAATCTAATCAAGATTTTTTAAAATTCGACGCCTATGTTTTAAGTTGAGTGACCACCTATCATGTCACTCAATTTCATATCATTCGCTTCCGTCGTTTTTACGTGATGCTTGAACACAAATTACGCAGTTTGAAAGGATTTCGCAAAATCTCAAAATCCAATCAGGATTTTTTAAAAATAGGACGCCTATGTTTTAAGTTGAGTGACCACCTATCATGACACCCAATTTCATACCATTCGCTTCCGTCGTTTTTGCGTGATGCTTGAACACAAATTTACGCAGTTTGAAACGATTTTCGCAAAATCTGAAAATCTAATCAAGATTTTTTAAAAATTCGACGCCTATGTTTTAAGTTGAGTGACCACCTATCATGACACCCAATTTCATATCATTCGCTTCAGTCGTTTTTGCGTGATGCTTGAACACAAATTTACGCAGTTTGAAACGATTTTCGCAAAATCTGAAAATCTAATCAAGATTTTTTAAAAATTCGACGCCTATGTTTTAAGTTGAGTGACCACCTATCATGACACCAAATTTCATATCATTCGCTTCAGTCGTTTTTACGATATGCTTAAACAAAAAAAGCGTCACGGACAGAATGACAGACAGACAAACTTTTTTTTGAAGGTCGCATCGGATTCCCGGGTGCTTGAAACGGATAGAAATCGCAAAATTTTTGAATTCCAAGAAATGTACAGACAAAAGTCTAATTTAATTTATATAGATTATGTCGCTTTTTGGGACGTATTTTTCGGACAATTTTCAATAAAGCGGCTGAGAGATAAAATGGCATAGTCATTAATAAAACATCAATAGTCTCCGATCCTTGTTGTTAATATTTTAAGGATCCTCTCCCCTCGTTGTTCACATTTTAAGGATCCTCTCCCCAAATACCCTCTTTCCTCACATTTTCATGTTTGCCAGAGAAAGTTTACTTAATTCGCACTTTTCAAATAATTTTAATTTTTCCTTTTGCTAATTTGCATATAAACTGTTAAATAAATTCTTCATAAAAACAAATATTAATCCTTTTTTTAATTTTGAAAACATTGTTTAATATCGAACAGAACAATCAAAATTCACTTCAAACCAATTCACATTTTGATAACATCCAGGGTGTTCGTAAAGGGTCTATACAGAACTTCAGGGGGAGGTAGTGCACATCACAAGGATTAAGGCATTGTAAACCATGACCGCAAACGTCATTTTAACCCTTTATGAACCAGGTGGTTTTGGTTATTTTTTTAACAGATGTGGGCTTGGCTTTTAAATGTTGAATTTTTAATAAAGATTATTTTTATGCTAATAAACCCATATTGGTACCGACTATTCAATTAAATTTCGCATTTCTCTGATTTATCTTACTAACACGAAAACCCGGACACCTAATCAAGGTTAAAGAAACAGACTGATAACCTGAGAGTTCGGCACCCAACGATTGGATAATTCATTCATGAGGAGAATACACATACTAAGTCTATAAATCCCGAAGTCTTTTACAATTTTAATAAGTTACTAAAACTTCCCAGCACACAGGAATTCATTTTTCTTCCGTTAAGGCTCTAAATCATAGAAGAGAGAAAAAATTCTGAAACGCCTTATTTAATAATATACGTATGCTACATGTTTTCCGATTTCGAAATATGGCACTTTACAGAAGTAAAACTAATTGTACACCTGAAACAATTTAGAAAACTCGATTATACTGACTGTTTTACGATGCATGAATGCATACCGGTACCGACTATTGAATTAATTTCCCATTTCTCTGATTTATCCTATTAACTCGGTTTGGCTGAATTTGTTTTTCTCAACAATGTGCATTCGAACAATGACAGATTAGTTCCATAAGTAACACTGACCTTTAACATTTTCATGCTTTCAAATTTATTGCAGATGTTATGCTGCAACTCCCAATGCATAACCAATCGTGAAATACCTCCTAACGGCCTTATTCACCAAATACTCCACACGTGGAGTAATCCAAACACGCGTATAAAGTCATGGGTAAGTTATCTTGCCCATAACTTTAAGACGAGTGATTCAATTAATTCTCATGAAAATCGTCTGATCTAGAAAATAGTCAATTAAATGTTATTACCAAATGACGATAAACTGCAGATTATTTAGGCTTACATAGTTCCCTTTTTTTTACCCGACATGATTAGAAAAAAAATATTTATATACTGTTTTATGTAAATAGATATTATAAACTAGATTTTTAGGATGTGCCATAAAATGGCACAAAATAATTTTTAGTTCGCGACATCGCATCATAGGACTTTTACTTATTAATTCGTCAATGCATCATGAGCTGTCCCTAATTAGTTAAAATTCATTCATTCATTTAGAAAGAAAAAAAACTCATTCCTGCCTAAAACATACTAATCAAAAAGGGGGAGGGAGAATTAAACAAATCAGGACCAATTGATTGATTTCTCATATCTCAGTTCGTGGAAGGAATACTTTACGAAGGCCTACGGTAGGCAAGTGTGGCTTGTCGGGAAATTTCAGGGCGTTGCCAGTTTTATCGTGCAAAAGATCTTGATTAAAGTAAAACAAAATGATTTTATTATGGGGACGGTAAGTCATTTACAGCCAGAAAGGGTGAGAGTTTTGCGGACTAAACCCAATGTTTATACATGGACTAATGACTAATGATCTCGTCCGGTTCTATTCACGCACCTGAACAACAAAGTGATACGAATAGATGAATATAAAAGGCTGTAATAGATCAGAGAAAAGAAACAAAACACACGCCGCAAAGCACAGACTTCAGGACTTTGCGAAATCCGTGTCCTGTTTGAGTGAGTTCTAATTCAAGCAAGTAATATATTTCGAAATACTTGATCGTTAAATTATGTACAGTGATATAAAAAAAAAACAAAAAAGAAGAAGAAGAAGAAAAGAAAAAAAAAGTAGGGAATTAATAATTAAAATGTCAAAAGTACACAACTGGAAAACGTTTCAAACTTGATTTATGTACTTTTTTAACCCTTTGAGGACCATAAGGTTCGTGATAGAGTATGAAATTTTTTTTAATGCATATGAAAAATTACGACACATTTTTAAACAACAATTTATTTTTTTTATTTTTCTCCAGAATTAAAATTCCGATGTCATAATGACACGAAAAAAATATATAATTTATAAAATGCTTTTTGAGGTTATGGGACACGTATGTCCCATGGTTCTGAAAAAGGTTAATACTAGAACTTGATTTATTTACTTTCAAACTTGATTTATGTACTTTTTTAACCCTTTGAGCACCATAAGCTTTGATAAAGTATGGAATTTTTTAAATGCATAAGAAAAATTACGACATATTTTTTAAACAGCAATTTATTTCTTTATTTTTATCCAGAATTAAAATTCTGATGTCATAATAACATGAAAAAAATAAAATTTATAAAATGCTTTTTGAGGTTATCGGACACGTATGTCCCATGGTTCTGAAAAGGTTAATACTAGAAAAAGAGGAGATATATTTTATTCGAAAACGAGTTATGTACTACATAAAAATTATTAAGAGATGTTGTCTACCCTCCCATTTCTTGGAGGGGTGAAAACAACTTTTTGAAGGACCTTTAATGGGAAACTACATCGCATTTGCGCTTGCATACACGGTAAAAAAAAATTCGGAAACGTTACCCCAAAAAATGGGGCAGCTCTTGTAGTTCAAAATTGCGGAAACGTTTCCGAACCATGCGGGTAAAGTATTTAGAAACGTTTCTGCATATGTCGGAAACATATTTACCTATTTTCCTGCATTTTAGGTAAGGTTTCTGGAAAAGATGGGTAACGTTTCTGTATATTTTTGTTAAATATTCAGTAAACTCTCCGTGTACTTCGGAAAGCTTTCCGAGTATTTCGGAAAGGTTTCCGAATTAACGAGTAACCTTTCCGAGTTTTTCAGAAAAAAGTAACATGCACTAGATGAAGCGTTTCGAGTATCTTAATCTAGATGGCAGCACCAAACTCTGTCGGAAGGAGCGGTGAGGACTAGCGACCAGAGCCAGAATCGAACGCTGGACCTACGCAATCGGAAGAAAGCACGGTACCACGACGCTGCGGTTTTCTTGCCGAATTTTGCTTTAAAAGTAAACTGACTGCTGCAAAGTTATTTGTGGTACGGCTTGTTTTGGAAACTTGAAATTTTTTTGAAGTATTTTGTAAATGGAGAGAAAATACCATAATTAATAAATATAAATTAAAAATCTTAAATCTTTTTTCTTCCACATAAATTATTTTCAGGAGATAATGTGCTGTTTTATTTAAGTATTCACCCGTTTTATTTAAGTATTCATCCGGCGACGTCACCTGGTGACTGGTCACAAATAAACTTCACAGTGACCACACAGTGAAGTTACATCACTCACAAGTTACCAGACCCTTATTATCGCATGGGCAAATCGGGACTTTGCCCAGGTCCCCCAGTTTCAAATGTTGTTCTGAAATATTCTTTTATATGTCAAAATATTATGAAAAAGAAAACAAATTTTATAGATGGGGACCCCCAAATTCATCAATGCCCGGGGCACCTGTTGGTCATAATCGGGCTGTGCAAGAAGTTACAATGTGACAGTCCTGTGACAATTGTGACCCTCTGTGACGTCACAGCAACTCTTTTGTGTGCTATTAGGGAAAACGCGTTCACTCTTATCCGTCTCTTGGCACTTGGCGCATGCGCGCGAAGTCCCAAATAAAGATTTCCTCTCCCCCGTAAATACTTTACCCCGAAATATGGGTTATGTTTCCGAAATCGTGAGTTCGAGTAGAGCATCGGTAAGTTACGCTATACTTTCGGAAACCTTTCCGCTATAAGTATGTAACGTTTCCGAATTTTTGTACTGTGTAGAGCATCGGTAGGTTACGCTATACTTTCGGAAACCTTTCCGCTATAAGTATGTAACGTTTCCGAATTTTTTTACTGTGTAGGCAACGTAAGAAAATCTGAAGGGAAAAAAATTACTCAAATAAAAGCGGGGTTACGAATTATCAAAATCATCTCTATGTTTTATTGTTTCTTTAAAAACAGTTACAACAGAATGGCTCGACATGGTTATCGATTCCAACGTGAATCAAACTATAAGAGAGCACTCTACCATACTGAGCTTTAATTGGGGCCGTCTTTCACGAATATTAATATACTTTACTATGGCTTATTTATAGGAATATACGTATAAAATAAGTCATAGAGAGTAAAGTGTCACAATAGGAATAAAAACTTGTTAAACTAGGAAAGACTAGTCATTTTAACTTCCCTCGTCCATAGCAAAATATTACTGAACTTCACTGTTCTAATTCCCTGCCTAAATTACCTGCAAATTTTGGAGTAATCTTAATACCCCTTCAGGAGGTCCGCCTCTGGAACCAGAAAAAAAATATGTAGAACTTTTTCCCCCGTTCATCAGCTTAAAAAAAAAAACGTTTTTCTGAGTAATTATCTTGAGACGTTATTCGAGGGAATAATATATGCAACTTAATAATCTCACATTTTCTGTAATAAAAGACCAACAATTACTTTTTAGAGAAAGTCTTAAAAATAACTAATTAGTTTTAAGCGTTATTAGTGAGCTCGATTTCACATTCTCTTGGTTTCAACTTAACTCCACTTATAAAGAAAAAATTTCGGGTTTTGGAATTTTTAATGGATTCATATATATATATATATTGTAACGTCTTCAGGACACGGCCACCAGATAATCAGTCATTCTGGGTTAACATATGTTTATTCCAGCCATTTACAATAATTACATAAATTTCACACTGACACTTTATTAAACAAATTAAAATAAAATCACAAAAACTCCTTGCTCGGAGGATTTCATTAGCAATTAAAATAACAACCCCCGCATGGGTCGTCTCTTCACGTGCTGGACGCACCGCCCGCTCCTCGTGTCCAACTCAGTTTTTGTAGGGAGACAACAGAAGTATATTCTCTTCAGTTCAATCGCAACAGCGAATTCATTCGGGTGATGGTTCACAAACAGTTCTCACTCAAGAACGCACCAAGCTCGCTTACTATCTTGAGCACGGCGGTCGGAGGAGTCCTCACAAGGCTGTCAACGTGATGCCAAGAGGAACCTTACAATATATATATATATATATATATATTATTTATTTATTTATTTTGTAATATGCTTTAACCCTTTAACGCGCAGTGTTCCCGCTCTGGGAACACCAAACTCTGACGTTTTGACTGTTGCTAGTCACGAAGAATAGATTTGATTTCTATAAATATAGTTAAGGGTGACATAGCTCCACAAGAACCCTTTACTTTTTAGCACGTCATTTCCCGTAAAAAAAATGGCACGATTATTTTTAACAGCACTGGCATCTGCTGAAAAATGGAAGAATGCGAGAACAGCTGGATGGATTGCCCAATGCTGAAAAAAGGGCAGCCGTTGCCATCGCTCGACTTAACTGCCAGCAAGATGGCGGACGATCGAAACGTTCAACGCGTGCCAGAGATCTAGAGACCCTTTTTTAACGACAGATGGCGCCACAGATCCAGAGACCCTTTTTTGACGACAGATGGCGCCACAGATCCAGAGACCCTTTTTTGACGCGGCTGGCACAGCCAGCTGTCGTCAAAAAAGGGTCTCTAGATCTGTGGCACGCGATGAACGTTTCGATCGTCCGCCATCTTGCTGGCAGTTAAGTCGAGCGATGGCAACGGCTGCCCTTTTTTCAGCATTGGGAAAGGGTTGCGCCTCAAAGGGTTAAAGATAAACTTATTGCGCATTATGAATAAAATAATGCAACACTTTGAACTGGTGAATCTTCTGGAGAAAAAGTTAAATAGTTAATTAAAAAAAATTACTACAGACTTTTAATTAATCATCTGAAGGTAGGAAAATACTGCCGGTACGATGCTGGAAGCAGAATATGTAAACTGAATCAAGTAACGACCAAAGCTAGGAAATAATCAAAAAATTATTTCGTGGTACATTTTATGAGGATAATGTACAGTTTTTCTTTATTCAGATACTTTTTCAGCCTACATTTTTTCGAATAGCTGAAAAATTCGGGATCAGGAATTGGCTTGAAGACTTGGAGTGACTCTTTCAATTCAACATAAAAATATTAATAATAGTAAATAAAACTGTCAAAATCTACTTCGTCACTCATATTGTATAAGTAAAAAAAAAAAAAACCTTTCAATTTGGAATCGAAAGTTAAATACTTTACCAATCCCTTCTTTAATTTAAAGTGTTTATTCGTGTAATGCAAATTAAGAATTATACAAAACTAAAATACGCGTCGTTACATTTTAGTATGCTCGTACCACTTCTGGCTCACGTGCCACCTATTGTCCGCCCCTTATGTTTAATATCAGATCTCTGAGAGTGATGATAATCATGTACAGTTATGCGGATAATTTTAACGCTTTTACATGTGCATTTAAATTCGAAATGATTCTTTAAAAAATCAATCATTCCAGTACTATTGCTTTGTATTTTAAAGTAGAACTTATCATATTCTATTACTAAACCGTACTGCTGACATTCGTGATCTGGAAATGTCTCCCTCCTTTGAATTTTGCAGTCACGTTCCGGTGTGAAAGGTTCTACCATTACCATTGTTAAGCGTGTTCTACCTAAAGAGCGGTTGTTCGTCACAGGACTTTCGAACAGCTTTCAGAACAAACCAACTCGAAAAAATTAATAATGCTTCTTCAACCGATACACTATGGACTGACATTAACAGTAAAGCTTTATGTCTCATGCAACCTCCAGAAAAAATTCATGAGCACAAAAATCGCCTTCAGAACTAGTCCGAGGAGTTACCTGTTTAGGGAAATATTGCTAAATTCGGTGTGATTAGCATTTTTTCCTGGGTGTTTCGTAACGCCTATGTGTTCATTGTTAGTAACAGTTCACAGTGCAATTTGTAAAGAGACATTCTAAATTTTTCCGAGTTTCTAGAGCAATTAATATTTCGAAAAGCTATTCAAAAGTTGTATGAATATATTTCTAGTGAAACGTATTTTATTTAAAAATACCAACTCTTTGTTAAACTAAATACATTCATCCAAATCCGTTATGAAGTGTTTTTTTCTTCCCTCTTAAAAAAAAAAAAGAAAAAAAAAAAAAAGAAAGAAAGAAAGAAAAAAGAAAAATCTGAAGTGACTTAACTCGACTTTCTGAACATTTGACCTTTACCAAGTGTTTAAAAAATTTTATTCAATTCAATCAGACCTTGTTTTCAGGCTCTAGTTCACTTAAAATAATTTGAGTGTATAGGCCGCAATGTATAAGAATACTTTTCTGTAGCCCTATAAAAAAAAAAACTGCAGGCCGTGTACTCGCTAAAATTTATGCAGTATGTAAGGCCGATAATATGCTTAACGAATTTGAGCTCAATCGAATACACCATTTAAAAACTAGCTTACTTTAAATGATTTGCGTCCTTAAGTCGTAATGTATAAGAATTACTTTTTGCAACCCTGTCATACTCTATAAGTTCTACACTCTCCAAATCTATCCAGGTCATGAGACCGTGACCTATAACATGCATACCCAATTTGAGCTCAATCGAATGAATGCACCATACAGACGCTAGCCCACTTTCAAGAATTTCCGCCCATAGAAAATATGTAAAGGAAATTTTTGTCGTAGCCCTGTAAAAAAACTATCGAGTTCAAACATAGTTTGATAGTCAGTAGTTAAGTAGTATATAAAGAGAGAATTCATTTCTTTTAAATCATTGAAAAGATCTGTCGAACATTTTAAGACCTCCTTTGCTGTAAGTAGAAAAATACTGTAAATTAAACTCATATACTAGCAGTAATCATCACCTTGCAAAATTATTCTTACGTTCAATTTATGATAAAAGGACATTAATTGCTTAACCCTTTGAGGCGCAACCCTTTCCCAATGCTGAAAAAAGGGCGGCACAGCCAGCTGCCGTCAAAAAAGGGTCTCTATATCTGTGGCACGCGATGAACGTATCGATCGTCCGCCATCTTGGTCGTAGCTAAGTCGAGCAATGGCAACGGCTGCCCCTTTTTCAGCATTGGGAAATCTATCCAGCTGTTCTCGCATTCTTCCCTTTTTCAGCAGATGTCAGTGCTGTTAAAAATAATCGTGACCATTTTTTGTACGGGAAATGACGTGCTAAAAAGTAAAGGATTCTCGTGGAGCGATGTCACCCACAACTGTTTTTATAGAAATCAAATCTATTCTTCGTGACTGGTTACAGTCAAAACATCAGTTTGGTGTTCCCAGAGCGGGAACACTGCGCGTTAAAGGGCTAACTGTTTAGCTTATGCATTTTGGCGGTTGTCAAAAAGAAGTCTGCGATTAGATCAGTGAAGTGTCCTAGGACGGATCTGAGGAGTATTTTATCCTGATAAGAATAACAATACCATGGAGTTTGGTTGAATTCAACAAAATTTTACTGTTTCACCAAAAAAATTTACTGGAGCTTATTTTAAGCCGTTAAAGCTCGATGTCTTCGGTGTGAGGGCACAAAACTCGGGCATTTTGACTGTTATGATTCACGAAGAGTAAATTTGATTACAAAAATAATATTTATGAGTGACCTAGTGGCACGTGAATCCTTTACTTTTTACGACATAGCTTCCAGAAAGAATTATCGATTATTTGTAAAACTGGTGTCAAAATTATCTTTATCGGTACTGTCACTCGCTGAGAAATGAAGAATAGGATGAAAATACATGGATATAGATAAAAAATTCGACAGGCCGCCCAACACTGGAAAAGCGCACCTTTGCCATCGCTCGATTTGGCTACCAGCAAAGGTGGCGGTCGATCGAATCGCCCGTCGTGTGCCACAGAGGTAAAGAACATTTTTTAACACAACCGGATGTGCTGGTTGTTGGTAGTTAAATCGAGCGATGGCAACGGGTGCACTTTTTCAGCATTGGGAAATGCTTCAAAGGATTAACGAATAGTTTAGTTGAACAAAGTATTTTCTTGAATCCATGAAATTGTTTTATTCAGAAAAATAATTTCGTTAAAATATCGCCAACTTTTTTTTTCTTCTTCTTTCTGAGTAATAATCAGGCGAACATTTCAGCTGGCATTGACAATGAATAATCAGAATGAACGACTGATCAAAAGTAACGAGTTGGATGATGTGTAAAATAAATGGAAAAATCATGCAATATTTGGCTGAACAAGAAAGCCAGATGATATGATCGTGAGAAAAGTTGAGTTTCAATGACGATCTCTTGCAGAAAATGAAAAGCATTTATACATTTTGGATAGAGTGGTCAGGAAAATGTAATCCTGTTTTGGGAAGATCTGTCTTCTGAAAAATATCAAAATTTTGCCTATAAAGTATCTTTTATAACAAAAAGAATGCAATGGATTGATTGTTTTTTTTCGAATGACTAGGGGCCAAGGCCCCCAGACTCGCTACGCTCGCTTTTCGTATGAGGCATTCGGCCCCTAATAAGGCTTATTCGTGAAAAAGACATAATTTCAACAGATCAAACCCGAAGATTGGATCAGATAGAATGTTACTGAGCTACACATTGCTTGGTTCTTGCATGTTCATTGGTACATAAAAATTTAAACTTCACACTACAGTAGACCCCCCTCCCCCCTCATAACACGGAAGATATTTTGCTATGGGAATCCGTGTTGTACGGGTCCTGAGCTATACTCCACCTGGAGTGCGGACTCCGCTTATATTCGCTGTTAAAATTATTTGCACTCCTCAGAAACACAATGATATTTAATGTTGCCATTCAAAAGTTATATTAATTAGGAGCTAAAGCGTAATAAAATCAGAACATCTGTTTCAGCTGTATTTTTAATAATGTAAAACCTATTGGACACCTTGCGAATTTGCCACCCATGGCGATTTTTCATTATTGGGCGACTTGCGTACATGTAAAGTTAATAAAAGCTACGGAACAGATAGGATAGCTAGCCACCAATGGCGTCTTTTCATTATTTGGCGATTTACACATGCTCACAACTTATAATTACTGTTCATTTAAGGTTACCGGAAAACCGTTATCCATATTTTCATTTACATAATCGTTTGCAGATTGGCGTACTTATCACGACGAATTATACCATCTCGTCGCGCTAGCAAATATCCAAAGTGTACTATAACTGCTATAATGGCATAGTTAACGCCGCCAAATATTTCTACTGGTAGCAAATAATCCAGCTGGTCCGAACCGGCTTTAAAATAATCTGCATTTTAATTATTTTTCATTTTCAAGATATTAGTTATTCTGTTTTGGAAAAACGAATAATCGCTAATTCTAAACTCCTGTTGTCTAAGCGAACTTACTATTTGAAAATTGTCAACTTTGTGTAACACATTTTGAGTTACTTATTTCATATAGTTTTTATTTTGGCGTAAAATAGGCGTAATTCTAACCCATGTTTGTAAATTTCACGCGATTCTAGATACTTGGACACGCTTTGTTGCAAAGGAATGTATTATGCCAAATCTGGCAACCATTCTGTTTATTTTTTCAGTTTTTTATTAATATCTTCTAAAATAATTCGATTTTCGAAATTTAAGTCAGCTTATCAAGTTCCTCGGAATTTTTCGAATCCGTGGGCACCTTAGTCGAAACTTAAATCCCCACGGTTTAGGAGGAGATAGGCCAACAAGCTATGACAGCGCCAGCGACAGCGGCCTTTACTTTATTTTAGAATAGAGAGAAGCCATTGATGTGTATCTATATAGTTCTGAAAAGGTAAATTGGAAACGCTAAGCATTTAATTAATTTATACTGAGTAAAGTAACCAGATGTCCTGCTTTTGGCGGGATAGTCCTGATTTTTGCTTATATGTCCCGGTGTCCCCACAGAACCCTAAAATGTCCTGCTTTTCTATTCCTATCCCGCAAAAATCCTGCTTTATGAAAAATAAATAAATAAATGTAAAATAAATTGGGAATAAATTCACATGAAAATGATTGTATTATTTACAAAGTTTTTTGTTACTTGTATTTAACATCGTTTTTTTTAATTGATGTTAATGATTGTTTTATAATATGTATCAATACATACCTGTAATCAATGGATGGTGATTCTATAGTTATTGTTACAAAGCAATCTATTTGGAAAATTTATCCAAAGATTAACAATAAAATTATTTAAAACCTAAGTTTATAAAATAGGTCTATTTTATTTGTATATCCGCTACATTTTATTAGCTCATTTTTATCATAAAAGTAGAAAATCGTGTGTGTGTGTGTGGGGGGGGGGGTCGTCGGGATTAATTTTTACCCCTCCCGACTCTGTGGTTTAGAAGTGTCCTGATTTTCGGTTCAGAAAAAATGGTCACTTTAATACTAAGTAAAAAAAAAAAAAAATCAATATTTTTAGTGAAAAGATAAAGTGTGAAATATATACATCTACACCCTGTTTTTCTCTCTGCAAGTCTTTCAGTTTTATTTTTGTTAGTTATTATTATTTCTTGTTCAAATTCTAATTTCATATTCGGATTATGAACTTGCACGCCTTTTGTATCTGCTTTTCTGTGATTTTTGTTGTTGCGCCGTCAGACATTTTTTTTTTTTTTTTTCAGTCCTTTTAAGATCAGTTTATAGTGCCTCTAAAATCGAAACGGAGGGGGGGGGACAAGATGTGTTAGCAACTAGTTTCTCAAACTCATGTTAATTGAATTATTGACCAACATTAAACTTTGGCATGTATCACTCGACTGAAATTGTGATCAGTCCTCAACAAACAGGTAACTGGTCATCAATGCGCTGGGGCTGCTTACCACTAAATTACGGTACTATGCCATTACGGGAGTTCATCGGTCGGTACACCATTTCGATTTTGCTAGCAAACGCCACACTTCCGCATTCGCAGCTTAGCACTTCCGGTCCCATAATTGAAAAGCACTCACAAACACTGCGTTGCACAACTTTAATGAAGAATTATTTAAATGAAGTGTTGCGGTGAAAGACAGGAAGCATTTAAAAAGGAAAATAAAAAAGACAGCAATAACAACAAAGCACCAACGACGTGTATATTGGCATATCTATAGAGCCATTCCCGCTCGGGGTTATGTTCTCAATAAACTACCGGCAAAAACCCCGTTCTTTTCTAAAATCATAAATACAATGTGCCAAAAGGTGACCGTGAGAACGCTAAGTACTGCCCTACCACGTGATTTGTGTGAGAGCAGGTAGATCGGCAGAGCTCTTTCTCCTCGGTAAAACAGCCAGAGATTAAACGGCGACAATTTCGCCATTAACCTCCTCACAGCTGCAATGCAAATGATGAGAGATTTTTCTTAAAGAAAGATCGCGTTGCGCCATCTGTTGACCTGTCTAGAAAAGCTTCGAATTAACGGTGATCTTCTGGTAAGAACTTCGAAGATTCAAATCGCTGAAAGGGTAAACTTGTCACAATGTTTTCGCTCCTTCAGTTCAGTGCGTTTGTTATGGAGCTTAACCTGCTATTTTATTTACTAGATTTAACCTGTTTCCTCCCACCTTTGAAAAAGATGCCACGCTGTGAAGATTCCCCTTCTTCTTTTGAGGCAACGTTGCTTACCAGCACAGGTCTGTGAAAGCATCCTTTGCGCAAGTTAGCCCTTTAACCCTTTAAGGCGCAACCCTTTCCCAATGCTGAAAAAAGGGCAGCCGTTGCCATCGCTCGACTTAACTACCAGCAAGATGGCGGACGATCGAAACGTTCATCGCGTGCCACAGATCTAGAGACCCTTTTTTGACGACAGCTGGCTGTGCAGCACAGCCAGCCTGTGGCGTCAAAAAAGGGTCTCTAGATCTGTGGCGCGCTATGAACGTTTCGATCGTCCGTCATCTTGCTGGTAGTTAAGTCGAGCGATGGCAACGGCTGCCCTTTTTCAGCATTGGGCAATCTATCCATCTGTTCTCGCATTTCCATTTTTCAGCAGATGTCAGTGCTGTCAAAAATAATCGTGACTTTTTTTACGGGAAAGGACGTGCTAAAAAGTAAAGGATTCTCGTGGAGCTATGTCACCCGCAACCATTTTTATACAAATCACATTTATTCTTCGTGACTGGCAACAGTCAAAACGTCAGAGTTTGGTGTTCCCAAACGGGAACACTGCGCGTCAAAGGATTAACGCGCCACTGCGCGTCAAAGGATAAACGCGCAACCGTTTTCGCATCCATATAGAATAACAACTTTATATAGTGTCCAACTATGAAAAAGCACACCCGTTCCCATCTCCCGATTTAACTACCAGTAACAGAACAGGGCGGTCGATCGAATCACCCATCTACGTGCTACATATCCAGCTGTGTCAATAAAGGACTTTAGCTCTGTAGCACGCGATGGGCGATTCCACTGACCGCCCTGTTACTGGTAGTTAAGTTGAGAGATGGCAACGGGTGTACTTTTTCGGTTTTGGGGCCATTTAACCATGTTTTTTGCGACTAACAGTTGAAAGCGTTAGAAAGAGGTGATTTCACGGCGCGACCACCGTGCGTTAAAGGCTTAAATAGGGACGTCTAGATCATTGACGGATTTCCAGAGATCGGGCTCAGGGCAAAAGCTTCATTGGAGGGGGGGGGGGGGGCATTCATTCTCTTACGTAAACTTTTTTATACCCTACAAAGCAACTTTCACATTACACCATACAAAGAAGGATGTTAAGAAGAGACTAAGAATCATTACTTAAAATTATTATGCAAAGTGAAATGCCATTCTTCGATAGTAATAATATGTGTAGAATAATATTTCAATAAGATAATAATTTGAATAATATAATTATTATTATTATTAAATTTTCAATCGGTAATTTCATTCGATATTTTTCAAGTAACATGTTCCATAATAATTTTGTATTTTTTGTTCCAATTAATTTATAGTAGGATAGATTTCACTTCACTCCACCTAGGAAGCTATTGCCTTTTATATGTTCCGATTGAAAATCAGCTCTATGGTTTCCACGCCTAAATGATAAGTTATTGCTAACTAATTACCTAAGACTATACCGCTTGCCTAAAAAAAGTGTGAATGCAATGCTATCATTGTAAATAATAGTAACAGAGTGATTATTATGACTAGTATTTTTCATAAAATGAATTTCTCTTATTTTAAATTAAAATCAAAATTTGCAAATTTTTAAACATAACGAATAATCTAAGGGGAGGCTTTTAGTTGGCTGCCCAGGCGCATGCCCCAAATGTCCTGCCGGAAATCAGTCCCTGCTTGTAGCCGGTCGTTAATTGGTGGAAAACTTCGGATTTAGACTGGATATACAACCACCGCTTAAATTAAGCATCTCTTATTCTCACTCCACTCCCTGTATTATTCCTAAACGCCTCTGCCTACATTAGCTCCATACAAATGCATCCCCATTCCACAATAACTCACAAAATTCTGATTTTCTTTCGGTAAAATATTTGCACCTAAATTAAAATGGCTTGTCAAAAGTTTATCACACGTATTTAATATATATTTCATAAATAAGAAACGAATTTTATAACGTCCGATTATTCGTATCCATGGTGTAAATAATAAAACTCGACTGTTCGAGCCTCGTCAGGGGGAGACCCCCCCTGAACCCCCCTAATTTTTTAGTTTCATGATTGCCATATTAAAACGATATTAATTGACTACGTCATTTTATCTCTCATCTTTCGTGTATTTCGCCTGGTAACCCTGTGTTGAAATTTTTAGGATTGTAACTATTTATAGAAAAATACATGGGATGCCTATTCTACAGCTTACGAAATATTGTAACAATAGATTAAAGCTGTTGTGAACTAATAGTACTTAAATATATGTAAAAGTACATGTGGTGCCTATTCTACAGCTTACGAAATATTCTAACAATAGATTAAAGCTCTTATGAAGTAAGCATTTAAATATATGTAAAAGTATGTCGCATTTTTGTGTCGCATTTTTGGGACACATTTTTCGGACAACTTTCAATAAAGGGGGTGAGAGATGAAATGACATAGTCATTTAAAAAAATTTCTGATAAAAATTTTATAGCGAACATAACATAGTACTAGCTAACATTTTATATTATAGTCGATTTATTTTCGGAAAAAAAGATGGAAGATAAGGTTTTACACAAACTGCAGTTTTTCTCGATTCAACTTTCTGCACTTTTATGATGAAAGAATGACAGTTCGTGAAATATACTCAAATTATCGAACTCGACTTGTGACTGGGCGTATATTATTGATGTTTTCCTAAAATTTTATATCAACTACAATTTTTATGGTTTGTTTGTAATAATTGTCTAAAAAATTGCGAAAGCTGAAAATTTGAAATGTTTCGTACATGCACACTGTTAAAAAAGTCTTTTTTTTTTTTTTTACATGATCATATCTCTTTCAACATTTCTATTTTTACTTCCTTGTACAAAGTAAGTAGAGGAATTGCGATCAGAACATGAAAATTTCTGGTATTGAGATTGTAAGAAAAATTGATTTTGACCATTCCTAAATTTACTTTGATGAGTTTCTGTCTTACATTTCGATTTAAGTACGATATATCTCGGCGTATAACAACCACTTTCAACTTAAAAAAATTACTTCATTTTTTCGTGTGCGTGTTATACACCGAATATAAAATATAAAATACATTGCTTGCCATAGCCTAAATTTACGCATGCGTCTTATACGCCGGGATAAATTGTACGCATTTATGTACGTACTCATGCAATGTTCAATGCGTTTTGACAGACCTTGAATCCATTATGACTAATTTCATGGGAAATTTATGTTTGCACGTACGTATGAACGTATGCATGCACTTAGGTAACTGGCATAAATCAAAAACAGTTAGCAACAGAATTTTATATTTTTGGCATTTCTGTAAAAGTACGTATAGTTTTATTTTAATTTTCACTAAAATTATTGATGTTTTAAACTGGTTAACATCTATGTGCGTGTATTTTAATATATACAGTGAAACCTTTGTATCTCGAACCTTAATATCCTGAAAACCTTGATTCCTCGAATAAATGTGTTCCCGCTTACAAACTTACCCCTTTCTATTTCACCTCGTTATCTCGAAAAATCGATACCTGGATTTTTTTTTCCCCCTTCAGTGGGCACGGGAGCAACCCCTATCCTCGTGGCTGTGGCTGTCAACATATTAAACGAACACTCCTGCTTTAGAGCATATTTTTATTTTAACAGCTTTCTACAGAGATTGATGTTTCAACAGTGATCACGAAAAATCCGTGCTCTCAACGGTGCTTGCAGTTTTATGACCTAGGGTAACATGATTTATAAGCTAATCGCAGGGTTAAAAGAGTGTGCATTTATTGGTTGTTAAAGTGCCCAGATCACACAGTCTCCGAAAATTCTTGAGAGCTGTGGTGACTTTGAGAGTATGAAGAGACATATATCAATTATTTTTTTAATTAATTTAGATCTTGAGTCAAATCACTTGTTTGAAAAAGAAAGTTAATACGTTCCTTTAGAATTTTGAAGGAAGCTTAACAGAAAATTTGAATTTTGAGAGGATATTTAGTTTTATATGTTATAGATACTGGGTGTCCCAGAAGCATTGACCTCAGATTTATTCTTTAAATATTGATCTTAGACCCCATTAATAAATTGTAACGTTGCATTTTTTTAAGTGTTACAGAATTCTATATGAAATGAGTGAATTGAATTTGAAGTAAAAGTTTTATACACCCTCCCCCCTGCACACAAAAAATCCAATTAGCAAACTTTCGCCATTACATTAATTAGGTGGTGAACAAAATTTCAACTTTCATCATAAAAAGGCTCTGAGATATATTTAAACAAAGTTTGTGAGTGCTATACAGTGATACTTCTCGGGAGCGACCACCATCCATTCATCGGAAACCATTCTTGTGTAATAATTTATAAGTCGAAATGTGCGATTTCTAACATAGAGTGATGGACATTTGATAGCTAAGCGTTGGGGAAAACAACTCTGAGATTTATTTTTTTTAAATGTACAATTTTATTTATACATAATTTTATTTTGAAAATCTAATAATAATATAATGGTATAACCTAAATTAAGTGGACAAAAATTAAGTGTACTGTGTAATTTTTATTGATCAAGTTAAGATTATTTTGCTTTCACGTATTATCATAGGTATTTTGTTGGCAGAATATTGTTTTTACATGCACATATAGTAAAATTACATCATTTATTTATGAGTTAGTCCCCTAGCAGGTTCCTTACAGCCGACCCTACATTACAGCCTCTGGCCGATCAGCTAGGGTCAGCCAAGATATTAAACATACAGGATAGGTTATTAATGCACAAAGCTAATTAATATGAGTTTCTAAACTATTTACATATTTATATACCATGCACACTACTTCAAAATCAAGGCAGATTGGTAAAGCCAATAATTGTAATTTCCAGTGGCACAGATACTGATTTACAGGGGTCGAAAAAATTTGTAAAATCTTAGGCGCGCCAGCAAAAAAATTTTTAGGAGACACATATATATTGAATAATATTGATTTAAAATAAGCTAGTCGCCAAGGTATATTTTTTAGTCATCTGAGCAACCTGGCGCCCGGGTTTTTTAGTACCCTGCTGATTTATCTATATTCATTGAGGATCTTTATTTTCCTTGATTAATACCATGTCCTTGATTGAAAAGCAATTAGTAAACGCAGTATTCATTTTGGATTAAATAAATGATGATTATTTAATTTTTAAAAAATCACCCTCTGGTGTCGCATTATCTGAAACATTTGTTCTACTGTTATGCCAGTCTTTGTATTTTGATCCATGGCAACGCCTCTTTCATACAAATGAATGAAGTTGCAGAAGAAAGATTTTTTAAAAAAAAACTACATTTTTACTATTTTTTTTACATTGGACGGCAGGGTAACCTGTCGAAAAACCAAAAAGAAATTACCATTTCCACCCCATATGGTGTTTCTCTACAAGCCTCGGACGGACGATTGCTTGTTCACTTTGGGAGTGAAAAAAGTAAATTAATAAAAATCCATCGCATTTAATAAATAACATTTTTTTACGGCGCTGACGTTAAATCACACACGCTAGCTAACCTTTGGTAAGGTGAGCCATATATCAATCACTTTTATGCTTAAGCTAGTCCATTAACAAACTGCCGGTTTTTTTCGCACGAAGCGAGTTCAGCTGGCTACCTAACTCCGCGAAGCTAGAGTTCACACGAACGGACCATTATGTAAAATATCACGAGTTATTGTTATTGCTCTATCGTTCTGGTAAAAAAAAAAAAAAAGTTTAAAAAAAATTGTTTACTTAGCGCGTAAATTAGTCAATCTTAACTGCTCTCTGCGAACTACTTCTGCTTTGTTTTTTGCCTTTGGAAGTAAATTGCGATCGCTGATTGATGTGCTGCACAGTAGAATCGTTTTCGAGACGAATTCAGTTGTATGATGAATTTTCACTCGTTATACCGATATTTGTTGATCTTGTCAATATTATCGCTCGAATACGAGCGCGAAAACACTGTATAAAACCGGGAAGGGGGGGGGGAGATTTCGGGCAAATTTATGAACTCGAAATATTTCCATTGAAATGACCAAAATTTTAAAAATTGCACAATGGCGTTTTTTCCCAAAGATTAATTTGATCTGCAATCTTTGAGTAATTTGGAGGAATAAAATTAATACATCTCCTCATTGTTAACACCTGGTATGTGATGGTAAAATTATTCTTGTTTTATTGTGTATTATAATGGTTATTACTGGATTTATTATTCCAGATATTTTTATGGATTTTCTATATTTTGCTTCAACTTTTTTTGATTTGATGGATGATTTTTTCAGGGAATTGCCTTTCGGATTTACATTTGGCGGAGTTATTTTACTGTCCTTTGTCTTCATAGCTTGTTTTATCTCATTTATTGCTGAAGACGATGGTTTGATCAATAAAAGCACTTTAGCCCGTTTTCTCGGTCCAAATGAGTAGATAGCATTTTATAAACGAGATCCAAAGTTTTCTTCATATTTGCATTATTTTTTGTGTTTCTATTCTAATCATTTTATAATACATATATGGTTGTATTGTTCTTTTGCGTTCCCACGCTTATTTAATTATTACTTTTTCTGAGTGAGTTATTTTTAGTACTTGGTCTATATTTATATAAATATGTTTATATAAAAAAATTCTAATTTCAAAATTTCAATCGTAGATCAATACTAAATTTTAAAATGCTTGATTCAAAGTACTTTTCAATAAAATGCGATGCCTTTTTTGTTGTTATGAGTGCACTTCCATGATTTCAAAATTTCACTTGTGTATTGTATATGCTTGCAAGTACTGTATTTGATTTGTTTATAAAGAATGTTATATTATACCCGACGCACAAGGCTGCTTTAAAGCTTTTTAATAAAGACAAACAAAAGACTTGTGTAGCTAAGTATTTCCAGTTATCAGAGTGTTCGGTAAATTTGTGTATCTCTGGCTCAGTAGATAAAAATTCTATTCGACTGACATTGTACAATTTCGAAATCACACATACTGCGAACTGTGTCAATACGAATTCGTCTGTCTTTACATATTAATTTGGTTTTCATGGATTTCATAAGCAAGAGTATATTTTTCCAGCTTCCGCTTTTGTGCATGCATGTAGAGTAAGTAGATACTTGGTGGAAATCGTATTATGTTCAGCGTTTACAGACTACTCAGCTACATCTCACTTCATTTCTTCCTTCAATGATGCGCTTCTAAGCTCACGTACAAAACTCAAATTGGTGAAGATATTACACTGGATATTCATAGTGTAAAATTATTCACGTTCTTCCCACGGCAGAACTAAATTTTTTCCTCCTTGAAGAAAAGTGAACCAATATTAAGAACGATGGGAGAAACTAGACTCAACGATAAAACTTTTGGAATAAAAAGATAAACACATAAAAAAGGAACAACCAAGAATCTGTCTAGATCATCCTGTTGGATATAGATTGCCTTTTCGTACTGGTAAACAAGCCATCCTGCGAATTTCTTGATTTCAAGAAATCGCCTGCAGTCTACTGCCTTTCCGTTCTCGATTTGTGGGAAAAGATGACCGACTCCGGAACGATTTGATAAATGTGAATTTATCGCTGCCGTAAATCGAATCTCTTGAAAAAAAAAAAAAAATTATCAGACGCATCACCAAAGTCCATTTCCACGAGCTTTTCTTTTTTTTTTTTTTTTCGGACAAGTCCAGCAGGATTAAGGCGTTAAGTGTTACCAAGGAAGAAGTCATTCGTGATGTGACTACCCAAAAGGATAGGGGAGGGGGACATTTTCGAGTGTGGGAAAGTTAAAATCGGTCCGAGAAAAAAATAAAAATGTCCGTTGTAAATCGGGAGGGTGACAATTACGTAGTGAGTGCCAAAGAGTTACACACATCGCTGATTTCCGGAGATTATTAAGACTATAAAAAGTCTGCAGGGTAGCTATTAATATAGCATGGACACGACGAGAATTCTTGATAATGTTTATTCGAAAGTGATCTTTAACAGAACGTTTACTTGGGTGCATGTTTGACACGAATTAAAGACAATGCTCTCACAAGAAGCCTTCCGAACAGGCTCCACTTTTAAAGAATTAATCGGCATGCTTTCAAATTATTGAAAATGGTCGTTGTTTTTCATAGATTTCGCTAAAAAATTTAACCCTTAAGCAGGGCCCCCCCGACAGTATTTTCGGGACCTAGGACAGGTAATTACGAAGGGGCCCTAGTCCTAAAAAAAACATTTTTTTTTCCAGAAAAACTTTTTAAAAACTTCAGAATTAGTGCACTGACTGTAAATTTACCATAGGCCTCATAAACAAAACCTTGTACACAGTGGCGTAGCCCGAAATTTTTCATGGGGGAGGCGGTACCACTACTGCAACTCACATACATGTATACGTGTGTGTGATAAGGGAGTGAAGAATTTACATTTTGTATGGGAAAAAATTTCTCATGGGAGTTGCGACCGCCCTATCCCCCCTCCTTGGCTACGCCACTCCATGTACATGATAAAACTTCCTTCAAATTTCAAGTACTTTAGCAAAATTATTTTAAAGTGATGTACATATAATTCTGAAATTCTTTTTAAATGTATACAGAGAATCACTTGATAAAATCTAGAACTTTTTAAAATGTTGAATACTCGCTTTTGAAAATTAAAATGGAGTTATTATAAAATTCGTAGCCAGATGAATAACGCAGAAAGAGAAACGTTAGCAAACACCTATGAGAGTTAGTGCCACAGACTGATATTTGTAAGTATGACTTACCAACATCAGTGGGAGAATGTATTCTCGCACTGATGATGGCAAGACATATTTACCGAAACCAATTTGTGGTATTAAACCTCATTGGTGTTTGCTAACGTTGTCTTTTCTGTGTTGAAACAGAGTTAGCCTCTTTATGAAATTAGTTATTAGTTTACAAAACTCCAATTTATAAGAAATATATGAAATAATAAACACTTCAATCGGCAAATTCTGGTTGCTAATAAATGTTTCTATGAAATAGCCCTTCTGGATCTTCTGGATGCAAAGTCGTCAGTTACATCATCAAAGTTCAAAGTACGAGCAAGCTCTGTCTCCATGGAAAGAGTGGTTAGTCCAAAAAGTCTTTCATGTCCAATAATGACATATTTTTTAATTCTTTTTAAAACACTAAAAGATTTGTCTTCTCCAGCCACTGACGGTGAAAGATGAAAGACCACAGAATTGCCTGATGGCTACACAAACATTTGGGTACAAAGAATCCAATTTTAAGCTTTCAAGTTTATTTAACAATCCAAGGGGTTTCAGAGGATTAGGCCCTAAATTTGAACGATGAACTGATTTCAGATGCATCAACTCATCTTGGAGATCTTAAGAAAGGTCATTGGGAAAGTTAGAAAGTAAACTGTTACATAACTCAGCAATGGTCAGCAACGCCCTCCAGGCCCGGGCCCTGGGGTAATTGTCACCCTGTTCCCCCTTTATTATATCTATGGGCGGGCCTGCCTAAAGTTACTGGCATCAAATCTTTGTGAAGTGCGATTTGGTGCGATTTGTAAAAAACGAATAAAAAAATATTCTGAAAGATTCACAGATTTTAACTATTTATTGATTCTAAATTCTGCAAAGCAGGTTGAAGCACACTAGCTTATAACCTGCGAAAATTTCTTCGCAGAAAAAGAGAGGCATTAACTGCCGTATTTCTTGCAGGTAATTCAGTCTTCAACGAACCGAAATGAACCATTTGGATGGTCATTATCCCTGTTATACTTAAAATCGCATGGTGCAAGCACTTTCTTAAACGTTTGTAAGCTGACAGAGAATCTATCTACTTATTTGTAATGGTAATGAAAAGCATCCTATTGTTTTAGATTGATTGTACTCTGTGAACCAGTATCATAGAAAACAGATCATTGTTTTGTCTTTTCTCTTTAGAGACAAATTTTAAAATACTTTTCAAGGAACCAGTATGATAAAAAGCTCTTGTAGCTAGGTTAAACCTATGTGTGTTCAAAGAAATTTAAACGCTACATTCCTTTCCATGCGTAAAGCCACTGGTAAGAACAATACCAAGGACAAAACTTCCGAGTATGTCCCTCTTTAACCATTTGAGGCGCAACCCTTTCCTAATGCTGAAAAAAGGGCTGCCGTTGCCATCGCTCGACTTAACTACCAGCAAGATGGCGGACGATCGAAACGTTCATCGCGTGCCACAGATCTAGAGACCCCTTTTTTGACGACAGCTGGCTGTGCGGCACAGCCGATTTTTGATAAATAAAAATCGACAACCCTTTCTCAGGCAAATTCGGGTGGATTTCAGAACGAGGAGCCTATCTCAGCTCGCATCTAAAAAGCTATGGAATATTTCGACTAAAAAAAGTATATACTGTTACGGACAAACTGCTCAGCTTTCGTTTAAAAAAAAATCAAGCGTCTAGGATAACTTTTTGATCAGCTAAAAAATTAATTAGTAAAGCCCGTACGAAAATAATTTGAAACTTCCGAAGAAGGGATTTTTCGACTAGCTTCACGTGACATCAAAATGAAGAACCAGTGAGGGAATAATTCTTTTCTCCGGAGAGTGTGTGGGTGGAGGTCCGAAAGAAACTTCTTAAGGGCGTTGAGAGTGAATTTTTTTATTAATATTTATTTATTAATTACTGCATTATGCAAAATGTTATCGTAATTTTAAATTTTAAAATAGTCTGTGGAAAACAAATTCTAATTATATTTTCCTTTTAGATTTCAAGATGCCGAAAATAAGAATACTAGAAAGCGCTACACTGAACCAAAAAATAACGGTAAAAATTCCGGCTAAAACTTCAACAGAACGTAGTCGTGAATATAAAGCTCGAAAAAAGGATCTCAAAAATTCTACTGATCAAGGTTCAATAAGCTCTATGTCCATCCTTGTTTTTTTTTTTTTTTTTTAATCTTTTTAATACTATGCCTCAATCCTTTGACTACCTGCAACATCTCACTTTTGATCTGTTTTCAAATGTTATCTTTAATTTTAGTCTTTAATTTTTATCTCTGACTACTTATTTGACAATCGAACAGATTTTAATCAATCTCGCCAAAGAAGTTTCACTTCTGACACGTGTACTCTGTACAGGCGCGTAGCCAGGAAAATTTTTCGGGGGGGGGGATATGAACTTATATGTGTATAAATAGACGGAATTTCATCACTAATCCAAAAATTTCGAGGTGGCGATACATCCCGATATCCCCCCCCCCCCTGGCTACGCCGCTGACTCTGTACACACGCTCTTCTTTTTTAAATCATCATGTTACATATTACATCATCATTTTACATTAAATCTCATTTTACATAGTCTGGCATTGTCAGATGACAATGCCAGACTATTTTTAACTTAATTCGGAGATAGTTTATTTTTAAATAGATGGTACCAGTATTCAAATATGTGTATTTGTGATATGCATTGTGCAATCTTAGCTCACTGTTTTTTTTATTTATGTTCAAAGAAAACTTTTAAAATATTTATTTATTTTACGAAGTAAGTGTAATAAAATTCTCTCCTTTAGTGTTTAAAACATAAATTTTTAATGATTCCCTGCTTACTAACAAACACACATTCAGTCCCAATAACCCTGAATGTTGGCTTTTCCTAGAAATTGAACTTTTTTTTTTTTCTTTCGAGCTAAAAAAGTCTTCAAAACCTAAAATTGAATGCACTTATTTTTATACAATTTTCTGAAATAAAAAAATAGGCACTTTTATGACCGCTTTCTTGAAAATAATACGACCGTTAAGGAGTTAAACTTTAGTTCAATTTCCCACTTTTCGTTACTCAGGTAATGGACTGATCTCGGAAGGGGTGGAGTATGCAATATTGTTTCTTAGAAAATGTTTTGGTGCGTGGAAGATGTCTTATCCATGAAACCAAGCCAGGAAATTCAACTCGCGTAACCTTTTAGAGAAAGTTCAAGCATATACAAGAAATCACTAAGGTTCTTTTCTTCCTAAACTTTTATTTTGTGCCCATGTCCTAAAATGTTATCACACCTTGCATAAATTACTCGACTACTCAAAATTCTCTTTGTTTCCAGAAAGTTTGGGCTCAAGCTCCCTTCCTTTCATTATAACATGTTCTGTTGTCTTGCTGTTTGTCTAAAATTAGAAATCGCAGGCGTGGAAAATAACCAGAAAACTTTAGGTAACTGGTGTTAAAAGGTATTAAATAGTCTTTAAATGAGCCACTATCTTGTTTAATGTAAATGACGATACAGATCTACAGCTATGACTCCAGCTTTCTTTTAACTCTGTTTTGACCTGCGTAAAAGCAAATAAATGGAGGAGATAAAATCAGGAGAGAAATTAATTATGAAAACACTTACGGAATTTCTATTTTTATGGGAAGTATATTTTTATCAAAATATTCTATCGTTAGCTCTTAGATGGCTCCTCTGCCGTAGAAATTCGAAAGAACAACCCGCAGGAAAACATCGTCACAGCTAAGACGTGAAAAAAATAATTCGATTTAATAAAAATAATATCACTATTTGTGAACTTTTAAATCAATGATATAAAGTATAATGGTTTAACTCATATTTCATATTTTCTCTTGTGAATAAAATAAAATATAAAAAAAAAAAATTTATTCGAAATAATTTTACTTTTTTTTTCAATTCCTATTAAAAGAGCTTTAAGTTAAACAGCTGTTTGATCAGCCTATTGCAAAACCATAAATGGAGTACGATAGGTATCCGCATGACGGAAATTGGAGTCATAAAACATTTGGGAAAAGAAAACTTTAACGGGTTGGTAAACACAGGAAAAAAATATTTTTATGGGAATTACAAGTTTCAAAGAGCATCGCAGTGTGTGCGGGATATTGCCAGCAACAGTGATAAATGTAACATCGAAGGACCATAACCTTACATTTCATGGCATCTTTTAACTCCGGAAAGTCTCTTGGATTTCACGTCCGTACCTCGGATTTCAGTAATTCTAGAATCAGAAATCCATTGGGGCGAAGTGGAGGGACCGCGGTGGCCACGAAGCAGCTAAATAAAAACGAGATGTGACTCTTCTGCAAATGTGCTGTTGCAGTCCTTGTAAAAAGCACGTAGTGACTTGTGAATGAGAAGCATCGGTGCATCCATACAGTGTCATTAATGACCTATCACAGCTGATATTCTGGAATTACGTAATTCTGAAACATTGTTGTATAAACTTGAGCACTTGGAACACCTTTCCATGTCTGTGGAAGTAACCTCTTCGAAGAAATGCGCATCAGAAACGGTGTTCTTGTTATGCCACACTAACATAGTCACTTTAGCTTCGTGTAAAGCTTTCATGCTGCATCTTGAGGATTTTCGTCAGCCAATGAAAGCAGTTCCTGGAGTTTGTGTCCCCGGTATGGGAGAAATCTGCTTTATCCGTCCATAATGCCCGCAGCAGGCAACCTGTTATCTTCATCATAGCTGATGTGGAAGATTGGATAAATGGACACATTGTTTCTAAAGTCTTGGCTACAATATACGAGAAGAATAATTTTCAGTCTTCCTACACTTCCAATTAGAGGTTTTCCACAAGCAATGCTTTGCCTATGGTGAGTTTTACTAATTCAGGGGACTTGTCGCTAAATGTAGCGACCTTTCATTTGTATTTTAGGATTTTTCGCAAAATCAATTTTTGACACAGCTTGCTGTGCAGCTGCTCAGAACCAGCTGTGTCAAAAATGTCCTTTAGCTATGTGACACGCGATAGACAATTCGATCGACCTCCATATTGCTGGTAGTTAAATCGAGAGATGACAACAGCTGTACTTTTTGGGGGCATTGGGCAGTCTATTTTTCGTAGCGGGTGCCGGTACTGATAAAAGAATTCTGGCATCAATTTTACAAATAACTGATAATTTTTAGGAGAAATTGTGTGCTCAATAGAAAAGGATTTTCATGTAACTGTGTCCTCCTTGAGTATTTCATTGAAATAAAATTTATTCTTCGTGAATCAGAACAGTCAAAACGTCAGAGTTGTGTGCTCACGCCGAGGACACCGCGCGTTGAAGGGTTAACTGTGTTAGAAAAGTGTCGAAATCGATACTACCCTTTGAACCCTCAACCCTGGATGGACGAAGCGAAGGGCAGATCATCCGCGTAAATGACATGCTTCAACAACTTGGAGCAATCCTGTTATCGTCTCGACCGGAGCCCTACCTCCGCGGAGAAACCATTAATTTAAGAGCCACTGGACCGGATGGCTTGAGAAAGAAATTCGTGTCTAATTACGGTCATTAGTTAGTCTAGTGCTGCGCTGATTAGAAGAGCTGTTAAGCGTTGCAAGCGCAATTTGCTGAGTGTTCATTAATGACCCTTCTGGGGAAAGAAGGTTATAAGATAGTCACTGTGTTACAAAATCGCGTAATTTGGGATTCGATTCTGGTCATTACAATCTTCGTTTGTAACTGCCATACCTTGCACGTAATGAAGCAATGATTCCACTAATGTGTTGGGCTAAAATACGTTTTGCTTTCATATCTCTTCTAGCTGATTATGGGCAAATCCTAAATAAAAGAGAGACTAATAAGTTATATTATTTTCATTCTACAGTACGATATCCTTCATTAAGGATCACTTCTAAATTCATTTTAGTTTTATGAAAGAAAAAAAATTGCACGTTACAGTACAGAATGATATTTGTTTTTTGCCCTTTCAAGGACGATTTTCAGATTTTTGCGTAATTAAATTTTCAAAATTATACATTTTTAAAATATTTAATCTGCATATTTATCTTCGAGCTTGCGAGCTTGATTTTAAAGCTGAACTGACAAAGTTCAAAAAGACTGCTGTATTAAAGTCTTCACTTTGAAAAAGAACAGGGAATCACTTTTGCATGCACTAATTTGAGCTTTAACAATGCTGACTTAACAAACAAATAGCTAAGCAATTTGGGTCCTCAAATTTTAAAATACTTCTTTTGCCATAATAGTGCTAACCTAACAAGCAAATGTTGCTGCTATTAAGCATTTTGAGTTCGCAAATTTTGAAATCCAGGTTTTGACCATTCTTTCTACTTTTATCGGTGATAATCATTTTGGTTTGACAATTTTAACTAGATTTAGTCTAAATGAGTTACGAAAGTTTATTTACATTCTTCTTATCAAAAAACTATCAAACTTATTAAATTTATAATAAAAAATTACTAAACCTTATTTTTAAAAATTAGAAATAGCTTCTTTAAGTCTTTTTGCCTTGGGTAGGTCTACGAGTTCTTGGCAGAGTTGAAGTAGTTCCTGTAGCCAAATGATAGATTTTTTTTTTTTTTTTTATGTAGTAACAGCTGCAGCAAAACAAGTGAAATAGAGCCAGTTGTGAGACTGGCTTACTGCAAATTGCGAGCGCCAGCGTTCAATAGCTGACCCATGAGCTGACCATAAAAATTATGAGGAGAAAACAACAGCGTCAGGAGCCGCGATAGAAAGTATCCTAGTATGGAATCGAACTGGCATTTAAATTACCGCAGATCCGTATATTCAACACTGGAGAACAGAACCAGATTACCGCACAGACCATTTAGGCCTCGACCTAGGGCTCCCAAGTTCCAGGTCTCCCAAAAATGATTTTGAATTTTGAGGCCACTAAAAAAAAGTTTTACAGATATTGACAGCTTGAGGGACAGCGCGGGCAGCTTGCGTCCCACTCGGGGGACCTGTCATACAGTGGTCCGTCTCATAATTAAAAAAGTTAGTAAGGTCTTTTTGCAGGGCTGGGATTGTTGAAAAGTGTAATACGCTGTAGAAAGTTCCCCCCCCCCAAAAAAAAAAATTATAATAGTTTTTATATTCTTAAAAAAAGTAGCGCGTATAAAACATCGATGACAATAAATGAAGAGATGTACTTTTACAAAACATACTACCATACAAAAATGTTTGTTTACACTGCATTCAGCTATAGATCAAACACCATGTTAAGGTCCAAAGCCTTCCACCTCGGAACATTTATTGACGTGAGGTCATTTTTAGCATAACATCTGTGCATTGAACTTTATGGATTTTACATCGAAAAAATTTAGACAAGGTGTGATATACAATATGTATGCACATGTACAGCTGCGGAAAAAAAAGTCCCACTTGCTCTTTATTTCGGAGTCGTTAGTCTCATATATACCATTCGTTTGCAAATAACGCATACTTTAATTTACTAGTAATTTAATTTCCATAAGGGGCCGTCTTCATATTTAATTCTGCATCAACTTCGCTTTTCTCAATGGCAACACTGTATTTTGACTTTATTAAACGAAAGAAAACCTTCAAATTACCCTAAATATAAATTTTCACTAATTTTCTACGATAATTTCCGGAGATATTGCGAATTATTTTTGCGCATTTTTAAGGGACTTCCTACAAATTGAGAAACGCTATTTGTAGGTTCCGAACTTTTCGCCTTTCATTCATTTCGCTAGCGAGAGTTAAAAGAAATAAACTCGCCTGTTCAAGCCTCGTCAGGGGGAGATCCCCCTGAACCCCCCTAATTTTTTAGTTTCATTATTGCCATATTAAAACGATATTAATTGACTTTGTCATTTTATCGCTCATCCTTCACATATTTCGCCTTGTAACCCTATGTTGAAATTTTTATGAGTGTAACCTGTTTATAGAAAAATACATGTGGAGCATATTCTACAGCTTACTAAATATTGTAGCAATAGATTAAAGCTGTTATGAACCAATAGCATTTAAATATATGTAAAAAATACATGTGAGGCATATTCTACAGCTTACGAAATATTGTAACAATAGATTAAAGCTGTTGTGAACTAATAGTATTTAAATATATGTCAAAAATACATGTGAAGCATGTTCTACAGCTTACGAAAAATTGTAACAATAGATTAAAGCTGTTGTGAACTAATAGTATTTAAATACATGTAAAATTATGTCGTATACTTTTATGTCGCATTTTTGGGAAACATCTTCTATACTATTAAAATCTGTGCGCGTCTGTCTGTGTGTCTGTGTGTAGCATCATCTCCTCCTAAACGGCTGGGAGTTTAGTTTCGATCGAGGTATCCACGAATTCGGAAAATTTCGAGAAAGAACCTCCGCTAATTTAAATTTCGAAATTCGAATTATTTTAAGAGATATTGATAAAAAACCCCGTCAAAAACGCTAATTTTTGATCTCCTTAATTCCCTAATAGTAACCCTTGCAGTGAAAATGTGAGAAAAAAGCATCGAGGTTGCCATATTTGGCTATTTTATTAAATTATTTAGACTCCTGCAGTAAAAATAAAAGAATAATGATTTGTTTATTAAAGCATTGCGTGCGTGTGAAATCAGAGCAGGAATTCAATGTTTTTTATGTGTAAAAGAATAAGGGATTGGGAGATTTCCGAGACTATATGTGTATTTTTTAATTGGTCGAATAAAAAAATGGCTGATTTGGCGATTTTGAGAAAGTAGTAGGTTCTACCGATTTGCACAGTTTTGGGCTTGGCGCAAATTACTGAGAGCGTAATCAAATAGTATTTTTAATTACAAGTATAAGTTTTATTAGAATACGACGCTATACTTCGTACAGAAATAATGACGTTATTAAGGCGATTTTAAACGATCTATCTTCAGAATTTTCACCAAATTAAGTAAACTGATTTAAGTTAGAGCAATTCCGCCAAATTTCAGAAAATTAAAATTCTCGCATCTTGTACATTGTAGTTATGGGGATTGAAACATGTTATAGTTAATAATTTGAATAACTGCTGCTAATCAATTAGATGTCTGGATTAAATTTTGGCGAGCGAACTATATAAATGATAGATAACTATTTCCCATTTTGATTGCTGTTAAATCAAACCTTCGAATGATTCCCTGAAAACAAAAAATCTCGCAAAATGGTGTATGTTGGCATTTTGGCGATTGAAGTACTTACATGTAATAAATAATTGATTCTTATATGTTAAAGCAGCGATACATTTCTTTTATTGCAAATTGTTAGAACGGTGTAATTAATACTGTCTAATGTATTTTTTGTTTTACGAATTGAAATCTATGTTGATTCCTACTATAGTACATTTCTTAGCAAAGTAGGCGAAAAATATTCAAATGTAGTTCAACTGTGTTCGTATTATTAATTCCATTCCACAATTGAGATGAGCCGATGTCACTAGCGTATGCATAGATATTTTTTTTTAAATTCCGCAAACAGGGTTTTGCGAATTGCCTTTAGTGTCAACTTTAATTTGTGATTTGAGCTATTTGGCATCGACTGGTGGTGTTATTGACACCAATATGGCAGTTCTAGCAAAGTAAACGTAAATAACTCATTTCATGTTCCATTTTTATAGTTTCCGTAGCAACGGAATCCATTGTTGCCACTTAAGTTATTAAATTTAACAATTAAGTGAAACCACTCATTTCTACAGCTTTTAAGACTCGTAAAAGTGAAAACGCATCAAATGTGAAACAAATAGAACTGTAAGAGACTTGCACTTTAAAAATAATCGAAGTTTTCATGTAATTCTATATACCTTTAGTTTTATTTCCTTTGCGTGTGGATGCCATTTTTATGTCAATTTTTGCTGCTTGCTGGCAGATTATCCGGAGCAGTACACAACACTAATGTACATGCTCCTCCGGACATAAACAAGAGTGTATGTCCGGCGCGTATTTGTGTAACCCCCAGGCCGTACCAGGAGGACCAGGGGGTCCCCACCTCCGAAATCTAAAATTTTGTTAACAAAACAATAATAATGAAGCGTTTTTGTGAAAAATTGGGCCTTTTTCATCTTTTGGTCTTTTTCATCTTTTATGAATTTATAAATTTAATTTCTATAAACCCCCCCTCCGAAATTTTTCTCTGGGTAGGGCCCAGGGTAACTCCACTGTGTTAATCAGAGTTTTCTGGGGTCAGACTTTTTAGAACATTTTTTTTTTCAATGGAGATTCTCATCCTGAAGTATATTGATCACTGATACATGAAAAGAAAAATGATCAATTATGCGCAAGCAGTGACGTAGCCAGAAATTTTTCATGGGGGTATTACGACTACTGCAGCTCACATATATGTATATATACGCGTGTGTGATAAGGAAGTGAAGAATATACATTTTGTATGGCAAAAATCTCCTCATGGGGGGTTGTGACCCCCTATCCCCTCCTTGGCTACGCCACTACACGCAAGCATAAGTTGTCACGTCATGAAAAAACGTCGTAGATGGTAAACACCGAAGTTGTTTCGAGGGTTATACAGAATTAAAAATTTTGTATTCTTTTGATACAGTTCGGATATTTGCTACCAAGGTGAGATGAAATATTACTAAATACGGCAACCTAGAATTTTCTTTAGAATTTGACACTATGCAACTACAGTTGATTCCCTATAAGACGGTAGATACGTTCCGTGTTATAGGAATCCGTGTTGTACTGGTCCAGCGCTATACTCCACCTGGAGTGCGGATTGCGCGGAATAATCGCGGCAAAACTTATTTGCACTCCGTAGTAATACAATGATGTTTGGTATTGCCATTCAAAAGTTATGTTAATTACAGAAGCTAAAGCGTCATAATATCAGAACATATGTCTCATTTTACCGTGCTGTACGAGTCTATTTTAACGTGTTACACGAAAACGATCACAAATTTTTCTCCGTGTTCTACGAATTCGTGTTGTAGACCCGTGTTATGAAGGGGTCTACTGTAAATTATTAAAAATAAAACATGAAATTAGTTGTTTATTTATTGAGAGTTGACAGTGAGACCAACGTCAGTTTTATGTAAGTGTGATACTGCATTAAGAGTTTAGTAAGGGTGATAAACTTTATCGCAGAAGTTACGTCACAAATGTTTTCATTTGAAATGTAACGATTTTCACGAAAATTGTGTGCAATTTTGGCTTATAACGTACGTGGTGCATCTATTATTTCATGTAGATTTTGTTAATTTAGGTGAAATTCAATAAAGTCATCTGCAAAATAACTGCGCTAATGCATTGTCCACGCTTTAGGAAATGCAAGATAAAATAAAATAGTTGTCAACATCATGTAATTTATTCATCTGGTATATGTTAAATGTTATAATTAAGCTTAAAAAACAAAATTATATCATGTAGAAATCAGGCATTTTTCGAAAGAGAGAAGTTTCATCTGCATACCATAAAGATCTTTTTTGATCGCCAGTGACACTGACGAAGTTTTTGTGTCATCAGGTTGCAATCATCTCAGATTTAAACTCATGACGTCAACTTTTAGTCACGATTCAAGTATTTTTTTCACGTTTTGAGATTCCGCATTACTGGGTTTAATTCGAATTATATGTGTAAGGAAAATATTCGTTTCCCACCGTGTGGAGAACGGGTATCCAGCTAGTAAATAATAAAATCCGAGAATAAACATTGTATGTAGCTATGTATGTAGGTAGGCAAGTTTGTGACCACGGATCTTCTTGCGCGCGTCTCTCGATCGCATTGCGCCGAGACGGTTGGTCGCAGACCCACCGAATTTTGCATACGGCTTCATTCGGACAGATCCTAACGCGCCTCGGAGCGATTTTTTCAAAATTCGAATTAGAAAATGTTTTATTTAATGTTTTGTCCGAATTTTAGCGATTTTTCTCGCTTAATGCGTAATAACGCCGGTAATTGCACTCGCAGTAAAACGAAATTTACATCATCGGATAGAGGAGAAAATTTTGTTTTAAAAATTGTTTGTTCGGATTGTGTAACATAATTTGCAGATTTTTGGAAATTTTTCAAATAAAATTAAATTTGACGCTGACTTTCGTAAAATATTTTTAAAACTGCTGCATCTTGAATTCTATCCATCATAACTTTTATATATTTTGTCAAATGACGGAGCATACATTTCGCCCTCTTTTAAAAGAAAAACCAGAGAAAAATATAAATTAAGAGATTTTTTACGAATTTTTAAGTAAAGAAGGATTTTCATTTCAATCGCAGCAGCTAAAAATTTCGGTATGATATCTTGCAGTTTGGTTGTCTTGGAGACAGTAACAATAATTAAAATTGCCAGTTGAAAAAAATAAATAAAATTATTTAAAAATAACCGAGTTTTCACATGTGAAATGTGCGCCACTTTGACGTCACGAGTTTAAAACCCCTTTCGATACTCAATCAGAATAACGGACTCACAAGCAAAACATACGCAAGGCATGAAATAATTCCATATTTTATTTTACGTCGTCAGAAAATAATTGTATGCTGTTTTTTCACAAGTGAATTATCCAGCATTATTTTCAGTTGAGTTTTTAAACGGGTCACGTTTTCGAATCGCAAGAAATATATTGCGGTGTTAAACAGGGCCTGATTATGACCAACAGGGGGCCCCGGGCATTGTTGAATTTGGGGGCCCCTCGTCTATAAAATTTGTTTTATTTTTCATAATTTTTTATAGAAAAAGAACAACATGAATTTGGGGGCCAATTCGAGCCGGAGGCCCCTGGGCAAAGTCCCGATTTGCCCGTGCGATAATAGGGTCCTGGTACTAAATACGCCAATCTGACAAGAATTATGCGTAAAAATTTATTTAGAGCTGATTTAGTGGCAACCATAAAGGGAAATGATTATCGTTTATGCTAATGCATAAATTGCAAAGAATCACCAAAGTGTAATAGACTACATTCGTGGCAAATATCTAGACCGTTTCTTTAAATTAAGCATTAACGGTTGCAAAACGAAAATATATTGTATGGGTATCAGTAAAAGATAGTATAAGTAATAGTAAGTAGATATGATAAGGCAATATTGATGAAAGTAGAATATACCGCATTAATAAATATTTCGTGAAAGTAAGCCTTCTATTCATTCTTCAACAACCGTCTTACATCGCAGCTAACAAAATAGTAAGTTAGTCTACGTCGCGTTAATATATCCCGCGGTAGTTTCAACAAAAAAGACTGTAACACAACTTTTTTTTTGGAGATTCTGTTTTGTCACAAGTAGTTATGATCGCATTTTAGGAAAATGTTCTCTTCTTGCCTTGCGAAGAGCGGATACACAACTATTTAATTATAAAATAAAACGGTTCTCCACATCATGTAGTATCTAAAGTATTAATAGCATAACTTAAATCTAAAAAAGAGTATGATGCAGAAATGAGACATTTTGAATCAGGGGCGTAGCCACGGGGGTGGTTAGGGGGGTCATAACCCACCCCCATGAGGAATTTTTTGCCATACAAAATGTATATTCTTGACTCCTTTATCACACACATGTATGCATATTTGTGAGTTGCAGTAGTCGTAACCCCCCCCCCCATTAAAAATTTCTGGCTACGCCCCTGTTTTGAATATTAGGAATTTTCACTGCGAACCGTCACGCTTTTCTTTTCTAATTGCGAATGACACCGACATAGTTTTTTGCGTCATAATATTAACAATGGTCTCAGGTCAGTACTTATACTAACTTTACAAATAACTAATGAGAAACTTTACGCCAAGAGTCAAATCATTTTGCTTATTTTTAGATCCCAAATCACTGGAATCAATTCGAACTATACATGTAAGAAAAACTTTCGATCCCTACCGTGCGGAGAACGGGTACGCAGCTAGTTTTTCAATAAAGGGTGTTGAGAGATAAAATGACATAGTCATTAATAAATATTATTTTCAAGGAAAATATTGTTTCCATCTCTCTTAAAGTTTTTTGTACTGAGAATATCAAGGGTAGAAATTGTTTAGTCAGTGGTCCAAATGACCTGTGAGTTCAAAACTTCCTTGGTTCATTAAACATGATTTAAAGGAAAAATGCATAATGACTGCTCACGATTTTGAAAATCTTCTTTTTGAAAATCTACTTTTGAAATTGAGTATTTCCCTTGATGGTTCTCTTAGACTGGTGAAATGTTGTCAGGAGTGAGAGGCTGCTCTCTGCTCTTCTGACTACAAGCGTGAATGTTACTCAGCTACGGTCGAACTTGAAGAATGGTTTCATTATTGAAAATTTATTTGTTTGAATTTCATGTAAAAAAACACCATTACTTTTTTCCCGACCCAATATTATCACTGTGTTTGTTATTTCACTTTCTTCATTTAATATTATCATCTGCAATGTGCAATACTCTTATACGACTTTTGGCGGTATTTTAATTTATTGTCAGATGAAAATTTAGACATAAAAACGTGATTTTGAATGTTTTTTGAATGTTTGATAAAATATGGGGAAGTCCAAAGACCTAATATTTCCGATATTAAAAAAGGTCGAGTTCATACCTGGAATGTTGAGGATGTTAGTTTTTCAGAAATAGAACGTTGTATTAGAAAATATACATCTACTGCTAATTCTATACCTGGAAAATATTTTATTTAGAGGGATATGGTAGCGAAAGCAACAACAGACGCTTTATAGAATCACGATCAAACTGTAAAAACCTCCAATTTATTTCTTTCAAAATTTGATATTTTTTAATACCGCTATCTTTTGCTGTGTCTTTGCACAAAAGAAATCTAATTTACGTTTATTTTAAACAATTTTCAAAAAATTGTCACTTAATAAAAGTAAATTTATATATGGTCCCTTAACTCAGGAAAAAAACATTTTTTTTTCAATATAAATTAAACTACTGATCGTAAAAATTTGAAATTTCGCACAGCCATGTAATATTACATTCTTCATATATTTCCATCGAAATTTGGCTAGGTCGCTATTCATAATTTTTTTAATATTAATTTAATAATTCATAGTAATATTTTATTAAAATCATTAAGAATAGTGAATTATGTTTGGGTCGTTTCGTTCTAATAGTACGAATAAAAATCAGCTTCTTATTATCAATATTATATGAGATATGAATAAAAATATGAAAAAATATTTTAACATAGGGGGAGGGGGATTTTGGGTGCTCATAACTCACTCATTTTCAGTTCAAATTTATTGAAAATGGGTATCCGGGGTTAAAATGAGCTAATTTTTTGAAATATGAAGTGAAATCTAGGGGTTGCTATTGAGAAAAAAAAAGTTGGTGCGAATTTTAATATGTAGATGGCCTCTTATGAAATTTTTTTGCATAGCAAATTAAACTGTACTTCAATCGTAAACGATTTGTATCTGTAACTTTGCTGTACGACGAACGACGGCCGAAAAAAGTACAAGTGGGACTTTTTTTCCGCAGCTGTACATAACATATATAATGTGATGTACATCACATGTTTAATATTCACTATCATTTGTTTTCAGTTTCTTAAATTTAATCTTGTAATTGGTTTGCAATCATCAGCATGTTTTTCATTCTCTTATGGATCACTGTTTACTGTTAATTTGGCATGTTTAATTCAATTATTTTTGCTGCCATACACCGGCTTTCAAAATCATTGAATTGCTGTTTCTTTACTTTAATTTCATTGGTCTAATTTTATTATAATTCTAAAATTGGCGTTGGTTTTCTTGGCCAAGTGTTCAAAGTTATTTGTTCTCACCAGAGTCAGGTCCCATTGGTATCTGATTTTTTTTTCTCACTCACTTCACCGTCACTTCACCGCTATTCGACTGTTTAGATAATACTTTTTTATTACGCTGGCCACCAACAAACTGCGATCGATGTTTAATTGGTTATAATTTTGCATTCCAATTCATAGTTTTTAAAAATAAGTTAAGGTCTTCGTCTTTTATTGCAATTATATTTGTTATCGAACTTGTGTTATTCATCACACAAAGGTTTCTTTAATCCCCCGCCATCCCTTTATTTATCCCACATCCAACAAATATTTGTGGCTATATGTGTCAACAAGTTATGACCGTACAGGGTCCTCCAAAAAGTGTTATGTCTAGGGTCTCCAAATGTCTTAGTCGGGTGATGCTGAAGACTCAAAGATATTTTAACTCTCTGAAGCTCTGCTCCAATGTAGTTGCTCAGCAATTAAAATAGATCTCAACTCAACATATCTTTCAAATTAATACACTAACCACGTCGTCACAGCATACCACTCTTTAAGCGGACCCTAATTGGCAGCAATAAAAATGGAGTGAATCATTTCGAATCGAAAACATTTCTGTTACATTTTTTTATTCTCTCTGCACGACAATTGTGATTCAGGTCTAACATTTGCCATTTCCATGCAGAAACAAACATATATTATCCTTTCTTATGAAGAAGAAAAAAAAATAGTGATCTAAATAACTACGACTGAAAAATGGCAGCGTATCAGTCATATTCAAATTTATATTCAGGGAAAGCAACGCATACATCATATTGCGTGACTTCCTTGTCCTCTGCAAGTTTGCATAAAGTATTAAATGTTAGGATAATTTGTATAATTTATACGAATTGATTATAAAGGATGAATAATGACAGTTTTCATCTGAACCATTTGTTGCTAAATATAAAATTGAAGGGTCTTTTCCCCCACAATCATCATTTTCAGCTGAATTTAAAAAACTACTAAAAATTTACTCTGTGAATGGTCGTAAAAATATTTCTCATCTTACAAAAGTTCTAAAAACTGTAATAGGACCTTATAGCTTTCGAAACATACCTATTCTTTGGCATAAAAGAAGCTTTTCTAAAAATAATTAATCTCTTTTATGAGCAGTTTTCAATAGAACAAAACGCGAATGTGCAATCTGAGAAATTTCACCCGCTAACTGCTAAACATCGCTAATGAAATTGTGGGATTTGACCGTCTTGTTATTGACTGTGACTATAAAATTTATTTTTAGTTGTTCCAATCATTTATGGTTTTTCCATTAAATAAATGGATGTTCCCAGTTAACTAACTTGCATAATTTTAATTTTTATCTACATAAATATTCAATGAAAGAGTAGATATGAAGTCCATAATAGTTCATATTAGCTCTCTTAGTACATTTATCCTCAATAAAGAACTTTAAAAACGCGAGTTGTAATACATTCAAGATATAAAAGTTTTTTTTTTTTTATAATTACATTTTTTTAATCTACTTTTATTGTTATTGTGTAGTTGCTAGCTAAACCTTCAATCCGAGTAAAGTATTAGAGCAGGTTTATTAAATTTCTCAGAAAAAAGAAATTAAACAACGTATTATTTAACCGTCGGTAAAGTTGAATCCAACAACTTAGACTACAATTCTATCTCTATAAAAGAAACACAAAATGCTTCATGTAGTAAAAGCTGGCTCTGAATGTATTTTCTAAAAATGTTGATTTTCGATATTTTGAATGTTTCTGTGTAATCGTACTTTTTTCAGTTGATTTAAACTTGTTTATAACGTATATACAAAGAATAAATTCACTTTAGAGTGGATTGTTTTCTATAAAAAATCTGATTTTCCTTTTATATTTTTTCAAACAAAAGAATTGGAGATAATCTTGGTCAGTAAATTTGGCGTTTACTTGAGGGTAATGAAAACCAATTTAAGAAATTTCTCAATAGTTCAGTTATTTATAAAAGTAGAATAATTTTTTTTTGATTCTATAGCACTTTGTATCAAATATTTATCCGAATTTTATAAGGGTACATATATTTAAACAAGAAGTGGTACTAAAATGTTTCATGAGCTTTTGTTACATAATTTTAGATTTGTTGTTCGATTGATATGTAGCAGCCCAGTAAACTTCTCGGGGTTCCGAGGAAACATTGTTTAAGTGATTAGGCTACATTTTCAGAATTCTTAAATAGCTCGAAAACTATTGATTTTTCAGCACATTATTTGAATATTTGACGCTAATGGCAACTTTTCATTCTGTAGTGATTCTTTGGCAAATTACGCATGGGCATAATCAATTATCAGTTCCCATTATGGTTGCCATTAAAACATTTATCCATATACAAGCCGCCTTCGGCGACCAGTTTTGGCCGTCGATGGCCGCTTCGCGACCTAAATGTGCAACCTAGAGCACACGCGCTGCTTCGCGACTGTCTTGTGCAACCTACGGCGCATGGGCCTCTTCGCGACCGAAATTTGCAACATACTAAAATAATTCTAAAACTAACTTTTTCGTTTAAATCGATACTTTAATAAATACAATTGTTAGTAACAAAATCTCTTCGAGGAGGCGGCTGGGGAGATTACCTTTGAAGAGAAAAATAACCTATCGAGATATTTATCACTATATTCATGCTGCAATGTATTGTTTCTTTAAAAATACTTTTCTTTGTAACAATAAAACGTTCGCTCAAACATGCATTTTTACTTAAAATAAATAAAATTAGTGAAAATTTAGTAAAATATAAATTATAATGAATGGTTTTACATAGCTTTTTACTATAGTAAATTAATGAGTTTGGCTAGTTAAAATATGGCCTCGAAATCATTTGGCGCAATTGTAAAATTATTTAATCCTTTTGAATACTAAATTTTTGCGGTTTTATTGAATGATTCATATAATTTGTAAATAAATTAGAAGTAATTTACTGAATAAGTAATTCATTATACATGAATTTTGTATTAAATTAGTCCTTAGTTAAAGCAGAAATCTGCTTATGGTAGAAAAACGGACATTTTTAATGATTTAGTTAACAATATAATTCATGGATGTCACCACCAAACAATCTGTTGCGCTTTTTCTCTCTGTCATCTAATCGATCTACGCGAGAGATTATGTTCCATGATTTTTTTTCAAAGAATGAAGGAATGAATCGTTTCTCTGTTTACTTTTTCAAGGCGTGATATCTCGCTAGATATTTAGAGTTGAAAGTAGCTGCAGGTTAAAAGAAGGTTAATTTTTAAGAGATCTTTCGAACTGTATAAAATGTTTTTGATTTTAGTTAGAGATAAAAATGTAAGTTTTGTCAAAATTTCAACATGGCGACAGATGCACCGGGGGAGATGAGTTGATCCCGGAAGCGTTAGAAACAAGAAGTTTATTATTTAGATTCTTATGCATAATCCTTTGCGGATTGGCGTACTTAGCACCGTGAAATAGTTCCAGCCGCCATGGTGGCAAGTATCCAAGCTGTAACCAAATTATTTCACCACACTGAAAAATTATTCCCATTGTAAAACAGTAGGGTTTGGCAATTTCTCGCCAAACATCGAAGATATCGCCAAGCTGGGTTCAGTTTTGGAAACATTTTTTTTTGGCGCTAAACTTCGTGATAAATTGCCAAAAGTGGACAACCTTGGTGACTTTTGACATACCGCCGCTGTTTGCAAACCTAAAAAGCTTGTCCCAAACTTACGCTACGACAAACAAGCACAACTCCCAAGAGAGAGCAAGTAGAATAAAAGCTTCTGAAAAATAGAAATGAAAACTTATAAAGAATGACCTCGTATTGAGATAGTCCATTGAGAAAAATGAAGTCACATCTTCATAAAGTCATTCACAAGGGGGGGGGGGAGCACTTTTGTAAATGTAATATCCACGAATAATTCGAATTCACAGTTTTTAGCAATTATCGCCATTGACAAAGGAAAATTCTAATTTCTGAAAATATAAAATAAGTCGAAACTAATAGAAATACGTTTACGATTTAGATCTGTACAGAAAAGATTGGTAATTTGCAATTACAATTTGAATGTTACTCTTGCACGTTCGAATTTTTGAAAAAGCTTTTGCAGTTTGATTGAAATTTTTGTTTCTATTTCGCAGCTCCACATACAAAAAAGTTAATTTTTATGTGTGGTTTTACAATTCTATGATAAAAAAAAACTAGTATAAATATCTGGTTAGTGATTAGTAGGATTTCATTAGCATAAGGCACCTGGTTCTGTTTGCATTGTTTCTGAATGATCTGATGTTTCATGTATGGCAGGAAGAAAGTAAATAAATTATTTTACAGGAAGTAAAATATAATAAGTATATATTCATAGAAGTAACCTGAAGATTGAAAAATGTTCAAAGGGAAAGGAAAATACACAAGTAAGGAGAAACAGTTTGTATTCAATTTATGCACGACCTTTTTATTAATTAGAGATTTTAAAATGAGTTTTTAAAAGCCGAAACAGCTGTAATTCGCCAAAGAAAATATGTTTTCAATGCATTACTGCAGAACATCGTTTTGTTTTGCTTTCTTATTAAATGATTTTTCAAACCTTGGACTTCGTTACTTTTTTAATTGTTTTTTCATTCAACTTTTTGTATACAGGGTCACCCTAAAAAAGTATTTATTCTTTTTCTTTTCTTTCTTTCTTTCTTTTTTTTTTTTTTCTTTGGTATCTTTTAGAATGCGGTCCCCTTTCTTACGGTATCGTTTATAAATTGTGGTATCAAAAATAACAGTGTCATAAGATATATTTTTCTATGTGGAAGTATCGTGCTAGAGTTAAAACTTTTAAAAAAAAATGTCACCTGACCAAACAGTTTGGAAGGCTTTTTTTTTCTTAAATGACAAGAGTGTTGAAGAAAACTACATTTTCAAAAAAAAAATATGCTAGCTCTTTACTTTCTCCGAAGATTACAATCAGCCAAATGAGCGTCGGAAACAATAGCTGGTCATAGTCTGATTCAACTATTCACAAAAGTATGATATAATCGGCTAGATTTTTCTAGAGCGGACAAGTCATAAAGCTCTCGGCACTGTAATAAAATGTAAAAAAGAAATAAATAAAAGGTCTATTAGTACTTTTTTCTCAAAGAGACGTGGTCATTTTTCCTTAGACTAACGAAGAACGCTAATGAAGTGACGAATGGTTAGTTCGTCACTTCATTCAAACTGATTTAACCCTTTGAGGCGCAACCCTTTCCCTTTGCTGAAAAAAGGGCAGCCGTTTCCATTGCTCGACTTAACTATCAGCAAGATTGCGGATGATCGACGACAGCTGGCCGTGCCCGGCACAGCCAGCTGTCGTCAAAAAAGGGTCTCTAGATCTGTGGCACGCGATGAACGTTTCGATCGTCCGCCCTCTTGCTGGTAGTTAAGTCGAGCGATGGCAACGGCTGCCCTTTTTCCAGCATTGGGCCATCTATTCAGCTGTTCTCGCATTCTTCCATTTTTCAGCAGATGTCGGTGCTGTAAAAAAGAATCGTGACAATTCTTTTACGGGAAATGACGTGCTAAAAAGTAAAGGATTCTCTCGTGGAGCTATGTCATCCGCAACTATTTTTATAGAAATCGAATCTATTCTTCGTGACCTGGCAACAGTCAGAACTTCAGAGTTTGGTGTTCCCAGAGCGGGAACACTGCGCGTTAAAGGGTTAAGTCCTTTCAGAAATAAAGCTATAAATTACAAAGAAATCAGGAAAAAGGTCAGAAATCACGAAAATAAAATTTTTCAGAAGAAAGGAAGAAAAAAAAAAGGAAAAAGAAAGAAAGGTCATTTTTAAAAAGTGGGCTAACATTTTTTGCTCCCCAATTTTACTTTTATTTAATTATTTATTTTGTATGAACGATCTTTGAAAATTCGATTGATTTAAAAAATTCAGTGTAAAACATATTGTGAATGTAAAAATTTCAAAACGTTTTATGCAAAGTACATACACCGAAGAGCCATTCCAGAGTATGACCACCCACACATTTTCAATGAACTCGTCTGGATGACATGGAGAGCACGTAATTAATTGCTGGAGAAGGTAAGGAGTCATTCTCGCACTTACGTTTCTGAATGATGGGAAAGGCTGTTGATCTAAGCAAATTGGATAGACGGCAGATTGTAATGGCCCATGCCCAAAGACTCGGAACGAGTATCTCTGAAACTGCACGACTGGCCGGTTGTTCACGATCTGCCGTTGTTAGTATTTATAAAAAGTGGATTAATGACGGTGAAACGAGCAGTAGATGCCAAGATGTTCGGCTTTCACGCATCATCAAAGAAAGAGGATGCCGGAGACTGTCCCGGCGGCAGACAGTGGCTCAGCTGACAGCCCAATACAATGCAGATCCAAGCACACGTGTTTCGGAACATACAGATCAGCGGACACTATTGGACATGGAAGCGCGGAGCAGACGTTCCAATCGTGCGCCTCTGCTTACCAAGCTGTCATTGTCAACTACGCCTACTGGACCACGGATGTGTAGAAGAGGTTTTGCTGATAGGATGAATCCCAGTTTTTCCATCAGCACATCGATGGTCATGTGAAGGAACGCCGTCTTCCAGCAGAACAGCCGATCCCCTTTCCCCGACAGCTCAGAGCTCAAGCACCATCCTGATCGAATATCTCGACTTTGTGTAACCGCTGCTTAAATATTTGGTACAACCTGTCTTCAGTTGTCTACAATAGCTTGTAGCATCCATGCCCAGGCGAGTTGCAGCTGTTTTGAAGGCCAGCGCGTTATTGAGTAGGTGGTCATAATGTAATGGCTCTTCGGTGCATATGTTTGTAATGGAATTGCGTTTGCTGCACGATTACCCGCCATCCTACAATGCAGCTGTTACTGATGCGTTTTTATTTAAGATTTAAAAGAAAAAGAAAGAAAAAAAAGGGTCTCTATTAGCTGGACTTATCACCTCCGTATTACTTTTCGTTTGTAAAACTGAAATTAAAGCTGAAGGGCCATGCGCACCCATACGATTGTTTCTAGGGGGTGGGGGAAGTCAAGGGTCTTGCCCCCAAAAGATACTGTATTTTAGTGTTGAGTGGCTTCTGCGCTATACCAGTACGTAAATCATAACTGTAATGTGGTAACTGGGGGGGAGCATAGCCCCTCCCTGCCCATAGGTATGGGCGCCCATATGTAGAGTCGTCGATTCAACGATATGAAGGAAGTTAAGAGGCATTCAGCAGAGGACTTTTAACATCCTCTAGAACGGCTTGCAAATTGTGCTTACAGAACTGATACTTTACGAGGGTTATTTGCAGGATAAATGTTTGGGGGAAAAAACTGGGCCCAATGTTTATTTTATACTTATGAGTCCAGTCCCAACGCTTTATAGCCAGACTCGACAGATGCCAGACTTTTGGAAAACTGTTTTCCAATCTGTGTTTCATTACAATTCACTTTGCTCATATTTTAGTTACTAGTCGACAAATTTTCACTCCCGAAGAGATTTTTTTCGACAACCTTTGTTCTCTCCACAATTCACTTTGCTCATATTTTGGTTACTAGTCGACAAATTCTCATTCCTGAAGAGATTTTCTTCGACAACCTTTGTTCACCCCACCTTCCGCATGCTTACAGTCTTCAATTCACTGTGTTGACACAGTGGGTGGAAGAAATATATTCCTCATCAACCCTAGCCTCGCCTGGATCAAAACGCTTATCTGCCAACTCCACCCTGCATTAAAAGGCACGTGAAATAACCCTTCTAATATCTCTCCCTAAAGAGAAGGGGGGGAAACAACAAAACAAAACAAAAAAACTTTACATAGATGGAAATGAAAATTTAGATTGCACATATTTATACCTAGCGTTTATAATAAATGCATTCCGAACGTCCTTCAAAACACGCTCCTTTCATCAAAAGCCCGCCAAAAAACATCATCCCAGAGATTACGCTCGAAAACTCATTTCGCGGAAGGTTAGCTTAATAACCCCCTCCTCTCATTAGGTATTCAGCGGCCATATTGCCTCCTTGGCCATCTCCTCGGCCACACATACATCACAACGCCGCTTTGGAAACGTTACGATGTGTCTACTACACCGCCGATGCCTGATGGGGCCCGTCATCTCCCGGCTCTCAGCCGTGACAGGTGATGGAAAATTCGTGAATTCCCAGATTGAATTTCGATTCTGATGATGGTCGGCTACCGTTTTCTTTCTTCCCCTTCCCCCTCCGCGAGTTCTCGCTGCACTTTCTTTCGGAGTAAACTTCTTGCCGGTGCGCACGTGCGAATCCGGAAAGTGGCTTTGCCACTTTGTTTGCACAATTATTCCTTCCAAAAGACACCTGAAGCTCGAATCTTGTTACAGTGTGTAGTTTTGAAAAGCATGGCTTGCTTGGAAACGGAAAGATTCGTTAACCCTTTAACGCGCAGTGTTCCCGCTCTGGGAACACCCAACTCTGACGTTCTCACTGTTGCCAGTCACGAAGAATAGATTGGATTTCTACAAAAATAGTTGCGGGTGACATAGCTCCACGAGAACCCTTTACTTTTTAGCACGTCATTTCCCGTAAAAAAAATGGCACGATTATTTTTAACAGCACTGACATCTGCTGAAAAATGGAACAATGCGAGAACAGCTGAATGGATTGCCCAATACTGAAAAAAGGGTAGCCGTTGCCATCGCTCGACTTAACTGCCAGCAAGATGGCGGACGATCGAAACGTTCAACGCGTGCCAGAGATCTAGAGACCCTTTTTTGACGACAGATGGCGCCACAGATCCAGAGACCCTTTTTTGACGCAGCTGGCACAGCCAGCTGTCGTCAAAAAAGGGTCTCTAGATCTGTGGCACGCGATGAACGTTTCGATCGTCCGCCATCTTGCTGGCAGTTAAGCCGAGCGATGGCAACTTCTGCCCTTTTTTCAGCATTGGGAAAGGGTTGCGCCTCAAAGGATTAAAGATAAACTTATTACGCATTATGAATAAAATAATGCAACACTTTGAACTGGTGAATCTTCTGGAGAAAAAGTTAAATAGTTAATTTAAAAAATTACTACAGACTTTTAATTAATCATCTGAAGGTAGGAAAATACTGCCGGTACGATGCTGGAAGCAGAATATGTAAACTGAATCCAGTAACGACCAAAGCTAGGAAATAATCAAAAAATTATTTCGTGGTACATTTTATGAGGATAATGTACAGTTTTTCTTTATTCAGATACTTTTTCAGCCTACATTTTTTCGAATAGCTGAAAAATTCGGGATCAGGAATTGGCTTGAAGACTTGGAGTAACTCTTTCAATTCAACATAAAAATATTAATAATAGTAAATAAAACTGTCAAAATCTACTTCGTCACTCATATTGTATGAGTCAAAAAAAAAAAACCTTTCAATTTGGAATCGAAAGTTAAATACTTTACCAATCCCTTCTAGAATTTAAAGTGTTAATTCGTGTAATGCAAATTAAGAATTATACAAAACTAAAATACGCGTCGTTACATTTTAGTCTGCTCGTACCACTTCTGGCTCACGTGCCACCTATTGTCCGCCCCTTATGTTTAATATCAGATCTCTGAGAGTGATGAAAATCATGTACAGTTATGCGGATAATTTTAACGCTTTTACATTCGCATTTACAACGCTTTTACATATGCATTTAAATTCGAAATGATTCTTTAAAAAATCAATCATGCCAGTACTATTGCTTTGTATTTTAAAGTAGCACTTAGCATATTCTATTACTAAACCGTACTGCTGACATTCGTGATCTGGAAATGTCTCCCTCCTTTGAATTTTGCAGTCACGTTCCGGTGTGAAAGGTTCTACCATTACCATTGTTAAGCGTGTTCTACCTAAAGAGCGGTTGTTCGTCACAGGACTTTCGAACAGCTTTCAGAACAAACCAACTCGAAAAAATTAATAATGCTTCTTCAACCGATACACTATGGACTGACATTAACAGTAAAGCTGTATGTCTCATGCAACCTGCAGAAAAAATTCATGAGCACAAAAATCACCTTCAAAACTAAGCAGAGGAGTTACCTGTTTAGGGAAATATTGCTAAATTCGGTGTGATTAGCATTTTTTTCCTGAGTGTTTCGTAACGCCTATGCGTTCCCGCTCTGGGAACACCCAACTCTGACGTTCTCACTGTTGCCAGTCACGAAGAATAGATTGGATTTCTACATAAATAGTTGCGGGTGACATAGCTCCACGAGAATCCTTTACTTTTTAGCACGTCATTTCCCGTAAAAAAAAAATGGTCACGATTCTTATTAACAGCACTGACATCTGCTGAAAAAAGGAAGAATGCGAGAACAGCTGGATTAGATTGCCCAATGCTGAAGGCCAGCTGCGTCAAAAAAAGGGTCTCTATATCTGTGGCACGCGATGAACGTTTCGATCGTCCGCCATCTCGCTGGTAGTTAAGTCGAGCGATGTCAACGACTGCCCTTTTTTCAGCATAGGGAAAGGTTTGCGCCTCAAAGGGTTAAATCCCGATCGGACGGACTCGTTCAGTTCGTTCAGATAGAACCAGGCCCTGACCGGCTCCTTCGGAGGCCCTCGGCTGGAGATTGAAAAGCGGCCTCTTACTGATCAGTTTAGAGGGAATAAAATATTAGAATATATAATACTTGGAATGCAGTCTTACGTGCCTAAAAAACACATTTAACTATTTTAGAGCTTTTGGGGCCCCTGATTCTTCGGTGGGACTCTCGAGCCCCGAGGTTCCTGGGTTCCTTCGCTGTGCCATTGCGTAAGGACGTTAAGATTACTGGAAAATAAATAATCCAATTACTCTGAAATATATATCAAATTACTTTAATTATAAAGTAGTATATCCATTTGGGAGGCCTCTCTGGGCCCCCAAAATGAAAGCGCCGGCACAGCCAGCGATCGAAACTATTTCGTAAGCTGTAGAATATGCTCCACATGTATTTTTCTATAAATAGGTTACACTCATAAAAATTTCAACATAGGGTTACCAGGCGAAATACGCGAAAGATGAGCGATAAACAACGATAATTGACAGCGATAATTGACAAAGTCAATTAATATCGTTTTAACATGGCAATAATGAAACTAAGAAATTAGGGGGGACTCAGGGGGATCTCCCCCTGACGAGGCTCGAACAGCCGAGTTTTTTATTTTTCTTATAATACAAAATGTTCATAAAGATTTGTTTAAAAAAATAAGAGGGATGTCCCAGAAAGACATACTGAATTTTATATAGCGTCAAAAAATTTACATTAATACCTATCAACAGGAGAATTCCGTTATTTCGGAGAATATAAAGTCTGTTCTCGATTTCTCTCCAAACGTTGCAGACCAAAGAAATTTCTCGGTGCTATTTAACTTGTAACCATCTTTGAATGGATTATACCATTGGCAAAGTTTTATTGAATTCGCATCTAAATAACTGCTAATAGAGATTTTTGGAGATATCGCTTCTAGAAGTCAAAGCCCTCGCATCGTTTTTTCCAGTTTGCTGCGAAAGGGAAAAAAATATAAGTTTACCTGTTGCCACTAAAAAATTTGACAAATTAAATTCCTTGAACTAAAGATTATATATCCATGTCAATCAATTTAATTTTCTCATCCGGGAAATATAATTTATGTAATTTGTATGTCGCGTGAAGTTCACTGCCACTGAAAAGAAATCTCCGACTGGTGGCGCTAGCAGTTGTAGTCATAACTAAATAATCGCAATGGGGCGACACTGACGACTTTACTCAAGATTTCAACTTTTATAAAATTTACTTTTTAGCAATAAGTCAAAGCCTGCTGCACCACAAGCGATTACTTGTGAAAAAGCATACCAAAGGACGAAGTGACACATAATTTCTTAACAGACTTTAAACTTTTATATGGATGGGGTTAAAAAAAATATTTGAATTTAAAGCCCTTAAACTTTCTTACGATTCCCCCCTCCCCTTCCCCCCCCCCAAGATATGACAATCTTTTAACGCAGCCACCATTTGATTTCTTTTTCCAAGTTTAAATGAGAAATTATCTAAACAAAATCTCAAGAACAATTCGCTTTCACTGGGGCCTTCACTTGCATTAAAAACGCATGCCCTGCGGCCTTCAAACTGGAGCCTGAATTCACCTGTAGTGTAGCAGCTGATAACCCGAGGCAGCTGCAGCTAAAATTGCCTTCATGGACCAAACACAGAGCTGCAAAAGACCTGTTGACTCCCTCATTTGGTATTCCGTCTCGGACACTGGCTATTCGCAGCCATTTAAATAAATCATGCAGTGTGTCGGGCCCCGGGCAAATGCTTTCGAACGCAAGTGATCGAGATTAATTGAGTATCCCTAGGGGCGTCGCTGAATAATGCAAACGGAAGTGGTAGCGTGCGATAGAATCATTAAAAATGAAGGGCTAAAAACTTAAATGACAACTACGTAACTTTGTACGCAGTTTTTACAAATACGGATAAATGGAACTGACTAAATCGTCGTAAATCGTTCTTTTTTTTCCGCAATCTGAAAGCTAAGAAACTATTACCTACTGAATGGCAGTGGTTCATTTTCACGATGTTTCTCTATTTTTAATTCCGAATTTACGAAATCATTTCGACATCAATAACTTGGCATTTTGAAGCCTTTAAAAATTATCGACTAAATGGTTAATTTTTAAGATGTTCACAATATTTCTTCGAAATTTAAGAAAATTTATTCACATGAATAATGTGATATTCTGAAGGCTTTGAAAATTATCTAGTAAATAGTTAATTTTTGCGGTGCTTTCTATATTTCTTCGGAATTTAAGAGAATTCCTTTACAATAATAACTTGACACTTGGAAGCCTTGAAAAACTATCAAAAAGTCGTAAAATATTAGGGATGGCTGCGAGACGAAAAATAGGCGTCTCGCAAAACAGTATAAAAGCTTTGTCTCGTCTCGCAAAAAAGTTGTAAATCTTTGTCAGGTCTCGCAAAAAATCGTCTCACATCCATCCCTATAAAATTTACTTTAAGACTGTTACCATTGACTGGTCACCATTACACATCCCAACGTCTTCAAATGAACAGTGAAAAAATGAAAAAAAAACATGAGTATAAGAAAGATTATTCTTTAATTTTTTTTTCAATGAAGGTATATAAATGTATGCTTCTCGCAGTGTCTGGAATTTACACCCCAGTGAATTAGTATAAATTTCATAGTAATTTAACTCCACAAGAAGAATAAATATGTTTGGAAAAGAAGAAAAATACGATTCTTGGAGCTTATTGAAAAGGGAATTATAAAATGCATTATAAAAAACCTGAGTAAACGGGAGATGTGCCACCCTTTTATTCTTGTTTATTTTCATTATGGAAGTGCATTAACTTTAGCAATTTGCAATGCCCTAGAGATCAGCTTTAAAAAAATATATATTTATTTACTTACTATAAACCTATCCCTAAAAAGTTTCTTCATATTCATATACTTTTTAGATATTCTTTATCTAACGATACTAAAATAACTTTCATTAGATCTTGAATGGTTTTTACAATAATTAACTTATTTCCATGTGATCTTTGTTAAAGATATTTAATTTTCATTCAATTTCTGGGGAATTGCAAAACCTTATACAATTATTCGAGAAAAAATTACGCTTTTGAATTTTTTTTTGTGCACTAGATGACATTTTTTCCGCTGTAAAATCATATACTATAGGTACTGGATGTTGCATGTGATAGAGTATCAAATTTGAAACCAGCGTAATTATGCCCTGTACTAACAGGCAGTGGCGGATAAATGAAACTTTGTCGGGGGGGTTGGTTTGTTCGTCGGTGGGGGCAGTTTGTTAGAAGATCGACATATACATCAATTTTTTGGAAGTAAAATAGGATCATTAAAATTAATTTCTTTTTTCTCCAGGGGGCGGTCCCCACTCCGCCCCCCTTTAATCCGTCCTTGCTAACAGGGCATATCACAATTCAATTTTGAATATCAAATCTTGACTATGCAACATCCATAGGCTGACATGCCCTGCATCTGGAAAGACAACATGGAATGGCGCTCCATGCCTAAGCAATTCACTGACAAAGCAATGCATTTAAAAGAAAAAAATAGCTGAACCTCAGAGTGCGCATAGAGAAATGATTTTTTACCTCCAGTACAGCGTGGGCCGCTCAGTCAATAGCCGGAAGGGGGCCGGGTCTTGAGATCCCGTCGTCGATTTCATCTGTAGGAAAACCACTCGCCGCGCGCCCAACACGGCATTTAACAGCGGCCAGAACCGGAGGACACATGGACTTCTCGGATGCCGACCCTTCTCGACATGGAAACTTGTTCCATAGGTTGACATGTACCGCATCTGGAAAGAGAACATGGAATGGCGCCCCATGCCTAAGCTGTTCACTTACAAAGCAATGCATTTAACAGAAAAAAACAGCTGAACCTCAGAGTGCGCATAGAGAAATGATTTTTTACCTCCGGTAGAGCGTGGGCCGCTCAGTCAATAGCCGGAAGGGGGCCGGGTCTTGAGATCCCGTCGTCGTCTTCATCTGTAGGAAAACCACTCGCCGCGCGCCCAACACGGCATTTAACAGCGGCCAGAACCGGAGGACACATGGACTTCTCGGATGCCGACCCTTCTCGACATGGAAACTTGTTCCATAGGTTGACATGTCCCGCATCTGGAAAGAGAGCATGGAATGGCGCCCCATGCCTAAGCAATTCACTTACAAAGCAATGCATTTAACAGAAAAACATAGCTGAACTTCAGAGTGCGCATAGAGAAATGATTTTTTACCTCCGGTAGAGCGTGGGCCGCTCAGTCAATAGCCGGAAGGGGGCCGGGTCTTGAGATCCCGTCGTCGTCTTCATCTGTAGGAAAACCACTCGCCGCGCGCCCAACACGGCATTTAACAGCGGCCAGAACCGGAGGACACATGGACTTCTCGGATGCCGACCCTTCTCGACATGGAAACTTGTTCCATAGGTTGACATGTACCGCATCTGGAAAGAGAACATGGAATGGCGCCCCATGCCTAAGCTGTTCACTTACAAAGCAATGCATTTAACAGAAAAAAACAGCTGAACCTCAGAGTGCGCATAGAGAAATGATTTTTTACCTCCGGTACAGCGTGGGCCGCTCAGTCAATAGCCGGAAGGGGGCCGGGTCTTGAGATCCCGTCGTCGATTTCATCTGTAGGAAAACCACTCGCCGCGCGCCCAACACGGCATTTAACAGCGGCCAGAACCGGAGGACACATGGACTTCTCGGATGCCGACCCTTCTCGACATGGAAACTTGTTCCATAGGGTGACATGTACCGCATCTGGAAAGAGAACATGGAATGGCGCCCCATGCCTAAGCTGTTCACTTACAAAGCAATGCATTTAACAGAAAAAAACAGCTGAACCTCAGAGTGCGCATAGAGAAATGATTTTTTACCTCCGGTAGAGCGTGGGCCGCTCAGTCAATAGCCGGAAGGGGGCCGGGTCTTGAGATCCCGTCGTCGTCTTCATCTGTAGGAAAACCACTCGCCGCGCGCCCAACACGGCATTTAACAGCGGCCAGAACCGGAGGACACATGGACTTCTCGGATGCCGACCCTTCTCGACATGGAAACTTGTTCCATAGGTTGACATGTCCCGCATCTGGAAAGAGAACATGGAATGGCGCCCCATGCCTAAGCAATTCACTTACAAAGCAATGCATTTAACAGAAAAAAACAGCTGAACCTCAGAGTGCGCATAGAGAAATGATTTTTTACCTCCGGTACAGCGTGGGCCGCTCAGTCAATAGCCGGAAGGGGGCCGGGTCTTGAGATCCCGTCGTCGTCTTCATCTGTAGGAAAACCACTCGCCGCGCGCCCAACACGGCATTTAACAGCGGCCAGAACCGGAGGACACATGGACTTCTCGGATGCCGACCCTTCTCGACATGGAAACTTGTTCCATAGGTTGACATGTCCCGCATCTGGAAAGAGAACATGGAATGGCGCCCCATGCCTAAGCAATTCACATACAAAGCAATGCATTTAACAGAAAAAAACAGCTGAACCTCAGAGTGCGCATAGAGAAATGATTTTTTACCTCCGGTACAGCGTGGGCCGCTCAGTCAATAGCCGGAAGGAGGCCGGGTCTTGAGATCCCGTCGTCGTCTTCATCTGTAGGAAAACCACTCGCCGCGCGTCCAACACGGCATTTAACAGCGGCCAGAACCGGAGGACACATGGACTTCTCGGATGCCGACCCTTCTCGACATGGAAACTTGTTCCATAGGTTGACATGTCCCGCATCTGGAAAGAGAACATGGAATGGCGCCCCATGCCTAAGCAATTCACTTACTAAGCAATGCATTTAAAAGAAAAAAAATAGCTGAACCTCAGAGTGCGCATAGAGAAATGATTTTTTACCTCCGGGCCGCTCAGTATTTACATAATCGTTTGCAGATTGGCGTACTTAGCACCACGAATTATACCATCTCGTCGCGCTAGTCCAATACATAACTGCTATAATGGCATAGTTAACGCCGCCAAATATTTCTACTGGTAGCAAATAATCCAGCTGGACGAGAACCGGCTTTAAAATAATCCGCATTTAATTATTTTTTATTTTCAAGATATTAGTTATTCTGTTTTGGAAAAAGGAATAATCGCTAATTCTAAACTCCTGTTGTCTAAGCGAACTTACTATTTGAAAATTGTCAACTTTGTGTTTTGAGTTACTTATTTCATAGTTTTTATTTTGGCGTAAAATGGGCGTAATTCTAACTCATGTTTGTAAATTTCACGCGATTCTAGATACTTGGAAACGCTTTCTTGCAAAGGAATGAATGATTTTATGCCAAATCTGGCAACCATTCGGTTTATTTTTTCAGTTTTTTATTAATATCTTCTAAAATAATTCGATTTTCTAAATTTAAATCAACTTAGCAGGTTCCTCGGAATTTTTCGAATCTGTGGGCACCTTAGTCGAAACTCAAATCCCCGCGGTTTAGGAGGAGATACGCTGACAAGCTTTTGACAGCGGCGGCGACAGCGGCCTTTACTTTTTTTTAGAATAGAGAGATTTTTACACGAAAATGTGTCACACTCTGAAGTTTTGCAAGCCGAAGGAAGGAAAACATGATAATAAAAACGAAAAGAGAAATAGTTTTAAAAAAATTGCTTGCATTTCTTTCCGTCCGATATTAATATATAAGAATAAAAAATGTCATTTAAATCTCTTTAAAATAGGTCAACGATAGGGATTTAACCGCCCCTAGAAAGTTGTCACCAGGGTGGGCGTCCCCCCCCCCTACGCGCGCCGCAACGTGCGGGAAAGTTTGAGGATAATATCGGTACAAGGATATTTCAGCCAAGGATATTCAACCATATTTCAACCTACTCAGACTAAGCATCAATGCAAATGCAAGTTGCTCTACTTCTAATCTCCCTCTGATATACCCGAAACCCGATTATCACAGGGGCAAGGGGGGGGGGGGGCGGTAGTCCGGTGCCCCTGAAGAAAAAGGGGGCCCATATATATCCCGATTATCTAAATTATGAATTCATATGTACTGAAATAGTAATTGTGGGGAAAACACTGAATTTCCTCTATAATATAGGTATTACCTAATTGTCTATCACTAGATCAAGTTAGAGATATTTTTTTGGGGTGATAAATACGATTTGATAAAAGTACAAAAACTACAGTTAACTTAAATACTAAACTACAGTTAATGCAATTTTCGAGTACAACAGCGGTCAAAACTGGGTTAAAATGCTTAAAAAAGGTAGGCTCAGTAAAGGGGCTTAATGCGTAAAAAAGGGGACAGTAAGGGGGGGCCCCAAACTTAATGCCCCGGGCCCGTCTAAAAG